>CM024765.1:34769320-35051424 GCA_014218235.1 Colocasia esculenta | reverse complement strand
CGGGGAACACTTGGAAATGTCGTGAGGAAAACGTCGTCACAACAACAGCAACCAAGCCACCGCCGCTAGCAGCCAAGAGGGGACACGCTGTCCACGCCCTCCGCTCACTAGCCTAGCTCCTGCCTCCGCCCTCGCGAAGGGCGAGACAGAGCCGCCACAGAACACCAACACACGCAACACCGCAGCCTGGCCAAGCTGCGGCCTCACGCCTAGCACCACTACGTGGCTCCGGAACCTGTTGAACCACTCTCTATTTGTTCTTGTATTTTGGTGATAATAAAATTTATGATGTAACTTAAATTGAATATTTTGTTTCATCTGTGTCGCATCAATCTCATAGCAAAAGCTAAGTCTTTCATTGATGCAATATATGGCGCACTAAAATGATAAAATCGATGTTTAATCAATATACATCGATTTCTGTTTAAAGTGCCAAAGTATCAAGCGCCGCAACGATTTGCTAAGAAGTCGATGTCATAACGATTTGATAAGTGGCCATAACGATTTCTTCTTTGAGCGTATTGATTTGATAAGAAGTCGTTCCCATAACGATTCCTTAAGTGACCGAAATGATTTTCCAAGAAGTCGATGCCATAATGATTTCATAAGTATTCGCAACGATTTCTTTAGAAGCCATAACGTTTTGTTAAGAAGTCGATGCCATAACGATTTCTTCTTTGAGCGCAGTGATTTGGTAAGAAATCGTTCCCATAACGATTTGTTAAGAAATCGTTCCCATAACGATTTCATAAGTCATGCTCATAACGATTTCTTCATGAATTCTGAATTGCCTTTATATTTCAATATGCTTGGCGCTTAAATAAAAAGTCAAATATCTTCTGACAAAAAGCTGCATGCATATTTCAGAATCTTGTCAAAAAGATATGACCTACTATTTTCAGTATGTTAGCAGAAGCACAGTACCATGCATCGTTTATCAAAACACTCTTTTATGCTAACACTCTCTTCTATGCTCACAGACATCGAAGACCATCAGAGTCTGATTAAGACAAATGAAGAGGAGATGAGCAACGGCTAGAACTCCAACGGATCTCTTCAACGGATCTATTCTAAAGCTGCTCAATATAAAAGATGGAGCATTGCTGAAGAACATAAGAGCCTTTTCTTGAATATCTTTGAAGGAGTGTACATCTGTGAGAAGCACCTTCACGCCACATACACTCAAGGAAAGAGAGAAAGAGCCTGAGCCAAGAAGAAGCATTCAAAGCATTTCAAGCTCTCAAGCTTCCAAGCTTTCAAGCATTCGAGCCTTCTTTTCTCTCTTCTGTTTCTCTCCGAGCTTATTGTATATCTGGGGAGAGTTTGGGACTGTGAGCTTTACATGAGTGTTCATCTTGTAAGGTCTCTCAGTCTGATCTTTCTAAGAAAGATCTGTGTCCAGCTGTAGGACTGTATACAGTTGTTAACCCAGCTAGGGGTTGGTGTCTAGCAGAACCTAACTGGGGTTTGTACCAGTTGTTAACCCAGCTAGGGGTTTGTGTCTAGCAGAACCTAACTGGGGTTTGTACCAGTTGTTAACCCAGCTAGGGGTTGTGTCTAGCAGAACCGCACTGGGGTTTGTTCCAGGAGGTTGGCTTCTTTACCTGTAAGAGAAGTGGGCTGCCTTCTTGCCCGGGAAAGAGAAGAAGACCTGGTGGGGGATCCAGGGTGTTGTAAGGTCCATAAGGGGGACTGTACCCTTGGTTAGTGAAATCCCAAGAGTTTGCTTGGGGACTGGACGTAGGACTTCCATGTGGGAAGGGCCGAACCAGGATAAATCTCCTGTGTCCTTGTGTGATTGTTTATTTGCTTTCGCACTGCACTCTCTATCACACTGAACTAACCAAGCTTTCAAGTGTTATTTTCTGTGTTTAAGATTCTATTTCAGATTTCAGAAAAACCTATTCACCCCCCCTCTAGGTTGGCTTGCTGCCGTACCAAAAGGGCCAATAAGTGGTATCAGAGCGGGTCTCTGATCATTCGAAGATCCAACGATCTTAGAGCAAAGATCCATGGCAGCTCAAGGATATGCTGAAGGTCAATCAGTCACCAGACCTCCATTCTTTGATGGAGAAGATTATCAACACTGGAAGATAAGGATGGAATGCTTCATTCGAGGCACAGACTTTGATCTGTGGCAGGTAATTGAGGTAGGTGATTTTGTTTTTATCCCTGCTGAAAACACTACTACTATCACAGCAGCGGATAAGATAAAGTTATCACTAAACTTTAAAGCTAAAAATTATTTATGTTGTGCTTTATCTAAAAAGGAATTTAGTAAAATATCCGCATGTATATCTGCTAAAGATATGTGGGACAAATTGAAGCTCTCATATGAAGAAATACCCACTACGGATGAATACCTACTGATGCTCAAGTGTTTAAAGAAACAAGACAGGAAGCTATAACTCCATCATCTTCAACTGTCGCCATTCAAAAGGAGCAACAGGAAGGACCTCATGATGTCATCCTTCCACCTGAAGAAGAAGAGTTAAAGGAGGAACCTCAGAGTGAGGGGGAGCCTCATATCCTTTTCAAAAAGGACATCTCTGAGGAAATAAGCACTGAAGAAGCTTCTGATGATGAAAACGCTGAGGATAAGGCTCATAAAATCCAAGTAACTTCTCAGGAGACATCTTCTGTAAACAACTCCTCAGGTAGCTTCAACATTAAAGAAGAAAATGCCTATCTACTCTTGATGAACAAAAGGAAAAGGCATTCAAATGGGTATGGTTAGAGGATGCTCAAAAACATCCGATTGGTGACTACCAACTCTTCACTTCATTCTAATCTGAAGAGGAAGTAGTCATCCTTTAGTTTTAGTTTTGTATTTTTAATGTACATTTATGTTTGTTATATTCAGTAAGCTACAATGCTACTAACAGTGTTTGCAAGTTTTCTGTTAAGATGTATGCAGATAAAAATCTTGAAGACTTGACAAACACATGTCAAAGGTCAAGAGCAACAAGATCAGACTTGCCTCAATTAAGAGGAGTCTCATGCTCAGGGGAGCACAGACTAGGGGGAGTCTCATACTCAGGGGGAGCCTTCACTAAGGGGAAGTTATTCATTGATATCTATTATTGTTGAACCCCTCAGGTAAGAAATTTTCTCAAGGGGAGAGAATGCATGGTAAGATCTTCCTTTTTGGTTAGTGACAAAAGGGGGAGAGTTTGTATGAATTTTCTGAAACCTCTTTGCTATATATATTTTTATCAGAAATTCACATAAATTTTGTCATCACCAAAAAGGGGGAGATTGTTGAACCACTCTCTATTTGTTCTTGTATTTTGGTGATAATAAAATTTATGATGTAACTTAATTGAATATTTTGTTTCATCTGTGTCGCATCAATCTCATAGCAAAAGCTAAGTCTTTCATTGATGCAATATATGGCGCACTAAAATGATAAAATCGATGTTTAATCAATATACATCGATTTCTGTTTAAAGTGCCAAAGTATCAAGCGCCGCAACGATTTGCTAAGAAGTCGATGTCATAACGATTTGATAAGTGGCCATAACGATTTCTTCTTTGAGCGTATTGATTTGATAAGAAGTCGTTCCCATAACGATTCCTTAGTGACCGAAATGATTTTCCAAGAAGTCGATGCCATAACGATTTCATAAGTATTCGCAACGATTTCTTTAGAAGCCATAACGTTTTGTTAAGAAGTCGATGCCATAACGATTTCTTCTTTGAGCGCAGTGATTTGGTAAGAAATCGTTCCCATAACGATTTGTTAAGAAATCGTTCCCATAACGATTTCATAAGTCTGCTCATAACGATTTCTTCATGAATTCTGAATTGCCTTTATATTTCAAATATGCTTGGCGCTTAAATAAAAAGTCAAATATCTTCTGACAAAAAGCTGCATGCATATTTCAGAATCTTGTCAAAAATATGACCTACTATTTTCAGTATGTTAGCAGAAGCACAGTACCATGCATCGTTTATCAAAACACTCTTTATGCTAACACTCTCTTCTATGCTCACAGACATCGAAGACCATCAGAGTCTGATTAAGACAAATGAAGAGGAATGAGCAACGGCTAGAACTCCAACGGATCTCTTCAACGGATCTATTCTAAGCTGCTCAATATAAAAGATGGAGCATTGCTGAAGAACATAAGAGCCTTTTCTTGAATATCTTTGAAGGAGTGTACATCTGTGAGAAGCACCTTCACGCCACATACACTCAAGGAAAGAGAAAAGCCTGAGCCAAGAAGAAGCATTCAAAGCATTTCAAGCTCTCAAGCTTCCAAGCTTTCAAGCATTCGAGCCTTCTTTTCTCTCTTCTGTTTCTCTCCGAGCTTATTGTATATCTGGGGAGAGTTTTGGGACTGTGAGCTTTACATGAGTGTTCATCTTGTAAGGTCTCTCAGTCTGATCTTTCTAAGAAAGATCTGTGTCCAGCTGTAGGACTGTATACAGTTGTTAACCCAGCTAGGGGTTGGTGTCTAGCAGAACCTAACTGGGTTTGTACCAGTTGTTACCCAGCTAGGGTTGGTGTCTAGCAGAACCTAACTGGGGTTTGTACCAGTTGTTAACCCAGCTAGGGGTTTGTGTCTAGCAGAACCGCACTGGGGTTTGTTCCAGGAGGTTGGCTTCTTTACCTGTAAGAGAAGTGGGCTGCCTTCTTGCCCGGAAAGAGAAAAGACCTGGTGGGGGATCCAGGTGTGTGTAAGGTCCATAAGGGACTGTACCCTTGGTTAGTGAAATCCAAGAGTTTGCTTGGGACTGGACGTAGGACTTCCATGTGGGAAGGGCCGAACCAGGATAAATCTCCTGTGTCCTTGTGTGATTGTTTATTTTGCTTCCGCACTGCACTCTCTATCACACTGAACTAACCAAGCTTTCAAGTGTTATTTTCTGTGTTAAGATTCTATTTCAGATTTCAGAAAAACCTATTCACCCCCCCTCTAGGTTGGCTTGCTGCCGTACCAAAGGGCCAATAGAACCAACGCAGAGAGAGGCAGTGAGACAAAGAACTGTCTGGTCTGCGTCAGGAACTCCAAACTCCTCGACGTCTCAGACCCAGACAAGAGAGCTCTACAACGACTCATCGCCGCTGCCCAAACCTCATTTTCCCCTCAGCTCAGAGTCTCTCACGTGGGCTGCCAACTCGAGCACACTCGTAGCCGGAGTACTCCCTCAACAGGCTCCCGAGGATGGGGTTCCCAGGAACGAGACAACCTCTAAATGGGACAAGCCCTCAAGTGCAGAGCACCGGGCGAAAAGAGACAGGCGGGCAATCACCACAAAAACGGCACAACTGACTTGTAACCAAGACAAGCCCAGCAGGCACGGGCACATACGGCACCCCCTTCAGGAAACCCCGGAGGGCCGTCGGCCAACTCCGTCACACACGCACGGCACGAGAAGTCGGAACACCGCGAGGCAGAACAAAAGCCAGAACAACCTGATCGCGACCACAGGTGTGTCGCCTTCAGAACAGGAAGCGACAGCCAGCCTGTCGCTACCCAGGTCACGACGACCAGGGGGCCGCCTTCTGACCTGAACGCGACCTACTCGACCTGTCGCGTTCAGCGTCGAAGGCCGGACCTTAAGCGGGGCCATTGGCCCGCAGCCAAACGGCACGGAGGCGAGAAGGCGACTAGGGCATCGTCGCTACCCCAAAAGGTAGAACGCGACGACTGCCCTGTCGCAACCCCGAAGGTGACAGCCAAGGTGCCGCCTTCAGAACAAAACCCGGAACTGAAGGGCAAAGGGAACGCGACGGCCAACCTGTCGCTACCTGAAGGCGACAGGTTGCTCGTCGCCTCCAGACTGGTATCGCGACAGCCACCCTGTCGCGATCCCAGGCTGAGCCCCGAACGAGCATGGGGCCAACCATGGTCACCCCAAGCTACCACACAAGCACACACGGGGAGGGGAGCATGGGGAAAGCTGTAACTCTAACTACAAACCCCCGAGGGCTCCCGATCCACCCGGATGGAGAGGGCCACAAAAATCCCTACCTTAGAACAAAGAAACCACCCACGAAGGGGCCCTCGCGTCGGTTGGCCGCCTCCTCCTCGCTCCACGCACGCGCCGCCGCCCGCCCGCACGTAGCTCCCGGCCGCTCCACACAGCGCCGGATCGCCGGAGGGAGCCCTCCACCGCTAGAAGAGGGGAAAAGGGAGAGGGGAAGAAAGGGGAAGAAAGGAGGGGCCAACGGCCTTAAGCCCTCGGAACCTGAGAACGCGACAAGATCCCTGTCGCGTTCCCAAAGGAACGCGACACCCCACACGTCGCCTTCTCAAAAGTTCCGACAAGACCTCTGACAGGCCGACAGTGCCAGACCATGTGTCGCGCGCGCAGCGCCTCAGGTGAACGTGACACCTGGCACGTCGCCTTCACACCTGCGATGCGGACGTGGCACACACCACAGCAACACCCGAACGCACACCACGCGACACAGGGCCGTCGCCTTCCCAACCAGAAGGTGACAGAGAACATGTCGCGTTTAGAACGCGACACCCCTGCCCGACTCATCCCAAGATCAACGCCAAGGCACACAGAACCCGAGGAGTTACACCAAGATGCGACGAGAAAGCGACGCACCCGGACGTCACGACACAGATGACTGTCGCGGTGGACACCCACGCCGCGACACCAACGCGTCACCCAGCCTGACGCGTCAGTGGCCAGTCATCCCATGACACCGGACGGAAGCCGGGACACTGGGTGTTACAAAAGGCAGCACCATTCCTCCCCTTCTCAGTTTGAGACCAGGCCAAGGTCTCAGGGGAGAGTAGCAATAGTTTTGTCGAGCATTTTTGGATTTACTGACAAAGCAACAAGAAGCTTGTCAGTCCTTCAATTGCAAGTAGAATTTGTAGATGCAAAGTTTGATGGTTTGGCTGATGAGGTCAAACAAATGAAAGACCTCTTACTTCAGTTTGTGTGCCAACAAGGCACCTTTCAGCCATCTGGTCCTCCCTCCTCCCAACAAGAAGAGCAGCAACTAGCACCACCACCCTTTGATCAAGTAGAGCAGTGCCTGAGCAACAGGCAGAGCAGCAGCATACGTAGTCAGAAAAAGAGAAGGAACAACAGCCTAAGCAGGAGCCTGAGCAGCAAAAGGAGCAAGAGCAAGAGCCATAAGCAGTTCCTCCCTAACTGGCTATTGTGGAAGTTCAGCAGAAGGATGAGCACAGCAAGAATCAGTGCTAGAGGAGCCTCCAGCAGCAGCAGTTGAGAAAGTTGAGCAGCAGCAGAAATTCCAGCAGGAGTCTAGGCTTAAGAGGCCCTTAGAGTCTTTAGGGGATGATTCCAGGTCCCAGGCCAAGACCTTCAAGAGGATGGTTAGGAGAAGACTCCATAAAATGGTAAACCTATATCTTCTTCTCCTCCTCCTCCTGAAACCAACTCCCTCTGTCAAATCCATACTACTAATCATGCTCCTCCTGACCCTGAACAACCTCCTACATCCTCATCTCTTCCCATTGCATCGACTGCTCCCACTCCTTCCATTCTAGAACAACCTCCAGTCTCCACTTCATCTGATCCTCCTCCCTCTTCATCTATTCTAGAGGATCAGCCACTTGCTTCTGACAATACAATTTTTAAAATCTATCCTTTGAATATCAATTCAAGCAATCTAAGGCAATCATTCCTCCCTCCACACAGACCTCCCAACTTCTTTTCTCTCTTCCCACTGCCTCCAGTCCAGTAGCAGGGAGGTCCACCCTCACTATCTCTGAAATACTTCATAGCATACAACTTTCATCTAGTGGTGGGCGGATGTTGAAAGACAACCATGTCACCCTTCTTCCTCCATTTTGGTATGCCTTCATTTACCATTCAGAACACCATATGAACTTGTTCAGAGAATTTTTGTCCACCAGGGCCTTCCTTGAAGTTCATGAAATGTCAGGTTTCATGTTTGAAGACTGGCTTCCTACTCTTATTTATTCTACCCAATTGTATTATCTGATCTCCAGCTCATTTTCTCAGAAATGCCATACTCTAAATCCAAAGAGTTTCTTGAACTCTATCCTGGTGAAGCCACCAGGTACCAGCAAACCTTGTCCAGGAACCAATTTTTGATGTTAGTCTCCACCTAAATCTTAGGTTCTATGACATTTTGGAACCTTCATTAGAGACTCACAGGCTAAATTCTCAAGAATGAAAGAATTCAATTTTGCTAGATTCATATTGGGGCCGCCTGATGTCTCTAAAGGCCATGGGAAATGCTTATCAGAGGTCAGAGACAAATACTCCCTCCATGACAGTTGGACTTCCATCTGGTTTGTATTCATCTTTGGTTGGTACCATTTCTACAAGGAAAGACTTTTCTCAAGCAGTCTTCAACAGGCACATTCGGATAGCCACCAGATTTAGAATCAAATACTAATTGAAACTGTCTCTCATAGATTTGTGCTTATGCAAGCTCCAAAGAATTCCTAGCAAATGATTGATTTCCAACTTTGTTTTGATGAGTCTAAGAGATTCACAGAAGATCAATGGGCAGCAGCTTACCCTGAGGATCATGCATTTGTGAGAAGCTGAAGATTTCTGTTTCTGAGTATCTAAGTAAAGGTTATCAAGACCTTTGGAAAACAATTTCTCATAAGTGGAAGCAAGGGTACTTGGTTACTATCAAGCTAAGGAAGCAGCTATCTCTCAAGGCCTGCACTGGAACATTACAGTGCATGACTTTTGTCACGCCCCTCCAATTTAGCAGCAGAGTAAATCGAGGGAGACGCGAACAACGAGTATGGTAACGCCAATTGCGCATACTTTCGCAAACATCAGAGCATCTAATGAACAATAATTGAAATAACTCTTGATTTCATTAAAAATCACTAAGACTATTACACCACTAATTCGGAGTCAATACATAGGGCTCAATGACATCATTACATTAAAAGAAATCTAAAGCAATAACTACTAGACTCCATGGTACTAAGGTAACTTCATGAGTTGACTTCGGGTCGCTCATCACTCTAGTCTTGTCCCATTGGTACGTATAATGTCATCGTCCGACTTACCTGAGACACAATAACAAATAACAAAGGGTGAGCGATAACACCCAGTAGGACTTAAATTTCAGGCTCAGCAGGCTTTAAATAATTAATGCACTAAATGGCAGAGCAACTAAAGATAGAGAGAGTTATGTAAAGTCGAGAAAGTAAGAGCACAAGTAACATGGTTCAAATAGCAATGAATCAAGTATAGCACAATGAATAAGATCAAGTCACGATAGAAAGCACAACGACACGATAGTAAATAACGTCAACGTCAAGCAATAGCACGACACATGTATAGCAAGGAGAGAAAAAGTAGTTGGCCATATAGAGAGTAAATTGCACTTTGATTGATTTTCTTATCAATCGAAATAGTCTGGCACTTTTGATTAACTTTCGTCAATCGAGATAGTAATTGCACTTTAGTTATCCGAAGATAGCCGAGAGAGAGTATAGCACTTGTTTGTCAAAAGACAACGAGAGAATATAGCACTTTATGTGTCAAAGACATCGAGAGAATATAGCACTTTGTGTTGATTGTCTTAGATTAATCTTGATAGTATGGCACTTGGATGTAATGCCGACATCCTGATCATTTAACTCCCGCGGGCAAATGGCACTTTCGGGCGCTCCCCCCACCTGATCGGGCCCTATTGCGCTGGCATTGGTTATATTGTTTATCTTTAGACAATCATTTAATGGCCATAGAGAGTACCAAAAATAGATGAGATCACTAGATGAATACGAGATAGTATAGTGAACGTGGATAGATGAGCGAGTGGAGTATAGATGAGAACTAGTGGACATTGCACGTAACACGTCGAGTAAACAGGCGATAGTAACAGTTGCACAACACGCGCACGTGGTATTGGCAGTCAGGTGGAACTCACAACCCTACCACTGGCCTTGTTATGCACAGGTCCAGAGGTTCGGCGTGATTTAAGACGAGAGTGAATTTCTAATAGTCGTTTGGATCATATAGATCCCTAAAGGTATAATGGGTGTTAGGGTACAACCGGCTCGTCGACCATGTGGGAATCCATGATTAGAGGAGACTTACGGAGGCCTTGTGCAAGGGTTCACTAGTCTGGCGAAAGGATATCCGACGGAGAGTTCACCACAAGCCAAGTAAAGTGTGTATATAAAATAGGTACTCGACGTTCTAGAGGAATTCTAGAACAGTGGAGCGTCGATATCGGTATATAACAACGCAAGAAACGAATACAAGTCCTTTAAAATAGGGCCATTAATATACTTTATTGCAATAATTACCAGATACATTAAGAGATATTTTATGCCAGATTTCAGCCATATGTGGATGGTTCATGTGTGTGCATGTGTAAGAGAAATCATAGATAGCAAAGAAGTCATGAATATGTATTTTAAAGCATTCAATAAAGCTCTATTTTTAAACATGTGTTTTTACTGCGGGTATGACTGTTAAAAAGGCGTAAGGATATTTTAGAAAGTGATTTTAATAATTTTATGGGTTTTCATGCAAAATTTTGTGAAGGCGACATAGGCCAGTAAGGATTGCGACAGGGGTATGATGGAACGCGACAGGGTCCTATACGGGTCGCGAAAGGGCTGTCTGCTCAGGCGGCCAGAACGCGACAAGGGCATGAAAGGAACGCGACAGGTTCTGGCAGCAGATAGCGACGCCAGGTCCGTCTCTATCTGATCGCGACATAGGTACTGTCGCGACGGCCTTGTGAATCAGGTACTGGGAACGCGACGGCTTACCTGTCGCCTTCTTGGTCGCGACGGGTAGGCTGTCGCAATCGGACCCCAGAAGGCGACATATCGGGCAGTCGCGATCTGGTGGTCTGCGCCTGACTCTGACAAGAGTCAGACCAGACATTGGATTGCGGACCAGAACATTCAAATTTTGATACAGGGTCATTTAGAAAATCATAACTAATTATATACATGATGAAAAATCACGAAATCAGTGGCAAATGAAACTAGACATGCGAGAGTACTTCCAGTAATTAGGAATTTGAGAGAGAGCATGGTTTGAACATGGTTCGAGAATGAACAAGAACGAGTAACATAGAACATGACCACAGGGAGCAAGATGGATTTAATTCGAGTAACATGCTCAACAAAAATTAGGGCTTTCGGGGTCAAAAGATCCCTAACAAGATCAAGTATCACAATAAAATTTCGTAGCATGGGATCAAGTGTACAAGGAGATAAGAATTAACATGATGTCTCGGGGTTATCATGTTTGCAGATCTTCTAAAATCAAGAACAAAAGATTGGCTCGATGAAAAAAGTGAAACAAGAGGGCTTTTGTTCCTGATATATGGAACAATCTACTGATGGATTTAATTGAGTTTTGCTCGTGAGAATGCCTACCTTGGACTCGATTTGTCTTCTAGGGTTAAAATCTCCAAGAACGAGGAAGAAGCTCCAAGAACTCCTTCTCCCCATGAGATCCTCTCCTCTTTGGCCTCTTCTCCACGTCCAACAACCTTTGGCAACAAGCTAGGGTCGGCCAAGAGGTTTAAGAGGTGTATTTATATAAATAAGAGTTCCTATTCCTACTACTACTCAAATTCCTCTTAATACGAGATTTCCTAACTCCACCTTTCCTCTCTTGCTTTCCAATCTCTAATTGGGTTAGGATAGTATCTAAATTCGTGCTAGTATATGGAGTAGGTTTAGGAATCCAATTCCAACTCTAATTGCCACTTTTATTGCTTTAATAACCCCTTTCCAATTAGGAGATAATTAAACTCCGAATTTAGGGTATTTTCCTATTATTCTTCTTTTTTAAAAATCCCTATTATGGCCCAATAAATTTTATATGGTCCATTTATCGAAGCCCATTATTTATTAGATTTTATCTTTTGGGATTTCCCTTTTATTAGGAAATAATAGAGTTACGAATTTTATTATATATTTGTTACCTAATTTATTCATGGACTATGAGAGGTCCATTGGTCCAATTCTGATAATGGGTAATCGTTTCATGATGTTGGAAGTCTCTCTGACATAATCGTTTAATTTATAGCACGTTATCTTTCTGTGTTAACGGTTTTCCGACTTAGTTTCCTAATTTGGATAACTAGTCACATTGTGACGTACACTTGGCCAATAGGATTTTTCGTTGCACGAATTTCTTCGTGGAACACTTAGAGATAATATTTTGGGGTTGATTTATAATTATTACGAAATTTTTAGGTTGGTTCTTGCACATACGATAATGGTACGTATGTTTCTATTATTCCGTTTTTATAGAAATTTATTATTTCAAATTTTTAAATACTGAATTTTCCGGGTTGCTACAACTTTCTCCATCTAGCAGTCTCTAGGAAATTTGTTCCCCTCAAACAACTTCTGCACCGGAACCATTACTACCAAAAGCTTACCTGGTACCACAAGCGCCACATTAAATCTCATAGAAAACTCCCTTCTATAGGTCCCAAATACAAATTGATATCAGTCTTTTTGAGAACTTCTTCCCTGACAATGAGAAGAAGTTGTGGGCCCTTATCCAGCCTTACCTGGATCAGATCCCCCGTTCATTGTATTTACCAAGCTCTTTATCCAGATCTTAAACACTACTTTGTATCTGCATATTTATGTTAATTCAATCTCTGTTGATTTCTCCCTTCTGTATGTTGTTAATATATCTCTTTCTTTCTCTTTTGCTATCTTACCTTTTATGTTAATGTTACAAAGGGGGAGAAAGAAGTAAGAAACAAATCACTAGTCTACATTTTTCACTGACCATTTAAAGTTTTTGTCATTAACAAAAGGGGGAGAATTGTTGAGCAACTACCCCTAAGAAAATAATTTAAGATTATTTTAACTTTGTGTTTTTGCTATGACAACACCTTTAAAAGACTTTCTACAAATTAAATCTACATATACATATCAGAAAAATAGTTTGGACAAACTCTATCTCGAGAAAATTTTCTAAGTCCATAGACATCACATTGAATCCAACTGTCAACTTCGACTCCTTCAGAATCGAAATGTCTTTGCAAAAAATCATCCCTAAAAATTTTCTAAGTCCAGTGAACCATACTGTATCCGACTGCCAACTTCGACTCATACAGTCGAATGCTTCGTAAATCTAACTCCTCGGTATCTGACTCCTAAAGTCGAATCCTTTGTCTGATTTTATCTAACTCCACAAAAGTCGAATCTTCTATCCGACAGATGAAGTCGAATTCTTCTATCCGACTGATGAAGTCGAATTATCTGTCTTGTTTTGTCAATCTCCATAGAAGTCGAATTTATTCTATCCGACTCTTAAAGTCGAATTATGGTTTCTAATACAATTTTGTCTGACTTTCAAAGTCGAATGTTGTAATCTTATGATGAAGTCGAATCAGTCTATTTCTGTCTCCGACTCCTAGAGTCGAATTGTAATCTCTTCTGTATCCGACTTCACTAATAGTTCTGTACTTGTATTTTTTTGAAGATACCAGTTTAACAACTTATGAAACCTTGATTGCTTATCATGTTTGATATAATTTCTATTGAAACCTTCATTGACTAAATATTTTAATAGTCATTCAGATTATCATTATTTTATTATTTTCTGACAAGATGAGTCATATTATACTTAAAATATTCACCTAAATCTATTTAGATTATTTCTGTGACTTTTATTCAAATTTATCTCTTGTTTCGTATCAGAAGGAAGATTTGTGTTTCCTTCAAGAAGATATCATGCATTTATTGGTTTCAGACGCATGGGTATCTGATAGGGGCTCACCTACCACTGTCAGACCCACACCTCACCTTTTGGTGCAACTATCTGTCTCCTTTTTATTGGTTTGAAAGAATGCCTATACGAGGTTTCCATGCTTTTCTTATTTTCTCTAACTCACCTACCTCAAAAGCATGGAGGTATTCTCTTCCTTTTTGTCTTGTCTTTGCTGCAAATATTTATTGAAGCACGTTTCAGCATGGAGCTTTCACAGTCCATTTAATTGGAAGTTGACCCCTTAGCTGTGAAGCTGCAAGCCTCATCTGAAGACATGGAAAGAAGCAAAGGCAGAAGGACCCATGGATAACAAACTTAGCTATCATCCAAAGGATCCTAGATCTCTCCTCAACAGCCAAATTTCTAACGGCCCTTTTCAAACGGCTACATTCTGAATATAAAAGAAGCCGAAGTTTGGAAGAAACAATAACAACGAGTGCAACTTCAGTGAGCACAACACTTAGCATTTTTCAAAAAAACCAGAAATCTCACAAGCCTTCTTTCAAGCCACAAGTTGGAGAGCTCACCTTTTCAGCCAATTCTCAAAGCTCTCTCAGTCTCACAGAAGTCTTGTGTTCGGGTGGCATTTATATTGGATATATTCTTGAGTCCACCCTTTCTTCTTCTTCAGAAAGATTTGAGTTAAAACTATGATCTTTTAGCCTTTCTGAATTAGGGTGTTTTTGCTCAGTCTTGAAGGCAAACACACAAGAGTCTTTACATTTTTTCTTCTGTGTAATTTCTGCAGGAGGTGTGTTCCTGCTTTTCCCCTCTTGTACAGGGAAGGCCTTGTGTAGGTAGTCTTGTACCCCTGTTTAGGGAAGACTTGCTTGGGAGCAAATGGGATTGTAATTCCTCTCAAGGGTGAGAGAAGGCCAAATTCATTGGCAGTTAGTGAAATCTAAAGTGGTTGGCTTGAGGACTGGACGTAGGACTTTCATGTGGGAAGGGTCGAACCAGGATAAATTCTCTTGTGTATTTGTGTGATTGTTTCCGCCAATTTACACTTGAATCACACACTGCACTAAATTCTAACAGATTTATTTAGTGTTGTTTAATTTCAGATAAAATTTTAAAAGCACAAGAAGTCCTATTCACCCCCCTCTAGGATATCATTAGTGCCATTTCGATCCAACACATAAGGGGACTGTACCCTTGGTTATTGAAATCTCAAGTAATTTTTTGGGGACTGAATGTAGGACTCTAGTGATAGGAGATTCGAACCAAGATAAAACTATTGTGCATTATTTGTGTGATTGTTTTTATCTTATTATGTTGCTCACTAACTCTAACATCTGTGTTTAGCGTTTCTGTTTGAAGTTATTTTTAACAGATAAATTTTAAGATATTTTGTTAAAGTAATCCATTCATCCCCCTCTGGACTTGCAACCTGTACAACACATGTAACATCAGTAGTACCTTCCATCCGTTTAGTACTACGGTATGTCAAGTGTTCTTTGCTGAAAACTTGAAGATTTGGTTAGCTCAATTAAATTTTTGCCTTTGCAATGCTAAAATATATAAAATATTGAAATGCATGAGTCTCAATTGAAACCCTCTGTCCTATCCACAAATAATTCGCATTTCTCATGTCTGAAAAGTTTCATTGATATGAGAACAACACGCCATTTTGGGTTTACGTCTTTGGACTAGGCGAGTGGGCCTAAGACTAGGCTACTCCACTTCATAAGTCTAAAGCCTTCAAATTGAGCCGACGCAGGACCTTAAGCAAGCAACATCAAAGCCCAAAAAATTTGAAACAGAACAATAGACATTGAACTTAACCCAAAAAGAACGATGAAATTCCAAGTGAAAATCCCTTTCTTTATGTTCACTTTATTCGCTAATTGGATCAGATTAAACCATTTTTGAGTTGCTGGAGTAGTGTTTCATGAGTGTGATGGCAGTTAAGTAATTATGGAGATGAATGATTTGTAGGACAAGATTTAAGCACAATATTGATGGGTTACCCTTAAATTACCTCTTACATTGTCCCTATTTGAATCTATGACTTGATTAGAAAACATTCAGCACAAGACAAAAATGCAACATATACATGTATATCCAACTGGGCAGCCCAATATAGTACGCTTATTATCTTCGTCACGGCCTACTGCATGCATATGGTGGAAGACGGAATACAAGTGTGGTTGCTAAAGCATGCATGCTTTGCACATGGTAACAACATGGGCTCCGCATTACTTCTTTTATTTCCAGATACTACAGATTCATAATAAAAAGTAAATAAAAAAAGTGGGCAATAATCTTCCCTCCCTCTAGCCTTCGCTTTCAGCTATTCAATGGAGCATAAGGTTACCGGGAGAGACCCCCCCCCCCCCCCCCCCCCTTTTTGTTTTTTGGGTATTCCTATTATCATAGTATTGTGGAGAAGTAATGGAGTACTTGCATGATTGGCGGGCAACTTCGAGAAAGAAAAAGAAAAAGATGGTGTTGTTAAGCACGCCTCTGCCAACTTTCCAAGCCGCCTCCATGTACCAAGGAGATGCATGGGATGCTACAAGCTCTCCAGGGCTAGGAGAACTGGAGCTTGCTGGAGAAGGTCTGCTGGAACTGCCAGTTGGAGGGGGCGATGTCCGGGAAGAGGATGGTCTGGCCGTCGGTGGTGGTGACTTTGAAGGAGAGGGACTGGCCATTGAGGTAAGCGTTGGACTGCCAGTTGGCCCCCCAGTTCCTGGACATGACCATCCACCCGGTGTTCGATCCTTTGATAGACATGGACTGGATAGACCCGGCCCCGGCCACGTTGTGCACCAGCACCAGCTCGAAGTAGGAGCGCCCGTTTATGGTGAACCGCACCCCTCCGTCCTTGTCGCAGGGCACCCTGCAGCAACGCCACAGCCACACACAGTTCATAAGAAGGAGGAGGAAGAAGAGAGATCAAATAGATACATATTATAAATGTGAGCTAGGTACCTCTGGTAGAGGACGGGGACGATGCCGCCGCGATAGATGCCAATCTTCTCCCAGGCAGGCTGAGCCATGTCGAAGTGCTGGCGCGGGGGGTTGCACCAGCCGCCATCGTCGTTGGGTAGAGCGAAGTTCGGGGGGCAGAAGTTGGTGGCGGTGATGGCGACCGAGGCGCCCTTGAGGCACCATTTCGGGTCCGAGTCGTAGTCGCAGATGATCTTGTAGCACTGCCCGCACGCCGCCCCGTCGTTGAACAGGGCCGTGCTCAGCGCAGCCGTGCTCGTCCCGTACCCCGTCGAGTAAAGGTTGCCGTACCCACACGCCCCGCCTGCCACACGGCCCACACCCACAAAAATACGTGTATAAGCGTTTCTCGTGGTCTAAACACCTATCAGGCTATCAACACAGAGAGAGAGAGCGAGAGGGAGGTATCGGAGTTTGCCAGCTAGCCTGCTGCCTACCCATGGTGCCGGAGGCGTCGCTGCCCCCATAGAACGTGGCAGAGGCCTCGGTCCACCCGGAGGCCACAAATGCAGCGGCGCCGTTAGTGCTCCATGCGATGCACACCGCAAGCAGTGCCAACCTCCGGAGAACATCTGCCTTGGTCATCCTCCTCCTCGGCCACCAACTGCAGTAAAGGATACACTACAGAATGGTGGTGTTGGAATTAAATGTAGAGGATTGGGTAGTGGCGGGTGGATGTAGGGGAGTACTTCCCGTCACTGAGGAGCTGGGCACTGGACAGGGCTTTCGAGGGCTTAAATAGCCGAGAGGGCGCTCCAATATGTGAGCTCAAGGCAGCTAAAATGAGCATGTGACTGCTGCAACCTAACCCCATGACTTGCGAAGATTCTCCTGTTAGATGGCAAAAGAGAAAAAAAAAAAAAACACTTGTTTTTTTCCTCCTTTCCATGCACCTCCTTGGATATTTTTTTTTTCCTATTTCCAAGATTCCGACGGTCTCGTCTCTGCAGCTCTGAAGAAACCTGATCACTCCCATGTTCTCCTCCCCTCGGGAAAATATGTAACAAATTAACGTATATATAGTACATATTTAACATATAAATGTTTCAATTGACACCACATCTTTTGCTGCGTCTTCTGCTCAGAGAAGGAACGCAAAAAGAGTTCATCAGCTGGTTGTTCTCACCGGAGATGAGAGGCCACAGGCCAGAGCCCAGAGGGAAGGGAGGTATATCTACCGGTTTCTCAGGCGCGGTCAGGAGTACCAGCGTCCCCCTCACTCTGAGCAGGTCGAGCTCCGTTCCCAACGAGGGCGGCTTAGCAGACACCGGTTCGAGGACGAACTCTAAACTCCGAACCTGCCGAAGCAAACAGTTGATGGTTCCCCTTCAGTGATCTGTACGTACTACTAATTTAAGGAGTGGAGATCCTCTCCACCCGCGGGTGGAGGGGACTCCCTCAGTACCACACAGGGGTTGGGTTTTTTTTGTTTGACCCCCTAGGTATAAAAAAAAGAAAAAAAAACTGAAGGGCTTCAAACAAAAACACCCAATGCCCTGTGTGGTACTGAGGGAGTCCCCTCCACCCGCGGGTGGAGAGGATCTCCACTCTAATTTAAGTCGTAGCTGGTGTGGTTCCATGTGGGAGTGATCACGTCAGCTTGGATGCTCTGCTCTCTGTCGGTGCTCACAAGAAGTTTTTTATCCCCAAAATTCACATGACCAAATGGATTTCCTTTGTGATCCACCGCAGAGCTCAGGCACAGTTTTTTTTAATGAATAGTACTCTCTCTGTAGATTGAAACTCTCCTGCAACCTTACGAGGTGACAATTGGGCTCGTGACCTCCTTACAAAGAGAAATACTTTTCACACGTCCGCCCGGTTGTCCGGTCGAACGTGAAATCGTCGCGGGCCGATTTGATTGGTCGGCCGCGCGGACCCCACATGCCGAGTTCTGCGTGGAGCTCGCGCGCCGACCAATCAGGTCGGCCCGCGGCGCTTTCACGTCGGCCCGGACAACCGGGCGGCCGTGCAGGTAGCATTTCTCCCTTACAAAAGGGAGGCCCAAATACCATTGCTGATTAATCAACCTTATCATTCTCTCAATTTTTCATCAAAAGGCATTACCATCCAGAAAACATTCTCATTTTTTTTTTATAAAACAGAAGGCTTTGTTCATACTATTTTCGCATATACTTTCCCATTTACAAGAAGTACTCGCTCACATATATCTCTTTTTGCCAAGTGAAGTTTGAAAACCATTGTACACTTCTTCTTGACCCATATCCCTACCCACATCCGTTGGATTATTTCCTCGTATAACGAGCGACTCATTTTAATTGTCCGATATATATCAAACGTTTGTGGAGGTCAATTGTTTCCATCTTTTCTCCCTTTTTTTTATTTTCTAGTGATTTACAAACCAAAATGTATTTACTTTAGTTTTTTCACTTCCTTGGAATTCCTTATGGATCTCCCCTCTCGAGAATCAGCTATTTGTTTTCAAAACAAAAGTGATGAGTACACTGAAACTCTTCTATCATTTTCAACTGATTATGAATAGTTAGCTTAGAAAATTTTCTCACAAATAATTGATGTATTCTATTCCTTCTTTTGAAGAGAGAAATATTTATTGTAAGACATTTGCATTGGATTGACAGAGTTAATTTGGTCTCATCACATCACGTCCACGAGGAGGTCACATAACCTACATCCAATCGCCAACAACTGATAAGCCTATCCGCCACCATCACCAATTCTCATTATTGCAACCATTGTTTCCATGTCTTGACGATTGACACCATCAATTGCTATTATCAATTATTTACTGCAACCATCACCCACTACGTATTTATCGTTAGTACTATCTCATATTATATCCACATAAATATAATGTCCTATGATCCAAATAACTTGTGACAATATGATCATGTTTATTGCAAGACCAACTTTACACTACATATTTCACTTCTGAAAGTAGGCACGGTTGAAAGGGCGAAATAATGGTGATGTTCTTATGGGCATACGTGTTTGATGTAGTCTTTACATGGTTAGGCACCATCAAAATTTTATTAGAATTCGTGAGCAAACTATTCTTGGTAGGATAGAGTCGGCGTCCGCAGAACTATGAGACATGGATGGGGGACAAATGGGATATCAACAGTTGGCATAAATATTCCCTCCTAGCTGCGGCCTCAACCATCAAAAATTTATGGAAAGAATAATGAACAGATTGCTAAAGTTTTTAAAACTACACCATGTAGCATCAATGCACCTTACAAGCCTAGTTCCGTACTACAATTTGTCGAGGCCGGTTGTCTACTAAAAGCTTATTTCTCAAAATTGCACCCAGCATTAGACTAATTCAAGCACGATTTATAGCATTTAGGCCTCTTAGATTGGAATGACCCCCTTAGCATTGTCCTCATTGTTGCGACTTTTGGGTCAGATGCCTTTTTAAGACGTCTCTCTATTTGACGTGTTACATTAGGATCTGACGCGTTGCCATTGTTCGACCATTGCATCTATTCCGAAAAATTCAGTAATTTAAAAATATAGATAAATTAAAATTTTATCAAATATAAATCAAACTAGTTATATATATATATACGTGCCATTATTTCATACATAAAAACTCATATAAAAATTTCGTAAAAATAATAGTTATACTTTAATTATATTCTCTAATGACCATCATGAAATTTAGTATAGAAAAATCATTTGGACCAAGTTAAGAATTTATGTGACTTATTATTAAACATGTGGGTAGACTTTAAATAATATGGGATGATAGCCCATTATGATATTTGGACAAATGGACAATCTTGGCCCTGAATAATTCTTTAATAAAAAGATATAAAAACCCATTAAGTAAACTAAGACCATGGGTTGTACAATTAAGCTCACATGAGTTTGAGCCAAGAGTAAGAGCCCAATGATGAAGATTAGAAACATTGGTATAATAATATTAAATTGAATTGAATAAGAAATTGATTGAATAAGTGTGATAATATATTTAAATTAAAATAAATGGTGAATAAATAGATTAAATCAATACCCAATAAGCTAAATTAGTAATGGGTTTTACTAATGGACCTAACATGATTATTGGGCCCAAATATGAAGAGCCCATCTTGGAGGGAAGTAATTAAGCTAAATTCGTACCTAAAAATACTAATAAATAGAAAAGGGTAAGATAAAGACTAAATGTGATGTAATTATCCTAAATAAGAGTCTCATCCCATCCTAACCCATTACCTACGAAATTAGACCTCTCATCTATCCTATTAGGTGGGATAATGCTAGAAATCATGTAGATAAATAGGAATTTTCGGAGTTTGGAAGAAGAGAAAAGAGTTTTTAATGGTTTGGATTCTTAAACCCATCAAAACACCCCCAACTCGTCCCTAACCATCCAGAACGTTGCTGGAGCATTGGTGGACGAGGGGAAGGCTGAAAACGAAGGAGCAAGAAGGGAGGAGCTTGGAAAGGAGGGATTTCATCTCATTCTTCATCAAAACCCTAGGATTTTCTTATCATCAAGCAAAGATAGGCAATCTCTCAAGCTTAAATCGTGTAAAATTAACCCTAGGTAGCTTTCATGATCCTCTTCAAAATCCCTCTCATTTCGCTCTTTTTTGTTCATCCATGAGAGCGAATTAAATGTTGCAAACCTTGTCCATGTCCATGCACCTGAACCCTCTTGTTTACGTTAAATCCTTGCATGTACTTGATCTCGTGCCCTAAAATTACTCTCATAAATACTACTTGTTACTAGCTTTCAAATGCCCCTATTTGCCTTAATTTCTATCATGTATTCGTTACCAATTAAATCATTCTTCCATGACTGTGCATGTTTAGGTCACCAAATGTACATTGTTAAAACATGCACAAACCTTGTCTGTTATTTTACTCATGCCTGTTTGATAGATCTTGTGTCTCTCTTTCGTTTAAAACTAGTTTCACAATTTTTAGATCATCGTGTGATTTTATATCGATTTTAGAAGAGCTCTATATCGTGTTTTGGAGGGAAGGACCAAAACCCAAAAGGGAAAAACCCCTTTTCTGGGTTGGAACGCTCCTCTGAAGTCACGACGGCCCGACCCGTCGTGACCTCAGGGGGACGACAGCCGACCGGTCCGTCGCAATAGCGTTCTCTCCCCCGAACTGGGTCAGCCGGTCGATTCGACTGTCGCGCCCGGGACCCCCGTCGCGACCTGATCGTGACGGCCATACCCGTCGCGACCTGATCGTGACGGCCATACCCGTCGTGACCTGATCGTTACGGCCATACTTGTCGCGACCTGATGTGACGGCCATACCCGTCGCGACTTGAACGTGATGGCCGCGACCTGATCGTGACGGCCATACTCGTCGGGACATCAGTGTTGCGGCCAGAACCTATAATTGCCTATATAACCCTGCTATTGTTACCATTTAAACCCCTGTTTTAACCCTAATTAAATACTGTCATGAACTATAATGACTTGTTAGTCAATAATGAGTAATGTCTACATGAATTAATTAATTTAAAAGTTATGTGCACAATCCATTATGCTCTCTTGATTTCTTACACATGTATACACTTATATTAACATTTGTCATTTGACTCCATTAATTACTCAATAATGTATCTGTAATTAAATGAAATTAATTACTAAATTCCCCATTTTGTTAAATGACACTTGTCTTCATTTTATTCGCGTGATTTGTACACCGTTATCGCATCCCTCTGCCTTCGAGCACTCGAGGCAAGACGGAAAATATTTTGTTACACACTTTCTCTTGGCATGGACCACCTCTCCTCCGAGAATACTCCTGACTGGACCAGGACTCCTTGTCAAGGCCTCTGTAAGTCTTCTTGGCTTTGGCGCACGTCCATTACCGACGAGCTGGTTGTACCTTAAAACCCGATACACCTAGGGATCAGTACGATCCAAACGGCCTTAGTGAATTCTCTCTTATCTTGGGATCACAACGGATCATCTAGCCAGTGTTCATAGTACGGCTAGTGGCGGATATGATTTCTACCTGACTGTCGGTACCCGACCTAGTGCCGTGCAGCTGTTACTATCGTCGGTTTAACGTTGTTTTACGATTATACCCTTTCTCATCTACTATCTCGGTACTCTCTTCTGTTCACTATCTCGTCTATTCATCAAGTACTCTCTTGAGACTCTTTGAGCTATTGTGGCTCCTATCGTTTGAGCTATTTTTGACTGCCTAGCGCTATAATATGGGTCTTGTGACTCTATTGACTTGAATGCATATTGTTAAGGGCACGGAGAGTATCCGAGGGGCTCCAATCTAGTCCTGGGGGCAGAGAGCCACCCGAAAATACCTGGAGGGGCTAATGACGTGTCTGCATTGCACCGGTTCTGACTAACTGTACTGAATTGGCTAGACATCTGACTGTTATATTGTTACTGTTAGTCTGATTAGTTCAGACGTACTGTGCTATTACTGTGCTATCACTGACTATTACTGAATGGCTACTATCCTGGAGTAACTATTGTCATATTTTCCTATTGCACTACATGTTACTTGCTATTGCTTGACAATGACGACTAGTGCACTGTTGTGCAAACCAAATACGCTATCTTGTTACACGCAATCTCGTTATATGGCCATTCCTTTATCATCCTAGTTTTACAATATTATTGTGGAATGGATTATCGTTCACTTGTTATCATGTGCTATAACTCT
This sequence comes from Colocasia esculenta, assembly GCA_014218235.1. NCBI lineage: Eukaryota > Viridiplantae > Streptophyta > Magnoliopsida > Alismatales > Araceae > Colocasia > Colocasia esculenta. The sequence continues at coordinate 35,028,126 of CM024765.1, read as the reverse complement.
CTTGACTATACTTGATCGTTCTCTCTAGTTAACATGTTTTACAAGACATTAATCACTTAAGTAAAGCGTTATCGCTCACCCTTCGTTATTTGTTATTGTGTTTTCAGGTAAGTTGAATGATGACCTTACATACACCAACGGGAATGGACTGGAGTGATGAGCGACCAAGAGTCATAGCGATGGAGTGACCTTAGTACCTTAGAATTTAGTTAGATATGCTTAGTTATCTTTTCCAATGTAATGAATTCATTGAGCCCTATGTTTTTGGCTCTGAATTAGTGGTTGTAATAGTTTAGATGAATTATCAATAAAATGAGGAGTTTATTGTATTATTGTTCATTAGATGCTCTGATGTTTGCGATTGAATGCGTAATTTACGTTACCATACTTGTTGTTCATGCCTCCTGATTTATAACGTTGCTAAATTGACGGGGTATGACAGTGGTATCAGAGCCTAGGATGTCCTTATAAGATATTTAGTCTGGATGTTCTAGGTGAACTTCCATGACACATGTCTAAGTCAACCACCATATCTATGTGAGAGTTGGGTAGAACCATGGTTAAGACCTAAATACATATATATATATAATATGTATTATCAACTTGATAATACCTTAGCAACCAAAGTCTAAAAAGAAATAAATTAAATGTTATTGCTTGCAGGAGATTAGTGGAGATGGCTGGCGAGCGTGCACAAATGCGGGACTTGCAAAGGACTGTACAAGGGTTAACTCAAGCCCTTAACAACGTGATTCAAGCAGGAGCAAAAAATGGAGCAGGAGACTTATACGGGAACTTTCAACAAATGAATCCCCCTAGGTTTAATGGAACTCTGGATCCCGATGAAGCTGAAAATTGGGTGAAGGCGACGGAACGAATCTTTACAGTTATGCAATGTTCAGAGCAGGAGAAAGTCCTTCTGGCAACCTTCCAGTTGGACCGCGATGCTAGAGCTTGGTGGGAGCTGCCAGTCGACAATTACCCAACATTGACATAGAGTGGATGAATTTTTAGAACTCTTCAACACCAAATATTTTTTCGAGAGGATTCGTGAGAAGAAGGCAAATGATTCGCCAATTTAAAACAACGAATGATGTCTGTAGTAGAATATGAAGCACAATTTGAAAGACAGCACAGTATGCACCACATTTGGTGAGTACGAAAAAGATGAAGGCAAAGAGATTCTTAGAAGGGTTGAGACCTGTGTTCTGGAGAAGTTGGCTCCACTAGACATTTAGTATATTCAGACATGATATTGAGAGCTCATAGTAGAGGACACCATGGAACTTCTTGGAAAGATCCGTAAGAAGAAGATGTTGAAAAGGGAATGTGCTACTCATTCCAAGATAATAAAGGAAGAAATACAGTAGATAGCAAGAGAATGAAAGGGGAAGTGAAGCGGAAGGATTCTGTGAATTTTGTAAAAAGCCAGGGCATCATTGATAACTGTGGAAGAAACTGGGCAGATGCTTGCGTTGTGGAAGTCAACAACATCGAGTCATCGATTGTCCAATTAAGAAGAACCAAACTCCATGCCAAAGACGGTTACAAGCCCTTGTGGATACAAATCATGCCAATGAAGGTAGACAAGGTACTATCACTAAACCCTTAGTTTAAGTTCATATTATTTTCTCAATAGCAAAGCCCTAAGTGGAGGAGATGATGGAATGAAACATTCAGAATACGTTGGTAGTCGTATCATATCATATGAATTTGGGGACCAATTCTCTTTAAGTGGGGGATGTAGTACCCCAGAAAATATAGTAATTTAAAAATTAGATAAATTAAAATTTTATCAAATAATAAATCAAACTAGTTAAAAATATATATACGTGCCATTATTTCATGCATAAAAACTCATATAAAATTTCGTAAAATAATAGTTATACTTTAAATGCTATTCTCTAAGAACCCATCATGAAATTTGGGTATAGAAAATCATTTGGACCAAGTTTAAGAATTTATGCGACTATATCGTAATTAAGGAATAAGTCGGAGAACTCATTTTTTACGAGCTAAAGTGGATATAAATTAAAATAAACATGTGGGTAGACTTAAATAATATGGGATGATAGCCCATTATGATATTGGACCAATAGACAATCTGGCCATGAATAAATTCTTTGATAAAAAGATAATAAAAACCCATTAAGTAAAGTAAGAACATGGGTTCTACAATTAAGCTCACATGAGTTATTGGGGCAAGAGTAAGAGCACAAATGATGAAGATTAGAAATATTGGCATAAATAATATTAAATTAATTGAAATAAGAATTGATTGAATAAGTGTGATAAATATATTTAAATTAGAATAAAGGGTGAATAAATAGAATTAAATCAATACCGAATAAGCTAAATTAGTAATGGTTTTACTAATGGACCTAACATGAATTGTTGGGCCCAAATATGAAGAGCTCATCTTGGGATGGAAGTATTAAGCTAAATTCGTACCTAAAATATTAATAAATAGAAAATGGTAAGATAAAGACTAAATGGGATGTAATTATCCTAAATAAGAGTCCTCATCCCATCCTAACCCATTACCCACGAAATTAGACCTCTCATCTATCTTGTTAGGTGGGATAATGCTAGAAAACCTGTAGATAAATAGGAATTTTTGGAGTTGGAAGAAGAGAGAAGAGTTTTTAATAGTTTGGACTCTTAAACCCATCAAACCCCCTAACTCGTCCCTAACTATCAATAGAACAGGCTGGAGCATTGATGGCAGGGGAAGGCTGAAGAACGAAGGAGCAAGAAGGGAGGAGCTTTGAAAGGAGGGATTTCATCTCGTTCTTCATCAAAACCCTAGGATTTTCTTAGTATCAAGCAAATGTAGGCAATCTCTCAAGCTTAAATTGTGTAAAATTACCCTAGGTAGCCTTCATGATCCTCTTCAAAAGCCCTCTTATTTCGCTCTTTTTCGTTCATCCATGAGAGCGAATTAATGTTGCAAGCCCTATCATGTCCATGCACCTGAACCCTCTTGTTTACTTTAAATCCTTGCATGTACTTGATCTCATGCCTGAATTATTCTCATAAATACTACTTGTTACTATCTTTTAAACGCCCCTATTTGCCCTAATTTCTAGCATGTATTCGTTGCCAATTAAATCGTTCTTCTATGACTATGCATGTTTAGGTCACCGAAATGTAACCTTGTTAAGCATGCACAAACCTTGTCCGTTATCTAATTACTCTGGCATGTTGATAGATCTATTGTCTACTTTCGTTTAAAACTAGTTTCATAATTTTTGGATCATCGTGTGATTTTATATCGATTTTAGAAGAGCTATGTATCATGTTTCGGAGGAAGACCAAAACCCAAAAAGGGAAAAACCCCTTTTCTGGGTCGGCCGCTCCTCTGAAGTCGCGACAGCCCGACCTGTCATGACCTTAGGCGGGACGTGGCCGGCTGGTCCATTGCAATACCATCTCTCCCCCTGAACCGGGTCAGGCCGACCGTTCGACTGTCGCGCCCGGGACCCCCGTCGCGACCTGATCGTGACGGCCATACCCGTCGCGACCTGATACTGACGGCCATAACTGTCGCGACCTGAACGTGACGGCCATATCCGTCGCGACATCAGTGTTGTGGCTAGAACCTATAATTGCCTATATAACCCTGCTATTGTTACCATTTAAACCCTGTTTTAACCCTAATTAATACTGTAATGACTTGTTAGTCAATAATGAGTAATGTTTACATGAATTAAATAATTTAAAATCTATGTGCACAATCCATTATGCTCTCTTGATTTCTTACATATGTACACACTTAATATTAACGTTTGCCATTTGACCTCATTAAATTACTCAATAATGTATCTGATAATTGAATTAAATTAATTACTAAATTCCCCATTTTGTTAAATGACACTTGTCTTCGTTTTATTCGTGTGATTTGTACAACCGTTATTGCGTCCCTCTGCCTTCAAGCACTCGAGGCAAGATGGACAACGTTTCGTTACACACTTTCTCTTGGCATGAACCACCTCTCCACCGAGAATACTCCTGACTGGACCAAGAACTCCTTGTCAAGGCCTCCGTAAGTCTTCTGGCTTTGCGCACATCCATTGCCGAGGAGCTGGTTGTACCATTAAAACCCGATACACCTTTAGGGATCAGTACGATCCAAACGGCCTTGGTGAATTCTCTCTTATCTTCGGATCACGTCGGATCATCTAGCCAGTGTTCATAGTACGGCTAGTGGGCGGATATGACTTCTACCTGACTGCTGGTACCCGACCTAGTGTCGTGCAACTGTTACTATCGTCGATTTAACATTGTTTTACGATTATACCCTTTCTCATCTACTATCTCGGTACTCTCCTCTATTCAATTTCTCTCTACTATCTCGTCCATTCATCAAGTACTCTCTTGAGACTCTTTGAGCTGTTGTGGCTCCTATCGTTTTGTGCTATTTTTGACTGTCTAGCGCTATAATATGGGTCTTGTGACTCTATTGACTTGAATGCATACTGTTAGGGCACGGAGAGTGTCCGAGGGGCTCCAATCTAGTCCTGGGGGCAGAGAGCCACCCAAAAATACCTACAGGGGCTAATGACGGTGTCTGCATTGCACCGGTTCTGACTAACTTTACTGAATTGGCTAGACATCTAACTGTTATACTGTTACTGTTAGTCTGATTAGTTCAGACGTATTGTGCTATTACTGTGCTATCACTGACTATTGCTGAACGGCTACTATCCTGGAGTGACTATTGCCATATTCTATTATTGCAGTACATGTTACTTGCTATTGCTTGACAATGATGACCAGTGCACTGTTGGGCAAACCAAACACGCTATCTTGTTACACATAATCTCGTTATATGGCCATTCCTTTATCATCCTAGTTTTGCAATATTCTTGTGGAATGGATTATCGTTCACTTTTTATCATGTGCTATAACTCTCTTAACTATACTTGATCGTTCTCTCTAGTTAATGTTCTTTACAAGACATTAATCACTTAAAGCATACTTGTTTACACTATATATTAAGTCCTACTGAGCGTTATCGCTCACCCTTCGTTATTTGTTATTGTGTTTTCAGGTAAGTTGGATGATGACCTTACATACACCAACGGGAATGGACTGAAGTGATGAGCGACCAGGAGTCATAGCGATGGAGTGACCTTAGTACCTTAGAATTTAGTTAGATTTTGCTTAGTTATCTTTTCCAATGTAATGAAGTCATGGAGCCCTATGTTTTTGGCTCTGAATTAGTGGTTGTAATAGTTTAGATGAATTATCAATAAAATGTAGAGTTTATTGTAATTATTGTTCATTAGATGTTCTGATGTTTACGATTGAATGCGTAATTTACGTTACCATACTCGCTGTTCATACCTCCCTGATTTATTCCGCTGCTAAATTGGCGGGGCATGACAACATCGATTTTTTTATTTTATGGTCAGAGCAGTCTTGTCGTGTGTCAAGGCGCGTGCATGTCTATCAATACATTGACGTATTTCTAGTAGCATGGCTATCGATACATTGATTAGCCTTTCAGAATGGCATCGAATGGGGCAGACACGTTAGATTCTGATGCATCTTTTTGAGTAGATGTGTTAAGATTTAACACATCGTGGCACTTTAATGTGTTCTAGGATCCGTCAGTTCAAAGCCGAGGGCCGCGCTCATTTCCCCGGCTCTTACCATCTCAAACAGCCCATGCCTCGCACCATCTCATCTCCAACACCATTTCCTTCTGAATCCTCCTCATCTCCTGCCACCTCCACATCCATTCCTCCACCTTCTCCTATCATTGAAAACCCTCCAGCCTCCTCCTCCGCTGGAGCCTCATCCTCTTCTGGTCCTTCTTCAGCTGGACCATCCATCATACCTCCTCCTACCCATCAGTCATTTCTTCATCCTCCTACTCCTCCCTCCTTTGTTACCTTTAAACCTGAAGGTGCACAACTTGAAGGTCCCTTTCTCAAAGAATTCGAGGATGAGTTGGAAATTACCACAATCTGCTCAGTTCTAGAAGTTGGTTCTCATGTCTACAGAACTGGCTCTCCTAGTCCTATTTCTAAAAATAGGAAACTCTCCAACACTCTTGCTCTTCCCACTAAACCTAAGTTTCCTCCTCTGTAATACCCCAGAAATTTTATTATTAAAAAATATATATTATAGATAATGAAAATTTTGCCCATTAATAAAAATCAAATTAGTTAAAAGATACACATCATTATTGCATGAGTAGAAACTCATATAAAAATTCTATGAAAATAATAGTTATACCTTAAAAATTATTATCTAATGACCCATTAAGAAATTTGGGCATAGAAAATAATTCGGACCATGATTTAGAATTTATGTGACTTATTATTGTAAATAAGGAATAAATTGGAAAATCCATTATTTCATGAGTCAAGTGGATTAACAATTGAAATAAAAATTATGGGTAGACTCCAAACAATATGTGGAGATAGTCCATAAAAGGAATTGGATCAATGGACAACTTATGACCCATGAACAAATTCAAGTATGAAAATAGTAAATAAATAATTTACGTATTATCGAAATGATAGAACTTACGTACCACTATCGTACGTGAGAAACACATTAGAAAATTATGTAAAAATTATAAATCAACCTCAAATATTATTCTTAGAGTTTCATGAAGAGATTCGAGCAACGAAAAATCCGATTGGCCAAGTGTACGTTACACGTGACCAAGTTAACCGAATTAGGGAACTAAGTCGAAAAATTGTTAACACGGAAAAATAACCCAACCATAATTAAATAAATAGTTGGAGAGACTTATAACATTATGTATTAGTGACCCATTAATGAAAATGGGCCAATGGATCACTTTTAGCCTAATAATAAAATTGGAACATAAAAATACTCAGAAATTCGTACTTGTAAATATGCAATAATTGTGAAGGGCACATTAGGGTTTAAATTAGGGTAATTAGTCATGCAAGGTAAGTCAAAACCTTACCCAACTCTAAGAGGTGGTTTCCTAAACCTTTGCTACCTCCTTTGGGTGAGAGAATCTCATATTTTGGAAACTAGAATGCAGAAATTCGCAGCCCTCTTTCCTAGTCCCATTAGGACATGAAGTAGCACCCTAAAACTATAAGAACTCTTCACAAAACGTTTGGGGAAGGTTGGACATCAAGTTGGGGTCATGTGCAGCAACTTTGGGGCGCTGGAAGAGGAGAAGGCTGGGGAAAAACGTGGTCTTCTTCCACCTCGCCCTGTAGCGAACCAGGAACCTGCAGGGAGTTCTTTGCGTTCAAAGGTAGGCATTCTTGGGTCAAGATTAAAGAAAAATAATACCATCTTGTAGAGCTTCGAGTCTAGCTTCATTTGCTTCTGGTTTTACTAATTTTCATGGAGTATCCTTTGTGTATTAGTCGTTCTCCCTAAGTCGCGCACAGTTAGGGCTTTTCCCGTTCTTCTTATTATGCATACGATTTGAGACCGAATTAGACTAAATCATCAACATCAAAGTTCTTCTACTTGTAGTTAAGATCATCTTTCATGTTGAACGTTTTGTCTAAAAACCATTAGTTAGAGAGTTATGAACCCCGTAATAGAGTCATGCATAATACTGTGTTTTCGGGTTTGCAGATGGCCTTAAGTTCTTCCTGTTTTGCACAAGATTAAAGGCCGAAGTAGGTCAATCCTCCAACATAAAAGTTCTTTAACTAGTTGTCATGGTCATCTTTCATGTTAAGTGTTTTGTTTAAATATCATTAGTTAGAGAGTTATAAACTTCGTAATAGAGTCATGCAGGATACTGCGTTTTCAGGTTGCATTTACTTTAAGTTCTTCATGTTTTTCACAAGGACAAAGACCGAATTAGGTAAAACCCCCAACATCAAAGTTCTTCCACTAGTTGTCCTGGTCATCTTATGTTAAACGTTTTGTCCAAATATCAGTAGATCTCATGTTACAAGCCTAACATGTAAGTCGCAACGAAGTCATGCATGTTTAGGGATTTTTTACGTTCTTCCTGTATTTGCATGCAATTAGAGATGGATTCAGACCCAGCCCACAACACAAAAGTTATTCCAATAGATGTCCTTGACATTTTCTATGTTGAGAGTTTTGTCTAAAGGTCAGCATATAGAGAGATATAGGCTTTCATGAATATCACCCCTAAGTCAAAACATGGTAAGTCTGAACCAAGAGCATGTCAGATCCCGGTCGGACTCAGGCGCAGATCCTGTGAACGCGACGGCCCGATATGTCGCGTTCTGAGGTCGGGTCGCGACAGTACCTTTGTCACGTTCTGGTCGCGACAGTACCCCTGTCGCGTTCTGCCTGCCTGATCTGACGACCCCGTCGCGATCCTTGCAAGACCACATCGCGATCTCAGTTTTTGGGCCAGAAAACCCATCTCGTGCAAGTCTCGCTGTACCACCGTAACTTCCATATCATGTTAACGGTCTTAATTACAGAAAATGAAGTTGTAAGTATTGGTTGCATTTTAATATATAAAAGTCAATCACTTGATCTTTCATATCCATGATTTCATGACACATGCACACACGTCGAACCATCCAAATATGGCTTAATTGGCATGAATATGAACATAACATCTCTGATAATTAATGCAATTAATTACCTTATTTTAAGAAGTACTTGTTTACAATTCTTGCGATGTTTTGGAACACCGATCCCGACGCTCCACTGTTCTAGAATTCCTCTAGAACGTCGAGTACTTGTTTCTATATTTACACACTCTCTTGACTTGGATGAACTCTCCATCGTACTCCTTCCGCCGGACTAGTGAATCCTTGTTCAAGGCCTCCGTAAGTCTCCTCTGATCATGGATTCCCACATGGTCGACGAGCCGGTTGTACCCTAACACCTATGATACACTCTAGGGATCAGTAAGATCCAAACGGCCTTAGATTGTTCTCTCGCTCTTATCTTGAGTCACGCCGAACCTCTGGACCTGTGCTTAACGAGGCCAGCGAAAGACCGTGAGTTCCACCTGACTGCCAATACCTTACGCGCGTGTTGTGCAACTGTTACCATCACTCGTTACTCGACGTTTCATGTGCAATGACCATAAGGTCTCATCTATGCTATACTCACTCGTCTACTCATATTCACGTTCACTCTACTATCCCGTCTCTCTCGTCTATTCATCTAGCACTCTCTTGTTACCCTTTGAGCTGTGTGGCTCCTATCGTTTGTGCTATTTCGTGACTGTCTAGCGCTATAATATGGGTCTTGTGACTCTACTGTATCAAATGCATACTGTGCAGGGCACGGAGAGTGTCCGAGGGGCTCCAATCTAGTCCTGGGGGCAGAGAGCCACCCGAAAATACCTGCAGGGGCTATTGATGGTGTTCTGCATTGCACTGGTTCTGACTATACTATCTTGGCTAGACATTTGACTGTTATACATTAGTCTGAGGAGTTCAGACGTACTGTGATATTACTGTGCTATCACAAACTGTTATACATTAGTCTGAGGAGTTCAGACGTAATGTACTATCGTGAAATTGCTACTGTCCCAAAGTGACTATTGTCGTACTCTACCAGTGCACCGTTGTGCAACCATACACGCTATCTTGTTACACGCTATCTCGTTACACGCTATCTCATCATACGCTCTACTTGCTCTACTTGATACTCGCTATCTTGAGTTAGAGTGTGCTATCGCGACTTGATCACATTATTTGTGACGACCCAACCAGCAAACTGGCCCAACAACTGTGCCAGTTGGTAGACTTCCCAGGAAGGTCACCCATCCTGGGACTACTCCCAACTGAGCACGCTTAACTTCAGAGTTCTTTTCCTGCTCGAGCTCTGAAAATGACTAGTCCGGGTTGTTGGTAGTCAACTAATTTAGTCCATTTAACATATTCTTATATAGGGTGTTACAATCTACCCCTCTTATATAAGCGACGTCCTCGTCGCTGCTCACATATAGCACACAATCAAACCCCAGGCAGACAGGATTCTAGAGGTGGCCCCCACAGGCTCAAGAGGTGGCTCCCACTATGTAGCACTTTGCGCTATTATGGCCTCAAGAGGTGGCTCCCATAGCGTAGCACTTTGCCCTGTGTGGCACTTAGTTCCTGCACTTCCGGATGGCAAGGCTCTGATACCATTTGTGACGACCCAACCAGCAAACTGGCCAACAACTGTGCCAGTTGTAGACTTCCCAGGAAGGTCACCCATCCTGTGACTACTCCCAACTGAGCACGCTTAACTTCAGAGTTCTTTTCCTGCTCGAGCTCTGAAAATGACTAGTCCGGGTTGTTGTAGTCAACTAATTTAGTCCATTTAACATATTCTTATATAGGGTGTTACATCCTCTCTGGTTCTCCCTCTCTGTAAGAATCGAAGAAAACCCCTCTATTGTGAATATCTCCAAAAATGTATCCTTGCCACTATTTTTGGTGTTCTTATCTTAATCTTGTTGGCCCTTTATGTACGGCAGCAAGGTAACCTAGAGGGGGGGGGGGTGAATAGGTTTTTCTGAAATCTGAAATCAAAATGTGAAACTTAAAAGTTTGTTAGTGTTAGTGTGATGAAGAGTGGCAGTGCGGAAGCAAAAGAACAATCACACAAAAGGACACAGGAGATTTATCCTGGTTCGGCCCTTCCCACATGGAAGTCCTATGTCCAGTCCCCAAGAAAACTCTTGGGATTTCACTAACCGAAGGTACAGTCCCCTTCAAGGACACTACAACACCCTGGATACCCCACCAGGTCTTCTTCTCTTTCCCGGGCAAGAAGGCAGCCCACTTCTTTTCTAGGCTCAGAAGCAAACCTACTTCTTTTACAGGTTCAGAAGTAAACCTCCTGGAACAAACCCCAGGCGGTTCTGCTAGACTTAAACCCCAGCTAGGTCCTGTTGGTACAAACCCCAACAAGGTTCTGCTAGACACTAACCTCTAGCTAGGTTACACATTGTATACAGTCCTACAGCTGGACAAGGGTCTTTCTTAGAAAAGAAAGAACAAGACTGAGAGCTAATACAAGATGAACACTATGGACTTAGCTCATAGTCACAGACTCTCCCTCAAGATTACAATCAGCATAGGGAGAATGGAAGAGAAGAAGGCTTGAAGGCGATGAAGACTTCTGCTTGAAAGCTTCTGTAGATTTTGGCTCGAGCTCTTCTCTCTTTCTCTGAGTGTTTGTGGCGTGAAGGTTCTTCTCACAGTTGTACACTCCTTGAAGGATTTTCAGGAAGGCTCTATTTCTGTTCTTCAGCAATGCTCCATCTTTTATATGAGCAGCTTTAGAATAGATCCGTTGAAGAGATCCGTTGTAGCTCTTCTAGCGTTGCTCATCTCCTCTTCATGTCTTAATCAGACTTGATGGACTTTGAGTCTGTACATATAGAAGAAAGTGTTAGCACAAAGAGTGTTTATGATAAACGATGTATAGTACTGTGCTTCTGCTAACATACTGAAAATAGTAGGTCATATCTTTTTCTGACAAGATTATGCATGCAGTTTTTTCTGTCAGACAATATTTGACTTTTCAATGAGCGCCAAAAACACTTTCAAAATATTCAAGAGAAATCTATGTGAATATGACTATACAATCGTTGTTCATTTACAAGTAAATCGTTGCAAGTTTATGAACAAATCGATGTGAAAGACAAGTCGTTATGATCATTGAAGAAATCGTTGTGATCACTTAAGAAATCGTTATGGGAACGATTTCTTAACAAATCCTTGTGAAGGCAAGTCGATGCGTTCACTTAAGAAATCGTTACGGTCTAAAAAAATTGTTGTGAGAACAAATCGTTGTGCTCACTTATCAAATCGTTATGGAATCGATTTCCTAGAAAATCGTTGCGTACAAAACAAATCGTTATACGATAAAATCGATGTTTCATTAACGAATCGTTACACGATCAAATCGTTGTGTAACTTATGAAATCGTTGTTAGTGAAATCGATGTGGCACTTTTGAATAGAAATCGATGTATATTGAATGAACATCGATTTAGCATTTTAGTGCGCCATATTGCATCAATGTGAGACTCAGCATTTTGCTATGAGATTGATGCGACTCAGATGAAACAAAATATTCAATAGTATTTAATCAACAAAGATATATATGAAATCATCATAAGTTTTGTTATCACCAAAATATAAGGACAACCATAAAGTGGTTCAACAATCTCCCCCTTTTTGGTGATGACAAAATTTATGCGAATTTTCTGATAAAAATATATAAAGCATAGAGGTTTACGAAAATTCATACAAACTCTCCCCCTTTTTGTCACTAACCAAAAAGGAAGGATCTTACCATGGATTTCTCTCCCCTTTGAGAGAATTCTTACCATAGAGGGGTTCAACAATAATAGTTGATAAGGAATGACTCCCCCTTAATCTGTGCTCCCCCTGAGCATGATACTCCCCTTAATGTGAGGCAAGTCAGATCTTGTTGCTCTTGACCTTTGACATGTTTTGTCAAGTCTTCAAGATTTTATCTGTATAAAAAAAACTTGCAAACATTGTTAGTAGCATTGTAGTTTACTGAATATAACAAACAGAAATGAGGTTTAAAAACAGAAAACTAAAACTAAAAGATGACTACTTCCTCTTCAGATGGAATGAAGTGAAGAGTTGGTAATCACCAATCGGATGTTTTGAGCATCCTCTAACCATACCCTTGAATGCCTTTTCCTTTTGTTCATCAAGAGTAGATAGGCATTTTCTTCTTTAATGTTGAAGCTACCTGAGGAGTTGTTTACAGAAGATGACTCCTGAGAAGTTACTTGGATTTTATGAGCCTTATCCTCAGCTTTTTCATCATCAGAAGCTTCTTCAGCGCTTATTTCTTCAGAGATATCCTTTTTGAAAAAGATATGAGGCTCCCCCTCAATCTGAGGTTCCTCCTTTATCTCTTCTTCTTCATGTGGAAGGATAACTTCCTAAGGTGCTTCCTGTTGCTCCCCTTGAGTGGCGACAGTTAGAGATGATGGAGTTATAGCTTCCTATCTTGTTTCTTTAAACACTTGAGCATCAGTAGGTATTTCATACGTAGTGGGTATTTCTTCATATGTGAGCTTCAATTTGTCCCACATATCTTTAGCAGATATACATGCGGATACTTTACTGAATTCTATTTTAGATAAAGCACAACATAAATAATTCTTTGCTTTAAAATTCAATGATAATTTACTTTTATCTGCAGCTGTAATAGCAGTAGTGCCTTCAGCAGGAACAATAACAAAATCACCTACCTCAATTACCTGCCACAGATCAAAGTTTGTGCCTCGAATGAAGCATTCCATTCTCATCTTCCAGTATTGGTAGTCCTCTCCATCAAAGAATGGAGGTCTGGTGACTGATTGGCCTTCAGCATATCCTTGAGCTGCCATGGATCTTTGCTCTAAGATCGTTGGATCTTCTTGAAAGTTCAGAGACCTGCTCTGATACCACTTGTTGGCCCTTTATGTACGGCAGCAAGGTAACCTAGAGGGGGGGGGGGGGTGAATAGGTTTTTCTGAAATCTGAAATCAAAACGTGAACACTTAAAAGTTTGGTTAGTGTTAGTGTGATGAAGAGTGGCAGCGCGGAAGAAAAGCAACAATCACACAAAAGAACACAGGAGATTTATCCTGGTTCGGCCCTTCCCACATGGAAGTCCTACGTCCAGTCCCCAAGCAAACTCTTGGGATTTCACTAACTGAAGGTACAGTCCCCTTCAAGGACACTACAACACCCTGGATACCCCACCAGGTCTTCTTCTCTTTCCGGGCAAGAAGGCAACCCACTTCTTTTCTAGGCTCAGAAGCAAACCTACTTCTTTTACAGGTTCAGAAGTAAACCTCCTGGAACAAACCCTGTGCGGTTCAGCTAGACTTAAACCCCAGCTAGGTCCTATGGTACAAACCCCAACAAGGTTCTGCTAGACACTAACCTCTAGCTAGGTTACACATTGTATACAGTCCTACAGCTGGACAGGGTCTTTCTTAGAAAAGAAAGAACAAGACTGAGAGCTAATACAAGATGAACACTAGGACTTAGCTCACAGTCACAGACTCTCCCCAAGATTACAATCAGCATAGGGAAAATGGAAGAGAAGAAGGCTTGAAGGCGATGAAGACTTCTGCTTGAAAGCTTATGTAGATTTTGGCTCGAGCTCTTCTCTCTTTCTCTGAGTGTTTGTGGCATGAAGGTTCTTCTCACAGTTGTACACTCCTTGAAGGATTTTCAGGAAGGCTCCTATTTCTGTTCTTCAGCAATGCTCCATCTTTTATATGAGTAGCTTTAGAATAGATCCGTTGAAGAGATCCGTTGTAGCTCTTCTAGCCGTTGCTCATCTCCTCTTCATTTGTCTTAATCAGACTCTGATGGACTTCGAGGTCTGTACACATAGAAGAAAGTGTTAGCATAAAAGAGTGTTTATGATAAACGATGTATAGTACTGTGCTTCTGCTAACATACTGAAAATAGTAGGTCATATCTTTTTCTGACAAGATTATGCATGCAGCTTTTTCTGTCAGACAATATTTGACTTTTCAATGAGCGCCAAAAACACTTTCAAAATATTCAAGAGAAATCTATGTGAATATGACTTATACAATCGTTGTTCATTTACAAGTAAATCGTTGCAAGTTTATGAGCAAATCGATGTGAAAGACAAGTCGTTATGATCATTGAAGAAATCGTTGTGATCACTTAAGAAATCGTTATGGGAACGATTCTTAACAAAGTGAAGGCAAGTCGATGCGTTCACTTAAGAAATCGTTACGGTCTAAAGAAATCGTTGTGAGAACAAATCGTTGTGCTCACTTATCAAATCGTTATGGAATCGATTTCCTAGAAAATCGTTGCGCTTACAAAACAAATCGTTATACGATAAAATCGATGTTCACTTAACGAATCGTTACACGATCAAATCGTTGTGTAACTTATGAAATCGTTGTTAGTGAAATCGATGTGGCACTTTTGAATAGAAATCGATGTATATGAATGAACATCGATTTAGCATTTTAGTGCGCCATATTGCATCAATGTGAGACTCAGCATTTTGCTATGAGATTGATGCGACTCAGATGAAACAAAATATTCAATAGTATTTAATCAACAAAGATATATATGAAATCATCATAAGTTTTGTTATCACCAAAATATAAGGACAACCATAAAGTGGTTCAACAAATCTAACTGATCATCTCAATGTTGTTCTTCCCTATTACCACATCTCCAAGATGATCAATCTAAAATCTTCCAAATGGCTAATGCAATCTGAAGATCAGTTGGCCAAGGGGCACAAGGCTCTTACAGGAAGTTTCTACTTGCAAGTCTGATCGGTTTCCACCCCGGGATCACCCACTCACTCTCTCTGAGTGTTTGTCATTCATCACAAGTCTACCTGGGCGCCCTTCATTCAAAAAGAAGTAAAAACTCATCGGTACTTCCACTCTTAATGACTATTGTTATCTCCACAATTTGCCTGAAGTTCTGTAAGGCCCTAGAATTTCCTCTCCTATGTACGTGTTTAATTGTGTGAAAAGGATGCTTGTGTGTATGGATATATGTATGTATCTATAATAAATAATTAATGTATGTTGTAAATATATGAAGGTATATTATATATATATATATATTATTTGTATAGTATGAGGATGTGTATCAGTGTACCTGTTTAAGCAGTTTTAAGTTCTGTGCAGGACCTGTTGGCGTCAACAAGAGTTGACGTTGATGGTGAATGATCGAGAAATGATGTGGACAAGATCTAGAAGGGGGGGTGAATAGATCTATGCCAACTAATGCGGAAGCTTAACCAATTTGAAAAACTCTTGAATCAGAGACAAATTGAAAACAGATTTCACATATCTAAAGATAAATTGAGTGAGTTGTGCCAAAAGGAGTGAGTGAACAAGTGATTATGATGAATTCGAACGATCCTATGCATGCATCTAACGAAAGGTAAATTCAAACCACAATCAGATCAATGCACAGAGATTTTTAGGTGGTTCGGAAATCACACCATGTGATTCCTACATCCACCCCTCACACAGTGAGGATCCACTAATCAACCTGGGTACACCACACCACTGGAGCCTGACAACTCCAACAACCTGAGTTTACAACTCACACGACCTAGAGTAAGACTACTCTAGAACCTGAGCAAGATGCTCAACAACAACTTGAGTACACGACTCAAAAACCACTGAGCACGACGGCTCACAAACAACTTGCTAGAAAGAAACACTACATACTCAGATCATCTAGCAATAGATCTAGTCTAACAAGAGTTCATTCATGAGACTTATGCAGCAACTCTTGCACAATCTCACAATGACTCAGAAGAACACAAGGTACATGAAGAATTGTATAAAGAAATCCTTGCTCTTCAATTATACTCCCTTGTAGAAGATCGAATTGGGAAGAGACTGAGTTCTTGAAGTCTCTGCTGATGCTCTGCACTCTGAACTTGGGGATCTTCCTTGAAGTCTTCTCAAACGATTGCTTCCACTTGATCTGCTTCCTTGAAGTGATCCAATTGCATCTTCAACGATCACACTCACTTCTCATGCTTGGACAGATGAGAATTGGCTTGAGGAATCACCAGGAGGAGCAGGAGAGGGAGGAGAAACTCTTCTTGCCGCCAACAGGAGTTCTGGGAGGCTCTGAAAAGGTTCTCTTGTGATGGATGGCCAATAGGAGGGTATTTATACCCTAAATAGTCCAAAGGTACCCTTGGGGTATGAGTGGGCACATGATCCACAGCGCCAATCCATATCCAATTCCAGGGTGCCACGTGTCCCAGGCAGATAATCTTTAAGTCACAGAGTTTCCGGAGTGTGTCGACCTAGCGCCCATGACTGGGGTGTCTGACACTGATCCCAAGATGGGCAAAAACAGTTCCCTGGTGAGAGGCCATTTTAGTGTCGACCTGAGATTGAGTAGTGTCGACCTGCTATTATGCCATCTGAAAATAGCCTTCTGGGAAGGCTCTCTAGTGCCGACTGACTGAATTGTGTCGACTGAGATTTAGAATGCCTGTGACATGTTTCTCGGGATATTGCGTACTCTAGTGTCGACTACCTGGTCTAGTGTCGATCACTAGTTGACCATTTTTCATTTTGGCTTTAGGGCTTGGAGCATTGTGTCGAACCAGTATGGGGTGTTGTTCGACAATACCCTTGCAATAATGTTTGTCCCCTGAGAAAAAAACACACACTTAATTAGGTCAAAATATATTATCATGAAATAAATGATAAATGTGTTTGGAAACATGCTTTTTGAATATTGTTATTTCAGGTGTGATGTATTATTTGCAAATGTCCAATTGTTTTGCATTTTAAATCACAATGGTCATCAGCAATCAAGTGTGAGGAGCAATGAATTATAAATTATCACTCAACCCCAACAATTTCCCCCTTTTGATGATGGCAACATTAAATTCATAAGACAAGTGAAGTTTCAATGAAATGTGATTTTTAACATTCTGTTTATTCATCACTCAGTTTGAAAAAGCATTGATTTACTCTGAACTATGTTGGTCATCTTCCATTTTATTCACACTTTCAAAGACAGCTTTGAACAAATTTTAGTAACATTTGAGAGTTGCACATGAAGGACACAATGTTCTTCTAGAAATGAGCTACTTTTTACACAAAGGTCAAGCAGCTTGACAAAGCATTCATACAATTCACATTCACAATTCATTCAAAAGAATTTTCAATCACATGAAGACACAAAAGTTTCTATCATTTCATTCAAGGATATGAACATTACAATCCTTCAAGAGCACATTTTATTAACAGATATTACAATCTTTCTTCTTCTTGCACTTCTCCCCCTTTGACATCATCAAAGAAATGACATAGGTGGAAGGAGGAAGGAGGAGGAATGGGTATCAAGATGGTCCTTCAATATTTTTATTCGTTCTAAGTCTCCATTGGAGGGCCATAAGAAGTTCTGAACTGCCTCATTTGAGCTTGGATAGTTGAGAGTCTTGTATGACAAGAGATTTCATTCCATTTCTGCTCTTCTGCATCATAGTGCTGAAGTCAGCCACTGAAGTTCAGTGAGATGGGCTGAGAGGATGAGAAGAACCAGCTGACCAACCATGTCTGTTCAAAACTTTGATTCCTTTTTAAGATCAGACATTTCTTCATCAATATGAGCGATAAGTTCTCATGCTCTCCAAGTCATCTAAATATTGAGCAAAAGATATCTGGTCCTGTTCATGGGCTCAGTGGTCTCCTGGTGTTGAATACATCAGCCTGTGGTATTATGCCAAAATTCCTGAAGGACTATTTCCAACTTATCTTGGTGTTCTTTCAGTCAATAGAAGCATCTACCAATGTTCCCAATCAGCCTGTGAATCTTTGCACTGCATGGTCAGAAGCTGCTTTTTTCTCAATGAATTTGCAGACATAGGTTCTCCAACCTCTGTACCTTCAACTCAAAATTTTCTGTCCATTATCTGAATGGAGGTGTTCAAGGCATCAATTCATTTAGAAAGGGTGCAACTCTGGTGGAATAGAAGGTCCACCAAAGGATGGATGGCTTGAACTTGAGGTTGTGGAGAAAAAGATGAATTTCTATCTCGGGTTCAGGGAGGAGGAGGGCTGAAGTTGAGGTGAAAGTGGGGCATTGAGGGGTGTACCTCAACTTCATCTGCAACAGGAGGTTGATCATCCCTCATTCAGGAGGCTGGGTCCTCATTTGCTGGAGGCTGGTCCTCTTGAACTGGGGCTGGTCCTCCTGAACTAGAGGCTGACCCTCTTGAACCACAGGGGCCTCTACGGGCCGGCTCTGCTACTCCCTGGTCGCCCCCAAAATCCTGAAGCCCATACAACTTTTGAACATGCTTGAAATAATACTGTTGGCTTAGGAATTTTCTGAGACCTTCTCATTCTCAATGTGACACCAAAGGCTTAACGACTTGAGTCCAATATGGCTGCATAAGAGAGTGATCTATGTAAACTGCCCTAGTGTCTCAGACATGATCTGGTACATTTGACATTGGTGTTGATCTTTATGTCCTTTTTCATGCAGTATATAACAAATCTTTGAATGTCTGTGAGTCTATCTCTCTCCACCACCTGGGGTGTGTATGTATAGTGGTGAGTATATGATGGGTAAGTCTCAACACAGGTGGAAAATTGTTTTGGTTGAATTTAGGTAACTGTGTTTGCTTGGGGTCAGACTCATCTGCTGAAATCAGTCAAGATGTGTATAGGCTTCATGAAGGTCAAACTCAAAATTATGGTAATCAGCTCCTTCATACTGGAATTTAAAAAGGGTGGCTGCTAGTCTGTACGCAAATCAATCTTAATATCCTTTGACCTCTGACTTGTAACCATCATTCAGTGCATTCCAAATGCATATAGAATTCCTGGACCAGTCTGGGGTATATTATGCGAAAACTCAGAGATGAAGGATTGCCAAGACTGAAACTGAAGAAGTTGATGACTTCAGGAAAAGCAGCATTCAATTCACTGCCTCTAAATCCACTGCCCTAGGTTTCAGAATGGTCTTCCCTTCACTAAGTGGTGGAAGGAGTTGCCTCAGAGGCTAGGAAGACTCAGAGGATGAAGAGGATGACTGCTCAGAGACTTCAGGAGAAGAAACCAAAATCTTTCCTCCTAGGGTATGCAGACCCTCTACTCGACCAGAAGAGGATGTCCTACCTCTTAGCAGACGACGGGGATGCAGATGAAGGCCCTAGCTGCTCCGCAGGGTCATGGCGCCTCTTGATTCTCCTTTCGGTAGGAGGAGCATCATCCGCCGAAATGGGCCTTACCGTAGCCCTGGATCTTGCTCCACGGCGAGGGGGCTGCTTGTGTGCCATGGGAGCAAGATGGAGTGGAATAGGAGAGGAGGAGAGGAAAGAATGTAAGAGAAGGGACAGGATAGGTTGGAGGAGGGAAGAAGATGGAGTGCTTGCCGGATTCAAAGGTGGAGGACGGCCATCGGGTCGACTGCAGAACAAAAGGGGTTTTTCAGAGGGACAATACCCGGCAGGAACAAACATACCTAACCGGTGCCCACGGCTTAAATTACCCTGGCAGGGGGTCAGTGTCGACACTAGAAGAGGTTAGTGTCGACCTGAGCTAAAGCGTGTCGACATAGATGAAGGTAGTGTCGACCTGGCCTGATGAAAAATTGAGATTTGAGTATGGAAAAATTTTGTGACCTTTGGGACATCTTTATAATGATAAGCAATGGGTGGATGATCATTTCAAGGTTTTTTAAGAGGCTAAAAAATTCATTTGTTATATTTTGAAAAAATTCAACACAATCAAGTTTACACAACATCCAACAGGATATGAGCATTCAGTGACTTGAGCATTAAAATGATGATTTGAGGGATATAATACACTCAACAATCAACTACACACTACCATATTCTTCAAGTCCAAAGAAATAAAAAATCATTTAGACTGAAATCAAGTGTGTTGAAAGTAAAACATTTTTTAAAACAACTTGATGATGGATAGGGATGATTCTTTTAACAATTCTCCAATGATACAACATTTTGTTTTTTGAAACAAACTATCAAATGAGATAAATCTTGTTCACTCAAGAACTAATGCTTTCACACACTATAGTCCCTGGATACTAAAGATTTATCCATTATCAAGTCTCAAGGGGTAAATGATGACCTTTGACATGAAAATATACGTTTTTTAGACGCCAATATTTCCAGTACTCAGTCATCATCAAAAAGGAATAGGGCATATTTATTTTGCTTTGCATTTATTTTTGATTTTGAACCCCTTTGAACAGAGATAGCATAGTGCCTCATGACATACATGGCACTTCATTCATTGTGAAGGTGTGCAGTTTCTCAGCACATGTGCCATTGCTCTGTTGAATTATGAAATTTTGGAGAGTTTTTGAAAAAGAAATCATCTATATCCAACATCAGTTGCAAACAAAAACATGTTTAAAATCAAGCACACATTATCCTTCAATCTTTGAAAGAAATTTGAATTCTATAGTTTTGAAGAATATAGGTGAGAGTTGATAAATGAATATAGTGGATCACTCAAAGGATCATTTTGAGACTAGACACCTGAATGAGGACATCATGCAGGAATTGATGTAATGCAGAAAAGTTTTAAATTTTTTAAAAGACATGACTTGTGAATTCTCTAGCTCCCCCTGAGATGAGATTTCAACCACTTTTCATCAGAATAAGGATATGCAAGTTTTGAAATCAGAGATATTCTCTTTGAACAACAAAAGCTCCCCCTCAACGATTGCATATTCATTTCTTGGTACTTGGCGGAGACATATACTCTCGCATAGTGAAAGTGTCCAGACAAGCAGAACTTGTCCTTCTTCAAATCACCATTTGATATACCAAGAAGTTCAACACAATGTGAGTTGAAGAATTCATTATAAAAAAGAAATAGAAATGAAATGGAGAGAGATATGAGCAGTATGAATTAAGGAAGCAAGGATAATGATGATGCAAAGAACTCCCCTCAGAAGATGCCTAACACTCAACCCATCCCAATGAGAGAAATCAAGAAAATGGACATTTACAAAGACCAAGTTCTCTCCTCAAAGATGAGAAATCTATTGTCAGGAAGGGGTTTGGTGAAGATGTCAGCAATTTGGTTTTCAGTTTCTATGAAGTGGAGTTCAAAGGATTTCTTTGCTACTCTCTCTGAAGAAATGATGCCTAATTTCAATATGCTTGGTTCTGGAATGCTGAATGGGGTCTTAGACAGATTTAATGCACTTGTGTTATCACATAGAATGGGAACACAACCTAAGTCTTGGTATAATCAAGAAGTTGATGTTTCACCCAAGAATTTGAGTGCCACATCTACCAGCAGCAACATACTCAGCCTCTGCAGTTGACAGAGCAACTGAATGTTGCTTCTTAGAAGCCCAAAAAATTAGGCATCCACCTAAGTATAAACACAAGCCACTTGTGCTTTTTCTATCTAATTTACATCCAGCATAGTCAGCATCACAATAGGCAATCAAATCTAACTTGCAACCAGCAGGATACCAAATTCCTAAATCACATGTTCCAACAAGATATTTGAAAATTCTTTTAACAGCTAACATGTGACTTTCTTTAGGATTTGATTGAAATCTAGCACACAAACACACACTAAACTGAATATCAGGTCTAGAAGTTGTAAGATAAAGTAGAGAACCAATCATACCTCTGTAGGTCTTTGGGTCTACTGACTTACCAAATGAGTCTTCTTCTAGCTTAGCATTAATTGCAATTGGTGTGTTTGAATGCTTGAGGTTCTGAAAGTCAAACCTTTTCAGAAGTTCCTTGACATATTTGGTTTGACTGATGAAGATCCCCTCATTTGTTTGGTTAACCTGCAATCCCAAGAAAAACTTTAAGTCTCCCATTAAACTCATTTCAAATTCATTTTTCATTTGATTTGAAAATTCAGTACACAGGCTTTTATTGGTTGATCCAAATATTATGTCATCAACATAAATTTAGACTGTAATTATTTGTTATTGACTGTTTTTGTGAACAATGTTTGATCAACATTTCCTCTAGAATATCCTTTTTCAAGCAAAAAAGAACTCAAACGGTCATACCAAGCTCTTGGAGCTTGTTTAAGACCATAGAGAGCCTTATGAAGCTTGAAAACATGGTTAGGATGTTTTTCATTTTCAAATCCAGGAGGTTGTTCAACAAAAACATTTTCCTTTATATATCTATTTAGAATACACTTTTGACATCCATTTGATAAACTTTAAATTTTATGGAGGATGCAAAAGCAAGGAAAATCCTAACAGCTTCTAGTCTAGCTACAGGGGCATATGATTCTTCAAAGTTAATTCTAATTCTTGATTGTACCCCTTTGCAACTAGCCTAGCTTTATTTCTTATGACTTGACCATTTTCATTCAATTTATTTCTGAAAACCCATCTAGTGCCAATGACTGTTTGGTCACCAGGTCTAGGTACTAATTCCCATACTTGATTTCTGTCAAATTGATGAAGTTCATCATGCATGACATTAATCCAATCAGAACTTGATAAAGCTTCATCAATTGACTTTGGTTCAATTTGGGAAATTAGAGCTAGTGGGTCTTCTTCAATAGTATGCAGGAATGATGATCTAGTCCTAACTCTATCATGCAAATTGTCAACTACATTATCTAATGGGTGATCTCTCAAAAATCGATGTTCAGAAATTACCTATTGAGGGGTACTTAAATCTGGAGCAACATTACCTGATCCACTTGAAGATGGTGAATGGATGTTCAAGTTCTCACCAATGTCTTCAAGCTCCTCAACAGTTGGTGAAGAGTCCACAATGAAATCATCCTCTTCACTGTCTTGTCTTTCCCTGCAAGATTAGAACTATTAGTTGAAAAGGAATTTTCATCAAAGATAATATGTGGAGATTCTTCAATAGTTTTATTTTTGAGAATGTACACTCTGAAAGCTCTTGACACTTCTGAATAGCCAAGGAAGATGACTTCCTGACTCTTAGCATCAAACTTGTCAAGATTTTCTTTATTATTGTTGTGTACAAAACATTTGCACCCAAAGATTTTGAAGTATGACACAATTAGCTTTTTGTTTTTCAATAATTCATAGGGGGTTTTCTTGATTTTTGGTCTGACCAATGCTCTATTGAGAATGTAGTTTACTGTATTTACAGCTTCAGCCCAGAAGGATTTGGGCAGATTACTCTCAAGGAGCATGGATCTAGCCATTTCCACAAGAGTTCTGTTCTTTCTTTCCACAACTCCATTTTGTTCTGGAGTTATTGGTGAAGAAAACTTGTGGAATATTTGAAGTTCAGCACACAAATCAGAAAAGGATTGGTTTTCAAATTCACCCCATGATCAGTCAAAATATTTTGATTTTATATGAAAAGTTTGTTAAGGCAGTGGTACAGAATTTCCTGAACTCAAGGCAAGTATCACTTTTGTGGACAAGAAGATAACCCATGTAAATCTGGTAAAATCATCAATGATTACAAACCCATATCTCTTGCCACTTAGACTTAGAACTCTTGTTGGGCCAAAAAGGTCCATGTGAAGTAGTTCTAGTGGCCTAGATGTGAGTACCTCATTGAAGGTTTTAAAAGATTTCCTGGTTTGTTTTCCTTGGGCACAGATCCCACAAACTTGATTTTCAATATTAGAGAAGGATTCAGGAAGATCCTTAACCAAATTCAGCCTTAACAATTTATTCAGTGTTCTGAAACTTGCATGGCCAAGTCTTTTGTGCCAAGTCCATGCAATTTCATCTTTATTAGCAACAAAGCAAAGATTTTCAGAAAAGTTTTTATTAAGGTCGATCATGTAAACATTGTTTTCCCTTTTTCCAAAAAATTTTATTTTATCAGTTGATGAATCAATTATCTTGCAGAAATTAGATTCAAACACAACTTTGTGACCTTTGTCACATAGTTGGCTAATACTCAGCAGATTGTAATCTAGACCATCAACTAATAAAACATTCTCAACAGAGTTTGAGGAAGTTTGACCAACCTTTCCAGATCTAATGATCTTTCCTTTATTTTTACCTCCAAATGTTACTGAACCTCCCTCCTTCTCAATCAGGAATGAAAATTTGGCTCTATCTCCAGTCATGTGTCGTGAACATCCACTGTCAAGGAACCACACATTTGAATTGGGTGCACGACCTTCTTGCAAAATCAATTAGTGGAGAGAAGATTTTGGTACCCAAACAGTGTTGGGACCATCAGAATGTTTGAACATTGTTATCAAATGTTTTCTCACCCAAATTTGATTTGTTTTTTATTTTTGTTTTATTACAGTGGTGTTCTCTGTCTTTTTTAATTTCTTCTTTCCCTTAGGAATGAAAACACCAGTGTTTTTATTTTCAGTAGGAGGGGAATTTTTCATTTGGACATAAGAGTTTAGATGAGGAGGTGGAATCCAAGGATTTTGTTGGTACATCAAGAAATTTGGATAGAGGAATTGGGGATGATACCAAAATGGATTGTATGCCATTGGTTCCAATCAGCTTGATATCTTGTCTTGAAGTCCAAGGTTTTTCATGAATGACTTCCTTTGACTTTTTCTTGTTTCAAATTTTTATTTAGTTTTTGGTTTTGTGGTTTTTGTTTGTTGATGTTGAGCAGGTCGACCTTCCTTGACTGGTGTCGACACACAACAGCCACAGAATCCTTCTTCTTGTGGACTGGGGTCGACCTGTCAGGTGACTGTGTCGACCTGGTTGACTTGTTTTGTTTCTGAGTTTTTGAGATTTTTGGTGTTTTGCTTGATTTTTGCTTGATTTCAGTGTTCTCAAGACTAGGACCTTGACAAATTAATCAATGGTGTTTTATCCTTTTCTCACCAGATTTGTCTTTCTTATTTTTGTTTATTGAATCCTAGTCCATGAGAAATTGATTTCATTTTTGCTCCCAGCAAGGCCTCCAAATTATCTTTACCTTTTGTGAATGTTTCAATAACTTCATCCTTTTCTTTTAGCTGGTTTTCCAAGGTTTTGATTTCTTGAACCTTTTGTTGTTTATCTTTGTTTTCCATTTCCAGCTTTTCAGACAGTTCTTTGAATTCAGGGTGACCTTTTGAGAGGAAGCTTAAGCTCATCAATCAAGTTCAGAAGATTTTCTTTTCCTCATTCAGTTCTGCTACTTCATTTTCTAGTTCACAAGTTCTTTTATTGACGGATTGGTTATGCAAATTTTCAATTTTATTTTTGATGTGTTTGTTTTCTTTCCTCATTTCAGTGTATTTTTCAACAAGTTCTGCATATGCATCTTGCCAATCCTCAATTGAAAAGTCTTCGAAAGATGTACTTACCTTTCCATCTGAACTATTCGCCATGAAGCAGATTTCCTCACTTTTAGAACTTGAGGATTTTTCTTCTTCTTCCTTCTCACTTGAGTCTTCATCAGACCAAGTGGCTACCATGGCCTTTGGCTTCTTGTACTTGTGAATCTTTTTGTGTTTTTCCTTCTTGTTTTCAGGACATTCTCCCTTCATATGTCCTGGCTTGTTGCACCTATAACAAATGACAATTTCGTCAGATTTTATATTCTTATTGGAATTAGCATTAGAAAAGGAAGTGTTTCTTTTACCTGATGAAAATTCTTTTTCCCAGAAAGTTTTCATTTTCTATATTTCAAGAATTTTCTGAATTGCCTGGTCATGAGGGCAATCTCATCCTCATTTGACTCAGACTCATCAGAACTGGTTTTCTCCTGACTCTTGTCCTTGTTACTTGATGAGGCCTTTAGTGCTACTGGCTTGGTTTTAATTATATGTTCTTCATTTCTCTTTAGATTAATTCATATGTCATTAAAGATCCTATCAATTCATCCAAGAGATTTTGGTCAGATCTTTAGAATCTTCAATGACAGTGGCCTTCGTGTGCCAAATTGTAGAAAGAGAACGTAGAATTTTCCTTACCAAGTCAGCATCTGAATAGTCCTTACCTAAGGCCTTCAGTCCATTGACTATGATCATAAACCTGACAAACATTTCATAAATTGTCTCATTAGATTTCATCATAAACAATTCATATTCAGAGACAAGAATGTTAGCCTTAGTTTCTTTAACCTGAGATGTTCCCTCATAGAGTAACTCAAGTTTATCCCACATCTCTTTGGTAGATTTGCACATTGAGATTCTCGAGTACTCCTTAGGGTGGACTGCACATTGGATCATGTTCATGGCACTATAATTCAAATGGCCCTCCTTATCTGTTCCCTAGTCCAGGTCTCTTCTCCCCCTGATTTTCATAGGGACCTACTTCGACTACCTTCCATATTTCATAGTTTTGGGCTCTAAGGAAGACCTGCATTCTATTCTTCCAATAGGTGTAGTCTGTCCCATTGAAAAAAGGTGGCCTATTAATAGAGTGACCCTCAGCCATGAACCCTCTTGAATCCATTAAGACAATTAAATGGTGCAAAGAAGAGATACTTAGCAAACAAACAAGCAAACAATCAAGACACACAGAACAATCAGAATTACTCAGATCAAATCAGATCAAGTGTAAACCCGCTCTGATACCAATTGAAGGATCGAGAAATGATGTGGACAAGATCTAGAAGGGGGGGTTGAATAGATCTATGCCCACTAATGTGGAAGCTTAACCAATTTTGAAAAACTCTTGAATCAGAGACAATTGAAAACAGATTTCACAGATCTGAAGATAAATTGAGTGAGTTGTGCCAAAAGGAGTGAGTGAACAAGTTGATTAGATGATTCGAACGATCCTATGCATGCATCTAACGAAAGGTAAATTCAAACCACAATCAGATCAATGCACAGAGATTTTTAGGTGGTTCGGAAATCACACCATGTGATTCCTACATCCACCCCTCACACAGTGAGGATCCACTAATCAACCTAGGTACACCACACCCACTGGAGCCTGACAACTCCAACAACCTGAGTTTACAACTCACACGACCTCTAGAGTAAGACTACTCTAGAACCTGAGCAAGACTGCTCAACAACAACTTGAGTACACGACTCAAAACCACTGAGCACGACGGCTCAAAAACAACTTGCTAGAAAGAACACAGAAGACTCAGATCCTCTAGCAATAGATCTAGTCTAACAAGAGTTCATTCATGAGACTTATGCAGCAACTCTTGCACAATCTCACAATGACTCAGAAGAACAAAGGTACATGAAGAATTGTATAAAGTAATCCTTGCTCTTCAATTATACTCCCTTGTAGAAGATCGAATTGGGAAGAGACTTGAGTTCTTGAAGTCCCTGGTCGATGCTCTGCACTCTGAACTTTGGATCTTCCTTGAAGTCTTCTCAAACGATTGCTTCCACTGATTGTCTGCTTCCTTGAAGTGATCCAATTGCATCTTCAACGATCACACTCCACTTCTCATGCTTGGACAGATGAGAATTGACTTGAGGAATCACCAGGAGAGCAGGAGCAGGGAGGAGAACTCTTCTTGCCGCCAACAGGAGTTCTGGGAGGCTCTGAAAAGGTTCTCTTGTGATGGATGGCCAATAGGAGGGTATTATACCCTAAATAGTCCAAGGTACCCTTGGGGTACGTGGGCACACGATCCAAGCCAATCCATCAATTCCCTAGGGTGCCACGTGTCCAGGAGAATCTTTAAGTCACAGAGTTTTCGGAGTGTGTCGACCTGCCCATAGGGTGTGTCGACACACTGTCCCAGACTGGGCAAAATAGTTCCCTGGGAGAGGCATCTAGTGTCGACCTGAGATTGAGTAGTGTCGACTTGCTGTAGCCATCTGAAAAATAAGCCTTCTGGGAAGGCTCTCTAGTGTCGACCTGACTGCATTTGGTGTCGACCTGAGATAGAAGCCTGTTGACATGTTTCTCTGGGATCTGTCTCTAGTGTCGACCTGCCCTGGTCTAGTGTCGACACTAGTTGACCATTTCTTCATCTTTTGGCTTAGGGCTTGGAGCATTGTATCGACACCAGTATGGGGTGTGTCGATACTACCCTTGCAATAATGTTTGTCCCTGAGAAATAACATATCAATCATTAGTCAAATGTATTATCATGAATATAAATGATAAATGTGTTTGGAAACATGCTTTTTGAATATTGTTATTTCAGGTGTGATGTATTTCACATGTTCCAATTGTTATGCATTAAAATCACAACTTGTCATCATCAAAATGTGAGGAGAAATGAATTATATTCACACTCAACCCAACAGATGGTTAGTCAGCGGCAACATGATGGACGCCAACTCCATACTGGCGGCCGGTGATGTTGACGTTAATATGCCAGATCTGCTGCATTTCA
Organism: Colocasia esculenta; assembly: GCA_014218235.1. Lineage (NCBI taxonomy): Eukaryota > Viridiplantae > Streptophyta > Magnoliopsida > Alismatales > Araceae > Colocasia > Colocasia esculenta. Next base: position 34,999,456 of record CM024765.1, on the reverse strand, counting down.
GATCCGAAATGCCCCCGAAATCTTCGCCCCTTGTTAAGGTAACCGTTCTCCAACGATAACCCAGCCTTACCCAATTACGTCTCCGACCTAGCTCTATAAAACACCCCATCTCCGGCCAGATCTAACCCTTTCGGCTCTTGAGTCAAAACCCTAGTTCTCTAAGCGAAACCCATCTTTGAGCTCTGAATTTAGTGGCGATTGGAGGCTTCATCTGGTGCTCTACTGCGACTGGAAGGAAGGCTGGACATCAAGGAACATCTTCCCAACCCCGGTGGCCCTAAAGACCATCACAGAACCCGGATCGAGGGAGTTTTGAGGACTCTTTGGCTCTGGCCGAGGAGGGCTTCTCTGGTTTAAATCGTTGCTTGTGATTTTCCAAGAGGCAAGTAACCCTTTCACATCACTCCTACATATGTCTAGTAAGTCCTAGGTAATTTTCTGGATTTTATTCGCGTCCTGGAACCCCAATTTCACAAGTTCTTGCGAGCAGTCTGTGTTTTGCACAGATAGGAACTTAACGGAAGGATCCCTTTCCGTTAAGATCTTCAGTTGGCGGCACACTTTGTTGCCATTAACCTGATAAACGGCCACCTGCATGCCGTCAAGTTCGCCAGACTGCAACAGTGTACATGTTTGACCTGTATGATCTAATTTCGGGATTTTTCGCATGAGGATATATGGTAAATTTTTATGATATGTAAATATCTATGTTGGAGTATGTTGTGAGATTTTATGAATTTTGGTGGAATGCTTCAATTACTAGAATTGCTGAAATGTCTGGCTAACAGGTTTTAATCTTGTAAAATTTTGTTTGTGCAATCTGTGTGGAATCCAAGTGTCATAAAATTTTTGTGCAATGTTTGTGGGTTTCAGTTCATGTTGTAGAAATTTGGGAAAATTCTGATATCTATATAAATTATTACATTTTCTGAATGGTAAAATAGTAAGCATGTTTTATTAGTGTAGAAATTTAGATAAATAGTGTGGAAACAGTTAAATTCCTAGAAATTGACATTGTTTAGGACTATCAGTATCCATGTGTAGAATGAGTTGTGGGTCTGAACAATGAAAATCCATGTTAGTTTGACTATGTTTACCTTGTATAATACCACTTTCAGAATTTTCATAATTGTGTGTAATTCAGAAAAATGCAAAATTTAGTATGCATGATGGGTAACCTGTAAGAAGTTTGTGGTTAAATGTTCGTGCTGAAATGATGACAGTAACTAATATGTTGGGTTTATGTGAGCATTGATAAATTAACACATGTTAATATGGTTGTTAATAAAATCTGTAAATTTCAGCATGATTAGACTTGTTTGTCGAATCTGTTAATACTGAGAACAGTAGTACCATGCTAGTTATACTGAAGTATGTAAATGTGTGAGCATGAAATGGATGTGTTAAAATTGTGCATTAAGTGTGTGTTAAAAGATTAGAGAAAATGTGTAAATGTGCCAATGAGTGACACGCTATCTTAGAGAGCTATGGAACTGTACCATAGTAAAGTCTCTACAGAAAGGTTCATATGTGTGTGATATCCCATGGGCATTGGGATGAAATCCTGGAGGCGACAAGTATCGCTGGTTAGGGTGGAGAGTGCTTCTCCCGTTCTGCGCAGTAACTAAGATTTATCACTGTAATGTCTAGGTGATAGATATGTGTGTGATGTGACAAGTGTGTGTCCTTCTAGAGGTGGTTTGGACTATGTGTCATGGCATATAATTAAGAATATGTGAGCATGTGTGTAAAAGTGCGAACATGTGAACTAGATAAGTGAAATTGTGTAAATGATTAGGTGAAAATATGAATGAATGGTATAACATGTAAAATGATAATTCCTCATGTGAATGTGATATATCCATGTCAAAACAGCAATCTATTCATGTGTGTAGATGTTAACCATGTGAAATGGATCATAGAATCCATGCTAGGAATGTGTTTGTAATATGTGTAAACCCCATGTTTAAAATGGTTATTTCTTAGCATGTGAATGTAGTTAAATGAGATTTAGTTTAGTGTATGTAAAGTAGGTTTTAAGTCACTGTAAAATTGTTATAAATCACTTATCATGTGTGGCATGTGTAGAAATCATGTTTAGGTTTTTTTTTTGGAACATTATCAAATCCATGCTTTATATGATAATGGTGTAGCATGAGAACGTGAAAAGTCATGTGATGTATGTATGATTAGTGTGGTTGGAGTTACTTGTTGAGTTCTTTTGGACTCATTCTTGCTTCGGCGTACAGGTGCAGACATATCTACTTCTTCCGGGAGATCGTTAGGAGCGACTCGAAGCGGGAGTATGAGACTTTTGTCTTGGATTCAACATTGTATTTTCTTCTTTCATAGTATGTAATAAAAGGCTCTGTGTAATCTTATGTGGACAATGTAATAATTGAAATTCTCAGTTATGAAGTATTTACTTTTCTTTTCTATATAGACTGTGTATAAATGATGATGATGGAATAAGAGTTACTTTCCAGTTATTTCATTTCCGCTGTCATGTGTCATATATTGTGTATGTTTCAGCCTAATTGTACAATTGTTGGGTAAATGTCCCACTGTAGCGGCGTATTATACCAATGTGGTTGGTGTAACCGTACTAGTATAAGGAGGGTCGTTACAGAGATTGGTATCAGAGAGACAGGCTGAAATTTTACATAAATATACATATACCATCATCTCATTATATGCTAAGTCTGTGTAGATTGTCCACATAGCTAGGTAAACAGTTAGGAATTTGATAGCGTAGAACTAAAGGATGAATTAAATCATTTTGCAGGTTATGGCTTCACGTGGTAGGCGTGGTGTTCCTGCTCGTGAGGGTGAGCAGAGGAGAGATGAGCCTCGGCGTGAGGATCAGGGTGAGCAGCAGGCCCCAGCACCCCAGGGTCCTGTGCTTCTCCCACCGCCACCAGTAGATTATGGAGTGTTCATACAGGGTTTAGTGCAGGCCATGCAGACGCAGGCCCCACCCAGGCTGCACTCCAGGCTCAGCTGGAGGCTCAGCAGGCTCAGGTTAGAATGATAAATAAAGTAGTCTATTTTACTTGATGATCTGTTTATTATGTTGGTATGCTATATGTGTTGCTTATGTTGTTTGTTGTAGCAGGCTCAGGTGCCAGCTCCCCAGGCTGACCATGGTGGACCCTCCATCATGGAACGATTCAAGAGGATGTCGCCACCCTCTTTTAAGGGGGAGAGCGATCCGTTACTTGCTGAGAGCTGGATGAGGGAGATCGAGAAGATCTTCCGGGCTATTAGGTGTGGTGAGGATGACAAAGTCACTTTCGCCACTTATATGCTACATGTATGTATAAATTATTTAGGTGGTTATTTCTTTAAGTATAGATTATATTGGGTTGTTCCTTATGGGTGGTTTTGGCAGGAGCGAGCCGACGTGTGGTGGTCCTCGATACTACGTACTCGGTTCGAGGATGGTGCTGTGGAGATTGCTTGGGACGAGTTCGTGAGGCTCTTCCGAGCCAAGTTTGTTCCGGAGCACATCCAGGACAAGATGGAGTAGGAGTTCCTTTCGTTGACTCAGGGCTCCACGACCGTGCTGGAGTACGAGGCCAAGTTTGCCGAGCTATCGAAGTATGCCCCTCATATTGTAGCTGATGAGCGTAGGAAGGCGAAGAAGTTCGTGATGGGTCTGAGACCATCACTGAGGACGAGGTGGTGGCTTTCGAGCATCGTACCCTCGAGCAGGCGCTCAGTGTGGCATGTCGGCAGGAGGAGAGATGGAGCAGTACCTGGAGGAAGAATGTCACGTTCTAATAAAAGGCTATTTATCGGAAGTGACAGAAAAACAGGCACAAAAGGTATAATTATTTATCCATTCATAACGTCATAGGCGGCAGTTTTATTACATAGATACTCCTCAAAAAAACTAAGAGAGGAGTAGATTAAAAAAAAACTTAATTTACATTTCTCATTTCACACTACTAAACAGAAATAGAAACTAGTTGGCTTCACTTGTCACGGTCAGTCCACTCAGCACTCAAACCCTTAAGCGTCATCCCCATCTGTATTTCCTAAAAATGGTAGGAAATAATGAGCTAACTAGCCCATTAGAATTCAAATCCATAATTTCAAGGATGAAATATATAATGGTTAAGTCAAGAATAGAACAGATATCGAAGACATGATCTAATATCAGGACAGTAGACTTAACACAGTGATGATAGTAAAACACAGGCATGTTCAGGTGTATAAATTTCACATTTTGCTCAAGTAATAGTAAGATAGTACAGTAATTATGATGACAGTAATCAACAGTAAGTGATGTAATGCCAAACATCCAGTTGCCCTTTATCAATCCATACGACCAGTAAAAGAATTCGGGTGCTCCTCCCAGGACTAGACCAGCCCTATTTGCACAAGCATTTCAGTCAGGTGGGGTCCAAGGACCCAATAAATGTCATCATCATCAACTAACCATATCTCACAAGGTGTTCAAACATTTCAACTCTCAAGATATCAGATAATATGAACTTAGTTACCGAATACAGGAGAATGGACTCAACGGAGTACCATTCGTAGTTGACAACTTCAAGGATAATTCATGGGGAGTAAGGTACACTAAGTGGGTAATCTTTATAGTAGAATGATAGTAGATACCAAAGTAATTAAGGGGGTAACTTGGTAGGCTATTAGGATGAAGTTTAAGCAAGAGTTCTATCATGAAACGTTGCTGGAATACATGGCAGAATAGGTGCTGTCGACAGCCAGGAAGGGGCTGTCGACAGATGGCAACAGACAGAGCTCATGTTTGCTAGATCTGTGGGTATCTGTCCACAGCAACAAGAGGGCTGTCGATAGACACACACAGTCCAAAAATCTGGAGTTCTGGATGACATGCGCCTGTCGACAGCTTTGGGCTGGCTGTCGACAGGTAGCAGTAGAACTTCCAGAAATGATGTTTAAATCCGTTCTAAACACCCTAATTATAGAACTTACAAACCTAGGCATGGTTTATATCAAATGGAAGAGTCTAATTGGAGTTCTCACAGTGCTTTATAAGCTAAACAATCGAGATGAAACAAGAGACTTATAATTCAAACTTGGCTAGCTAGAAACTAACGTAGTGTAGTGATGAAAGCATAGTCTTAATAATGATGATTATTGGAAAATCCTACAATATGACACTAAATTACATTATTTTTCATAGTTCTAAATCAAGACTGGAAGTATCTAAAAAACTAAACAGAAGTCCCTACATAGTTCTAAAGATATTAAGACTTCCACAACTCCATAACATGAACAAGTATCAAAGGTGGAAGAAAAATTTTGATCTGCCAATGGGACAAGGATCTTCTCCTTTCTAATATGAAGGTGTTTATCACAACTGAGGTAGGAACAGGGGAGTTACTGGTATACAACTTGTTCCTTTATCAAGACCTCCTTGCCATGAACGAAAGATAGAACAGAATTAGAGGGAGATGAATCCTACCTTGCCAAATGATAAACTTGCAAGTATCCTTGATAAAGATCCTACACCCAGCAAGAGAAATGTTTCTCCTCCTCAACATGGATGATGTCTGCAATGTTCACCTCAAGTATAGCAGCTACAGTAGAAACAGGAGCAGAAATGGAAGTAGTTGCTGGTGCAACGGCAACAGCTCCCAGCAGCACTTCCAGTAGCTCCTCTAACAGCACCTTTAGCAGCAAGGAGCAAGAAATGCAAGAACAATGCAAGAACAAAGTGTGTGGAAAGGTACGTATGAGGGAAGGGGAGTGGTTTTTATAGACCTCATCACCCTCACATGCAGAAGGCACGTCGGTTGCCCATGTGTCATGGTAAGAATCCTTTGATTTTTACCTTAACACGTAGCTCATGCAACTTTCATCTTGGTTACACGCAGGTAACCTTAATGATGGCCCAACCCTTGGTGTAGTGGCTCTTTAAGAGTCTTACACGTAAGCCCCCATAAATCACCCAAAAATGGTTACGTAAATACTCCATAATTTAGCTGGCCCCTTAGTTTTGATGTAAACATATCCAAACAAAATCCGTTTGCACTAAAATTTAACCATAGACTAATATGATAGTCTTACAAAATATGGTATTTTAGTTTAATTTTTAAATTTATTTTATAGTAAGTAAAAAATCATCTAAAAATGGTCGCGTCGACTTAATCTCAACATCCGTACGTCGAAAAATCGGATAATTACATTTCTGATATCTCCTCATTTTTCTGGAAATTATGGTGTTCTCGGATTTCATTTTCGTTACCATTTTTCAGTGTCGCCCTATGGGAGCGCGTAAGTCTGAGTACGACACTGGGGTAACGTTAGTTAATACTAATCATTCCCAAATACCAATTATTACAATTTAAGACTAATGCTTAAGTCTAATAACTTTATTATTCATGTTTTTCAACAAATAAAAATTCTGGGGTATTACAACTCTCCCCCACTAAAAGAAATTTGGTCCTCCAATTTAATTACACAAGGATGTGGTTATTGACCTGTAAACAACTCTGGATACTTGTTCTTTATGGCATCTTCCAATTCCCATATTGCTTCTTCTTGTCCCCGCTTATTCCACTGAATTTTTAGTAAAGGAACTTCCTTGTTCCGAAGTTGCTTGATTTTTCGATCGAGGATCTGTACTGGTCTTTCTTCATATGCCAAATTTCCTTGTACATCCAAATCTTGGTATCCAATAATGTGTTCCGGATCATATACATATTTCTTAACATTACACATGAAAGATATCATATACATTGGATAATTGTGGTGGAAGTGCCAGTTGGTATGTCATTTCACCAACTCTCTTCAATATTTCAAAAGGTCCAAATTATCTTGGACTCAATTTTCCCTTGATACCAAATCTTTTGATTCCTCTCCGGGGTGATACTTTAAGAAATACATGTTCCCTTGCTGAAATTCTAACTCTCTTCTACGTTGATCGGCATAACTTTTCTGTCGGTCTTGAGCAGCTTTCATCCGATCTTGTACTAACTTGATAACTTCTGTTGTCTCTTGGATCATTTCTGGTCCAAGAATATGTGTTTCTTTTAATTCGACCCAACACAATGGTGATCTACATTGTCTACCATACAAAGCTTCGAAAGGTGCCATTTGAATGGTGGACTGGTAGCTATTGTTATATGCAAATTCCATAATAGCTAGATGAGTGTTCCAGTCATTTCCAAACTCTAATACGTAAGCACGGCACATATCCTCAATAATTTGATTCACTCGTTCAGTCTGTCCATCTATTTGAGGTGAAATACAGTACTAATTTTAATTTAGTTCCCAAAGCATCTTGCAACTCTCTCCAAAATGCGAAGTAAATCTTGCATCTCGGTCAGAACTATGTTCTTTGGAATTCCATGCAACCGTACAATTTCTTTCATATATAATGTTGCCAAAATATTAACAGACCATCTTGTCTTTATTGCTAAGAATGAGCCGATTTGGTAAGTCTATCAATGATTACCCATATAGCATCAAATCCACTTCGTGTCTTGGGCAATCCCACAATAAAATCCATACTAATACTATCCCATTTCCTTCTGGTATCTCAAGTGGTTTTAATTTTTCTCTGTAGGTTTCTGGTGTTCTGCCTTAATTTTCTGACATGTCAAACATTTTGCAATAAATTCCACAATCCCTTTTTCATGTTGCACCACCAGAAATGCTTCTTCAAATCCTGATACATTTTGACAGCTCCAGGGTGAATGGTGTAGTGAGACCGATGAGCTTCTTCTAAGATCTGTTTCTTGATTTCGGGATTATCCGGTACATACAATCTGTCCCGGAATCGAAGATTCCATGAGAATCTTCATTAAAATCAAGTTTAGAAGCCAATTTTCTCTGATTCCTCCAGGGTGATGGGTCTTGATTGCCCTGCTGCTCTTTAATTTGCTTCAGCAAATCTGACTGTACTACCAATTATTAATTACAACTCTTTCTTCTTGGGTTTCAACTTTCAGGCTTAATGTGGAAAATTCCTCTAACAATTTACATTCCCTTACTTACAACCGAAATATCTTGGCTATAGGATTTCTACTAAGTGCGTCAGCCACAATGTTTCCTTTTCCTAGATGGTATTCAATCTTGAAATCATAGTCTTTGATATATTCCATCCATCTTCTTTGTATCATGTTTAGTTCTTTTTGTGAAAACAATACTTGAGACTCTTATGATCAGAGTACACTATGAATTGGTTATCATATAGGTAGTGTCTCCAAAGCTTAAGAGCAAAGACCACAGCGGCCAATTCTAAATCATGTATGGGTAATTCCTCTCGTGAGTCTTCAACTGTCTTGATGCATAGGCAATAACTCTTCCATCTTGCATTAATACACAACCCAGTCGAATGTTGGAAGCATCGGTATAAACCTCAAATAATTTTTCCTCTACCGGCAAAGCTAGAATTGGTGCAGACGACAGACATTCTTTTAACAATTGGAAAGCTTCCTCACAATTCTCATTCCATAAAAACGCAGTTCCTTTTCTAGTCAACTGTGTAAGAGGTGAGGCAATTCTAGAAAAATCTTTGACAAATCGCCGGTAGTAACTGGCCATGCCCAGAAAACTTCTTACTTCAGTGAGATTCTTAGGTTGCTCCCATTTCTGTATGGTTTCAATCTTTGAAGAGTCTACTGAATAGACTTCTTTAGAATAAATGTCCTAAGAACATCACTTCCTTCAACCAAAATTCACACTTGCTAAACTTTGCATATAACTTGTCTCGTAACAATTGCAAAGTGATCCGTAGATGAGTTTCATGTTCCTCCATACTTTTGGAGTAGATCAGTATATCATCAATGAAAACAACTACAAATTGATCTAAATAAGATCTGAACACATCATTCATCAGACGCATAAATGCAGCTGGTGCATTTGTCAATCCAAACGGCATCACCACAAATTCATAATATCCATATCTTGTTCGAAAAGCCGTTTTATGAATATCTGATTCTTGAATTCCAAGCTGATGATATCCGGACCTTAAATCAATCTTGGAGAAACACTGAGCTCCAGACAACTGATCAAATAGATCATCAATTCTCGGAAGTGGGTACTTATTCTTTATAGTCAATTGATTTAACTGCCGATAATCTATGCATACCGCATAGATCCATCCTTCTTTTAACAAACAGTACCGGAACACCCCAAGGTGAGGTACTGGGTCTAATAAATCCCTTCTCTATCAATTCCAACAATTGCCTTTTTAGTTCTTTCAGTTCTTCTATTGACATTCTATAAGGTTTCTAGAAATTGGCGTGGCTCTTGGTACCAACTCAATTGAAAAATTCACCTCTCTATTAGGTGGTATGCCAGGTAGCTCTTCAGTGAATACATCAAGAAACTCCCTTACAATCAGAATCTTCCAATCCTACTATGTTCTGATTTAATAAGGTCACAGAAGCCAAATATCCTTGACATCTTTCTGTACTAATTTACAAGCTTTCACTGCTGAAATTATTGGTATTCTTTTGGTTGGGGTTTATCAAAGGTCATGGAATAGATTTCCTCTTCTAAGAAAGTCACTTGTCTCAATTGGCAATCTAACTTTGCATGGTATTTAGATAACCAATCAACCACAAGGATTACATCATAATCCCACATTTCTAAACATATCAAATCACCGGGTAAATCATGTCCTTTGACCATGATCTGACTAGCAGGGTAATATTCTTTAAGCTTTTTACCCTCACTTAAAGGAGTTGCAACTTCCAGTTGTGTGGGTAATGGAACTAACTTTACTTCCAAGAATTTAGCAAACTCATAGCTAATGAAAGAGTGCGTAGCTCCAGAATCAAACAACACAAATGCAGGTTTTGAGTTCACTAATAGTGTAGCTTCAATCAATCCGCCCTCCTGCGGGGATTCAGGTTCCATTTCCTGAATGGCTTGCAGTCTTCCTTGCTTTACTTGAGGGTTCTTATTTGTTGATGCTGTCTTGGCCATCGGGCAATCCGAATTCGGTGTTGAGTGCTTCCACAACGAAGGCGCTCCCAATCGACGCCAACAATTCGCAGTCTTATGGCCGACGAGATGACAATGTTTACAAACATCCTTTCCTCCAACCGGAGTTTTTCCTGCCTTCTTAGCAATCTGCTGAACCTTCGGAACATTTCCCGACTCATACTCCTCTTTTTATCTGAAGATCCTTCTCCAGACTTCCCTCTAATCTTGTCCACGACTCATTCGCAGCTTCCAGTGCCAAGGCTCTCTTAACCATTTCTGAATAGGTAGTAATCAGATGAGGAGTTAGCTGTGTAATAAAATTGGACGCAATCCATTCATAAACCTCTTAGCCTTTAGCTTCTCGTGGATATAAGATGAGGGCATATTTTGACAACCGGGCAAATTGGGCCTCATACTCCGATACTGACATCCTTAGCTGCTTTAGACTAGCAAATTCATTTGCTTTCTTCTCTTGAACTACCTCTGAGAATATTGATCATTGAACAATTCTACAAACTCTTCCCAACTAACTTGGTTTGAATCCTCCAGGATAGCTTCCATAGTTTCCTACCAAGCACGGGCATCACGATCTAACTGGAATGTAGTCAGACGAACCTTTTCTTCTTCTGTACACTTAATCATTCTGAATATCCTTTCAATGTCTTTTAGCCAATTTTCGGCCTCATCCGAATCCGTACCTCCTGAAAATCTCGGGGGATCCAGGCTTCGAAAATCCTTGAACAAGCTTGTCCCATTGTGGCTACCATTTCTAGCTACCGCCATCATTACTCGGGTCAGATCATGCATAGAACTCTCCATCTTCCTCCAATTAGCATCACTTCGTCCATTACTAAATGGAGAAAGTAGCTGAAACATCCAATAATACACACATTACTTTTCACAATCATTCCAAGCTTACATCCATCACATACACCATTCAAATTCACAAAACACACCATCTCTATACACAAGTCAAATGTTTACATTGCAATACATTCCCATGTATCCCCGAAATACCATAACATTTTCCTTCCAAGTTGTCATACTTACAAAATTCCAACCCCCACTAACCTCTCACTCCACATACACATTGGAGTTAGGTATATACAACCAACATTTACACAAAAGGAGAGGTTTACAAAAAGAAGGACAAGTTGCCTAAGTCCTTTCTAGTTCTGGGTCAGGTCTATAACAAATTTTGCAGGTGGTGGCTGCTGTGCTTCTCCGGCTCCATGGTATAATTCCCTTGTCGCATCGGTTACAGCTTCCCAATACCCTTCAAACTGGTGAAGCAGCATATCTTGCCCCGCCTAAGATTGTCCAACCTACACATAACTTGAGTCATGACATCCAGTGAAGCACCAGGATTGCCGGCAAAGAAAGCACCCGCAGTCAAATTAAGCACTTCTTCCTTAATTTGCATATGAGCTTCCGGCTGGGCTTGAGCATACAACTCAATGTCTTGACATAACATTTCTAGTTCTGCCACCATCCTATCTTGGGCATCATATCCATACTAAAAAAAATATCAAGTTAAGCATTTATATAATTGCAAAGTCATGCTAACTAATCCCAAATTTCTACCCCAACTCACTGGTTTCCCCAGGTTTATCGAACTAATGCTCTAATACCAAATTATCTGTCACGTTCTAATAAAAGACTATTTATCGAAAGTGACAGAAAAATAGGCACAAAAGGTAATAATTATTTATCCATTCATAGCGTCATAGGCGGAAGTTTTATACATAGATACCAAACCTACCTCAAACAACTAAGAGAGGAGTAGATTAAACAAACTTAATTTACATTTCTCATTTCACACTACTAACAGAAATAGAAAGTAGTTGGCTTCACTTGTCACGGTCAGTCCACTCAGCACTCAAACCCTTAAGCGTCATCCCCATCTGTATTTTCTGAAAATGGTAGGAAATAGAGCTAACTAGCCAGTAGAATTCAAATCCATAATTCCAAGGATGAAATATATAATGGTTAAGTCAAGAATAGAACAGATATCGAAGACATGATCAAATATCAGGACAGTAGACTTAACACAGTGATGATAGTAAAACACAGGCATGTTCAGGTGTATAAATTTCACATTTTGCTCAAGTAACAGTAAGACAGTACAGTAATTATGATGACAGTAATCAACAGTAAGTGATGTAACATCAAACATCCAGTTGCCCTTTATCAATCCGTACGACCAGTAAAAGAATTCGGGTGCTCCTCCCAGGACTGGACCAGCCCTATTTGCACAAGCATTTCAGTCAGGTGGGGTCCAAGGACCCAATAAATGTCATCATCATCAACTAACCATATCTCACAAGGCGTTCAAACATTTGAACTCTCAAGATATCAGATAATATGAACTTAGTTACCGAATACAGGAGAATGGACTCAACGAGTACCATTCGTAGTTGACAACTTCAAGGATAATTCAATGGTGAGTAAGGTACACTAAGTGGGTAATCTTATAGTAGAAGACAATAGATACCAAAGTAATTAAGGGGGTAACTTGGTAGGCTATTAGAATGAAGTTTAAGCAAGAGTTCTATCATGAAAAGTTGCTGGAATACAAGGCAGGACAGGTGCTGTCGACAGCCAGGAAGGGGCTGTCGACAGATGGCAACAGACAGAGCTCAGGTTTGTTGGCTTGTGGGTATCTGTCGACAGCAACAAGAGGGCTGTCGACAGATACACACAGTCCAGAAATCTGGAGTTCTGGAAGACATGCTCCTCTCACAGCTTTGGGCTGGCTGTCGACAGGTAGCAGTAGAACTTCCAGAAATGATGTTTAAATCCGTTCTAAACACCCTAATTATAGAACTTACAAACCAAGGCATGGTTTATATCAAATGGAAGAGTCTAATTGGAGTTCTCACAGTGGTTTATAAGCTAAACAATCGAGATGAAACAAGAGACTTATAATTCAAACTTGGCTAGCTAGAAACTAACATAGTGTAGTGATGAAAGCATAGTCTTATAACGATGATTTATTGGAAAATCCTACAATATGAACACTAAATTACATTGTTTTCATAGTTCTAAATCAAGACTGGAAGTATCTAAAAAACTAAACAGAAGTCCCTACATAGTTCTAAAGATATTAAGACTTCCACAACTCCATAACATGAACAAGTATCAAAGGTGGAAGAAAAATTTGATCTCCCAGTGGGACAAGGATCTTCTCCTTTCTAATATGAAGGTGTTTATCACAACTGAGGTAGGAACAGGGGAGTTACTGGTATACAACTTGTTCCTTTATCAAGACCTCCTTGCCATGAACGAAAGATAGAACAGAATTAGAGGGAGATGAATCCTACCTTGCCAATGATAAACTTGCAAGTATCCTTGATAAAGATCCTACACGCAACAAGAGAAATGTTTCTCCTCCTCAACGTGGATGATGTCTGCAATGTTCACCTCAAGTATGGCAGCTACAGTAGAAACAGGAGCAGAAATGGAAGTAGTTGTTAGTGCAACGGCAACAGCTCCCAGCAGCACTTCCAGTAGCTCCTCTAACAACACCTCTAGCAGCAAGGAGCAAGAAATGCAAGAACAGGGCAAGAACAAAGTGTGTGTAAAGGGTACGTATGAGGGAAGGGGAGTGGTTTTTATAGACCTCATCACCCTCACATGCAGAAGGCACGTCGGTTGCCCATGTGTCATGGTAAGAATCCTTTGATTCTTACCTTAACACGTAGCTCATGCAACTTTCATCTTGGTTACACGCAGTAACCTTAATGATGGCCCAACCCCTGGTGTAGTGGCTCTTTAAGAGTCGTACACGTAAGCCCCCATAAATCACCCAAAAATTAGTTACGTAAATACTCCATATTCAGCTGGCCCCTTAGTTTTGATGTAAACATATCCAAACAAAGTCCGTTTGCACTAAAATTTCAACCATAGACTAATATGATAGTTTTACAATTATGGTGATTTATTTTAATTTTAAAATTTATTTTACAGTAGGTGAAAATCATCCGAAAAATGGTCGCATCGACTTAATCTCAAAATCCGTACGTCGAAAAACTCGGATAATTACATTTCTGATATCTCCTCATTTTGCTGGAATTATGGTGTTATCAGATTTCATTTTCGTTACCGTTTTTCAGTGTCGCCCTGTGGGAGCGCACACGTCCGAGTACGACACTGGGGTAACGTTAGTTAATACTAATCATTCCCAAATATCAATTATTACAATTTAAGACTAATGCTTAAGTCCATAACTTTATTATTCATGTTTTCAACAAATAAAAATTCTGGGGTGTTACAAAGAAGGCTTCTCAGAAGAGGCCCGCGGCTCCTTTTCAGAGGTAGGATAGGAAGCGGCTTTCCAGTCACCACAGCGTCCCATGGCATCGGGAAGCAGTCAGGTATCTTCTCAATGTTCCCCTAGTGGCAAGAAGGAGTGTCCTCATTGCGGGAGGACACATGGTGGTTCGGAATGCTGGAAGATGGCGGGGAAGTGTCTGAAGTGCGGGAGTAGTGAGCAAAGATCAAGGATTGCCCCAGACTTCAGTAGGGAGTTCAGCGTGGAGCGGCGCCTCCAGCGGCAGCAGTAGTGGCAGTAGCGCCAGCAACAGGATGACCATGGAGACCTCGAGCCCCAGCTCGGGTGTTCACGTTAGCTCGTGAGGACGCCGAGCAGGCGGAGCATGTTACCGAAGGTACGGTTGTTTGTTCTTAGGTGTGCATGCTCGGGTTCTATTTGATACGGGTGCTACTCACTTGTTCATTTCCGAGCGTTTTGCTAGGCAGTTAGCCCTAGAGTCAGGACTAGAGTCTGAGGAGTTAGAGGTTCCTCTATCTGTGCACACACCCACAGGTACGGTATCGACTAGGAAGTGTATTCCGTCTTTACCGGTGTGCATTGAGGATAGAGTCCTAGAAGGGTGTTTCTTCTTGCTAAAGATGAAGGACTACGATGCTATTCTTGGTCTGGATTGGCTAGAGGAGCACTATGCATTAGTAGATTGTCGTGGGAAGAAGATTGTTTTCCGCATTCCTGGTGAAGATGAATTTTCTCATCCTTTGCCAAGGAACTTAGCGGGGAAGTTTGTCATCTCAGCCATGAAGGCAATAAGAATGGTGAACAAGGCTGTGACGCTTTTCTGCCACGTGGTATTAGTACCCAAGGCTAGTGAGTCACCTACTCTTACGGAGATAGATGTAGTGCGAGAGTTTCCAGATGTCTTTCCTGATGATTTATCTGGATTGCCACCGGCTAGAGAGATAGAGTTCACTCTAGAGTTGCTTCCCGGCACCTCTCCTATCTCAAAGGCCCCTTATCGGATGGCACCTGTGGAATTAACTGAGCTAAGGAAGAAGTTGCAGGATTTGTTAGATAAGGGATTCATTCGCCCTAGCATTTCCCCTTGGGGCGCACCTGTCTTATTCGTGAAGAAGAAGGATGGGTCACTTAGGTTATGTATTGATTATAGAAAGCTAAACCAAGTGACAGTGAAGAACAAGTATCCCTTACCTCGGATTGATGATTTGTTTGACCAGCTGCAAGATGCATCAGTCTTTTCTAAGATTGATTGCGGTCTGGTAATCATCAGTTGAGGATTAGGAGTGAGGATGTGTCCAAGACAGCTTTTAGAACCCGTTATGGACATTATGAGTTTTTGGTCCTTCCTTTTTGTCTAACCAACGCCCCCGCAGCGTTCATGGATCTCATGAACAGGGTGATCAGACCATACCTAGATAGTTTCGTTGTAGTTTCATTGATGACGTGTTGGTCTACTCTCCGTGAGGCCACACATCGTCAATATTTGAGGGTAGTATTAGAGGTTCTCCGTGAGCACAAGTTGTATGCAAAATTCAGCAAGTGCAATTTTGGTTGCACGAGGTTCATTTCTTGGGCATGTAATCTCCGATGCTGGTGTAGCAGTGGATCCAGAAAAAGTCCAGGTTATTATGGATTGGGAGATTCCCAAGACTCCTTCGGAGATTCGGAGTTTTCTTGGTTTGGCGGGTTATTATCGGCGATTCATTGAGGGATTTTCATCCATCGCCGCCCACATTGACTCACCTAACCAGAAGAAGGAGTAAAGTTTGTCTGGTCTGAGGAGTGTGAGAGTAGTTTTCAATTATTGAAGACTAAGCTCACTTCGGCTCCTGTGTTAGTTTTGCCGAGCGGTGTAGAGGGTTTTACTATCTACACGGATGCATCTCAGATCGACCTTGGCTATGTATTGATGCAGCAAGGAATGGTAGTAGCGTATGCTTCTCGTCAATGAAGGAGCACGAGTGAAACTATCCGACTCATGATCTTGAGCTTGCGGCAGTGGTTCATGCACTGAAGATCTGGAGGCACTATCTTTATGGTGTCAGATTTGAGGTGTTCACTGACCACAAGAGTCTAAAGTACCTTTTCTCTTAAAAATAATTAAACCTTAGGCAGAGAAGAGGATTGAGTTCCTGAAGGACTATGACTTCGACCTCCAGTATCATCCTGGAAAGGCGAATGTCGTAGCAGATGCCCTTAGTAGGAAGAGGTCGTCTCTCCAGCAGGATTGGAAGATGTTGGAGGATGCAGCGTGTGCGATGACTGAGTTAGAGTCATCATTATGCCAGACTTTTGTAGCTCAGTTGTCCATTAGGTCTTCGGTGTTGGATGAGGTGATCGAGCAACAGAAAGCCGACCCTAGACTCCAAGAGTTAGTGGGCAAGGCAGGCATTGCTCGTGATGAGGATCGTGTGATTAGATTCCATCACCGTGTTTGTGTTCCATACATCGTGGATGTCCGTGAGCATGTTTTAGCGGAGGCTCATAGGTCTAGATTCTCTATCAATCCGGGCAACACTAAGATGTACCAGGATTTGAAGAGATCTTTTGGTGGTCTGGCATGAAGAAGGATGTAGCGGAGTATGTGTCTAGATGTCTTGTATGCCAGCAAGTGAAGGCAGAGCGGCAGCGACCATCTGGACTTATGCAGAAGATGTAGATCCCAGTATGGAAGTGGGAAGCTGTCATTATGGATTTTGTTACGGGTTTGCCTCGATCTAGACGGGGTAATGACTCGATTTGGGTAGTGGTAGATAGATTCTCGAAGACTGCACATTTCTTGCCCATGAAGAAGAAGCAGTCAGTGGAGAGTTTAGCTAGATTGTATATTAGTAGCATTATTAGATTGCATGGTGTGCCGAAGTCGATCATCTCGGATCGCGATCCGAGATTTACTTCGAGGCTGTGGAAGGGTCTTCAAGATGCGTTAGGTTGGGAGTTAAGCTTAGTTCAGCGTTTCATCCCCAGACAATGGACAGTCTGAGAGGACTATCCAGACGCTCGAGGATATGTTGAGGGCGTGCATTCTGGATTGGAAGGATGATTGGGAGCGCTATTTACCTCTTGTGGAGTTCGCATATAACAACAGTTTCTATGCGAGTATTGGTATGGCTCCATTTGAGGCGTTGTACAGCAGGCCTTGTAGATCTCCTTTATGTCGGGAGGAGACCGGAGACAGGCAGTTGATTGGTCCGGAGTTAGTTTAGGAGACTTCGGATAAGGTCCAGTTGATTAGGAAGAGGCTTGTTGCGGCATAGGATAGACAGAAGAGTTATGCCGACAACAGAAGGAAAGATTTGGAGTTCGAGGTAGGTGAGCATGTCTTTTTGAAGATTTCGCCTACTCATGGTGTAGTTAGATTTGGCAGGCATAGTAAGCTAAGTCCAAGATTCATTGGTCCATATGAGATTCTCAGACGATTGGGCAACGTGGCATATGAGCTTGCTTTACCCCCAGCCTTAGCTAGTGTTCATCCTGTTTCCACGTATCTATGCTCAGAAGGTATGTTAGAGATCCATCTCATGTTATTAGCCTCGAGCCAGTGGAGATCCAGCCAGATCTTTCTTACGTGGAGCAACCAGTGGCTATTCTTGACCAGAAGGTTCAGCATCTCCGGAACAAGAGCATTGCGTCGGTGAAAGTGTTATGGCGCAACTTCTCGCGAGAGGAGGCTACTTGGGAGCTTGAGGATGCAATGAAGAAAAGTATCCTCAATTATTTGAGTAGTGTCGGTCTAACTTCGAGGACGAAGTTTCTTTAAGGGGGAGAGGGTGTAAGGCCCTAGAATTTCCTCTCCTATGTATGTGTTTATTGTGTGAAAAAGGATGCTTGTGTGTATGGATATATGTATGTATCTATATATATAACTAATTAATGTATTGATGTAAATATATATATTATATATATTATTTGTATAGTATGAGGATGTGTATAAGTGTACCTGTTTAAGTAGTTTTAAGTTCTGTGCAGACGACCTATTGGCGTCAACAAGAGTTGACGTTGATGGTTAGTCAGCGGCAACATCGATGGACGCCAACTCCATACTGGCGGCCAAGGATGTTGACGTTAATATGCCAGATCTGCTGCGTTTTCAGATCCGGAACGCCCCCGAAATCTTCGCCCTTTGTTAAGGTAACCCTTCTCCACGGTAACCCAGCCTTACCCAATTACGTCTCCGACCCTAGCTCTATAAAACACCCCATCTCCGGCAGATCTAACCCTTTTGGCTCTTGAGTCAAAACCCTAGTTCTCTGTGCGAAAACCCAATCTTTGAGCTCTAAAATTCGGCGATTGGAGGCTTCATCCGGTGCTCTACTGCAACTGGAAGGAAGGCTGGACATTAAGGAACAACTTCCCAACCCTGGTGGACCCTAAAGACCATCACAGAACCCAGATCGAGGGAGTTTTGAGGACTCTTTGGCTCTGGCCGAGGAGGGCTTCTCCGGCTTAAATCGTTGCTTGTGGATTTTCCAAGAGGCAAGTAACCTTTCACATCACTCCTACATATGTCTAGTAGGTCCTAGGTAATTTTCTGGATTTTTCGTGTCCTGGAACCCCAATTCACCAAGTTCTTGCGAGCAGTCCGTGTTTTGCACATATAGGAACTTAACGGCAGGATCCCTTGCCGTTAAGATCTTCAGTTGGTGGCACACTTGTTGCCGTTAACCTGATAAACGGCCACCTGCATGCCGTCAAGTTCCCCAGACTGCAACAGTGTACATGTTTGACCTGTATGATCTAATTTTTTGGATTTTTCGCATGAGGATATATGGTAAATTTTATATGATATGTAAATACTATGTTGGAGTATGTTGTGAGATTTTATGAATTTTGGTGGAATGCTTCAATTACTAGAATTTCTGAAATGTTTGGCTAACAGGTTTTAATCTGTAAAATTTCGTTTGTGCAATCTGTGTGGCCAAGTGTCATAAAATTTCTATGCAAGTGTTTGTGGGTTTCAGTTCATGCTGTAGAAATTAGGAAAATTCTGAAATCTGTATAAATTATTACATTTTCTGAATGGTAAAATAGTAAGCAGTTTTATTAGTGTAGAAATTCAGATAAATAGTGTGGAAACTGTTCAATTCCTAGAAATTATATATGTTTAGGACTATCAGTATCCATGTGTAGAATGAGTTGGTGGTCTGAACAATGAAAATCCATGTTAGTTTGACTATGTTACCTTGTATAATACCACTTTCAGAATTTTCAAAATTGTGTGTAATTCAGAAAAATGCAAAATTTGGTATGCATGATGGGGAACTTGTAAGACGTTTGTAGTTAAATTTTCGTTTGAAATGATGACAGTAACTACATATGTTGGTTTTTGTGAGCATTGATAAATTAACACATGTTATATGGTTGTTAATAAAATCTGCAAATTTCAGCATGATTAGACTGTTTCGAATCTGGTTAATACTAAGAACAGTAGTACCATGCTAGTTAATACTGAAGTATGTAAATGTGTGAGCATGAAATGGATGTGTTAAATTGTGCATTAAGTGTGTGTTAAAAGATTAGAGAAAATGTGTAAATGTGCCAATGAGTGACACTGCTACCTTAGAGCTGTGGAACTGTACCGTAGTAAAGTCCCTACGGAAAGGTTCATATGTGTGTGATATCCCATGGGCATTGGGATGAAATACTGGAGGCGGACAAGTACCTCTGGTTAGGGTGGAGAGTGCTTCTCCCGATTCTGCACAGTATGTAACACCCCGAGCGGAATATCGGAGCGGGATTACAGTTATTAAATAGTACAGAGCGGGAAATAAAGGCAAACCATTGCACAATGGAATAATCATCCAATAAACTCCAACTTCATTAATATTTCATCATCTAACTATACATCAACATCAGAGCCAAAACTAGGGCCCGAGGTTTATTCAATCCAAACTATTACATAAGGACTAAGACTCACTAACTATATAACTATTATGCCAAGACAGATGATCGGGTCACTCCTGAGCAACATCCTTGTCAGTCCCAGCGTGAGTGTGGTCATCGTCAAACTCCGCCTGAAACACATTAAATAAAAAGCAGGATGAGCGAATAACGCCCAGTAAGACTTAATATCTGTGGTAAAAAAGTATGCTTAAGTGTTTAACATTTTATCAAGCAGGATAACTAGCAAGATGAGCAAGCACGAAAACATCGGGTACATCACGATGTAAGATACGAGACAAGAATACCTTCATAGGTAGCAAGTACATCAAAAGATTTGGCCATGATCAAGAAACAAGTAATGGCCACAGTAGTGCCCACAAGTCACGATAGCAAGTAAACAGTAACATGCATTGGTCGATCATCTTATCAACCACAACTAAGTAAGTAAACATTTCATGAGTAGTATAATGGTCAGTAGATTAGATCTTGATAGTCATGCGTTTGGTGTGATGACCAAACTGTCCCCATAATAAATATTTCCATTTATTTATATATTAATTTTGATGATTAACAAAATAAACTAATGGATTTCTTGAGCCTTGAGAACAGGAAATAAAAGAAAAATGAAAGTTCAAGACAATCTGGTAAGTCTCATCACTTCTATCCAAGTCTTTGTATCGACTTCTTGATAAGCAGAACGATTTCCTCTTTGACCGGAAAACTCAAAACAAATCGATATCGTAACGATTTCTTTAGAAACTCGCAACGACTCTCTAGTCGTAACGATTTCTTTAGACCTCGTAACGATTTCTTTAGAAACTCGCAACGACTCTCTAGCCGTAACGATTTCTTTAGACCTCGTAACGATTTCTTTAGAAATCGCAACGACTCTCTAGCCGTAACGATTTCTTTAGACCTCGTAACGATTTCTTTAGAACTCGCAACGACTCTCTAGCCGTAACGATTTCTTTAGACCTCGTAACGATTTCTTTAGAATTCGCAACGACTCTATAGTCATAACGATTTCTTAGAGATTCATAACGATTTCTTTAAGTTCATAACGATTTCTTCACTGATCATAACGCCTTGCTTTGTATAACGATTTCGTGTAACGATTTCCTTACAACTTGATAATCATAACGATTTCGTGTAACGATTTCCTTACACTTGATAATCATAACGATTTCGTGTAACGATTTCCTTACAGCTTGATAATCATAACGATTTCGTGTAACGATTTCCTTACAACTCAATAGTCATAACGATTTCTTGTAACGATTTCTTCAGAACTCGCAACGACTTGCTTGTTGTAACACTTCATAAGTTATCACAACGATTTCCTTACAGTTCATAACGACTTGCTATAATTCATAACGATTTCATAAGTCAGCAAGATTCTTTTTATCGAATTTCTTGATGCATCAGTATAATGCCTTTTAATAGCGTTGAAAAGTCAAAGTCATAGTCCGTTGACTGCTATGCATTAATGCTCTCTGATCGTATCTCCCATGCATGCAGACAATATCTTCCATTTCTATGCTACTCTGTCTACGTACTTTTTTAGACAGAAAGGAGCTTTGCTATATACTGCAATATCTGTTCCATCTCAACTAACAATAGACAGCAGTCTTAGCTGTCTTCTATTTATTGATGATATGCTTACAGATATCTGACAAGACTCATCTGGACAACATTGGACACAAGATACAAAGTTCTATGACATCTCTTTGGCGTGTACACAAGGATAAAAGACTGACGATCAGAAGCTTCTTTGTGACCAGTCTAACGTACACAAGGATAAGAGACAACGGACACTTCAACGTTCGAATTTGAATCAGCAGTTTAAATAGAAGACTCAAGACGGAAATCAAGAGAAGTGAGAAACAACGTTGATTTTGAAGAAGAAAGAAATCCATCTCTTAGAGTCCTCAGAAGATTGAAACAAGAGCGAAGCTTCACTCCAACCTTGTTCTAAGCTCTTAGCTCTCTGTGATCAAAAACAGTTTTTATTTGTGAGAGCTTGTGTAGTCCTTGGAGAGAAAAACCTTGTAAAATCTTTCTCTCTCGGGGGCTTAGGAGCTTCAGTGTGTAGCTGGTCAAGCTAGAGTCTGAAGCCTGTTTCCACACCTTTTCTTATTAGATTGTGTTCCCTTGGACGAAGGAAGACCTGGTGGTATCCAGGGTGGTTGTGTTCCCTCTGGACGAAGGAAGACCTGGTGGTATCCAGGGTGGTTGTTGTTCCCTTCAGGCTGAAGGAAGACCAGTTGAGGCTGGGTGTAAGGATCCTTAAGGGGGATTGTACCCTGGTAGTAAAATCCTGAGGTATTGCTCAGGGACTGGACGTAGGTCTCCTGTGGAGAGGAGTTCCGAACCAGGATAAAAATCCTTGTGTCTTGTGGATGTGTTTTGTGTGATTGTTGTCTTGTTTGCTCTAACTCTAACCTTGTTATTAAGTTGTGCAATCCTTTCAGTAAACAGGTTTTAATCAGAGATCGAAGTTTTAATAACCCATTCACCCCCCCTCTGGGCTAGCTAGCTGGGCAACAAGTGGTATCAGAGCTCGTCTCTTCGACAAAGAAGAAGATCCAACGATCTGAAGAGCAAAGATCAATGGCAGCCCAAAAACTTCGAAGGTCAGTCAGTCAACAGGCTCCCTTGTTCGATGGAGAAGATACACATACTGGAAGACTAGAATGGAATATTTTCTACAAGGTCATGATTACACAATCTGGTCCATTGTAGAAGAAGGTGATCTTTTGGTCACAAACGCTAAGGCTCAGTGGACAGATGATGATAGGAAAAGAATATCCTTAAACTGCAAAGCCAAGAGCATATTATGCTGTGCCCTAAGCAAGAAAGAGTTCAATAGAGTCTCAGCCTGCAAGTCCGCAATGGAGATGTGGGAAAAGCTCAAATACCTATGAAGGGACAGACAAGGTAAAGGAGACAAGAATGATATTCTAGTAGCTCAATATGAAAGATTTCAGATGCAGACAGGTGAATCAATAACTCAAATGTTCAGCAGATTCACTGACATCACAAATGGATTAGCGGTTTGGGAAAGGTCTATAATGCACCAGATATGGTTAGAAAAGTCCTCAGATCTTTACCATCTTCTTGGACTCCGAAGGTAACAGCCATTGAAGAAGCCAATGATTTAAAATTAATGTCATTGGAAAAGCTAATAGGATCTCTCATGGCTCACGAGATAAACATGGAGAGATTAGGAGAATCCTCCAGCAGAAGGAAACAATCAAATGCTCTCAAAGCAAGTGAAGATAATTCGGAAGAATCTTTGGATAATAGTGAGAGTAGTAAAGACATGATGATGAAGAAGCGATGCTGTCTCGAAGGCTTCAAAGGATTCTAGCAAAGAAAAAGAAGTATCAGTCAGGAAGAAATTTTTTTAAGAAAAACAAAGACTTCAGAAAACCAGAAGTAAAGGATCAAAAGAAAGGAGAAGTGATCTGTTATGAATGCAAAAGCCTGGACACATCAAGGCAGATTGTCCCATGATCAAAAAGAGTGATCACAAGAAGAAGGACAACTTCAGAAGATTTAAGAAGTACAGAAAGAAAGCAATGGCAGCTGCTTGGGAAAACAGCAGTGACTCAGACAGTGAGTCAAGCTCGAGCAGTGAAGGTGAAGAAGCCAACTTGGCTCTCATGGCCAACACCGAAGACAAGGTAACTCTGACTCTTCTTTTGATTCATGCAATGATTCAGATTCTGACAATTTGGAAAATGCTTTTAATGAACTTTATGAAAAATACAAAGAAGTATGCAAATTACTTAAAACTAGTAAGAAAAATATAATCTGTCTAGAAAATACAAATTCAGACCTAAGAACAGAAAATGAAGAACTTGAAAAACAAATTACTGAACATAAAAGAAGAAATGAATTATTATGTGAAGATTTAAAAGAGAAAAATAAGAAAATAAATCTTCTAGAAAAACAAGAAGACTTAGGTGAATTTAAAATAGAAATAGAAAGACTAAATAAAGAAAATGATAATCTATCAAGTACACTAGAGAAATTCACCAATGGTAAAAACTCTTTAATATTAAAAGGTGCTAGGAGATCGGGTAAAAAGAAAAATGGATTAGGATATACACCCCCAGACAATGAAGAAACCATAATATACCCTAAAACATATCCAACACCAAAATTTGTACCCGAACAAGATATAGCATACAAAGCTGATTTCAAATATATAGAAAAAGTGACTAAGTTATCCTGCTGCAGTCACTGCAACAAGTTAGGACATATTAAAATTACATGCCCAACAAGACATAAAAATGGATATTAAAAGGTAAAGTTGATGATACTAACCAATCAGGACCCAAAAGAATTTGGGTACCTAAAGCTTGATGTTCTCATTTCAGGTTAACCCTCGAGCATCCAAATGGTATTTGGATAGTGGGTGCTCAAGGCATATGTCAGGCAACAAGAAGATATTTGTTGATCTCCAAGCTGAAGAAGGTACAGTCACCTATGGAGATAATGGAAAAGGGACTGTGATAGGAAGCGGTCTGTGAACATCAAAGGAAAATCAGTTATAGAAGATGTAATGCTGGTCAAAGGGTTAAAGCACAATCTCATCAGCATCAGCCAGTTGTGTGACAAAGGCCATCAAATTCAGTTTCAAGAATCAAAATGCAGTATCTTAAAGGATGGTGCAGTCATATTTGAAGCCTACAGAGAAAGAAATTTGTATGTTCTATATCTCGAGAAACTCAAGGATCAAGATGTGTGTTTGGCAGCTAGTAAAGATCAATCAACTGAGTTGTGGCACAGAAGATTGGGCCACTGCAGCTTGGATGGGTTGAACAAGCTCAGAAAGAGAAAACTAGTTGAAGGACTGCCAAAGGTAAATTCAGATTGGATAGCATTTGCAGACCTTGTGCAAGAGGAAAGCACACCAAGAGCTCCTTCAAATCAAAGACTGTAGTAACCTCCTCAAAGCCCTTAGAACTACTTCACATGGATTTATTTGGGCCAATGAGAACTACCAGTTTGGGAGGAAAGAATTTTGGATTTGTAATAGTTGATGATTATTCAAGATTCACTTGGGTATCCTTTTTAGAGCACAAAGATGACACATTTGAAAATTTTGTCAGCTTCAGTAAGAAAGTTCAGAAAGATCAGAAATTCTCAATTGTCTCTATTCGATCAGATCATGGTGGTGAGTTTCAGAAGAATGAAAAGTTTACGAAGTTCTGTGATGATCAAGGAATTGAGCACAACTTCTCAGCTCCAAGGACACCTCAACAGAATGGAATTGCTGAGAGGAAAAACAGAACTCTTTTGGATATGGCAAGAACCATGTTGTCAGAATATGATCTGCCAAGATATTCTGGGCCGAAGCTATCAACACTGCATGTTATATCATAAATAGAGTGATGATCAGGCCAATTCTGAAAAAGACGTCTTATGAACTCTACAAAGAAAAGAAGCCAAAGATTAGCCATTTCAGAATATTGGATGTCCTTGCTTCATCCATAACAATGGAAAAAGGGACATTGGTAAGTTGGATGCCAAATCAGATGAAGGCATCTTCATGGGGTACTCTTCTAAACCAAAGGTTATAGAGTTTTCAATAAACGTTCCTTATTGATTGAACAATCAGTACATGTTATTTTTGATGAATCTAACCCTTCCTTGAAAAAGGAAGAAATTAGTGACATTGATGATGCAGATGACTTGTCCGAAAAATTAAAGAATACTTCAATTAAGGACAAAGAGGATCCAACTCTGGAAGAACTGCAGCAAACAGAAATCCAACATGAAGATCTTCCAAAGGAATGGAGATATCAGAAAGATCACCCTCCTGAAAACATCATTGGTGATCCATCTGTAGGGGTAAGAACTAGAGGTAATGTAATTCCATGCGACTATTTAGCATTTGTTTCTCAAGTAGAGCCTAAGACAGTCAATGAAGCTTTATCTGATGAATCTTGGATATTAGCCATGCAAGATGAACTAAATCAGTTCAAGAGAAACCAAGTATGGTCACTTGTTCCTAGACCATCCAATCATTCAGTTATTGGCACCAAGTGGGTGTTCAGAAATAAACTGGATGAGTCTGGAATAATCTTAAGGAACAAAGCCAGATGGTGGCTCAAGGCTACTCCCAAGAGGAAGGCATAGATTTCGATGAAACTTATGCACCTGTAGCTAGACTTGAGGCCATTAGGATTTTACTTGCTTATGCATCTGCACTTGATTTAAAACTTTTTCAAATGGATGTCAAATCAGCCTTTTTAAATGGTTTCATCAAGGAGGAAGTTTATGTTGAACAACCTCCAGGTTTTGACGACACTGAATTTCCAAATCATGTATTTAAACTACATAAGGCTTTATATGGTTTAAAGCAAGCTCCTAGAGCCTGGTATGAAAGGCTCAGTACTTTCTTATTAAATCATGGTTTCACTAGAGGTAAAGTAGATAGTACATTATTTATAAAATCTAAGGTTAAACATATACTTCTTGTACAAATCTATGTAGATGATATTATTTTTGGATCTACTGATGAATCTCTTTGCAAGTACTTTGAAAAGCTTATGCAGGGAGAATTCGAAATGAGCTTGATGGGGGAGTTAAGCTACTTCCTTGGATTGCAAATCAAGCAAGGGAAGGATGGCACTCATATCTGTCAAGCAAAGTACACCAAAGAGCTGTTGAAGAAATTGGATTTGAAGATGCAAAGCCATTATCAACTCCAATGAGCACATCAACCAGAATGGACAGTGATCAAAAAGGTAAAAGGGTAGATCAAAAGAATTATCGAGGTATGATAGGATCATTACTTTACTTAACTGCCAGTAGACCAGACATTTTGTTCAGTGTATGCATGTGTGCTAGATATCAGGCAGACCCTAGAGAGTCTCACTTAATTTCTGTAAAAAGAATATTAGATATTTAGCTAGAACTCATGACTTAGGTCTCTGGTATCCTAGATCTTGTGAGATAAATCTAATAGGATATTCAGATGCTGATTATGCTGGTTGCAAAGTAGATAGAAAGAGCACCAGTGGATGTTGTCAGTTTCTTGCAGGATGCCTAATATCATGGACATCCAAGAAACAAAATTCAGTAGCTCTATCAACAGCTGAGGCGGAATATGTTGCTGCGAAGTTGCTGTACACAACTTCTTTGGATAAAGCAACAACTTGAAGATTTCGGCATTCACATCAAATCAATTCCTCTATTGTGTGATAATACAAGTGCCATCAACCTCACCAAAAATCCAGTTCAACACTCAAGGACGAAGCACATTGAGGTAAGATATCATTTTATTCGAGACCATGTAGCTAGTGGTAATTTAGAAATTTCGTTTATAGATACAAATGGTCAATTGGCAGATATCTTCACAAAAGCCCTACCTGAAGAGAGATTTACATCTCTTAGAAGGGAACTAGGGATGTGCAATTTGTGAAAGAATTTCTGTGATTTTATTGACATATAAATCTTTCAGATTAAATGAAAGTTCTCTCTCCGTTAAAGTTAAGCAAAACTCAGTTATCTATATGCTTTGACCGCTTCTGTGTGGAAAGTTGTTTGACTTGTCAAAATTTTTTGTCGCTTTCTATCTTTACCGCCTTTGGCGCTCCTCCGTTCAATAAAGTAATATTATTTTATCCAAATCGCTTTGAGATCGACTCGTCTTCTACCTTTACCCTTTTTATTCTCTATCTGTTCACCCAAAGCCGATGCCCTAACGATTTTGGGATCGACTCTCTGCAACTTTCGAAGCCTTCTTCTCTTCCCGCGAAGAATTCCTTCGAGAACTTCCGTCCCTTCCATCATCCTCCCTTCCAGAATCTTTTCTTCTCTGCACCCATGGCCGCTCCGTTGATCTCCGGAAGTGTTGGGGGCTACAGTGCTGAGTATTTATCCCCAAGGGAGCAAGAAAGATTTACGTTTGTGAAGACGAAGATTTGCGGAAATAAGGCAGTGGATGTTCAGAATCTTGAGAAGAATGGCATGGCCAGGCTAGTTGATACTCTAAGAAGATTGCAGTGGATGGATGTGGTCACCTTCAGTGAGGTAAGCTACCGGACTTGGTAAAAGCCTTCTACATTTGTCTGAAGTCAGAAGCAGATGGGTCCCTTGTTTCCTCTGTCAAGGGCATCCAAATCAGAATAACCCATGAGCTTTTGCGTGATTTGTTTGGAGTGAAGACCTCTGGATTTAGTGGCATTCACTCTGTGAATGATGAAGTCAAAGGTCTCGGGATTATCGGTCCAGGATTTAAGTTGAAGGATGGGAAGCTTGATATTAATCAGATGTCCGCATTCAATAGATTGCTTCACTTTATAGTCTGCCAAATCTTAGTACCTCGTAGTGCTACCTTTTCTTCATGTACTAGGGCAGATTCGGACATAATGTTCTGGGCAATCCAGAACAAAGAAATAAACCTGGCCGCAGTGATGATTGAGCGAATGATGTTTGCACATGCTCAGTATGGGAAACAAGAGCAAGTTGAATGTTTCCCTTCCGTATGCTCATCTACTGACCAAGATTTTCAAGCACTTTGGAGTAGATTTGTCAGGTGCAGTAGCTGAAAAGATGGGCCAGTCTATAAGGTCCAGAAATCTGAAGAAAAGTGGTTTTCAGTGCAAGAAGGAGTTTGGTCAAAATCCTCTGTGGCTGAAGGAGAAGCAGTTATTGCAGATATTCCAGAGCAGCAGCAGAGCAAGAAGCAGTAGAAGTAGAGCAAGCAGATCCAGCAGAGCAAGCAGCAGCAAGTCAAGCAGAGCAAGAACCAGTTGAGTCAGCTGTGGGATGCCAATCCGAAGCTCAATTGGAAGAGGGTGCAGCTGGTGTGGCAGATTCCTTGCCCACCACCTTAGTCGCCTCTATTTTAAGAGAGGTATTGGATTCCATTCCCTCCATCTCAGTCTCTTCTAAGGCAGGTGGACCTGATGAAGAAGTTATGGCAGATTCCTTGCCCACCACCTTAGTCGAATCTATTTTAGAGAGGTATTGGATTCCATTCCCTCCATCTCAGTCTCTTCTAAGGCAGGTGGACCTGATGAAGAAGTATGGCGAGTGCCATACTGAAGTATCTGAATCAGTGGCAGAAGGCCACTTGGAGAAAGTTGTCTGGAAGAAGCTCCTGCTCAGGGGGAGCAAGAAAGTATTGAAGTCCCTGCTCCCATTCAGGGGGAGCAAGCTGAGATTGAAAAGCCAGAGAATGAAGATTTCCTGAAAAGTTTCACCTACTCAGAAAATCCCAGCTCCCGCCAAGGTTGATGTTAGTGAAGGCCCAAGTGCAAGCAATTTAAATGTAGAGGAGCCTGTCTCTCAGCAAGGTAAGCAGAAAAGAGTTGTTCACAGAAGGTCAAGGAAGGGCCCTAGAAAAGTGAAGTTGAAGCATGTTATAGCCTTGTTAAAAGCCCAAGGAGAGATCTTGGCATCAGTTCAGTCTAGCATACAAGGAATTGTTTCAAATCAAGTTTCAACCTCCTCAGACGTATCCTCAATAAGAAATGCAATGAGGTATTTCAATAAAGAAATGTCTGATATGAAGAATTTGCTGGCTAATCTTTCAAGGTCTAGTGGTGTCCCTCCTGCACCCACTCAGAGCAGTCCAGCTGAAGTTCCTAGGCCACCAGGGCCTCCAGCAGAAGTCTCTCGGCCAACAGGGCCACCAGTTCAAGGGTCAGGGCCATCAGGGCATCAGTCGTGAGGTTACCCGGACCAGTGGCAGCCTCAGGGTCTTCAGGACCCTCTCAGCAGTCAGAGAGAGTCAGGCCAAAGGGAAAGAGCCAGTGTCAGTCTCCAAGCCCCTGATACTTCATCTCTTGCCACTCCAACCCTCTCACACCTTCATCTCCTTCTACTGCACCTCCTGCTCCACCAACCATAAAACATCCATGCCTCGCACCCAACCTTCCTCATCCTCTACTTCATCTCAACCCTCCTTCTCTCCTACTCCAGCTCACATCTCAGCTCCATCCTCATTAACTCCTAAACCTTCACCTATTAAAATTCAAACATCTCCTCTTCAACCAACCTCTTCCTTTAATCCTAAACATTTTTTCTATCCTCCTACTCCTCCTAATTCTGTTATTTTTCTCCAGAAAACCTCTGCCTCTTGGTGTCTTTGACACAATGTTCCAGACAATTTTGAAAGGAACACCCTCCTCACCATTCTTTCCACAGCCTCTCACATTCACAGGACTGACCCTCCCAGTCCTGCCATGAAAAAGAGAAAAACCTCCTCATCTCTAAGCACTCCCTCTGTTCCTCTATACCCTCCTTTATGGTACTCTCTTACCCTTGATCCTAAGAGAAGACCTATCTACAAAGAATACCTCCAGAAATGCATTCTTTCTACCATTTATGGTATTCCTTTTCTCAACCTATCCGAACACCTGGCCATTGTTCTTCCTTTTACTCAGATATCTCTAGCTTTCAAATCCAAAATCCTTGAGGGCACTGAGTTCAAGACTGAAGATCAGTGGGCAGCTATCAAAGGAAATAAGGCTCAGTATGCAAAATACCTGACTGCAAGGGCCGAATCCCTCACTCACAGAGCTCACCCACTCACCTTCTCTGAGTGGTTTATCATCCAGCACAAGAACTCTTGGGGATCCTTCATTTTGAAGGAAATTCGCATTGCCAGAGCTTTCAGCTGTACAGTGACTTCTGTTACTTGAACAAAATTCCAGAAGTTCAGTTTTGCCAGTTCCATTCGCAGATTACTGTGCTGAAATCAGAAACCCCTCTCAACCTTCCTCTTAAAGTAGACTTTGTCTCTTTCAAGGTTGATTTTCCAGTTCTTCTGCCGAAGCTGCACTCTTAGTGTTTGATTCAGATGCTGGGTCTCATGCTCTAGATATGTTTGCAAGACAGATGGGCAGGATGTCAGCCAAGCAGGGCAGATCTCCTTCCTTTTTGCGGTCATCTTCAGAGAATACCACTCTGGCCGCATGTCTTCTCAGATTTTAGCTCCACTCATTTCTGAGTGTGAAAGACTCACCTCATCAGAATGGAAGCTTCTCTATCAGGCCTCTTATCAGCAATTGGAAGCTATCAATCAAGATCTAATAGTCAGAGGAAGCCTGCTCTTTCTGCAGAAGCTTTTATGGATCTAAACTCCATCGCACCCATACCAGAGATCTATGCTGTTTGGGCATCTAGATATTCTGCTTTCTATGCCTTAAAGCAGGATCTGTTAAATCAAAAGATCCACTATCCCATTTCCTGGACAGATTTCTCCATAGGGCCAGTTTTGGCAAGAGTACTTACTTCAGATTCATTTTGGACAACAACTCAGTATGGCGAATTCTTAGAGCAGCAAAGGCAACTCTACATTCAGAGGAACATCCCTTCCATGGGACCCTCCTTCTCAGTTGCCTCTGGCGTTTTTCTGCAAATTTTTGAGGACCTTGAGATCAAGGCATGGGCTGTTATCTCACAGCATGCCTCCTTATTATCTCCTCTGTATTATCTTTCTCCATCCTAATATAAATCTTTCTCTCTTCTTTGTCTCAAGCTTATCTTTTTGCTTAATGACAAAATGGGGGAGACAACTAACGTAAATCTGAAAAACATATTTCATTTTTTGTGTATGATGTTTAGTATATTTTGTCATCATCAAAAAGGGGGAGATTGATGACCAAACTGTCCCCATAATAAATATTTCCATTTATTTATATATTAATTTTGATGATTAACAAAATAACACTAATGGATTTCTTGAGCCTTGAGAACAGGAAATAAAAGAAAATGAAAGTTCAAGACAATCTGGTAAGTCTCATCACTTATCCAAGTCTTTGTATCGACTTCTTTGATAAGCAGAACGATTTCCTCTTGACCGGAAAACTCAAAACAAATCGATATCGTAACTTCTTTAGAACTCGCAACGACTCTCTAGCCGTAACGATTTCTTTAGACCTCGTAACGATTTCTTTAGAAACTCGCAACGACTCTCTAGCCGTAACGATTTCTTTAGACCTCGTAACGATTTCTTTAGAAACTCGCACGACTCTCTAGCCGTAACGATTTCTTTAGACCTCGTAACGATTTCTTTAGAAACTCGCAACGACTCTCTAGCCGTAACGATTTCTTTAGACCTCGTAACGATTTCTTTAGAAACTCGCAACGACTCTCTAGCCGTAACGATTTCTTTAGACCTCGTAACGATTTCTTTAGAAACTCGCAACGACTCTCTAGCCGTAACGATTTCCTTAGACCTCGTAACGTTTTCTTTAGAATTCGCAACGACTCTATAGTCATAACGATTTCTTTAGACTTCATAACGTTTCTTGAGTTCATAACGATTCTTCACGATCTAACGCTTGCTTTGTATAATGATTTCGTGTAACGATTTCCTTACAACTTGATAATCATAACGATTTCGTGTAACGATTTCCTTACAGCTTGATAATCATAACGATTTCGTGTAACGATTTCCTTACAGCTTGATAATCATAACGATTTCGTGTAACGATTTCTTACAACTCAATAGTCATAACGATTTCTTGTAACGATTCTTCAGAACTCGCAACGACTTGCTTGTTGTAACGACTTCATAAGTTATCACAACGATTTCCTTACAGTTCATAACGACTTGCTATAATTCATAACGATTTCATAAGTCAGCAAGATTCTTTTTATCGAATTCCTTGATGCATCAGTATAATGCCTTTTAACAGCGTTGAAAAGTCAAAGTCATATCTTGTCCGTTGACTGCTATGCATTTAATGCTCTCTGATCGTATCTCCCATGCATGCAGACATATTCCATTTCTATGCTACTCTGTCTACGTACTTTTTTAGACAGAAAGGAGCTTGCTATATACTGCAATATCTGTTCCATCTCAACTAACAATAGACAGCAGTCCTAGCTGTCTTCTATTTATTGATGATATGCTTACAGATATCTGACAAGACTCATCTGGACAACATTGGACACAAGATACAAAGTTCTATGACATCTCTTTGGCGTGTACATAAGGATAAAAGACTGTTGTTCAGAAGCTTCCTTTGTGACCAGTCTAACGTACACAAGGATAAGAGACAACGGACACTTCAACGTTCGAATTTGAATCAGCAGTTTAAATAGAAGACTCAAGACGGAAATCAAGAGATAGTAGAAAACAAGTTTGATTTCTGAAGCAGAAAGAAATCCATCTCTTAGAGTCCTCAGAAGATTGAAACAAGAGCGAAGCTTCCACTCCACCTTGTTCTCAGCTCTTAGCTCTCTGTGATCAAAAACAGTTTTTATTTGTGAGAGCTTGTGTAGTCCTTGGAGAGAAAAACCTTGTTAAATCTCTTTCTCTCTCGGGGGCTTAAGAGCTTCAGTGTGTAGCTGGTCAAGCTAGAGTCTGAGCCTGTTTCCACACTCTTTTCTTATTAGATTGTGTTCCCTTCTGGACGAAGGAAGACTGGTGGTATCCAGGGTGGTTGTTGTTCCCTTCTGGACGAAGGAAGATCTGGTGGTATCCAGGTGGTTGTTGTTCCCTTCTGGACGAAGGAAGACCTGGTGGTATCCAGGGTGGTTGTTGTTCCCTTCAGGCTGAGGAAGACCAGTGAGGCTGGTTGTAAGGATCCTTAAGGGGGATTGTACCCTTGGTAGGAAATCCTGAGTATTGCTCAGGGACTGACGTAGGTCTCCTGTGGAGAGGAGTTCCGAACCAGGATAAAAATCCTTGTGTCTTGTAGATGTGTTTTGTGTGATTGTTGTCTTGTTTGCTCTAACTCTAACCTTGTTATTAAGTGTGCAATCCTTTCAGTAAACAGGTTTTAATCAGAGATCGAAGTTTTAATAACCCATTCACCCCCCCTCTGGGCTAGCTAGCTGGGCAACATGGTGTATGCCATCACCAGATCATTATCCCCCAGTGAGTTATAGCCTTTCAGGTGCTCTCCCAAGGACCAGATCGGGCCCTATAAGTTGCCTAGCATAGTCATGTTTTTATCTTAGACAATCACACGTGGCCAAGAGGTACCAAGAAGAGATGAGAGTAGTAGATGAACTAGACGAGAGTGTAGAGAGAACGTGAACAGATGAGAGGATATGAAGATTATATAAGATAGGGACAATTCCGTAAAACAACGATAAACACCACGATAGTAACGGTTGCCCGGCACTAGGTCGAGTATCGGCAGTCTGGTAGAAGTCACAAAACCCCATAGCCGTGCTATGAACACAGGCTAGATGGTCCGGCGTGGTCGCAAGATAAGGAGAGACACTAAGGCCATGGATCGTACTGATCCCTAAGGTGTAACGGATTTTAGGGTACAACCAGCTCGTACATTATTGCATAAATAGGGTAATTTAGTCATTTATTTCGCTAAGTTACCAGATACATATTGCATAAATTATTAGGGTCAATGGCAATTAATAAAGTCAGTGTGTGTAAGTGTAAAGAAATCTGAGGATATGACAAGTCGTGCAAATGTTTTTTAAAATAATTAAATTTATATCATTATGCCATTTATTAACTTGCCAAGTCGGGTTAACTATATCGTTTAATCATGGCCAATTAGGGGTATAAGCCCACCAGTAGGGCATATGCACAATTTTTAGTTCTGGTCGAGTCCTTCAGATCGCGGCGGACCTACCCGTCGCGACTCAGATCGCGTCGGGGCGGCCGGGCGCGACAGGTGGACCTGGCCGGCTGGCCCAGTCCGGAGTTGGAATCGCGGCGGCTTATGCCGCCGCGTTCTTGACACGACCCCACTGATATCGCGGCGGATCACGCCGTCGCGACAACAGGTGAGATTGCACTTTTTCCCTTTTTCCCAGGACGAGTTCTCTGTGATACAGGGACGTTCTAAAGTCCATATAAATAGTACGGTGATCCAAAAAGTACAAAACTAATTTTAAACGAAAGTAGACATGTATATCTATCAACATGCACGATTAATTTGAAAATAGAGAAAGTTTAGATATGCATTGATCGGTTTACTTTTCGGTGACCTAAATGAGCGCAGTCAGGGTTCAACGAATTAATTGGAGATGAATACATAATGAAACATTACGAAACTAGGGGCGTTCAAAAGCTAACATGGTATAGTATTTTAGAGAATTTTATCATAGCAGGACATCAAGTATACACGAAGTGTAAAGGTAAACATGAAGAATCGGGTACATGCAATAGACAGAGTTTCAAAGATTTAATTCTCCCTAATGGGAGATCGAAATCGAGCAAGACCAGGGGCGTTTGAAAGATAATGAGATGCAGTATACACGAGAAGTTTATCATGACATGAGAGCAAGTTATGTGGGGAATTAGAGAAAACATGAGATTTCGGTTCATGGTAATTGCAGGATTTCACAAATTTAATTCGCTCAAATGGATGAGAAGAATACAACGAAACCATAGGGCTTTTGAAGAGGTACATGAAGTCTACCTAGGGTAATTATTTCACGATTTTAGCTTGAGAGATTGCCTACGTTTTTCGTGGAGTAAGAAAGCCCTAGTTTGATGACGAAAATAAGAGTTCCTCCTATGATCCAAGCCTTCTCCCCTTGCTCTCCTCGTCCAGAACTCCTCTTCGATCTCCAAAGCTCCAGCCGTTCTATGGGTGGTAGGGATGAGATTATGGTGTTTTGTTGGCTAATAGAGTCCCTCCTTCCATAAGACTCCTTCCTTTTCTAAAACTCCGAATTTCCCATAATTATCACCTTCCCTCCTTGCAATATCTCCTTCTTTGGATGGGGTAGAGATTAATTTCGTGGGTAATGAGTTATAGTAAGGTTAGGACTCCTCTTTTAGATATATATGACCCATTTAACACCTATTTCACCCCTTTTCCAATTTATTAATTAATTAGATACGAATTTCTCTTAATTACTTCTCCTCTCATAATGGGCTATCCCTATTTGGGCCCAACAAACCATGTTAGGACCATTAGTACATCCCATTATTAATTTAGCCTAATGGGCTTTGATTTAAATCATTCTAATTATATTTATTCCCCTTTTTATTCAATTAATTCTATTTTCCTCATTTATTAAAATAGAAATTTTATTTTTATTCAGGTTTTAAAAATCAAGGGTGCTACACAGTAACTAAGATTTATCACTGTAATGTCTAGGTGATAGATATGTGTGTGATGTGACAAGTGTGTGTCCTTCTAGAGGTGGTTTGGACTATGTGTCATGGCATATAATTAAGAATATGTGAGCATGTGTGTGAGAGTGCGAACATGTGAACTAGATAAGTGAAATTGTGTAAATAATTAGGTGAAAATATGAATCAATGGTATAACATGTAAAATGATAATTCCTCATGTGAATGTGATATATCCATGTTAAAACAGCAATCTATTCATGTGTGTAGATGTGTAACCATGTGAAAATGATCATAGAATCCATGCTAAGAATGTGTTTGTAATATGTGTAAACCCCATGTTTAAAATGGTTATTATCTTAGCATGTGAATGTAGTTAAATGAGATTTAGTTTAGTGTATTGTAAAGTAGGTTTTAAGTCACTGTAAAATTGTTATAAATCACTTATCATGTGTGGCATGTGTAGAAATCATGTTTAGGTTTTTTTTTTTTTTGAAACATTATCAAATCCATGCTTTATATGATAATGGTGTAGCATGAGAACGTGAAAAGTCATGTGATGTATGTATGATTAGTGTGGTTGGAGTTACTTGTTGAGTTCTTTTGGACTCATTCTTTCTTAGGCGTACAGGTGCAGACATATCTACTTCTTCCGGGGAGATCGTTAGGAGCGACTTAGAGCGGGAGTAGGAGACTTTGTCTTGGATTCAACATTGTATTTTCTTCTTTCATAGTATGTAATAAAAGACTTTGCGTAATCTTATGTGGACAATGTAATAATTGAAATTCTCAGTTATGAAGTATTTACTTTTCCTTTTCTATATAGACTGTGTATAAATGATGATGATGGAATAAGAGTTACTTTCTAGTTATTTCATTTCCGCTTTCATGTGTCATATATTTGTGTATGTTTCAGCCTAATTGTACAATTGTTGGGTAAATGTCCCACTGTAGCGGCGTTCATTATACCGATGTGGGTTGGTGTAACCATACCGGTATAAGGAGGGTCGTTACAAGTTCAGTTGGGTCAATTCCAGGGAGCCGTTGCTTTGCTTAAAGTTGAAAGTCTAGTTAACTGTTCTTTCAAAGTGGATTTCGCTACCCTGAAAATACCAGAAATTGTGTTTCTCCCCAAACTACATTCCTTGGTCATGGACTCATCAGTTGGTCCCGTTATCTTTGAGAGATTTGCTCGTGTAATGGGAAGGATCTCAGCTCAGCAGGGTCGTCTGCCCTCTTTCCAAAGATTCCTCTTCCGGGAATTTCACCTAGGCCATATCTCTTCTGAGGTTCTTGCCCCTCTTCTATCTGAAAGTGAAAGGCTCTCTCCCACCGATTGGGAAAAACATTACAACCACTCTGCCTTCAGCTGGCAACTTTGAACAGCTCCTTGTTAAGGCAGGCAAGCCTTCTCTCTCGGCTGAAGCCTTTTTAGACTTAAATTCCATCAATCTGGTTCAAGAGCCCTCTGCTCAGTGGGTAGAGCGGTACAAACTCTTTGTGGCTTTGAAGAAAGATCTCCTGCAGCATCAGATTCACTACCCTATCAAGATCAACCAGTTTCTTCGGTTTGCCAGTTTTGGCTCTTTCACTACCTTCAAGGTCTCTCTTGGCAACGATGAATATGGCACATTTATATATGCCTAGTGCCAACTTCATATCAAAAGAATGCTTCCTGACATGGGGTCATCTTATTCTATCACTTTTGGGGCTTTTCAAGCCTATTTTGAGCAGCAGGAATGCAAGGCTTTGCCCATTATTCAACGGCATGCCTCGCTTTTGTCTCCTGCTGTCTACCTCCATGTACCCCCTCAAGATACATAGAACAGTTCTTTGATCTCACTTATCTTTTCTCTTTCTTTCTTTGTCTCATTATGGTATCTTTTTGCTTAATGACAAAAAGGGGGAGAAAAATCTGTGTTTCTGAAATACAATTTATTTAAAATCATCTATACTTTTGTGTTATGTTTTGTCATCACCAAAAAGGGGGAGATTGATGATCAGTTCATCCCCATATAATTTTATGAATTATATATCTATTTTGGTGATTATCAAAACCTCAAAAACTTCAATAAAGTGTCATCTAACAAGTCTTCTATGAAGGTTAAGCACAGAAAATAAATCAAGAAAAGTCAAGAAAAACCTGTAAGTATTTTTACCCTAAAGTATTTAAAGCTCAGAGCATATAATTTTTCTAAGTACACATCGACTTCATTAGTTTCATAACGAATTTCTCATTTCTATCGATTTCATACTCATAAGGATTTGGTAAGTGAGATACCGATTTCGGCCTCACAACGATTTCACAAGTATCGCATCGATTTCGATCTCAGAACGATTCGTTAAGTGAGCACATCGATTTCGATCTCAGAGCGATTCGTTAAGTGAGCGCATCGATTTCGATCTCAGAACGATTCGGTTTCACATCGATTTGGTAAGTGAGAACAACGATTTTCTCTCACAATGATTTGGTTTCTCATAACGACTTGATAAGTGAGAACAACGATTTGCTCTCACAACGATTCGATAAGTGAGCATAATGATTTCGTCTCACAACGATTCGATAAGTGAGCATAACGATTTCGTCTCGCAACGATTTGTTAAGTAAGCATAACGATTTGGTTCGTGCAACGATTGATCTCTGTATCAACTCTACAAGTGAAACAACGATTTGTTTACATCGATTTGCCTGAGCACAACGATTTGTTTATTAAACAACGATTTGGTTGTTCACATCGATTTGCTTGTGCACAACGATTTGTTTACTATTAAACAACATCGCAACGATTTGGTTATAACGATTCACTTATAACGACTTACTTATACTCTCATAACAATTTGTCTCTTACATCGACTTGGTTATGACAGTACAACGATTTGTATTCACATCGATATATTTATGAATGAATAACGATTTTACTAAACAACGACTTATTCACATAACGATTTCATAAGTCGTACTCATAGCGAATTTGTGAATCACATCAATTTGATATTCAAATATGTTGAAAGTCAAAGTCTTCTCACGTGCTTTTCGATACCCATGCATTTAATGTATCTGTACATCTCACTGGTCGATGCATATTTGGATATCTTCCATTCCTTTGCTTCTATAGAAAACATCTTTTTAGAGTAGCAAAAAGGTACTTCCATTTTGGTGTATATTCCTACTGCTTGGTTTCCAACGATGACTGGTGTATGCATGACCTCAAAATGAAAGTCCAAAATAAAGCAAAAGTGGAGGGTTCTATTGCTGAGGCATACATTATAGAGGAAATCTCAAACTTTTGTTCGATGTACTTTGAAGCAGACATACAAACTCATCGTACTCAACCTCCACGTAATGATGATGGGGGGGGGGGGGAATCTGTGTGTTCAGATCGACTCTCCATATTTAATCATCCTAGACATGCCTTCAGACGTTCTTCAAATCGTATGCTGGATGACAGAGAGTTATGCGCCGCAGAGATATATATTCTTTTAAATTGTGCTGAGCTAGAGTGTTATGTTGAGTAAGTGCTAAACTCACAATTTATTGTGTATATAACTTCTTTGCCCTTATTCTAGCTATTGAAGGTGGTCTTCTATTCATATTGCAGACAATTTGATTCAGAAATAATTCAAAAAAATCCACATCTCACTGATTATGAGGTTGAAAAAGAACGAGAGAAGTCATTGGCCTTATGGCTAAGAAAATGCGTAAGTGTACATGGTCAAAGAGTATTCAAGATAAGTTATGTTCACTTTTTAACTAGTCTTCTCTATACGCAGGTTGAACAAGGTTTAATTACTGATGAAAGAGTTCGTCAGATAGCCTATGGCCCATCAAAAATTGCACAGAACTATCCTGGATTTATTATGAATGGGTATAGATTTCATACAAAAGACTATGGGTAGAGTAAATTTACCATGAACAGTGGCGTATGTGTTAAAGAAAGTACATACAATGAAAGTGAATATGACTACTATGGTATTGTAGAGGAGATCTTACAGTTGCAATATCTAGGACAAGACAATCATATATTCTTGTTCAAGTGTCATTGGTTTGATCCGAATCCATTCGAAATGACACAATGCATGGGATTGTCGAGCT
The DNA here is from genome assembly GCA_014218235.1 of Colocasia esculenta. Classification (NCBI taxonomy): domain Eukaryota; kingdom Viridiplantae; phylum Streptophyta; class Magnoliopsida; order Alismatales; family Araceae; genus Colocasia; species Colocasia esculenta. The sequence goes on along the minus strand of CM024765.1, from coordinate 34,959,220 downwards.
TGGTGGGTAGTTTGCAGAGTTAAGTCAAGACTATTCTCTGATTATGAATTGGACATGAGTGATTAGACACCTGAAGAGGTCAACGCAGAATTCTTTCAAGAAGACTTGGTTGAAAATGTAGAGTTGACAGCTCATATTGGAGAAGACGAATCTGAAGCGCCAATTTCCTTGTCTCAAGGAAATGAGGTCGAAGAAGTCGATCCACGTGAGATAAAAGGGAGTAGTGGAAGGCGAACAGATATTGAATGTGAAAGTTCTGATGAGGAGGAGGAATATACCAGTGATGAATGTGAAGAAGATGATGAAGATGGGGCTGAATTAGATATATCGTCATCATCTGAGGAGGAAATGGATATCATTAAAAATGGGTAGAATTTTTTCACATCTGTTAAGTATATTTAAAGAAGCCCACTTTCAATATAAGCAATTGACTAATGAACATTAATTTTTTATGTTCCCTATGAAGATATGGTGCGGGGAGCATGATTGAGCTCTAGTTCTGGGAGGAGCAGCCGTGGGAGGGGTTTGTTCCAAGCATCAGGTATGTATATTTTTCTAGTGTATTTTTCCTTGTGTATTATTTATATATATTATTAATGCCATTAAATTGTTACAGCTTTTGGTCCTTCCTCTGTCCCTCCTCCTGTAGCAGCAGGTATGTATATTTAAAGTTCTACTTTCATTGTGAATTGATTCTTATGCCATAAAATTCTTACAGGTTCGGGTGAGTTTACACCTCCTAATCCTAGAGTACCAAGTATGTATATTTCAATTTGCAAGTATTTGTATAGTCATTATTTATACATATTATTAATGCCATTAAAAATGTTACAGCTATTGGTTCTTCCTCTGTGTCTCCTCCTGTAGCAGCATGTATGTATATTTAAAGTTGTACTTTCATTGTGCATTGATCCTTATGCCATAAAATTCTTACAGGTTCGGGTGAGTTTACACCTCCTAATCCTAGAGTACCAGGTATGTATATTTCAATTTGCAAGTATTTGTATAGTCATTATTTATACATATTATTAATGCCATTTAAATTGTTACAACTGCTGGTCCTTCCTCTGTGTCTCCTTATGTAGCAACAGGTATGTATATTTAAAGTTGTACTTTCATTGTGCATTGATCCTTATGCCATAAAATTCTTATAGGTTCGGGTGAGTTTACACCTGCCCATCCTAGAGTACCAGGTATGTATATTTCAATTTGCAAGTATTTGTATAGTCATTATTTATATTCTTGTACATTGTTTATTTGAAGTTGTATTTTTCTTTGTGTATTATTTATACATATTATTTATGCCATTTAAATTGTTACAGCTGCTGGTCCTTCCTCTGTCCCTCCTCCTGTAGCAGCAGGTATGTATATTAAAGTTGCACTTTCATTGTGCATTGATTCTTATGTCAAAAAATGTTATAGGCTCGGGTCAGTCTACACCTTCTCCTCATACAGTAGTAGGTATGTATATTTAAATTTGTAAGTATTTGTATAGTCATTATTATATTCTTGTACATTACTTATGTCGTTGTGCATTTTTGTTCAGGTCTGGTGCCAGAGGATGCTGTTAGTCTACACGAGGGGGGAGGCAGTTTTCATGAAAGCACTCTGCGGGAGGGTGGATAAATGGGTACATAATAAACTTATATGTATCTTTTATTAAGGAGGTATATTTAGTTCATAAATTCATACTAACAAGTTACATAATTACAGTGATAAAATTGAGCCCACCCAAGCATTTCAATTCATCACAAGAACAATTCAGGCACACTTTCCTGGGCCTATTCATAGATTCAATGATTTCCCGATGGAGGTCCAAGAGTCGTTGTATCAGATGTTCATGGTATGTAATTTCTTATTATAATTTATTTGTTTTCTTATTCCAACATTCAGTTAACTAACTCTTATCTGTATAGAGCAATCATCGATTCACGCATCGTTCGGACGAGGCGCGGTCTCGATTAGTATGGACGACCACCGCCCGATCAAATTTTAAGCATTTGTTGTATAATGCGAGGAAAAATACAGAGAAAGTTTGTCAAAGTGCAGACCCAACTTTTGGAGGGAGCGTGCACCGACATGGATGAGGAGAGACTACTGGGAAGTTTGTGCAACATATGGGCCATAGAGAGATGGCAACAAACCTCCACAACAATGAAAGTGAATCGGGCGGCCAATCTAGAGGCCAACATGCATACAAGTGGTTCGTCTCCTTTCCGACCCATCAGTCCAGATTGGTAAGTCATATGTCCATTTGTGATATATTTTATTCATATAGGTACTCATTATGTCAGTTTTTGTGAAATAGGAAAAGGAGCTAAAACGGCCTCCGACATTTCAGGAGGTGTTTGATAAGACACATAAGAAAAAAGGGACGGATCAGTACATTAGCGAGCGAGCCCAAGAGGTTGCGGTAAGTATTTACAGTCTATTCACTATTTATTTTTTCTCGTTACAGATTAATATTACATTGTCAATTTTATTTTTTTGCAGGAGTCGTATAGCCAACAGATGACAGAGAAGTACGCCAGGGAGGAGGAGCAGCCGCAGTTAAATCCTGAGGTATGGGTTACGGCATCTAGTGCCCCAAAGAAAGGCCATGTGTATGGTTTTGGGCACAGTATGGACACGAGCAGGGTGTTATCTGGCGCCTTGAGTTCAACCTCACAGACTAGTGCATTCACCACAGCTGGTGCTCCAGGTACTTCTCCCAGTGAGATGATGGGCTTCATTCGAGATGAGATCTTGGTTTGGAGTCTCGTTTGGCCGAGACGATGGAGTCTCGTCTGGCCTAGACGATGGAGTCTCGTATAGTCCACACGATACAGACGCAGGTGTCCGACACTGTCCAGGCCCAGCTCTTCCAGGCCCTCTCCCAGGTCAACATTCCTCCTAAGGTAGCACCATCGACATCAGCACGGGCCCCTCATGTGAGTAAATTGATTTTATTTTAGCGTTTTCTATTTTAACAGTCAATTTTAGTTTTGTTTTGTTTAAAAAGGAAGAACTTAGCTAGGTTTGGGGGTCCAAAATTAGAAATACTAATCCGATCGGCCTCTGATTTCTTCTAGCACGGTCGGGGCGATGAGTGTAACTTGTAAAACCTGACGGAGTTCAATTCAGACTCTCGGTTTGAGCTCGACGCTCAAATTCACATTAAGCAAGTTAGTTTAGTTTAAAAATGAAGAACTTAGGTTTGTGGGTCCAAAATTAGAAATATTAATCCGATTGGCCTCCGATTTTTTCCAACACGGCCAGGGCGATGATTGTGACTTGTGGAAACTAACAGAGTTCAGTTCGAACTCCCGGTTTGAGCTCGACGCTCAAATTCACATTAAGCAAGTTAGTTTAGTTTAAAAATGAAGAACATAGGTTTGAGGGTCCAAAATTAGAAATACTAATCCGATTGGCCTTCAGTGTTTTTCAGCACGGCCAGGGCGATAGTTGTGATTTGTGGAACTAACGGAGTTCAGTTCGGACTCCCAGTTTGAGCTCTACGCTCAAATTCACATTAAGCAAGTTAGTTTAGTTTAAAAATGAAGAACTTAGGTTTGGGGGTCCAAAATTAGAAATACTAATCCGATTGGCCTCCAGTTTTTTCCAGCACTGTTAGGGCGATGGTTGTGACTTGTGGAAACTGACGGAGTTCAATTCGGACTCCCGGTTTGAGCTCGATGCTAAAATTCATTTTAAGCAAGTTAGTTTAGTTTTGTTTTGTTTAAAAGGAAGAACTTAGCTAGGTTTGGGGGTCCAAAATTAGAAATACTAATCCAATCGGCCTCTGATTTCTCCAACACGGTCGGGGTGATAAGTGTGACTTGTGGAAACTGACGGAGTTCAATTCGGACTCCCGATTTGAGCTCGACGCTCAAATTCACATTAAGCAAGTTAGTTTAGTTTAAAAATGAAGAACATAGGTTGGGGGTCCAAAATTAGAAATACTAATCCGATTGGCCTTGATTTTTTCCAGCATGGCTAGGCCGATGGTTGTGACTTGTGGAAACTGACGGAGTTCAGTTCGGACTCCCGGTTTGAGCTCGACGCTCAAATTCATTTTTAACCAAGTTTGTTTTGTTTTGTTTTGTTTAAAAGGAAGAACTTAGCTAGGGTGGGGGTCCAAAATTAGAAATACTAATCCAATCGGCCTCCGATTTGTTCCATTACGGTCGGGCCGATCAGTGTGACTTGTGGAAACTGATAGAGTTCAATTCGGACTCCGGTTTGAGCTCCACGCTCAAATTCACATTAAGCAAGTTAGTTTAGTTTAAAAATGAAGAACTTAGATTTGGGGGTTCAAAATTAGAAATACTAATCTGATTAGCCTCCGGTTTTTTCCAGCACGGCCAGGGCGATGATTGTGACTTGTGGAAACTGACGGAGTTCAGTCCGGACTCCCGGTTTGAGCTTGACGCTCAAATTCACATTAAGCAAGTTAGTTTAGTTTTAAAATGAAGAACTTAGGTTTGGGGGTCCAAAATTACAAATACTAATCTGATTGGCCTCGGTTTTTTCCAGTACAGCTAGGGCGATGATTGTGACTTGTGGAAACTGACGGAGTTCATTCGGACTCCCGGTTTGTTCGACGCTCAAATTCACATTAAGCTAGTTAATTTAGTTTAAAAGTGAGTAAATAAAATCTAAAATTTAAATAATGTATTGCTTATAATAATTTAAATTTAACTTATTATTGTTATATATCTATTGTAGGTTCCTTCATCGGGTGGCATGGGAGGAGACGAGGACGAGCACGTGGACGAGGACGAGGATTCATGATTTTCATTTCATTGTTATGTATTATTGTGGATATTTTTATTATTGTTGTGGACATTTGTATTATTATTATGAACATTTATTATTGTTGTGGACATTTTTATTAATATTGTGGACATTTATTATTGTTGTGGACATGTTTATTATTATTGTGGATGTTTATTATTGTGTTATTGTTGTGGATATTTATACTTTTGAATTACACAGGTTATTTTCTTAAAAATATATGTATATTTAAAAAAAAAATAAAATATAGAGACCGAGTAGTGACCGAAATAATTCTATCACTATTTCGGTCACTAAAACAGTGACCGATTTGTGACCTAAAAACGTCAGTCGCTATCAGCGATCGACGACCTCAGTCACTAGTCGGTCACTGTTTTAGTGACTGAATAGTGACCGATTGTCTTCGGTCGCAAGCAGCGACCGCCGCTTTCAGTCACTAATGCAGTCACTAAATTAGTGACCGATATGGTGACGGAATATTACCAGTCACTATTCGGTGACTATTTTAGTGTGACTGAAGTTTTCGGTCGCTATCAGCGACCGCAAATAATCTGTCACTAATCAGTCACTAACAGTGACCGACAGTATTCGGTCACAGATTTGTGACCAAAAATTCTTCACCGACAATTTCGATCACTATTCAGTCACTATTTGGTCTCTGGAACATTTAGTGACCGAATAGAGACCAAAGTTGTCGGTCTCTAAATGCGCTTTTTCTTGTAGTGCTTGGATGATTACGCATCTTTTGTGAGTTATGCTCCTCTCTCAAATTATATGTTTTGATTTTTGATCCAACATACTAATTGAGTGTAATTTTCAGCTTACATGTGATTGGTTCAGTAGAGCAAATTTAAGAAATCGTAGATGACTTGATCTTAAGAAAAATAGAGGTGCAAGAGGTGGTGGTGGAAGTTTCTAAAAGATGCATAGAGGACCAACAAAACTAACTTCTGTGCATGGTTTAGATAATGGTAAACGAATTGTTGTCCAGATAAATGAACTTGGACAACCAGTTGGAGAGGGTGGCCATTCTTTGAAATTATTTTTAGGAACAATTGCTCGTCTCGGCGATAAAATGTCAATTGATGCTCCAACTTGGAGGGCAATGTCTGCCACCCATAAGGATGATGTGTGGGAGTATGTCCAGATGATTTCACTTACCCTAGACTAATACATATGTTTCTTTTCTATGTTTAATCTATTATATATTAATTATATGATTATGTGTTGTAGAGAAAATATGATATTCCAACATATTTGAAAGAGTGGGTGATGAAGGACTTAGATCAAAAGTGGAGGTCTTGGAAATATGAATTGAGAAACAAATACTTCATCCCAACTTTGAAGCAAAATGAGCAAAAATACCACCTTATCCAAGAGTTAATGTGGAACAATGGAAAAGAGTTGTTCAAACATGGTCTTCTAATAGTTGGAAGGTAAATACAATTCTTGCTTATAGAAAGTAATATAATTGAGTCATGATGTTTTTCTTATAGAAGGTAAATTTAATTTTTGTTGTAGACATGTTCATGATGTTTTTTTGCTAAAAGTTATCTCTATGTTTTATAGAGGTATAGTGACATAAACAAGAAAATAAAAGTCATCATAAGTATTTTCATTGTGCTGGGACAAAGAGCTTTGCAGACATCAATGAGGAGGAGGTAATCCAACCCTATTTTTTGCTAAAAGTTATCTCTGTGTTTTCTGTCTCATTTTTTTCTAACACTTGCTTTCTATTCTCATTTTTTTCTGTTCTACAATTTATCTTCTAGTTTGTAAAAAATGGAGTGAAACTTGATCGCGGGGACCTGTTTATAAGGACCCGTGTCAAAAAAAGTGGGCAACCTGTTAATGAAGAGACTGCTACAATGATTGTATGACATATAGATTGTTGGTTGTTTTCCAATTTATGTTATGTCTACTATGTGTTTATTTTATTAATACTATATATGTGTTTATTGTAGACAAAACTTCAGGATGTAAAAATCACACAACCATCATCATTCTCAAGTTCATCAATTGCAACTGCAGATGATATTTACTCACAAGTATTTGGGAAATATAGGCCTGGCCGAGTACGTGGAGTGGGCACAGTGTTGAGCAACTACCCCTAAGGAATTTAAGAAATTTCTTAAATTAATATATCTATTGTTTTTGCTATGACAAAACTCTTTAAAATAAACTTTCTGCAAAGCAAATATATTAATTACATATCATAAAAATCATATCGGTATATTGCAGAATAATACCTCCATCCAAAAATTTCTAAGTCCACAGACTCTCTCTTTGTCCTACTGAATTCGACTATTAACTTCGAATGTCAAATCCGACTCCTTCAGAATCGAAGTTAAACAACCTTCAAAATTTTTCTAAGTTCACAACTTTATACTTGATTCGACTTATGTCTCTGATTGGTACAGTCGAATGCTTCATATAATCTTCTACTTGATTCGACTTGTTTCGTGTTGGTGTACAGTCGAATACTTCATATAATCTTCTACTTGATTCGACTGATAACTCCGACTGTTACAGTCGAATGCCTTTCTATATCCATCTGTCTTCTTCGACTGCCACAGTCGAATGCTTCAGTAAACAATCTCTATAGTATTCGACTACTGGAGTCGAATTGCCTTATCTTTTCAAAGTCGAATCACATTACTATTTCTTGTTAGATTCGAATTACCTATCATTTCTTTACTGAAGTCGAATCACTCTTATTTGTCTAATCTAATTGCATGTTCTTTTGGATTCGACTTCACTAATTAACTATGTACTTAAACTCTCTTCTGATCCTTTTAGTCTTAACATCTAATGCAAATTATCTCGAAATCTTTTCATACATCTTTTTAATAAACTTTCAATATCTTGTTGACTCATCAAAATGTCATTATCCTATTATTTTATTATCTGTCAGAACAAGTCATATCAATCTTAAACATTCATTTAATCCTGCGCATGACACTTCTGATATATTTTAAGAAATAATCCTTGAGTTGTCCAATGCCTTTGCTCCGGATTTTGCTGGATTCATTAGACACTATGCATTTATGAATTCTCAGGCGCATGGCATTGACAGGACTCACCTACCACTGATAGACCCATACTTCACCTTTTTAGCATATCTGTCTGTCTACTTTTTCCTTCTGAAAGCTTGTGCATACGAGGTTTCCATACCTATTTTCTGTACTTACCTGACTTACCTACCTCAAGGTATGGAGTTCTCTCTTCTTTCTGTCTTGTCTTTGTAACAGGCATTTATTGGAGCACGTTTTTAGCATGACTCATTCACAGTCTATGATGACAAGAGCTTATCTTCTAGCTGTGAACGACTACTCCTCCTCTGAAGACTTTGGAAAGATGCAAAAACTGAAGGACTTCTGAACAATAAGCTCATCAAGATCCAAAGGAAACTAGAGCTCTCTCCAAACGGTCAAATTGCAAACGGCCACAAACTCCAACGGCTATTTTCTAAACAGCCATATTCTGAAGTGTATAAAAGGAGCTCAAGTTTAAAGAGGAACACACATATACACAGCTATAGGCAACTCAAGAAGAATCATACAAGCTTCATTCGACTTCCTTCAACCCTTACAAGCCCTTCTGAAAGCTAAAGTCTGAGAGCTTTTCTTCCTTAGAAGATTTTCTCTGAAGCTCTCCTAGTAGTGTTGGGTGGCAATTGTCATTGCTCACTTTCTTTAGTCCACCCTTAGATTTCAGATAGGATTTATATCTCATTTCTGATCTTTGAATCCTTCTGAAGTCTGTGTTTGTGTTCAGACAAACACACAAGTCCTTTATTTCTCTTGTGTAATTTCTGCAGAAGTCTGTTTCTGCATTGCCCCTCCTGTGTAGAGAAGGCCTTGTGAAAGGCAGTTGTTGTTCCCTTGTTAGGGAAGACTTGCTTGGGAGCAAGTGGGTTTGTAATTTCCTCTCAAGGGTGAGAGAAGGCCAATTCATTGGCAGATAGTTGAAATCTCAAGTGGTTGGCTTGAGGACTGGATGTAGGACTTCCATGTGGAAGGGCCGATCCAGGATAAATCCTGTGCACTTCTGTGTGATTGTTTCCGCCTATTTACACTTGAATCACACACATCACACTAAGCTCTAAGAAGTTTATTAGTGTTGTGCAATTTCAGAAGAAAATTTTAAAAGAGAAAAATCCTATTCACCCCCCTCTAGGACATTCTTGGTGCCATTTCGATCCAACAAGTGGTATCAGAGCGAGGTCTTCTCAGAAGAATCCAAGAAGATTTGAGAAGATATGGCATCCGAAGCTCACAACTATGTAGGCAATCAGTTACAAGGCCACCATTCTTTGATGGTGAAGATTACTGTTGGGTTCTCATATTGGAGAATGTTGGGTTTTCAATCTAACATTTATAACAACATGTTTTTTGATGATGAATAACTTCAATTGAGGTTTGATACACTGACACATGACAAAGAACCCAATGCAATACTTGATCATTTGTGTATTCAAAATACTTAACTTTACATGTTTATCATGTAGGTACAAATGCCCAAAGTCAAGCTCTCACCAAACAAGTGAGAAAGATCACAAAAGCAAGAAATAAGGTCACCTGTCGACAGACACAAAAGTACCTGTCGACAGATTGCACAGGAAAGATTAGCCCGAAGTCACATTGCTCAGGAAGTCTTCATCTGTCGACAGATGGGAAGTCGACTGTCGACAGATCCCACAGTCCTGAACATCCAGACTTCTGTCATTTGCACAAAAGAAGACATCTGTCGACAGATGGTCATCGACTGTCGACAGATTGCACAGAGCAGAAGATCAAGACTTCAGTTTGTTGCAAACTCACTGTCGCATGTCGACAGATGGCCAAGACCTTCGACAGACGAAGAATATTTCAAACTACGGAAAGTTTCTAAGTTATCCAAGATAGTGTTTCCAAGTCTCACGTTTCTCCAAGTGAGAAGACCTATATTTAAACACCTTTTTGGAAGAAATTTCGTATAGAAGCAGCCACAACCAAAACCCTAGAGCTATTCCAAATTCCAGAAGAGTTGCTGCTGCTCTGCTTCAGACTGCTGCTCAGAGCCCTAAAGATCCGTCGATCCAGCAGTTCCTAAAGATAGAACGTCGAGGATTCAACCTTCTCCATCGACTCAAAGCATTCAAGTCAAAGATTGAACTTCCTCCAGGCGTTCTCAGAAGGTTCTTCACCAGGATTTATTCTCTCACTCAGAACTCTCTTTGTTTTCGTATTTCTACCATCCGTGTGTGTGTTGTGGTGATTCAAGCGACCCTTGTGCTTGAGATCACGTGTGTGTGTTGTTCTGATCGTGGGTGCTCATCAGAAAATACGTGTGTGGTAGTGGTTCAAGCGTTCCTTGTGCTTGATCCACGTGTGGATTGTTGTTCTGATCGCGTGTTTGCATCAGACAACGTGTGTGTGGTGTGTTGGTCAGATCAAGGCTAGAGGATCTGATCTTTTGTGGACTTGATCTAGCGTGTGTGTGTGTGGTTGAGCCGGTGTGCTCGTGTGTGTGTTGTACTCAGTTCTTGAGTAGTGTGTCCTCACTGTGTGGGGGGTGGACGTAGGAGTCACGTGGTGTGATCTCCGAACCACCTAAAAATCCCTTGTGCACTGTGGTTGACTTGTGGTTTGCATTGTGTTGCGCTAGATGCATGCCTAGGGATTTCGTCTACACACTACTTGTTAATTTGTTCACACACATTGCATCAGATCAAAGGGGTTTTGATTGAGTAGATCTTTTAATTCGAAGTAATTTTCAAATTGCTTAAGTTTCCGCTGCAAATCTATTCAACCCCCCCTTCTAGTTTGCCATTACCGAATATCCGATCCTAACAATTGGTATCAGAGCAGGTTTTCTGTTCAACGATTGTGATTTGGCATATCTGTTTATGTGTGATTAATTGCTCTGATCGGGTTTATAATTGATTCTGAACTGATCTAATTACTTTGGTTGTTGGTTTATTCATCTATAACATACTCAGTAATATGTCTGAGTTCTCGAGTATCATAAATAGACCAATGTGTATTGAGTTTGATAACCATGTTGATAAAATGCAGGAATCCTTTAAGAAGACAAGCAAGATTGCAAATAAAGCAAAGACAAATGCTTCATGGCCCTTGTCAGCTCCAGAGGCTCTCCTAGTTCAGACAAATCTGAAAGATCATATCTGTCAGAGAAGTTAAGAAACTCTCAAAGGTCAGGTAAATCCAATTCAGACCCATTTGACGCATCAATATCTAATTATGATTCAGAAGATGATATTTCCTATGATGAATTGATAGAATGCTATGAGCACTTGTCCAATCAACTTAAGAAGGTAAAAACTCAAAACAAGAAGCTAAAAGAAAAATTGGATAAGAATGAAATGAGAATTGATAATGCTCAAGCATTCTATGAAGAAAATGAAAAATTGAAAATGGAGAATGAAAAATTGGAAAATGAAGTCAAAAGCTATGAAATCAAGTTTTCTAAGTTGAAAGAAGATCATGATCAGGTTGAATCTGAAAATGTTGATTTGAAAATTGAAAATGAAAAATTGATTGATCATAATGAGAATCTCAAATTTAATAATGATCAATTGAACAAACAAATCTCCAACATGGCTCATGATCACCAAATAAAAAAAATTGCAATCAACTATTTGAGGAGAATAATCATCTGAAAAAAGAAGATTGAAGGCTTGTATCATAACAGACCATTAAATGATGAATGGAACAATGCTAAGCAGAAAATTGCTGACTTGGAAAATCAAATTGTTCAAAGTGAAATTGAAAAGAACAAAATACAAAATGGTTTGGATGTCATGAAAAGCCAACTTCTAACTTCTGAAAAAGAAATTGTCGCATTGAAAGCTGAAAAGAAAAAATTGAACAAAAGGCTCCAAATAGGAAGAATCATGTTTCAATTGAAAACCAGAAAAAGAAAATGGAGAAGAAAACAAGAGTCTACTACACCTCCTCCAGAGGCCCAGAATGTTTCAAGGAAATCTCCAACTCCACATCACGCCAAGAGATACCAAAGGGTACCATCTCCTTCTTCTCAACCCAAGGACAGTCAAAGGTACTCTAAAGGACCTCAGAAATTCCAGCAAATGCATTCATACTATGGTAAGCTTCAGGTAAATGCTCAACCCATTTGTTTTAAATGCAATAGGCCTGGTCATCTTGCTAAATTCTACTGGAATAAAAATCAGCACTGTCATAATCATGCCAAACCAGTCCAATGCTTCACATGTCATAAAATTGGTCATATTTCTAAGAACTGTTGGCATAAAAACCATGATTCTGTGCATGCTTCAAAGCTCCATAATAATCCATGTGTTCATACACACAAGGATAAACATCATGTTCATAAAGATCAAAAATTTCATGTATCTATGAATAGGAAAACTGCACAAAACAATAGAAATCCAAAAACCAAATCACTTTGGATTCTGAAATCTTCATTGTTAGATTCTAACATTAATGTCATTGCAGGACCCAAGCAAGTGTGGGTCCCAAAACAAGCTTGATCAACAAGTTGAGATGTCTTGCAGCCAAAATTAGAAATGGATTCATGCCATTGGCTGTGCAAGGCAATAAATTATGGAGAACAAAGGTAAAAAAAAAAATTTACTGAGATTGAAGACTGTTCAGGTAAAATCTCTTTGTCACTTCAGTTTTGAACTGCAAGAATTGAAATGGATTTTGAATTCTATCTGAGGAATGAAGAATGTATTTTGTTGATACCCCCACATGACAATGCCACTTAGCAATTGGAATCATGCCATCCTGCTTGTGTAACAGTGCTCATGACCTCTTGGTATATCAAATGATGACATGTGGAAAAACAAGTTATGCCTGTTTGGAAACTATCATTATGCGTGAGTAAAATACTCCGCCAAGTACCAAAAGTCATGTAATGCATAAGGCTAGTTGAGTGCTCAATAATGTGTGAATTGCTTGATACATTTACTATGCATGTGTTATGGGGGAGTAAATTTGAAAGTGCTCATATGCTCATGAATGCTCATGAAATCTATGTGCAAATGCTTATCATGAATGTATATATATCAGCTTGAATGTTGTCTCATCACATGCACATCTTATGGGGAGTAAGTTCAAGGTAGGTTGAGTGAAATACTTGAGAGAAACCCTTCATATTCATTGTGTCATTAATTCTCAAAATCTTGTTCTTCATGTCACTCAATTCTATGCCTCAACACTGATTTTCTCAAGTATCTGTCGACAGGCACTATCACATCTGTCGACAAACATGCTCTCCCAGAACCAAGCTTTCAGGCCTGTGTGCATCTGTCGACAGGCACATTCTTGCTGTCGACAGATACACATTTTCTGTAAATTCTTCATCCTTCTTCATAATTCTTCATGAGTATGTTCATATCATTGATGCAAGGGGAGAATTTGGACTTGCTATTCATTGCAACCCTTCATATTCACATAGTATCAAAGACATTGAATTAATCACAATGATTTTGATATAATATTTTGCGCTTGAGTCTAGGTTGTGTCATCTAGAAAACATTGATCAAATCTAATGATTTTAACCTAACTCACTTGAATAACTCCCTTGTGGATGATCATGTTCCTATATGGATTGACAAGTAAGAAGGTTTTTGAACTTAATGTCTTTACATTGGCCTTTGACCTTAATAAACCTTTTGAACTTGATTTTCCAATTTAAAAAAAAAAAGGGAGAAAAGCTACCTATTTCTAAAGTCAAAAATTAAATATGTGAATTGGGAAAAAGGCAGAGCAATGATGAGCATCATTGAGTAACCGGGGACATGGGCATCACAAATGTCTATCTTCGCGTCAAAAAGTCTATTCATTATCTCTGCATAATGGTATGATGGTCACTCACACTGAGTAACTGGGGTACGGGCATCCCAATGTCTACCTTCACGTCAAAAGGTAAAAGTGATCCTAATTACCACTTTTCCCACATTAACTTGACAAAATAAATTGTTCAAATGTTAGAAATAGAGTGGAGCCTCCAAGACTTAAATCAAGGGCAATGGGTTGTCTATTGTCAATTGTTCATGTAGACATTGCCTTCATTTACCAACTGAACATCACCTACTAAGGTATATGATTTTCTTCAATGGTTTTATTCAAAAAGGTTATCTCATTTTCATATGTTTTTGAATGATGTATTCTAAATGCTATAACTTGAGATTCCCGAAGTATTATCTCTTAACCATTGTAGAATTTTTATGTGTCTTAATACTAGTGTTCATGACATTTTGTAGTGGGTATCAACGTATTCTCAACCTTGCAATCTCATTTGGACACTCATTCCCCACTCATATCTTTTCACAATTCAGTTGAGAGATCAAGTAGCTCTTTGCTTCATTCTTTTACTTGTGTGCACTCATTATCTTTTTGAATGTTGTCAAAAGGGGGAGAAACATCAATTATGCATAAATTAAAATTTTGTCATCATCAAAAAGGGGGAGAATGTTGGTTCTCATATTGGAGAATGTTGGGTTTTCATTCTAACATTTATAACAACATGTTTTTTGATGATGAATAACTTCAATTGAGGTTTGATACACTTGACACATGACAAAGAACCCATGCAATACTTGATCATTTGTGTATTCAAAATACTTAACTTTACATGTTTTATCATGTAGGTACAATGCCCAAAGTCAAGCTCTCACCAAACAAGTGAGAAAGATCACAAAAAGCAAGAAATAAGGTCACCTGTCGACAGACACAAAAGTACCTGTCGACAGATTGCACAGGAAAGATCAGCCCGAAGTCACATTGCTCAGGAAGTCTTCATCTGTCGACAGATGGGAAGTCGACTGTCGACAGATCCCACAGTCCTGAACATCCAGACTTCTGTCATTTGCACAAAAGAGACATATGTCGACAGATGGTCATCGACTGTCGACAGATTGCACAGAGTAGAAGATCAAGACTTCAGTTTGTTGCAAACTCATTGTCGCTTGTCGACAGATGGCCAAGACCTGTCGACAGATGGAGAATATTTCAAACTACGGAAAGTTTCTAAGTTATCCAAGATAATGTTTCCAAGTCTCACGTTTCTCCAAGTGAGAAGACCTATATTTAAACACCTCTTTGGAAGAAATTTCGTACAGAAGCAGCCACAACCAAAACCCTAGAGCTATTCCAAATTCCAGAAGAGTTGCTGCTGCTCTGCTTCAGATTGCTGCTCAGAGCCCTAAAGATCCGTCGATCCAGCAGTTCTTGAAGATAGAACGTCGAGGATTCAACCTTCTCCATCGACTCAAAGCATTCAAGTCGAAGATTGAACTTCCTCCAGGCGTTCTCAGAAGAGTTCTTCACCAGGATTTATTCTCTCACTCAGAACTCTCTTTGTTTTCGTATTTCTACCATCCGTGTGTGTGTTGTGGTGATTCAAGCGACCCTTGTGCTTGAGATCACATGTGTGTGTTGTTCTGATCGTGGGTGCACATCAGAAAACACGTGTGTGGTAGTGGTTCAAGCGTTCCTTGTGCTTGATCCACGTGTGGATTGTTGTTCTGATCGTGTGTTTGCATCAGACAACGTGTGTGTGGTGTGTTGGTCAGATCAAGGCTAGAGGATCTGATCTTTTGTGGACTTGATCTAGCGTGTGTGTGTGTGGTTGAGCCGGTGTGCTCGTGTGTGTGTTGTACTCAGTTCTTGAGTAGTGTGTCCTCACTGTGTGGGGGTGGACGTAGGAGTCACGTGGTGTGATCTCCGAACCACCTAAAAATCCCTTGTGCACTGTGGTTTGACTTGTGGTTTGCATTGTGTTGCGCTAGATGCATGCCTAGGGATTTCGTCTACACACTACTTGTTAATTTGTTCACACACATTGCATCAGATCAAAGGGTTTTTGATTGAGTAATCTTTTAATCCGAAGTAATTTTCAAATTGCTTAAGTTTCCGCTGCAAATCTATTCAACCCCCCTTCTAGCTTTGCCATTGCCGAATATCCGATCCTAACAATTACCAATACTGGAAGATGCGAATGGAATGCTTCATCAGAGGTACTGCCTTCGACTTAAGGCAGGTAATAGAACAAGGTGACTTTCAAATCCTTGGAGAAACCTCTTCCTCTGGTCTTTCCATAGCAGATAAAAGAAAATGTCATTAAACTACAAAGCAAAAAATTACCTCTGCTGTGCATTGTCTAAAAGAGAATTTAATAGACTCTCAGCTTGTAAAACAGCTAAATAAATGTGGGATAAGCTTCAAGTAACCTATGAAGGTACATATAGGGTTAAACAAACAAGGATAGATATACTTGTATCCCAATATGAACAGTTCAAAATGCTCCCTAATGAGAACATAACTCAAATGTACAACAGATTTTCCAACATAATTGTAGGACTAAGTTCTTTAGGAAAAATCCTAACTAATGAAGAAACAGTTAGAAAAATCTTAAGATCTCTAACTAATGTATGGACTCCTAAAGTTACAGCCATAGAGGAAGCTCATGACTTAACACAATTATCTATTGATAAATAATAGGATCCCTTATGGCTCATGAAATTAATATGGAAAGGTTTTCTGAAAATTCCTCGAAAAAGAAAATTTCAAATGCCTTGAAGATTGCAGATTCCTCCTCATCTGAAGACTCAAAGGAAAAATCAGATGACAGTGATGATGAGGCTATGCTTTCAAGCAAACTGAAGAGAATTCTTGCAAAGAAGAAGAAATTTGGCTCAAAAAGATTTTTCAAGAAAGATAAGAAGAAAGAGCCAACTTGCTATGAGTGTAATCAGCCAAGACATTACAAATCTGAATATCCCAAGCTTAAGAAGAAGGATCAAGCAGAAAAATTCGAGAAGAAGAAAGGCAAAGAAAAGAAGTTCAGAAAGTTCAAAAAGAAGGCAATGGCTGCAACATGGGACAATGAAGAAGCAACAAGTTCAGAATCATCTAGTTTAGAATCAGAAGAAGAAGAGAAGGCAAATCTAGCCCGGCCTCATGGTAGGACTAGAACAGGTAAACTCAGAAACCTCATTCACTTCCTGTTCTGAATCCGATTCTGATAGCCTTGAAGATGCTTTCAATGAACTTTATGAAAAATATAAAACTGTAGTAAAACAAATGAAAACTGTTAAACTAATTTACTGAACGAAGAAAAGGCTAACACCTTTCTTAAAATGAAACAGAAAGGTTAAACAAAAGTTTAAGTGAAACTAAAGAAGAACTAATGAACTACTATGCGAAGATTTAAAAAATAAAAATAGAAAAATCTTGGAAATTGAATCACATCTTAAGGAACTTAAAAATGAAGAAAAGTTGCAAGAAGAAAATAATTATCTAAAAGCTACCATAGAAAAGATTTCTAAGTGCAAAACTTCTTTATTTATTAATTTAAAATGTTCTAGAATAGGAAAGAAGAAATATGGATTAGGATACACACCTCCACAAAATGAAGAAAACATTATTCGTCCTCAAGTGTATCCAACCCCTAAATTTGTAGCAGAAAAGAAAGTCAAAATACCAAAAGGTAAATCAATATGTGTACAAACAAAAACAGAAATCTAACAATTTTGCATATATGAAGAATGCTTTTGATTTATGCTGTAGTCACTGTAATCAATTAGGACACACACTAAGCATATGCACCACTAGACATTAAGATGGATTCCTAAAACTAACATTCAAGGACCCAAGAAAATTTGGGTACCAAAAGTTACAACCTGATTTTGTTTGCAGGGTCGACTGAGGGCATCCAAATGGTATTTGGACAGTGGATGCTCAAGCACATGATAGGAGATAGGAAGTTATTCACAAGTTTTAGAGAAGAAAGTAGTCAAATCACTTATGGTGATAATGGGAAAGGAAAAGTACTAGGATGTGGAACAGTTGGTACTAATAAAAAACCTAATTGAAGATGTCATGTATGTAGAAGGTCTAAGCATAATCTGATAAGTATTAGTCAGTTATGTATAAAGGCATTCAGTAAATTTTCAGAATGATAAGTGCATTATACAGAAAGATAACAAGATTGTGTTCGAAGCTCAAAGAGTGAAGAATTTATACACATGCAACTAGCAGAATTAAAAGAAGTAAACCTATGTCTTGCTACCACCAAAAGTGAAGAGTCTGATTTGTGGCATAGAAGACTTGGTCATGCAAGCACCTCAGTTATCAAGAAATTAATAAGCATGATCTGGTAGAGGGGCTTCCAAAGATGAAACTTAAGAAATCTGGAATCTGTTCATCTTGCGCTAAAGGAAAACAACCAAGACTTCATTTCAGTCTAAAACAATTGTTACAACTTCCAAGCCTTTGGAGTTAATTCACATGGATTTATTTGGACCTATGAGGACAGTTAGTCTTGGAGGAAAAATATATGGCTATGTATTAGTTGATGACTACTCAAGTTACACTTGGGTATCTTTTCTAGAAGCCAAATCAGAAACATTTCAAGCATTTCTGAAGTTCAGCAAAATAGTTCAAAAAAATCAGAAATTTTAGATTACAAGCATTATATCTGATCATGGAGGCGAATTCAAAACTGAAGAATTCATGAAGTTCTGTGAAGAAAATGGGATTGAGCATAACTTCTCACCACCAAGAACACCTCAGCAGAATGGAGTAGCAGAAAAGAAAGAATAGGACACTGCTGGATATGACCAGAACAATGCTGAATGAGTATAACTTGTCAAAATTTTCTGGGCAGAGGCAGTCAATACAGCCTGCTACATCATCAACAGGTGCATGATCGGACCCATTCTAAAGAAGACTCCTTATGAACTCTACAAGGAAAAGAAGCCCAACATCAGTCATCTTCGACCTTTTGACTGTAAGTGTTTTATTTTAAATAATGGTAAGGACAATTTAGGAAAATTAGATACTAAGAGTGATGAAGGTTTCCTGTTAGTTATATTTCAAAACCTAGAGGTTATAAGTATTCAATAAAAAACATTAACTATAGAACAATCTATGCATGTCTTATTTGATGAAACTAACCCTTCTATCAAAAGGATAGAAGAAGAAGAATGTGTTGATGATCTTTGTAGGATTTAGAAAAGACTTCTCTTGAAGAAGAAGATAAAAATGAAGAAATGGAAGATCCCCCATTAGAAGATCTTCAACAACAAGAAGAACCACAAGAAGGGCTACCTAGAGACTTAAGGTATCACCGGGATCATCCTAGAGAAAACATCATAGGTAATCCTCAAGATAGAGTAAGAACAAGAGGTATGCAAATTCCTTGTGACTTTTCTACTTTAGTTTCTCAAATAGAGCCTAAGACAATCAATGATGCTCTGGGTGATGAATCTTGGATCCTTGCTATGCAAGAGGAACTTAATCAGTTCCAACGCAGTGAGGTTTGGACTCTTGTACCTAGACCTACTGACCATCCAGTTATTGAAACCAGATGGGTTTTTAGAAACAAGATGGATGAATCAGGGGTGATTACTAGAAACAAGGCCAGACTTGTTGCTCAAGGATATTCCAAGAGGAAGGCATAGACTTTGATGAAACCTATGCTCCAGTAGCTAGATTAGAGGCAATCAGAATTTTATTAGCCTATGCTTGTTCTCTTAATATTAATTTATTCCAAATGGATGTTAAAAGTGTATTTTTGAATGGTTTTATTAAAGAAGAAGTATATGTTGCAACCACCTGGTTTTGAAGATACTACTTATCCTAATCATGTTTTCCGTTTAAAGAAAGCACTGTATGGTCTGAAACAAGCTCCAAGAGCTTGGTATGAAAGATTAAGTACTTATCTTATATCACATGATTTTATAAGAGGTAGAGTAGATAGCACACTATTTATAAAGAAATTTTCAGATGGAATCTTAATTGTGCAGATCTATGTTGATGACATTATCTTTGGTTCTACTAATGAATCACTTTGTAAGTTCTTTGAAAATTTGATGCAAAGTGAGTTTGAAATGAGCATGATGGGTGAACTAAATTATTTTCTTGGGTTGCAAATAAAGCACCAAGGAAGGAACTCACATTTGTCAAACCAAATATATTTCAGATTAACTTCTAAATATGGTTTTGACAAGTGTAAGCCATTAGGAACCCTATGAACTCAGGTATTAAGTTAGATAGTGATCATCTTGGTAAAAAGGTAGATCAAAAGATCTATAGAGAAATGATTGGATCACTGCTCTATCTTACTACTAGTAGACCAGATATAATGTTTAGTGTTTGTTTATGTGCAAGATTCCAAGCTGATCCAAAAGAATCTCATGTTCATGCTGTTAAAAGAATTTTAGATATCTTATAAATACCAGTAAATTAGGACTTTGGTATCCCAGATGTTCAGAATTCAAGTTAATTGGATATAGTGATGCTGACTATGCTGGATGCAAAATAGATAGGAAAGCACCAGTGGCACTTGTCAAATTCTTGCAGGGTGCTTGATATCTTGGTCTTCCAGAAAGCAGAACTCAGTAGCTTTGTCAACCACAGAAGCTGAATACATTGCAGCAGGAAGTTGCTGTACTCAACTCTTGTAGATCAACACCAACTAGAAGACTATGGTCATCAACTCCAAGAAATTCCAATGCTATGTGACAACACAAGCGCAATAAATTGACCAAGAATCCTATCCAGCACTCAAGACCAAGCATATTGAGGTTAGACATCACTTCATCAGGGATCATGTAAGTAATGGCAATATTTTACTTGAATTTGTTTCTACTGAAAACCAACTGGCTGATATTTTTAAAAAATCTCTTCCTGAGGATAGATTCACATCAATTAGAAGAGAATAGGTATGTGTAATCCTGATTAAATTACCAAAGTAAAATGACATTTGAATTGTATGTTAATATTGTGTTGTATGTACTCTGTGAAAAACATCCTGAAAATTCTAAGTCTCAGTCATTCGACTTATGTATTCGAATCATGTTATAATTCTTGCATTCGACTGATGCAGTCGAATACATGATTCGACTTATTATGATCATGAAAGGGCGCTTATAATTAAAATTATGTAACTGACACTCTTTAAGACGCATCCTTTCATGTCTTAAACGGTCAAATCATTAATCCCGTCCGTTCATCCTGAAATCTAGGGCAGTTATCTGTCTTTCCTTATAAAAGAAAACCCCGACTCCTTTTTGAAGACACCCTTTCGAAATGTCTTCAACTCTCTTGTCTTCTTCTGCTTCTTCGCACCCTTACTGTTCTCCGGCGAAGGACTTCTGAAGAACCCTGAAATCTCCATCCTCCTCGAAGAAAGGTAGGATCTTGGAACTCTCCTTTGCATGTCTATCACTCCTCTACTAGTTCCCTGAGTCCTATTCATCTCCTTTTCTAGATGGCTTCGTCTAGGGCTCCGAAATCACCAAGATGACCCCTGATCAATTGGTGAGACTGGCTAAGATTCCCATTTGCCTAGGGAAGGTTGTAGATTTCCCCTGTCTTATTGGAAGTCTTGCATGGGTAGAGGACACCCTCAATGCCATGGGTTGGACCAAGTTGTGCCAGATTTCAGAACCCATTGTAGAGAATGCCGTTAGAACATTTTATGTAACCATGGAAATCTCTTCTGCAAGTTCAGTGTTCGGCTATGTCAAGGAACCAAAATATCTATTTCTGAGGACTATTGGTTGAAATATTGGAATGTCCAAACTCCGGGCATAAACTTAATGAAGTAATGCCTTTGGAAAAGCAAAAGCTAGGCATCATTGGGAGTTTGGCCTCTATAAGTAAGAAAGGTCTTTCAGTGAATGAGTTGTCAGCCGAAAAGAGATTGATTCATTCTATGATTTCCACATTGTGACCCCTAGAGCAGGAACCCACTCATCTATTACCTCTAGAGATGGGAACTTGTTATTTTGGGCTATTCAGAGGCACAAAGTAAATTTGGCTGGAATTATCTTGGATAGAATGATTGCTGCTAAGAATCTCCAAGAATCTTTTCCCTATGGTCCTTTGCTCTCCCTGATGAATGACACTCAGTGGATCTGTCAGGAGAAATATCTGTTGGAATAAAAGAAAATAGGATCACTACTTTGAGAAGGAGTCACTACTCCTTGGTTAGTAAAAAGCAAAATCTTTGGGTAAAGACTCAGTGCCAGAATGTGATCATGAAGTGTTTTCTGATGAATCCC
Source organism: Colocasia esculenta (assembly GCA_014218235.1). Lineage (NCBI taxonomy): Eukaryota > Viridiplantae > Streptophyta > Magnoliopsida > Alismatales > Araceae > Colocasia > Colocasia esculenta. The sequence continues at coordinate 34,937,382 of CM024765.1, read as the reverse complement.
TGTTCCTCAATTAGTTCAACAAGATAGAGCCTCTGGATCAAGTTAGATTTGAAATGCCAGTTAAGACCCAAGAGCAAGAAGATCAAGTTCTTGTTTCCTCCTTTTTCTTGAACCAGATGGTCCTGAGGAAACTATCAATGAAGTCTTAAGAGACATCAGAGGCAAAGGTATTGCATCAGATGACATCCCTGCAGAAGTAGAGTTTGAAGAGAGAGAGCATCTCTTCTCCCCTTCTCAGTTTGAGACCCAGCCAAGGTCTCAGGGGGAGAGTAGCAATAGTCTTAACTCCATTTTGGATTTATTGAGCAAGCAACAGGAAAGTCTTTCAGTTCTTCAAATGTAGATAGAATTTATTGATGTCAAGTTTGACAGTCTGTCTGATGAGGTTAAGCAAATGAAAGATTTTCCGCTTCAGTTAGTGTGCCAGCAGGGCACTTCTCGGCCATCAGGGCCATCATCCTCTCAGCAGCAAGAAGTGCCTGTTCAATTTCAAGAGTCTCCAGAACCTGAAAAGCCAGCTCAAGAACAACAGTCCACAGAAGATCTTCACCAGTAGGTTGAGCAGCAACCTGAGCAGCAGCTAGACCAGGAGCCTGAACCTCAAGTCAAGCAGTAGAGTGTGGAGGAGCTGCCTCATGAGCAGCAGAAAGATTTAGAGCAAGAAGCAGACTTAGCTATGATAGTGTTTCAACCTCAAGTGGAGCATCAGTAGCAGTCTGTGTCAAAAAAGTAGTCAGTGGTAGTGGCAGCAGCTGAGGTTTCCCAACCCAGGCAGGCTTCCCAGATAGAATCTATGGCTAAGAGACCCCTGGAGTCGAGTCATAACTTGCAAACCTTCAAGAGGAAAGTGAAGCGCAGACTGGTCAAAATGGTGACCCAGTCTTCCCTCATCCTCCTTCTAGACAAGTTCATCCTACTCCAGCTCCATCTGTTAAGCCTCCTCTAGAACCCACTCCAACTACAACTCATTCCACTGCACCCACAGCTCCAACCACTGAAACCCCTTCACATTCCACTTCTCCGGATCCTCTTCCACTTGCAGCCATTCCTATGGATCCATTCTATCAAGATATCAAATTCTCCATCTATCCCACTAAATATCATTTCAAGCCTCTCAAACCACTCTAAACCTTTCCACTCAACTCCTCATTACTTTTCTTGTCTTCCTACAGCCTCCAAAACTGATTCTAAGAGAACCCTTCTTCATCTAGCTGAAATACTTCCTAGTATCCAGCTCTCTTCCACCAGTGGACCCAATTTGGGAGACAGTCTTTCACAACTCCTCCCACCATTTTGGTATGCTTTTGTCAATCACTCTGAACATCACATGAATCTGTTTAGATAATATCGGCTATTCGAGCCTTCTTGAGTTCATGACATGCCAGGGTTCACCTTTGAACATTGGCTACCTACTCTTCTCTCAGGACTACCCAAATCTCTATAGAGGAACTTCAATTTATTTCCCAGAAAAGTCATTGCTTAACTGCCAAGGAGTTCCTTGATCTCTATCCTGATGAAGCTACCAGATATCAGTAAAATCAGTCCAGAAACCAGTTTTTGACAGTCTTGCACCACATATCTCTAAGGTTCCATGACATGTTCGGACAACTTCTCCAGGACTCTCAGGCCAATTCAAAAGAATGAAAATCTTCAATTTTGAAAGATTCAAGCAGGGTCTGCCTGATGTCTCTAAAGGCCAATGGGAAAATCTTTTAAGAGGCCAAAGAGAGATAGTTCCTTCCATGCTTGTTGCATTACCTTCCGGCTTGCATCCTCCCCTGGTAGGAGCAATTTCCTACATAAAAACTTTTGCAGAAACAGTTTTCAATAGATACATCCGGATTGCAACCAGATTCAAAATCAAGTATAAGTTGAAACTGTCCTTTCAGAGATTTGTCTTTCTGCAATTATCCAAGCACCATTATCATCTTCTAGACTTTCAACTTTGTTTTGCTGAATCTGAAAGATTCAATCAAGATCAATGGGCAGCAGCATATCCTTCATATCATTCAGATTGTGAAAGATTGAAACTCTCTCTCCATGACTTTCACTTCAAGAGTCTTAAGAACTTGAGGAAGAACATTGGGCATAAATGGGCTCAGAGACTCCTCATTTATTATCAAGCCAAAGATGTTGTTGTTTCCAGAGGACTTCACTGGAATATCACTGCTCATGAATTTCTCCTGCTTGCTGCCTCCAAGAAGTTCGTTCCCCTCAAATTTAGAGTCAAAAGAGACAAGTATCATGATAGAATGTCTTGGTTCAGGAGGCGCCACATCAAATCCCATCGGAAGTTACCCTCCACCAGTCCTTCCTACAACATTGATGGAGCTCTCTTTGACAACTTTTTTGATGAGAATGAGAAGAAGCTCTGGGATCTCAACCAACCTTTCCTTGCTCAAATTCCCAGATCTCTTTACTTACCCAGCTCTCTGTGTAAGTCATGAACAACTTCTATTATAATTTATGAACAATGTAGTTTATAAACAATTTCTTCTATATATCAGATCTCTTTGTCATGCACTATTTCCCATCTTGTGTTTAATGATTGCCACTTCTGAACAACAGTGTGTATCTTTGTGATGATTTCCTTTATGTTAATGTCACAAAGGGGGAGAGACAGCAGCATACTCTACAGCAGCATATTCACACTTCACTTATGCTTTTTTTTCTGTCAATTTAAGATTTGTCATTAACAAAAAAGGGGAGAATTGTTGAGCAACTACCCCTAAGGAATTTAAGAATTTTCTTAAATTAATATATCTATTGTTTTTGCTATGACAAAACTCTTAAAATAAACTTTCTACAAAGTAAAGATATTAATTACATATCACAAAAATCATATCGGTATATTGCAGAATAATACCTCCATCCAAAAATTTCTAAGTCCACAGACTCTCTCTTTGTCCTACTGAATTCGACTGTTAACTTCGAATGTTAATCCGACTCCTTCAGAATCGAAGTTAAACAACCTTCAAATTTTTCTAAGTTCACAACTTTATACTTGATTCGACTTATGTCTCCGACTGGTACAGTCGAATGCTTCATATAATCTTCTACTTGATTCGACTTATGTTTCCGACTGGTACAGTCGAATGCTTCATGTTGCCCTAGTTGACGAGCCCAGAGGGGGGGTGAATGGGTCTTTAAAATTTTATTTACTTAATACCTGTACTTAAAACATGCATACAAAAATATTCTTCGATGAAGGTTAGTGAAGGTTAGTGTAAACAACAAACACACAAAAAATCAATCACACAACACAAGGAATTATCCTAGTTCGGACCTCCTCTCCTTAGGAGTCCTACGTCTAGTCCCTGAGCAACAACTTAGGATTTCACTATCTAGGGTACAGTCCCCCTATGGACACTACAGCACCCATCTCAGCTGGTCTTCTCTTCACTACCCGAAGAGGAACAACACCCTGGTACCCCCAGGTCTTCCTTCTAAACGAAGGGACACCACCACCCTGGATATCACCAGGTCTTCCTTCCTACAGAAGGGAACAAGGCACAGAATGAAATGAAGGGATGCCCCTAGATCAAGCTAACAGAACAAGTGCTTGACCCGAAGCAAGAACCAAGAAGAACAAGATGTGCAGGACAGTGTCTTCTTAGTACAAAGGCTCTCTATCAAGAATCTACACAGAACGCAGAGAGCAAAGAGCTAAAGCTAATGGGAATGAGGCTAGGCTCTTTTCTGGAGAACTCGCAGAGAACTTGAACAAGTTTACTTGGAAGCGATGTCTCTGAAAAGGTTGTCTGCTCTGGAGTTTCATTCTTGCGTATATATATATATATATATATATATATATATATATATATATATATCTTGTTTGAAATTTGAACGTTGAGAAGTCCGTTGTCTCTACGCTTTGTTTACGTTAGACTGTTTGACACTTGGAAGCTTCCAGTCAACAGTCTTTTATCCATTTGTGCACGCAAGAGATAGGATCTTCTGACATCTATATGGTCCAACGTTGTATGACAGAATGTCTTCAGGGACCTGCACACATTTTCAAGCTTACACAGTAACAACTTGGCTGTCTCTTGTTGTCAGTTAACGTTAGGGGAAGAGTTCATAGAAATAGTAATGCCATTTTTCTATATCTAAAAGATGAATACAAGATAAGTACGATAATGGATGATATCGTCTACATTCATGCAGAGATACGTTCAGTCTTCATTAAATGCACAGATGTCAGAAAGATATGTGCGAAGACTTTGACTATTCAACGCTGTTAAATATCAAGTCGTTATAAACATAAAATCGATGCACTCATGACTTATGAAATCGTTATGATGCTACAAAAGAATCGTTATGATCAAGACGATATAATCAAATCGTTATGAGCTACAGGAAGATCGTTGTGATCGATGAAGAATCGTTGTAGAAGGAAAATCGTTGTGTTCATCAGGGAAATCGTTATGAACACTTAAGAAATCGTTGCGCAAAGCAAATCGTTATGATTACTAAAGAAATCGATGCACGAAGCAAATCATTGTGATTACTAAGAATCGTTGTGATGAGCAAATCGTTACGACGACTTAAGAAATCGTTGCGATGAGCAAATCGTTACGGTGTCTAAAGGAATCGTTGCGATGAGCAAATCGTTACGGTGACTAAAGGAATCGTTGCGATGAGCAAATCGTTACGGTGTCTAAAGGAATCGTTGCGATGAGCAAATCGTGAGCAAATCGTTACGATGACTAAAGGATCGTTGCGATGAGCAAATCGTTACGATGACTAAAGGAATCGTTGCGAGCAAATCGTTACGGGAATGATTTCTGTTTAAATCTAAACGATGTAGCATAAGGAAAGTCGATGTGAATTTAGAGAAATTTCACGTGAACTTAATATTGCTTCAGAATGGTAATACTTACCAAATTTGCTTGATTTTCCTGTAGTATTTCTTGTGCTCAAGACTTATGGAATATGTGTTAGTAATCTTTGACATGGTTTTGTTAATCACCAAATAAATATATAATTAAGTAAAATTACATGGGGACAGACTGATCATCAATCTCCCCCTTTTTGGTGATGACAAAACTTAAAAAAAAAAAGAATAATCGAAAGCTTTTGGAAATGTATTTCAGAAAAGCTAGGTAGTTCTCCCCCTTTTTGTCATTAAGCAAAAAGATAAACTGAGACAAAGAAAAAAAAATGGAAGAGAGAAGCATAGAACCAAATATATTGGATTAAATTTTAGGAGGTACAGGAAGATAGACCAGAGGAGAAAGAAGAGAGGCATGCTGAGAAATAATGGCCCAAGCCTTAACCTCCTGGTCTTCAAAACTTTGATGGAAACCCCAGATTCTATAGAAAAGGAGGCACCCATGGAAGGGAGCATGCGCTTAATGTAAAGCTGTCGCTGATCTTCCAAGAAGCGCATACTGATCCTTGTCAAGAGTAAATCTGAAGTAACTGCTCTTCCCAAAACTGGCATGCTGAAGGAAACAATCAAGTGTGATAGGATAGAAGATCTGGTGATCATGCAAGTCCTTCTTCAAGAGATGAAAGCTGAATACCTTGAAGCCCATTGAACATACAGTTCTTGAACTGGATTAATGGAATTCAGATCCAAGAAGGCTTCACCAGATAGACGAGGCTTGCCTGCCCTTACCAAGGAACTATTCACTGATTCCAACTGGAGAGCGGATTGATGGTAGTGCTTTTCTTAGCTGGTGGGAGAAAGCATTTCACATTCGGAAATTAACGGAGCTAGAACTTCAGAGGAGAGGTGGCCCAAGTGATTTCTCTGAAGATAAATCTCTGAAATGAGGGAAGTTGACCCTGCTTAGCTAACAGTCGTCCTATTACACGAGCAAATCTCTCAAAAGCATGAGAGCCAGCGGAGGAGTCAAACACTAAGGAGTGTAACTTGGGAAGGAACACTATATCAGGCATTTTGAGGGTTGTGAAATCCACTTTGAAGGAGCAATTACAGGGTGTTCTATCCGGAGGAGAGCAATAGCGCCATAGAATTGACCAATTGTTAAGATAGCAGTAATCGTTATAAAGCTGAAAATACCTTGCTATTCTGATTTCTTTAAGAATGAACTGGGCCCAGAGAGTTTGATGATGAAGAACAAACCACTCAGAGTGAGTGAGTGGGTGATCTCGACAAGAAATGTTGTCTGCTCTGGCAGCGAGGTATTTATTGTAGAGAGACTTCTGCCCTTTCGCCCACTGATCTTCAGCCTTGCACTCAGCCAGATGAAAGATTTTTGATTGGTCGGCTTTGGACATATGGCAATAAGGAAGAATAATGTGTAGGTGATCAGTTAGGTTGAGATGGGGAATGCCAAAAGTGGTGGAAATAATGCAATTTTGAAGATATTCACAGTAGATTGTCTCCTTCGGTTTTCAACAGGGAGAGAACCAAGAGGAGGAAATTTGGGTGTAGAGAGTATAGCTGCAGAAGTGGAGAGTTTCCTCTTTTTCTGAACAGGACTGGGGAGATTAGGCCTGTGAACATGAGTGGCAACTGCCAGGACTGAGATGAGTGTTGAGCGTTCAACTCATCCTCAACTTGGGTGAAAAAAGCGCTGGCAAGTTGTGGGTTTTCAGGTATGAATGTAATGTATGAAGGTGGAGTAGGAGGATGAATAAATGATCTTGGAGTAAGGTGGAAGAAGGTCTCGTGAAAGAAAGACCAGATGAGGAGGAGGCTCCAGTGGATGAGGAAGCTGGAGGATTTTCAATAACAGTTGGAGGTGGAGGAATGTTTGGGGAAGAGGTAGGACGAAGGGAGATTGAGATGGAAAGGGAGTTGGTGAGGATATGGTGCGGGGCATAGGTTGTTTAAAAGTGGGTGGTGCTTGAGGTGCTGTGGATGAGGATGGTGGTGAAGAAGGGGCTGTGTTGCAAGGAATGAAGGCTTAGGGGCTTCAGGAGCAACTGCTGGCTCTTCTACACCAGACGACACATCCTTGGAGATCACTGGCCCTACTGGTTCCATCTGAACTGCCTGAGGCTTGGATAGACCTGCTGTTTCAACCACACTGAGCCCAGATGGCTCGACCTCTTCTACTTGCTGCCTGGTCTGAGAAGGCTCTTGCTCATTGACCTCAGCTGCTGCTTCCGGCCCTGATGGCCTAGGTCCAACTGCCTGCAAAATCTCAGAAAGCATTGTTGTCATGTTGCCCATATCCTTATTAAACCACTTCATAGCATTTCTTATCTGAGATATTTCTTTGGAGGTTGATGCCTAGCTCATAAGAATGGAATTCACGTTTGACTGAACTGAGCACAAGATCTCACCTTGAGCATCCAACCTTTTAATGACAGGCTTCAAATTTACCTTCTTCTCTATCTTCCTTAGCCTTTTGAGTGCTATTCGCTTCCTTTTGCTTGCCCTGCCAACGGGCTCCTCAAGTTAGCATGGTCTGCATCTCATCTTTCATTCACAGGAACACCTTCAGTGTGCTCCCCTTGAGTCTCACCATCATTCAAATTTCTTTCTTCAGTAGGCACACTTTCTAAGAGAATATCAGTGTGGCCAGATGTCACACCAGTCTCTTCTTGAATTTTCTCTGACACTGAATGCTCCCCCTCAATGAGAGCATCTTCCAAAAAACATCTTCTTGAACAGCTGTTTGCTCCTTTTGAATGGGAGCTTCAACCATAGCTTCTTCAACATTGTGGCCCACTGCCACAGATTCAGATATTTGAGGCCCACTAACAAATCGCTCCCCCTGGCTGGGAGCATCTTCTAACATAGTTTCTTCAAAGTGGCCTGATGCACAGCTTCTTTTACAGAACAGCCATCACCTTCTGGAATAACTGGGGTGCTTTGGATGGAATCTAGGACATCTCGAGCACCGAAGCTACTAAGGAGGAGGGTAGAGGTTCCTCTAATATTGATTCAACAGGGACAATAATTTCAGGAGGAATGCTCTCAATTCTTCTATCAGTTTCTTCCACTACTGCTCCTGCTGGAGCTACTAAAGCTTCCTCTGCACCTACTCTTACCACTTCTACTGCAAGTGATGCTGATGATTCTGGTGCCTTTTCTGCTGCCGCTGCAACTTCAGCTGGTGCTCCTGCGGCTGGTTCTGCTATTGCTGGTACCTCTTGCTGGACTTCTTGGGCTTCACCAATTATGGCCTCACCCTCAGCCACAGAGGTTTTGGTCCATATTCCATTTACTGCTGTAAAGCCACTCTTCAATTTCTGGACCTAATTGCTTGGCCCATCTTCTCAACTACTGCTCCAGACAGATGTATGCCATAATTTGAAAATCTTGGTGAGCAGGTGGGCATAGGGCAAGGATACATTTAACTTGCTCTTAGTATCCCAAATTTGATCATGAGCAAACTTCATTCTTTCAATAATCACTACAGCCATATTTACCTCCTGGTTCTGAATTGCCCAAAACATCATATCTGAATCTGCTTTAGTACAGGTTGAAAATGTAGCACTTCTAGGAACCAAAATTTGACAGACTATAAAGTGTAGAAGGCGATTGAATGAATTCAATTGATTGATATCCAATTTACTATCTCTCAACCTAAATCCTGGACCAACAATTCCTAGACCCTTTGTCTGGGTATCCACAGAGTGGATCCCACTGTGACCAGACGTGCTCACACCAAACAGGGTCTTCAAAAGCTCATGGTCAATCTTGATCTGGACTCCCTTCACAGAGGAGGTCAAGGACCCATCTGCCTCTAATCGCAAACACACAAAAAAGGCCTTCACGAGGTCTGGATAGCTTACCTCTGAGAAGGTTGAGATTTCCGTCCACTGCATCCTGTTCATAGCGGCCACTATGCTGTGCATACCATTCTTCTTAAGATCTGCAACATCTACTGCCTTATTTCCACATAGCTAGTTTTTCACAAAAGTGAACCTCTCCTGCTACTCGGCTGTGAGAAACTCAGCGTTGTAGCCTCCAAGACTGTCGGAAACAACTGGTGCGGCCATGGATTCGGGTGGAGAAGGTTTCTAGAGGGTGGAGATGGAAGTAGGAAGAAAAGCCCTCAAGAAATTCTTCGCGGGAAGAAGAGAGAGACTTCAAACTTACAGAGGAGTCGATGCCGGAGTCGTTAGGGTATCGGCTCGGGCAAGCGAAAGAAAAGAAAGGTAAAGGTAGAAGATGAATCGTTTCCTCATCGATTTCGGAACAAGGAGTTAAATGCTTTATCTAAAAGTGAGGCGCCAAACGGGGAGGCAGAAAACGACAAAAGTATTTGACCAATTTGAAAGACTTTTATAAAAGAGAACCGCCAAAGGAAGATAAAGCATTTTCTTGCTCAACGCCAACGAGAGAAAACTTACTTAAATCTGAAAATTTATGTTTCAGTTCTAAACAGAAATCTTTTCACAAATTACACATGCCCAATTCCTTCTAAGAGAGGTGAATCTCTCTTCAGGTAAGGCTTTTGTGAAGATATCTGCTAACTGACCGTTTGTATTAATGAAAGAAATTTCGAAATTACCATTTGCTACATGATCCCGAATGAAATGATATCTAACCTCAATATGCTTGGTCCTTGAATGCTGTACTGGATTTTTGGTGAGGTTTATTGCATTGGTGTTGTCGCATAATAACGGAATTGTCTTGGTATGTAATCCATAATCCTCAAGTTGTTGCTTGATCCACAGGAGTTGTGTACAGCAACTTCCAGCAGCAACATACTCAGCTTCAGCTGTAGATAGTGCCACTGAATTCTGTTTCTTGGAGGACCATGATATCAAACATCCTGAAAAAACTTGACAACATCCACTGGTGCTTTTTCTATCTATTTTGCATCCAGCATAATCAGCATCCGAATATGCTACTAAGTTAATTTCACAAGATTTTGGATACCACAGACCTAAGTCATGAGTTCTAGATAGGTATCTAAAGATTCTTTTAACTGAAATCAGATGTGATTCTTTAGGATCTGCCTGATATCTAGCACATACATACACTAAACAAAATATCAGGTCTGCTAGCTATTAGTAGAGTAAAGAACCTATCATACCTCTGTAGTTCTTTTGATCTACTTTCTTACCATTCTTGTCACTGTCCATCCTTGTTGATGTGCTCATAGGTGTTGACAGTGGCTTGGCATTGTCGAATCCAAATTTCTTCAGAAGCTCCTTGGTGTATTTTGCTTGACAGATGTGGGTCCCATCTTTTCCTTGCTTGATTTGTAGTCCAAGGAATAGTTGAGTTCCCCCATCATGCTCATCTCGAATTCTCCCTGCATCAACCCTACGGATGGATCACCAATGATGTTCTCGGGTGGGTGATCCTTTTGTATCTCCACTCCTTTGGAAGATTTTCATGTGTAACGTCCTTTTGTTGTAGGTCTTCCAGAGTAGATCATCCTTGTCTTCAATTGATGTATCCTTTAATTTCTTAGATAATTCATCTGCATCATCAATGTCACTATCTTCTTCCTTCCTCAAGGAGGGGTTAGTTTCATAAAAAATAATATGTACAGACTGTTCTATTAATAAAGTGTGTTTATTGAACAATCTATAGTCTTTGGTTTAGAAGTGTACCCCATGAAGATGCCTTCATCTGATTTGGCATCTAGCTTACCATATCTCTTTTGCCATTGTTGTGAATGAGCAAGGACAACCAAATGTCCTGAAGTGACTGATTTTTGGCTTCTTTACTTTGAAAAGTTCGTAAGCTGTCTTCTTCAGGATTGGCCTGATCATTACTCTGTTAATGATATAGCTTGCTGTGTTCACTGCTTCAGCCCAGAAGTACCTTGGCAAGCATATTCTGACAGCATAGTTCTTGCCATGTCTAATAAGGTTCTATTCTTCCTCTCAGCAACTTCATTCTGCTGTGGTGTTCTTGGTGCTGAGAAGTTGTGCTCAATTCCTTGAACTTACAGAATCTCGCAAATTTTTCATTTTGGAATTCTCCTCCATGATCAGACCGGATTCCATAATGCATACTTTTTGTCTTTCTGCACCTTCTTGCTGAAGCTAACAAAGCTCTCAAATATCATCTTTGTGCTCCAAGAACGTGACCCATGTGAATCTGGAGTAGTCATCTACAATAATAAAGCCAAAGTTCTTTCCCCCAAGACTAGTGGTCCTCATTGGCCCAAATAAATCCATATGAAGGAGTTCCAAGGGTTTAGAGGTGGTTACCACAGTCTTTGACTTGAAGGAACTCTTAGTGTGCTTCCCCTTTGCACACGGTCTGTAGATTCCATCCAATTTGTTGCTGACCTTTGGCAGACCTCCCACAAGGCTTCTCTTTCTGAGCTTGTTCATGCCGTCCAAACTATAGTGGCCCAATCTTCTGTGCCACAGCTCATTTGACTGCTCTTTGCTGGCTGCTAAATAGATGTCTTGGTCCTTGAGTTCTTCAAGATAGAGCACATACAGATTCTTTTCTCTGTTGGCTTCGAAGATTACTGCTCCATCCTTCAAGATACTGCACTTGGATTCTTGAAACTTAATCTGATGGCCTTTGTCAAAAAGCTGGCTGATGCTTATGAGATTGTGCTTCAGACCTTTTACACAAAGAACATCTTCTATTATTGTTTTTCCATTACTGCCAACAGATCCAGTACCAATAACAGTCCCTTTGGCCATTGTCTCCATAGGTGACTGTTCCTTCTTCAGCTTCTAGATGAGAAAATAATCTTATATTTCCTGACATGTGTCTTGAACCACCACTATCCAAATACCATTTGGATGCTCGAAGATTTCCCTGAAATAAAAACATTAAGCTTTAGGTACCCAGTTCTTTGGGTCCTGGTTGGTTAGTATCATCATTTTTCCTTTTGATTATCCACCTTTTATATTTAGTTGGACATGTAGTCTTGTGTGACCTAATTTGTTGCAGTGACTGCAGTGTGTTTCTAGTTACTTTTTCAGGATATTTAAGGTGAGCTTTGTATGCTATGCCTTGTTCAGGTACAAATTTTGGAGTTGGATATGTCTTAGGGTATACTGTTGTGTCTTCATTATCTGGGGGCGTATAGCCTAGACCATGTTTCTTTTTTCCTGACCGTCTAGCACCTCTCAGTATTAGAGAATTCTTACCATTAGTGAATTTTTCTAAGGTATTTGATAGTTTATCATTTTCTTCTGTTAAATTTTGATTTCATTTTTTAGTTTATCTGAACTTTCTTGTTTTTCTAGTTTTGTATTTTTTTCATTTTTATCTTTTAGATTTTTGCATAGCAATTCATTTATTCTTTTGAGTTCATTAAGTTGCTTTTCTAGTTTTCATTTTCTGATTTTAAGTCTGAATTGGTATTCTCTAGACATGTAACATTTTTCTTACTAGCTTTTAGTAATTTAGATATTTCTCTATATTTATCATATATTCATTAAAAGTGTCTTCTAAGTTATTTGAATCAGAATTATTGCAGGAATCAAAGGATGAGTCAGAGGTTACCTTTTCTGTGACGTCTGCCATGAAGGCTAGGTTAGCCTTTTCTTCTTCCTCGCTGGTTGAACTTGACTCGCTGTCTGAGTCACTGTTGTTGTCCAAGCTGCTGCCATGGCTTTCTTCTTATGTCTTCTGAACTTTCTTGAACTGTCCTTCTTCCTGAATTCAGTTTTCTTGAGTTTTGGACACTCTTCCCTGATGTGTCCCTGGCTTCTTACACTCATAACATAACGGCTCAGCCTTCTTCTCTGCTCTTTTTCCTTCTGAATTCTTGACTCTTTGTGTTTCTTGAAATGCCTTCTGCTGGATTGGAACTTCTTCTTCTTTGCTAGAATCTGTTGCAGTCTTCTGGATAGCATTGCTTCTTCATCATCACTGTCCTTGCTGCTCTCACTGTTATCTAATGATTCTTCTGATGAGTCTTCGTCGGCCTTGATTGCATTTGAGTGCTTCTTCCTGCTAGTGGATTCTCCTAATCTCTCCATATTAATCTCATGAGCCATAAGGGACCCAATGAGTTTTTCTAGAGACATCTCTTTAGATCATTTGCCTCCTCAATACTGTCACTTTAGGAGTCCATGTAGATGGTAGAGATCTAAGAATCTTCCTGACCATATCTCCCACTTCATAAGTCTTCCCTAGTCCAGTCAACCCATTTGTAATGTCTGTGAATCGACTGAACATCTGTGTTATGGATTCTCTTGGATGTATCTGGAACCTTTCATATTGATTACCAAATGTCAATCCTGGTTTCCTTGACCTTGTCCGTGCCTTCATAAGTGATTCTCAATTTTTCCCACATCTCCATTGCGGATTTGCAGCTGACACTCTATTGAATTCTTTCTTGCTGAGAGCATAGCACAAAATGCTTTTAGCCTTACAGTTTAAAGAAATCTTATTTCTGTCATCATCTGTCCAATAGCCTTTTCGTTGGTGACTAGGAGATCGCCTTCTTCAACTATGGACCATATCTAGTAGTCATTATCTTGTAGAAAAATACCCATTCTTGTTTTCCAGTAAGCATAGTCTTCTCCATCGAACAATGGTGGTCGGTTGACAGACTGACCTTCATTGTGACTTTGGCTGCCATGGATCTTTACTCTTCAGATCGTTGGATCTTCTTCTTTGTCGAAGAGACTCGCTCTGATACCACTTGTTGCCCTAGTTGACGAGCCCGGAGGGGGGTGAATGGGTCTTTAAAAATTTATTTACTTAATACATGTACTTAAAACATGCATACAAAAATATTCTTCAATGAAGGTTAGTGTAAACAACAAACACACAAAAAAAATCAATCACACAACACAAGGAATTATCCTGGTTCGGACCTCCTCTCCTTAGAGTCCTACGTCCAGTCCCTGAGCAACAACTCAGGATTTCACTATCTAGGGTACAGTCCCCCTATGGACACTACAGCACCCATCTCAGCTGGTCTTCTCTTCACAACCCGAAGAGGAACAACACCCTTACCCACCAGGTCTTCCTTCTAACGAAGGGAACACCACCACCCTGGATATCACCAGGTTTTCCTTCCTACAGAAGGAACAAGGCACAGAATGAAATGAAGGGATGCCCCTAGATCAAGCTAACAGAACAAGTGCTTGACCTGAAGTAAGAACAAGATGTGCAGGATAGTGTCTTCTTAGTACAAGGCTCTCTATCAAGAATCTACACAGAATGCAGAGAGCAAAGAGCTAAAGCTAATGGGAATGAGGCTAGCTCTTTTCTGGAGAACTCACAGAGAACTTGAACACGTTTGCTTGGAAGCGATGTCTCTGAAAGGTTTTCTGCTCTGGGTTTCATTCTTGCGTATATATATATCTCTTGTTTGAAATTTGAACGTTGAGAAGTCCGTTGTCTCTACGCTTTGTTTACGTTAGACTGTTTGACACTTGGAAGCTTCTAGTCACAGTCTTTTATCCATTTGTGCACGCAAAGAGATAGGATCTTCTGACATCTATATGGTCCAACGTTGTATGACAGAATGTCTTCAGGGACCTGCACACATTTTCAAGCTTACACAGTAGACAACTTGGCTGTCTCTTGTTGTCAGTTAACGTTAGGGCAAGAGTTCATAGAAATAGTAATGCCATTTTGCTATATCTAAAAGATGCATACCGGGTAAGCACGATAATGGATGATATCGTCTGCATGCATGCAGAGATACGTCAGTCTTCATTAAATGCACAGATGTCTTAAAGATATGTGCGAAGACTTTGACTATTCAACGCTTTAAATAAGTCGTTATAAACATAAAATCGATGCACTCATGACTTATGAAATCGTTATGATTCTAAAAAAATCGTTATGATCAAGACGATATAATCAAATCGTTATGAGCTACAGGAAGATCGTTGTGATCGATGAAGAAATCGTTGTAGAAGGCAATCGTTGTGTTCATCAGGGAAATCGTTATGAACACTTAAGAAATTGTTGCGCAAAGCAAATCGTTATGATTACTAAAGAAATCGATGCGCGAAGCAAATCGTTGATTACTAAGAATCGTTGTGATGAGCAAGTCGTTACGACGCCTTAAGAAATCGTTGCGATGAGCAAATCGTTACGGTGTCTAAAGGAATCGTTACGATGAGCAAATCGTACGGTGACTAAAGGAATCGTTGCGATGAGCAAATCGTTACGGTGTCTAAAGGACATTGCGATGAGCAACGTTACGATGACTAAAGGATCGTTACGTGAGCAAATCGTTACGATGACTAAAGGAATCGTTGTGATGAGCAAATCGTTACGGGAACGATTTCTGTTTAAATCTAAACGATGTAGCATAAGGAAAGTCGATGTGAATTAGAGAAATTTCACGCTGAACTTAATATTGCTTCAGAACGGTAATACTTACCAAATTTGCTTGATTTTCCTGTAGTATTTCCTGTGCTCAAGACTTATGGAATATGTGTTAGTAATCTTTGACATGGTTTTGTTAATCACCAAATAAATATATAATTAAGTAAATTACATGGGGACAGACTGATCATCACTTCATATAATCTTCTACTTGATTCGACTGATGACTTCGACTGTTACAGTCGAATGCCTTCCTATATCCATCTGTCTTCTTCGACTGCCACAGTCGAATGCTTCAGTAAACAATCTCTATAGTATTCGACTACTGGAGTCGAATTGCCTTATCTTTTCAAAAGTCGAATCACATTACTATTTCTTGTTAGATTCGAATTACCCTATCATTTCTTTACTGAAGTCGAATCACTCTTATTTGTATAATCTAACTTGCATGTTCTTTTGGATTCGACTTCACTGATTAACTCTGTACTTAAACTCTCTTCTGATCCTTTCTTAGTCTTAACAACTAATGCAAATCTATCTCGAAATCCTTTCATACATCTTTTTAATAACTTTCAATATCTTGTTGACTCATCAAACTGTCATTATCCTATTATTTTATTATCTGTCAAACAAGTCATATCAGTCTTAAAACATTCATTTGAATCATGCGCATGACACTTCTGATATATTTTAAGAAATAATCCTTGAGTTGTTCAATGCCTTTGCTCCGGATTTTGCTGGATTCATTAGACACTATGCATTTATGAATTCTCAGGCGCATGGCATTTGACAGACTCTCACCTACCTTGACAGACCCATACTTCACCTTTTTAGCATATTTGTCTGTCTACTTTTTCCTTCTGAAAGCTTGTGCATACGAGGTTTCCATACCTATTTTCTGTACTTACTTGACTTATACCTACCTCAAGGTATGGAGTTCTCTCTTCTTTCTATCTTGTCTTGTAACAGGCATTTATTGGAGCACGTTTTTAGCATGATACTCATTCACAGTCTATGATGACAAGAGCTTATCTTCTAGCTGTGAACGACTACTCCTCCTCTGAAGACTTTGGAAAGATGCAAACACTGAAGGACTTCTGAACAATAAGCTCATCAAGATCCAAAGGAAACTAGAGCTCTCTCTCCAAAGGTTCAAATTGCAAACGCCACAAACTCCATGGCTATTTTCTAAACGGCCATATTCTGAAGTGTATAAAAGGAGCTCAAGTTTAAAGAAGGAACACACATATACACAGCTATAGGCAACTCAAGAAGAAAGCATACAAGCTTCATTCGACTTCCTTCAACCCTTACAAGCCCTTCTGAAAGCTAAAGTCTGAGAGCTTTCTTCCTTAGAAGATTTTCTCTGAAGCTCTCCTAGTAGTGTTGGGTTGCAATTGTAATTGCTCACTTTCTTTAGTCCCCCCTTAGATTTCATATAGGATTTATATCTCATTTTTTATCTTTGAATCCTTCTGAAGTTTGTGTTTGTTTTCAGACAAACACACAAGTCTTTTATTTCTCTTGTGTAATTTCTGCAGAAGTCTGTTTCTGCATTGCCCCTCCTGTGTAGGAAGGCCTTGTGAAAGGCAGTTGTTGCTCCCTTGGTTAGGGAAGACTTGCTTGGGAGCAAGTGGTTTGTAATTCCTCTCAAGGGTGAGAGAAGGCCAATTCATTGGCAGATAGTTGAAATCTCAAGTGGTTGGCTTGAGGACTGGATGTAGGACTTCCATGTGGAAGGGCCGAACCAGGATAATCCTTGTGCACTTCTGTGTGATTGTTTCCGCCTTGTTTACACTTGAATCACACACATCACCTAAGCTCTAACAAGTTTATTTAGTGTTGTGCAATTTCAAAAGAAAATTTTAAAGAGAAAAGTCCTATTCACCCCCCTCTAGGACATTCTTAGTGCCATTTCGATCCAACACACAGGCCCGACACCAACAAGTTTGTGGGGTACTTCAAGCCATGTCAAGCCCAATTAAGAGCAGAAAATGCTCATCTCAATGCTATGGTTAAAGAATTGGCAGAGAGATTGGGTGAAGTTGAGTCTATCGTTGTTGAGGTAATCTAAAAATTTTTCATTTCATCTATGTAAAATGTGATTAGCAAGTACTTTAGATGGATTTGCATAATACTTTTTCAGTTGGCTTTTTGGCATTGGCAAAATAGTACTGATCAGCTTTAGATTGGTGTGTCTGTTGGTTCATGCTGGAAGTGTTTTTGGCACCATGCTGGAAGTGAGGAGAGTAGTTATGTAACACATACATTTGCAACACTCTCACTCATTTAACACTATACAATTGTCACAACTTTTAAATTATACTGCTGTCCTGGAGATTATAGATTACAATGAGCAGTTTTCAGTTGCTATGCCAACCACCATGAGCAGTTTTCAGTAAGAGCCATATCTCTCATTCCAGAACTACTAAATGTAACTTCCTCTAATAATTTCATGGTAAAACACATAGGCCATTTACATGCTTCCTCTAGCTAGTGATCAGAAGCATTCAAAACTTAAATTCACTCACATTTGGAGAATTTTCTGTGCAAGTTATATTTGTCTGGACCACATTGACATCACCATCAGGAGAGTGTTCATACACAACAAATGTACTACCTGGAAGGAGATGACAAGGGCATATGAAACTGAAGCCACAGAATCTAACTGAGGCCTAGCAGTAGTAGAAATAATCCTAGCTTGTGCTTATGAAGTCTTCTTTGTTAAATATTTTTTTCTTACTAATATTCTTTCTTATCAGTCAAAACAGGTAGAAAGGACTCCCAATATGGAAAGATGTGTGCAATCATCTACAAGTGTAATAGAACCTAAAGGAAAAAGGTAATATGTTCATATCTCACTATGTTCTATATTCTCATTAGAAACTCAATTGTGTCTTGATGTGTGATCTATAAAATGAATTGAATACAGAGTTTGATGTTGGGCAAGAAAGTGAAGTTGTGTGACATGGAAGGACACCCGGTAGCCAATGCCATAATCATGTCGTTAGATAAATCTAAGATGGTTATGGGTAAGAGTTTGGGCGAGGAGTATTATGAGGTAGCTATTTTGTTTGCTTACAACCCAATGCACCTCTATTTGTGAAAGATAATGAACGAAAAACCATCCAAGATGCTGTTGAAAGTCACATTGTGTGGTCCGGAGAGTTTGTAAGTTTATGACACCTGAAGTTTTATTTTACAGAATTATTTTGAAAAATAAATGAACTTCTTTATATGTATACTAATTGAATGCTTTTTATTTGCAGGTTGAGGTAGATGACACCTGAAGTTTTTATTGTGCCAACAGAACAGCTCTCCTCCCTTAAGCAGAGGACTAACATTGTCCACTCTCACCTTATGAAACAATTATGGTCATTGGATTTATGTTATGACCAAAACATTATGATTGTCTTATCTTCGGAACAAACATGATGTGTATGTGATGTTTAAATTTTTTTGTAGATTTGTGGTGTGATATAAATCAGTGCTATATGCACTTTTTTTGGTGGTGTAATTATGTGAATGTTTCTTTTCAAACAGTGTATGTTGTGTAATGTAAATTGAGAAGTTGGTTGTATTAAATGTTATACATTGGTGATGTGCAAAAAATGTGGTGTGTATGTATGTAAATATGCAGGTTGTGTGCTATGTGTGTGGATGTATATAAATATGTAGGTTATATTTTTAGTCGAATTATGGATTATATATATTTGCACTGAGAGTTTTCTTACGTTCAGAAATGCGTAACTATAGATAATAGCTACGGTTACTAACGTAGTGATTAATTTTCAAATGACATCTTCTATTGGTTATTTCTTACGGTCTTTCATATGTATACTTACGCTTTATAAAAGTAGGCCAAGTCTATATATTACGGTTTATAAATGAATGTATTTATTACGTATTGTAATCGTAAGTAAGGCTATAGCCACGCTTGTTGTAGTTACGAAAACAAACCGTAGGATGTTTCATAAGTATACGTCTGTTCTTACGGTTTTCCGACATAAGTGAAACCCAGTTTTGTTGTAGTGTGTGGTGTCTTCATACTCTATTACATATATCTCTTTCTAAAAAGTGCTTCAGCCACTTTTTCTTTTGCGTCATATCCATATTTTGTATTGTTCTAAACTCAGACTTTCCTTTTTTTTATTATTTAGTAATGTCTTCACTATTTTTGTGTACTATTTTTTAAAAATGTAAATTTAATTTCTACAGATGACTACCACTTGGTTTTCATATTCAGAATTGATGCATTTGGTTTTCAAACTTCTTGAGTTTTGGACACTCAGCCTTGAGATGTCCAGGCTTCTTACATTCATAACAAATAGGCTCGGGCTTTTTGAATCTTTGCCTTCGGGTCTTTGAACTCTTTGCCTTTCTTGAAGTATCTCCTTCTTCCTGACTGATATTTCTTTTTGGCTAGAAATCATTGCAGTTGTCTTGTAACACCCCGGAAATTCGGTAATTGGAAAATTAGAAATAAATCGAAAACGATAAAATCAATACTTGTGAAATAGCAAAAAAATGCACATGTCATTATCATACATACAAAACACATAGAAAATTTCATAAAAACCACAGTTCAACTCTAAATAATACTCCCTAATGACCACAGAGAAATTCGTGTAAGGAAAATCGATGGTCCAAGTTTAAGGCGTTTTACGTCTGAGTGTCGTAATCAGGGAATAAGTCAGGAAATCATTATCACACATACCTAGAGGAGCCAGAAATTAAATAAAAATCATAGATGGACTTCAAATAATATTCTCTAATGATCCATCAAGAATTTTGGGTCAATAAAAGTCATTTGGGATATATTTAAGAGTTAGTGTGACTTCTTATCGTAATTAGGAAATAAGTTGGACAACCCATTATTAGGTGTATAAATGAGATCATAAACTAAATGAGAAATTATGGTGGACTCAAACAATATGAGGGGATAGTCCATAAAAGAATTGGATCAATGAACAAATAATGTCACATGAACAAATTCAGTTATGAAATTAGTAAATAAATAACTTCCGTATTATCGGAATGATAGAACTTACGTACCACTATTGTACGTGAGAAAACCATCGGAAAATTCCGTAAAAATTATAAATCAACCCCAAATATTGTCCCTAAGTGTTCCACGAAGAAATTCGTGCAACGAAAAATCTGATTGGTCGAGTGTACGTCACACGTGACCAAGTTACCCGAATTAGGAAACTAAGTCGGAAAATTGTTAACACAGAAAAATAACCCAACCATAAATTAAATAAACATGTTGGAGAGACTTACAACATTATGTATTAATAACCCATTAACAAGATTGGGCCAATGGAGCACATTTGGCCCAAGGATAAAAATTGGGACAAGAAATACCCAGAAATTCGTGTATGTAATTATACAGTAATTAGGGAGGGCAATTTAGGGTTAAAATATGGTGATTAGTCATGTAAGGTAAGCCAAAACCGAACCCAACTCTAAGAGGTGGTTTCCTAAACCTTTGCTACCTCCTTTGGGTGAGAGAATCCCAGATTTCTTGGAAAGTAGGAAAGAGAATTCGCAGCCCCTTTCCTAGTCCCGTTAGGACTTGTAAATACACCCTAAAACTATAAGAACTCCTCACAAAACTTTTAGGGGAAGGGTTAGCAACAAGTTGGGTCGTGAGCAGCAAGTTTGGAGCGCTGGAGAAGTGGAGACGGCTGGGGAAAATGTGGTCTTCCTCAACCTCGCTCTGCATCAACCCAGAAATCTGCAGAGAGTTATTAGCATTCAAAGGTAGGTGTTCTCGGGCCAAGATTAACTAAAACCAACACCATCATGTAGATTTTAGAGTCTAGGATCATTGCACTTGGTTTGACTCATTTCATGGAGTATACATTGCGTATTCGTAGTTTTCCCTAAGTCGCGCACAGTTAGGCTTTTCTTTTCGTTCTTCTATTATGCACGTGATTCAAGACCGAATTAGACAAACTTCCTTCATGAAAGGTCTTCTGTGAGTCACGATCATCTTTTATGTGGACATTTTATCCAAAAGTCTTTCATTAGAGATTTATAAGCATGGTAAGAGAGTCTCTGCATGATACTGCGATTTCGGGCTGCACTTAGCTTTATGTTCTTCACATGTTTTCTTAGGATTCGAGACCGAATTTGATCAAACCCACATAAAAGTTCTTCTACTAGTTGTCTCCGTCATCTTTTGTGTTGAACATTTTATCTAAATGTCATTTTTAGAGAGTTATAAGAGGGGAAAGTGAATCGCTGCATGAGACGTGTTTTCTGGTTACACTTGATTTATATGTTTTTTTTTCTGGGAGGGCCACTAGTGTCGACACTACTTGATCTAGTGTCGACACACTGTCCCAAACGCCCAAAAGGTGTTCTGGGAAGGCCTCTAGTGTCGACACTCTTGATCTATTGTCGACACACACCTGTCCCGAATTGGCCCAGAAGTTTTCTGGGAGGGTCTCTAGTGTCGACAACTAGTGCGACACTACCTGATCTAGTGTCGACACACACTGTCCAGACCTATTGACCTGGGTTTTTCTGGAAGCTGTCTCTAGTGTCGATACTACTTGATCTAGTGTCGACACTACTTGACTAGTTCTGCATTATTTTGTCTTGTGTTTGAAGCATTGTGGTCGACACCAGTAAGGGGTGTGTCGACACTACCCTTACAAAAAAATTGCATATTTTGGATCTGATCATTTCATGATGTCTACTAGCATGTGCATGATGTTATATAGTATGCATGGACCTAAAATAAATCACCCCATTGAAAAATAGTAATGATATGAATACGATTCTAATGTGTAATGTGATTGATCTTATGTCCATTGGTTATCTTGTGATCTTGCTTATTGTCAATTGATAAGATAAGAATATGATATGAATGTGGGGATGAATACATGTTAGTATGGACTTGTTAGTGGTGTAATGTCATGATTTGCATATGAGTTTCAATAGTTACATGCTTTCCGGTGTTCAATTAATTATTTGTCATATGCATACATGCTAGGAAAGATCCGTGACTCATCACTTACACCTTTGCACGAATAGGCACAC
This sequence comes from Colocasia esculenta, assembly GCA_014218235.1. Lineage (NCBI taxonomy): Eukaryota > Viridiplantae > Streptophyta > Magnoliopsida > Alismatales > Araceae > Colocasia > Colocasia esculenta. Next base: position 34,915,172 of record CM024765.1, on the reverse strand, counting down.
CCTTCTTAGGAAATTGAGAGCACATGTTCTGCATACGATCTGTCCTTAGAAACATCAACATGTCAGACATTAACGAATTATGAAACATAAGATACGTCGTTATCCTGCCTTTTCTCTTGAGCTATTTGTCATACCTTGACTCTATGAATGATCATGTTCCTTTTACTACGAGCTTGTTATTGAAACTCTGTGGCCATAATGTGAATCTGTTTGTTCGGCACAACGTGGGACTCCGGTCCAATTTGATCCATGCCTGTGCAAAAAAGGGCCTGGTCCGGTCCTGGGGAGGAGCGCCCCAACGTACTTATTAACCGCGGGAGTATGGACTTCTGGTGCTTGGCATAGCACAAACAAATACTCAAGATTAGTGTGAATGTGCCTTTGTTTGAAGTGATATGTTTGATTTGATCTGATATGATAAGATTTGATATGATATGTTTTTTCACGTGAATACGTGATATCTGTGAATATGACCAATCTCTTTTGATATGATTCTACTCTTGAAATATCTGTTCATTGTATATGCAACTCGACATTTGATCTGATATGATATCCGTTCTATTCTGCTATTCAATCTGTTAGTATTGCATACATTGTCATCATATTCATGTGCATATCTGCCTATTTAAAATGTTAATCATGTACACTAGTGCCCGCACAATATTGAGATGTAATCCTACTGGCTAGTTCGCTCACCCTATCATCCTGCCCTTTTCAGGTAGTGATGAGGAACCAGTGGAGTCCGATGGGGCCGGGCAACAGTGATGAGCACCCGCTATATGAGTAGTTGACAGTTTAGGAATAGATATTTGAGTAGTCTATGTAATAGTGCAACTTCTCTTGAAGTTTTATTTGAATAATGGACCCTTTAGTTGGTTCTTTCTTATGTAAGGTTGTATCTAGTTGAAGGAATGAAATAAAGTATACTTTGGGTGATCTTAATATAGCCTCAAATGTGTTATTATATTCAATGTGACTCTGCGTTACTCAACTGTGATACGCCTATTTGTATCGTTCACGTCCCCCGGTATTTATTCCGCTGCTAAATATCGGGGCGTGATAGTTGGTATCAGAGCCCTAAACTTTAGGGTCCAAGGGAATAGGAACATAGGATGAACTAGATCACACGAGTCAAATCTATCGTACCTAATGTGAGCTTGGTAGAACATGGGAATAGAAGTCACATGTGATATATTTAGATGACTGACTTATATTGTTATCTTGAAGGTACTTAATACCTTAATGCTGCCGAACGAGCCTGGGCTTTCCCCTAAGTCCTAGCCAATCAGGAATGATAGGATAGTGTCATTATAACCCTCAGCTTATGTCAAGAACTTGTACCTACCTGGTGAGATTGGGTAGAAACTTGGCTTAGTCCAAAATTTTATTAATAATTAAATGTGTAAGTTACAAGGCATCAACAAGGAGTAAAGAAGACTGACCGTGTGATAGTTGTTTTGAAGGAACTTAAATAAACCAATGGAGGATTACCTACACCCTCTATGGAACGGACAAAGATCGGTCCAAAGATTAACCAAAGCACTACGACAAGCTGCTCAACTGTTAGAGGATGCCCTAATAATGGCTAAGGGGGATACAAATGGAAAGGAAAGGTCTATGGATGACAAGGAGTTGGCGAAACTAATAAGAAAGAACAAATTTCAACCACAGGAAACTCCAACCTATAGTCAGAGAGAACGCCCGACAACAGTAACAGATCGCACAAGAGAAAGAAGTGCAAGAAGTGCAATAAGAACTAATTCCCGCTCCTGTAGAAAGATGCCAGCATTGCAAAGAAAAAATCATCGGACTGAGGAGTGCTGGAAATTTCAAGCAAGTGTTTCTGTTGTGGTAGCCAGACCACATGGTTAAGGATTGCCCAATGGAGAATTTGAGCTCAGGAAAATTGCAGCACAACCCAAAATAGGAGGTAAAGGAGAGGTATCATTTCTAACTCGTTTTTATTTGACCCTGAAGTGCCATCATCAATCAATCATTATGTCATGAGTAAATTCACATTTTGATTCCCTCTAAGTCCAACCCGTAACACATGTGAATTTGGAGACCAAATTCTTTTAAGTGGGGGAGGATGTAACACCCCGAAATTCGGTAATTGGAAAATTAGAAATAAATCGAAAACGATAAATCAATACTTGTGAAATAGCAAAAAAATGCACGTGTCCTTATCATACATACACAAAACCCATTAGAAAATTTCATAAAAACCACAGTTCAACTCTAAATAATACTCCCTAATGACCCACAGAGAATTCGTGTAAAAAAATCGGATGGTCCAGTTTAAGGCGTTTTACGTCTGAGTGTCGTAATCAGGGAATAAGTCAGAAATCATTATCACACATACCTAGAGGAGCCAGAAAATTAAATAAAAATTATAGATTGACTTCAAATAATATCCTCTAATGATCCATCAAGAATTTTGGGTCAATAAAAGTCATTTGGATATATTTAGAGTTTAGTGTGACTTCTTATTGTAATTAGGAAATAAGTTGGACAGCCCATTATTAGGTGTATAAATGAGATCATAAACTAAATGAGAAATTTATGGTGGACTCCAATAATATGAGGGGATAGTCCATAAATAAATTGGATCAATGAATACTAATGTCACATGAACAAATTCAGTATGAAATTAGTAAATAAATAACTTCCGTATTATCGGAATGATAGAACTTACGTACCACTATTGTACGTGAGAAAACCATCGGAAAATTCCGTAAAAATTATAAATCAACCCCAAATATTGTCCCTAATGTTCCACGAAGGATTCGTGCAACGATAATCTGATTGGTCGAGTGTGCGTCACACGTGACCAAGTACCCCGAATTAGGAAACTAAGTCGGAAATAGTTAACATGGAAAAATAACCCAACCATAAATTAAATAAACATGTTGGAGAGACTTCAACATTATGTATTAATAACCCATTAACAAGATTGGGCCAATGGAGCACATTTGGCCCAGGATAAAAATTGGGACAAGGAAATACCCAGAATTCGTGTATGTAATTATACAGTAATTGGGAGGGCAATTAGGGTTAAAATATGGGGATTAGTCATGTAAGGTAGCCAAACCGAACCCAACTCTAAGAGGTGGTTTCCTAAACCTTTGCTACCTCCTTTGGGTGAGAGAATCTCAGATTTCTTGGAAAGTAGAAACAGAATTCGCTGCCCCTTTCCTAGTCCCGTTAGGACTGTAATACACCCTAAAACTATAAGAACTCCTCACAAAACGTTTAGGGAAGGGTTAGCAACAAGTTTGGGTCGTGAGCAGCAAGTTTGGAGCGCTGGAGAAGTGGAGAACGGCTGGGGAAAACGTGGTCTTCCTCAACCTCGCTCTGCATCAACCCAGAAATCTGCAGAGCGTTATTAGCATTCAAAGGTAGGTGTTCTCGGGCCAAGATTAAAGAAAACCAACACCATCATGTAGATTTTAGAGTCTAGGATCATTTGCACTTGGTTTGCCTCAATTTCATGAAGGATACATTGCGTATTCGTAGTTTTCCCTAAGTCGCGCACAGTTAGGGCTTTTCCCCGTTCTTCTTATTATGCACATGATTCAAGACCGAATTAGACTAAACTTCCTTCAAGAAGGTCTTCTAAGTGAAGTCACGATCATCTTTTATGTTGGACATTTTATCCAAAAGTCTTTCATTAGAGAGTTATAGGCATGGTAAGAGAGTCTCTGCATGATACTGCTATTTCGGGCTGCACTTAGCTTTATGTCTTCACATGTTTTCTCGGGATTTGAGACCGAATATGGTCAAACCCCCAACACAAAAGTTCTTCTACTAGTTTTCCTAGTCATCTTTTGTTTTGAATATTTTGTCTAAATGTATTCGTTAGAGAGTTATAAGAGGGAAAGTGAATCGCTGCATGAGACGTGTTTTCTGGTTACACTACTTATATGTTTTTTCTGGGAGGGCCACTAGTGTCGACACTACTTGATCTAGTGTCGACACACTGTCCCAAAACAGTCCAAAAGGTGTTCTGGGAAGGCCTCTAGTGTCGACACTACTTGATCTAGTGTCGACACACTGTCCCGAATTGGCCCAGAAGTTTTTCTGGGAGGGTCTCTAGTGTCGACACTACCTGATCTATGTCGACACACTGTCCAGACCTATTGACTGGGTTTTCTGGAAGCTGTCTCTAGTGTCGATACTACTTGATCTAGTGTCGACACTACTTGACCAGTTCTGTATTATTTTGTCTTGTGTTTGAAGCATTGTGTCGCACCAGTAAGGGGTGTGTCGACACTACCCTTACAAAAAAATTGCATATTTTGGATCTGATCATTCATGATGTCTACTAGCATGTGCATGATGTTATATAGTATGCATGGACCTAAAATAAATCAACCCATTGAAAAATAGTAATGATATGAATACGATCTAATGTGTAATTGTGATTGATCTTATGTCCATTGGGTTATCTTGTGATCTTGCTTATTGTCAATTGATAAGATAATAATATGATATGAATGTGGGGATGAATACATGTTAGTATGGACTTGTTAGTGGTGTTAATGTCATGATTTGCATTGAGTTTCAATAGTTACATGCTTTCCGGTGTTCAATTTAATTATTTGTCATATGCATACATGCTAGGAAAGATCCGTGACTCATCACTTACACCTTTGCACGAATAGGCACACCCTCTTGGGAATTGAGAGCACATGTTCTGCATACGATCTGTCCTTAGAAACATCAACATGTCAAGACATTAACGAATTATGAAACATAAGATACGTCGTTATCCTATCTTGTTCTCTTGAGCTATTGACATACCTTGACTCTATGAATGATCATGTTCCTTTTACTACGAGCTTGTTATTGAAACTCTGTGGCCATAATGTGAATCTGTTTGTTCGCACAACATGGGACTCCGGTCCAAATTTGATCCAATGCCTGTGCAAAAAAAGTGGCCTGGTCCGGTCCTGGGGAGGAGCGCCCCAACGTACTTATTAACCGCGGGAGTATGGACTTCTGGTGCTTGGCATAGCACAAACAAATACTCAAGATTAGTGTGAATGTGCCTTTGTTTGAAGTGATATGTTTGATTTGATCTGATATGATAAGATTTGATATGATATGTTTGTTCACGTGAATACGTGATATCTGTGAATATGACCAAATCTCTTTTGATATGATTCTACTCTTGAAATATCTGTTCATTGTATATGCAACTCGACATTTGATCTGATATGATATCCTTCTATTCTGCTATTCAATCTGTTAGTATTGCATACATTGTCATCATATTCATGTGCATATCTGCATATTTAAAATGTTAATCATGTACACTAGTGCCCGCAAATATTGAGATGTAAATCCTACTGAGCTAGTTCGCTCACCCTATCATCCTGCCCTTTTCAGGTAGTGATGAGGAACCAGTGGAGTCTGATGGGCCGGGCAAGAGTGATGAGCACCCTCTATATGAGTAGTTGACAGTTTAGGAATAGATATTTGAGTAGTCTATGTAATAGTGCTGTTGGCCCTTTTGGTACGGCAGCAAGCCAACCTAGAGGGGGGGTGAATAGGTTTTTCTGAAATCTGAAATAGAATCTTAAACACAGAAAATAACACTTGAAAGCTTGGTTAGTTCAGTGTGATAGAGAGTGCAGTGCGGAAGCAAAAAACATCACACAGGACACAGGAGATTTATCCTGGTTCGGCCCTTCCCACATGGAAGTCCTACCCAGTCCCCAAGCAACTCTTGGGATTTCACTAACCAAGGGTACAGTCCCCCTTATGGACCTTACAACACCCTGGATCCCCCACCAGGTCTTCTTCTCTTTCCCGGGCAAGAAGGCAGCCCACTTCTCTTACAGGTAAAGAAGCCAACTCCTGGAACACCCCAGTGCGGTTCTGCTAGACACAAACCCCAGCTGGGTTGACAACTGTACAAACCCCAGTTAGGTTCTGCTAGACACCAACCCCTAGCTGGGTTAACAACTGGTACAACCCCAGTTAGGTTCTGCTAGACACCAACCCCTAGCTGGGTTATCAACTGTATACAGTCCTACAGCTGGACACAGATCTTTCTTAGAAAGATCAGACTGAGAGACCTTACAAGATGAACACTCATGTAAAGCTCACAGTCCAAACTCTCCCCAGATATACAATAAGCTCGGAGAGAAACAGAAAGAGAAAAGAAGGCTCGAATGCTTGAAAGCTTGGAAGCTTGAGATTGAAATGCTTTGAATGCTTCTTCTTGGCTCGGCTCTTTCTCTCTTTCCTTGAGTGTATGTGGCGTGAAGGTGCTTCTCACAGATGTACACTCCTTCAAAGATATTCAGGAAAAGGCTCTGCTGTTCTTCAGCAATGCTCCATCTTTTATATTGAGCAGCTTTAGAATAGATCCTTGAAGAGATCCGTTGGAGTTCTAGCCGTTGCTCATCTCCTCTTCATTTGTCTTAATCAGACTCTGATGGTCTTCGATGTCTGTGAGCATAGAAGAGTTTTAGCATAAAAGAGTGTTTATGATAAACGATGCATGGTACTGTGCTTCTGCTAACATACTGAAAATAGTAGGTCATATCTTTTTGACAAGATTCTGAAATATGCATGCAGCTTTTTGTCAGAAGATATTTGACTTTTCATTTAAGCGCCAAGCATATTTGAAATATAAAGGCAATCTGAGTTTGAACAGAATCCATGAAGAATCGTTATGAGCAAGACTTATGAAATCGTTATGGGAACGATTTCTTAACAAATCGTTATGGGAACGATTTCTTACCAAATCACTGCGCTCAAAGAAGAATCGTTATGGCATCGACTTCTTAACAAAACGTTATGGCTTCTAAAGAAATCGTTGCGAATACTTATGAAATCGTTATGGCATCGACTTCTTGACAAAACGATATGGCTTCTAAAGAAATCGTTGCGAATACTTATGAAATCGTTATGGCATCGACTTCTTGCGCTTTACAGAAAAATCGTTTCGGTCACTTAAGGAATCGTTATGGAACGACTTCTTATCAAATCATACGCTCAAAGAAGAAATCGTTATGGCCACTTATCAAATCGTTATGGCATCGACTTCTAGCAAATCGTTGCGGCGCTTGATACTTTGGCACTTTAAACAGAAATCGATGTATATTGATTAAACATCGATTTTATCATTTTAGTGCGCTATATATGCATCAATGAAAGACTTAGCATTTTGCTATGGGATTGATGCGACACAGATGAAACAAAATATTCAATTTAAGTTACATCATAAATTTTATTATCACAAAAATACAAGAACAAATAGAGATGGTTCAACAGTGCAACTTCTCTTGAAGTTTTATTTGAATAATGGACTTTTTAGTTGGTTCTTTCTTATGTAAGGTTGTATCTAGTTGAATGGAATGAAATAAAGTATACTTTTGGGTGATCTTAATATAGCCTCAAATGTGGTTATTATATCAATTGTGACTCTGCGTTACTCAACTGTGATACACCTATTTGTATCGTTCACGCCTCCCGGTATTTATTCCGCTGCTAAATATCGGGGCGTGACATGTCTGCAGAGAAAAGCTTCTTCATCTTCAGTTTTCTTCACTCCTGTCACTTTCTGATTCGCCTTCAGATGTGTTTTCTGTAGCCTTAAGAGCATTGCTGTGATTTTTCTAGTTGGAGGATTCTCCCAGCCTTTCCATGTTTATCTGATGATCCATTAGAGACCCAATGAGTTTTTCCAGAGACATTGCCATGAGATCATTTGCTTCCTCAATGGCAGTAACTTAGGAGTCCATGTAGTTGGTAAGGATCTAAGTATTTTTCTTACCATATCTCCTGTCTCATACCTTTTCCTTACTGTACATTTGAGAGATAGACTCTCCCGAATGCATTTGAAATTTCTCATACTGTGTTACTAGAATATCTATTATAGTTTCTCTTACCTTGTCTGATCCTTCATAGGTGAGTTTCAACTTGTCCCACATTTCTTTAGTTGATTTGCAGACTGATATCATATTGAACTCTTTCTTACTTAGTGAACAACACAATATGCTCTTTGCCTTTCTATTTTGGGACATTTGTTCCTTGTGTGCATTGTCCAATTTTCTTTGGAGTTTAGAATTACTAGATCTCCGTCTTCTATTATAGTCCACAACTGATAATTAAACCTTGAAGAAAGAATTTCATTCTGTCTTCCAATAGTTGTAGTCTTCTCCATCAAACAGTGGAAGCCGGTTGACTGACTGTCCTTCAGCATATCCTTGGGCTGCCATTTATCTTTGCTCTTCAGATCGTGAGATCTTCTTCTTAAAGAGCATGGCTCTGATACCACGTGTTGACCAGGTTGCAAGCCCAGAGGGGGGGTGAATGGATTGCTAAAAATTCTTTTAAAATTCTTCCTGTTATGAAAATACTTTGACAGAAAAACACTAAACTCAAACGTTAGAGTTCATGAGTAAAGGAGACAAAATGAAACAAACACAAGAACAACAGAATTTATCCTGGTTCAAATCTTCACTAACCAAGGGTACAGTCCCCCTCTAGGACACTTACACATCCAGCATAGCTGGCCTTCTCTTCACTACATGAAGAGGCAATACACCACCTGATACAATAGGTCTCCTTCTTACAAAGGAAACAAACACCCACTCCACAGCAGGTCTTCTCTTCACAGATGAAGAGGAACACTCAAGAAGAATGATGAGATGATGGCCCCTAGACCAAGCTTATAGAAAAATGCTTGATCTGAGGCGGGTATCTGAGAGACAAAGAGTTACACAAGGGAAAGCTCTCTCAGATCTAAAACTAGGCTCTCAAAAACTAGAAGACAGTTGCTGTGTGGAGAGCTAAGAGCATAAAACTATTTTCGAATGAAGGAACGAGCTCTTCTTTCTTTTCCTCAAGGTGTCAAGGATTATCTTCATGGAGTCAATAGTTTTATATTTATCTTCTCTTGAGGAAGTATCCATTGGAGTGTCTGTTGTCTCTCATCTTCAAAAACGTTACATGTGTCTTGTCCAACGTAGGAGGAAACAAGAAAACCTGCAGCCATTAAATGTTGGGATAGACACATGCAGAGAGAAAGATTATCTGGATATTTTTTCTTCTGTGAACTGACAGGTCCAACGTTGTAACATGTGTGACCAGCGGAAACCTGCACACAATAAATGCTGAAGCATAGATAACCTAACTGTGTCTAGACTATCAGTCAACGTCAGTAGCCATGCTTTAGGAAGATATACCAAAGAGGAAATTCCATTATGTCACCCTTATTAAAGTTCTTCTTTATGTGACATGAATATGGTAAATAGAAGAGATGTCGTGCAGAGATGTTGTACCCAAAATAATAAAGTTTGAGTGCAAGGATACACAATTGTTCGCGGGAAACTTTGAAATGCACAGTGATTCAAATATATTTGAATAACATATGAGATAAAGTATAAACGAGATTATTATAAACAACACTATCAATATTATTCATCAACTATCCAACGCATAATCGTTATCAGAGAAAACCGATGTTTGGAGATAGCTATGTATAAAGAGAGTCGATGTCCAACCACAACTGATGTTCAAGTGAAGTCGTTGTGAGTGAAATCATTGTTGGAATCGATGTGATATGAAATTGATGTTGAATGTAATATGTGTACAAAGGTAATTGATGTAGAAAGGTAATCGTTGTTGAACCGAAGTCGATGTGAAATTGAAATCGATGTTTGAACCGTAATCGTTGTTTAAGTGAAGTCATTGTTGAAGTCGATGTGGAAACCGAAATCGATGTTGAAACAAAGTCGTTATTTAAGTGAAGTCTATGTTGAAATCGATGTTGAAACGAAGTCGTTGTTTAAGTGAAGTCTATGTTGAAATCGATGTTAAGATGAAGTCGTTGTTTAAGTGACTATGTTGAAATCGATGTTGAGACAAAGTCGTTGTTTAAGTGACTATGTTGAAATCGTGCTGAGACGAAGTCGTTGTTTAAGTGACTATGTTGAAATCGATGTTGTATTAAAACAGTAGTCAATGTAGACTTAGGCAGATTATATGCAAATGACTTCTAAATAAAATGAATATGAATTACTTACTGAAATTTATTTTATTTGACACCTGTTGACAAGCTTCAGAAAAATAGTGTTAGTCAACAATTTCTAAGGTTTTGTTAATCACCAAAAATATATATATAAATAAATAATTATGTGAGATAGGCAGATCATCAATCTCCACCTTTTTGGTAATGACAAAACATTAAAGTATGTTATACTAAAGAAACTGAAATAAATTTACAGGAAATTTCTAAAGTATGTATTTCAGAGTGTTTTCTCCCCCTTTTTGTCATTAAGCAAAAAGAATTAAGGAATAAGAAGAGACAAAGATGAATGGGAGCCAAGAGAGTGGGATTGTATTCATAGTGAGGGTCTGAGATGTAGAAGGCAGGAGACTGAAGAGAAGCAAAGCATGTGATAATCTGTCAAGCTTTGATCCTGCTCTTCAAAGAAATTCTTAAATACCCCTCAGCTAATGTTGTAGGAAGGCCCCATCACTGAACTGAGTCTTTGAATGTGAACCTGTCTCTGATCCTCAATAAATTTGTCGTATTCTGAATTGCTGAGAGACAGTCTGTAAAACCCAGAAGTCCCAAAAAGGAAGTGATGTCTCACAATTGTGTGAGATCATCACCATGCTCTTTAAACTGCCTAACTCATTTCTCATATCTTGGAGCTCAGATCTACTTCAGACATGGCTTTGGCTTGAGAACTTTGGCTAATAAAATGGATGCCACATCTGCCTGAGAGAACACAGAAGCTCTCCTTGAGCATTCAACCGAGCAACAACTGGGTCCAGATGAACACAAATCTTCTTTTTCCTGGATTTATTGTGACCTCTACTGGTGAGTCTACTATACCTTCTTGAAATTGTTCTTGAGAGACACCAGCAGCAGGCTCCCCCTGAGCAGGAGCATCTGTCAAATAAACTTCTTCTGATTGCCCTTGAGGTATATCTTCTGGAAAAACTTCCTCTTGCTCTGCCTCAATATGAGTTTCTTCAATAGGAACATTGAGGGATTCTTCAATAGGAGTCTGTACATGCTCCCCCTCAGCGTGAGCAACTTCTTCAACAGAACTTTCAACAGTTTTCTGCACCACAGGAGTTTCAAGAATAGGGGCTGGTGTTACATTTTCAGATGATTGCCCAAAGGACTCAATAAGCTCAGAAGCTATATCTTCAATTCTCCTTTCAGACAGTGTGGATGCAACAGGTTCAACAACCTGAACAGACGGAGCATCCGTTGTAGAGGTGTCTCCTATGATTGCTTCTCCTTCAGCCACAGAGGTTTTTGTCCAAATATTTGCTATCAAAGAAAAACCACACTTCTTTAAGTTTCTGGTGTGAATGGACTGCCCCATTTTCTCCAATAGTTCCCCTTTCAGATCAACTTCAAAATATCTGAAAATTCTAGTAAGTAAATGATCATAAAGAAGGATACTGCTAACTTGTTCTTCTTATCCCAAATAAGTTCAGTGGCAGACTTCATCTTCTCAACCATAATTTGTGCCATATTTACATCCTGATTCTGTATAGCCCAAAACATGACATCTGCATCTCCCTTTGTGCAAGAAGAAAAGGTGGCACTGCGAGGTACTAAAATTTGACAAACAATAAAGTGCAGTAGCCTATTGAAAGCATTAAACTGATTTATGTCGATCTTTCCATCTCTTAGCTTATACTCTGTTCCAATAATCCCTAGGCCTTTGGCATGAATATCTACAGAGTTGATCAAACTGTGGCCTACTTTAGATACACCAAACAAGGTCTCCAACAAATCAAGAGTGATACGAATAGCCTTACCTTTGACAAACGAGGTGAGTGACCCATCTTCTTCAGATTTAAGATGTGTAGAAAGCCTTGGCCAAATGCAGATAACTGGGTTCGGAGATAGTGCAAATCTTTGTCCATTTCATTCTCTGTAGAGCTTCAACCACACTAACCATTCCATGCTTTTCCAAATCTGCTACTTTATTTCCGTAAATCTTGATCTTCACTGCCTCAAACCTTTCGAGCTGATCTGCTATGAGGAAGGTAGCACTGTAGTCTCCCAAGCTGCTGGAACTCCCAGAAGCGGCCATGGAAAATAGCAAGGAAAAGCTCTGGAGGATCGTGGAAGGAACTGAAGTGAAACCCCTCAAGAAATTTGAGCGGGAATAATCAAATCCTCGAGAATGGGGAAGAGGGATTCTAGAGTCGATGGAGGGTTTCACAGACGTCGGAGTCGAAAGGGTGCGAAAGAAAGAGAGAGAATCAGTGAGGGATGAGTTGCCCCCGCACAGTGAAAGATAAAGTAGCTATCAAACAGGCGGAGCATTTATTGCATATGACGACAAAATAGATGGTGTCGATAGCTGAAAGGCGAAAAGAATAGATTCATTTAAATAAGGGAGAGAGAGTTAACACTTACTCTGAAATAGATTATTTTATTCTAATTATGCATAGATAATCTATTACAAATTGCACATGCCTAATTCCCATCTCAGAGAAGTAAATGTCTCTTCAGGTAAGACTTTTGTAAAGATGTCTGCTAACTGATTTTGAGTATCTACAAAGGAAATATTAATATTACCATTTGCTACATGATCTCGAATAAAATGATATCTAACCTCAATATGCTTTGTCATTGAGTGCTGTACAGATTTTTGGTGAGATTTATAGCACTAGTGTTGTCACATAGTAGTGGAATGGTCTTGATGTGTAGTCGATAATCTTCAAGTTGTTGTTTGATCTAAAGGAGTTGTGTACAACAGCTCCCAGCGGCTACATATTCAGCTTCAGCTGTTGATAAAGCTACTGAGTTTTGTTTCTTTGAAGACCATGATATCAGCATCTCGTAAGAAATTGACAACAACCACTGGTTGTTCTTTTCTATCCACTTTGCATCCAGCATAGTCAGCATCTGAGTAACGAATTAAATTTATTTCACAAGTTTTGGGATACCATAAACCCAAGTTATGAGTATGAGATAAATATCTAAAATCCTTTTTACTGAGATCAATTGTGATTCTTTATGATCAGATTGATACCTTGCATACACTGAATAAAATATCAAGTCTACTTGCAGTTAATAGAGCATGACCAATCATAACCTCTCTGTAGAGTTTTAGATCTACCTTCTTACCTTCTAGATCACTATCTAACCTGGTTGATGTGCTCATGGGAGTAGATAGTGGTTTGGCATTCTCAAACCCAATTTATTTTAATAGTTTCCTTGGTGATTTGATCTGACTGATGTGAGTTCCTTCTTTGCTTTACTTATTTGAAGTCCAAGGAAGTAGTTAAGTTCTCCCATTATGTTCATTTCAAATTCTCCCTGCATTAGCTTTTCAAATATACTTGCACAGAGATTCATCAGTAGATCTGAAGATAATATCATCTGCAAAAATTTGTACAATTATATATGTTTCTGGCACTAGATTTAATAAAGATAGTGCTATCTACTTTTCCTCTAATAAATCATGGTTTAATTAGAAATGCACTAAGTCTTTCATACCAAGCTCTGGGAGCTTGTTTTAAACCATATAAAGCTTTATGTAACTTAAAAACATGATTAGGATGATCTAAATCATCAAAACCAGGAGGCTGTTCTACATAGACTTCCTCCTTAATAACACCATTTAGAAAAGTTGATTTTACATTCATTTGAAAAGGTTTTAAATCCAGTGCAGATGCATAAGCACGCAAAATTCAAATAGCCTCTAGTCTAGCAACTGGTGCATAGGTTTCATTAAAATCTATGCCTTCCTCTTTATAATAGCCTTGAGCAACTAGTCTAGCCTTATTTCTAGTTATAACACCAGCTTCATCTAATTTTGTTCCTGAACACCATTTGGTGTCAATCACAGGATGATCTGATGGTCTAGGAACAAGAGACCATACCTGATTTCTCTTGAACTGATTCAGTCATCTTGCATGGCTAAAATCCAAGATTCATCAGTTAGTGCTTCATTGACTGTCTTCGGCTCTATTTGAGAGACAAACGCCAGATAATCACATAGCATTACCTCTGGTTCTTACCCCAACAGATGGATCTCCAATTATGTTTCTCTCTTGGATGATCTTTCTGATATCCCCATTCCCTAGGAAGATCATCATGAGTAATGTCCTTTTGTTGCAGTTCTTCCAGGGGTGGATCCTCATTATCTTTGATGGATGCATCCTTCAGTTTCTCGCAAAGATTTTATGTATCTTCATCATCACTAACAGTTTCCTTTCTCAAGGAAGGGTTAGATTCATCAAAAATAACATGTACAGATTGTTCATTAATAAGTTTCTTTTATTGAACTCTATATCCTTTGGTTTAGAAGAATAACCCATAAAAATACCTTCATCGGATTTGGATCCAACTTACCAATATTTGACTTACCATTGTTGTGAATGAAGCATGGGCATCCAAATATTATGAGATGACTGACCTTGGGTTTCTTCTGCTTGTATAGTTCATATGTTGTTTTCTTCATAATGGGCATGATCATAGCTCTATTATTATGTAGCAGGCTATATTTATTGCTTCTGCCCAGAAATATCTTGGAAGATTGTATTCAGATAGCATAGTTCTTGCCATATCCAGAAGTGTTCTATTCTTCCTCTTAGCTACTCCATTTTGCTATGATGTTCTTAGTGCTGAGAAGTTGTGTTGAATTCCTAGATCATCACAGAATTCTACAAACCTGTCATTCTGAAATTCTCCTCCATGATCTGATCTAATACTTATGATGTTGAACTTCTTATCTTTCTAAACTAGCTTGCTGAACTTTACAAAACTATCAAAGGTGTCATCTTTGTGTTCAAGAAATGATACCCATGTGAATATGGAATAATCATCAACAATAACAAATCCGAAATTCTTTCCTCCTAAACTTGTAGTTTCTCATTGGTCCAATAAGTCCATATGAAGCAATTCCAGGGTTTAGAAGTAGTAACAATTTCTTGGATTTGTAAGAGGATTTTGCATGTTTTCCTTTTGCACATGGTTCACAGATGTTATCCAGTCTTGAATTCATCTTTGGTAGTCCTTCCACCAGATCATATTTGATAAGCTTTCTAATTCCATCCAAGCTGGCATGTCCTAATCTTATGTGTCATAGTTCAGCATTTTGTTCTTTGCTTGCTGCCAAACAAATATCTTGACTCTTCAAATCTTCTAGATGTAGTGCATACAATTTCTTTCTCTGCAGGTTTCAAATATTGTTGTTCCATTCTTGATGATTAGACATTTAGATTTCTGAAACTTGATTTGATGACCTTTGTCACATAGCTGACTGATATTGATCAAGTTGTGCTTGAGTCCTTCGACGCAGAGAACATCTTCTATCAAAATTTTGTCTTTGCTTCCAATTGTTCCACAACAATGACTGTACCTTTACCATGTCTCCATATGTTACTGTTCCTTCTTCATTCTTGATAGATAATAGCTTTTTATTTCCGGTCATATGCCTTGAGCACCCGCTGTCAAGGTACCACTTTGATGCTCTAAGGCTTTCCTATAATAATCAATGAGATTTAGGTACCCATGTTCTTTTGGGTCCTGATTAGTTAGCTTCTACAAAATTCCTTTTTGGAACCCACTTTAAGTGTTTAGTTGTACAGGTATTTTAGTGTGACCTAATTTGTTACAGTGAGTGCAATAGACAATTTTATTTATTGTTTTGTTAGACTTACTATTTTTATTTGTTTTTGTTTTATAATCAGGTTCCTGTTCAGCTACGAATCTTGGTAATGGATATACTTTAGGATATACATTTGTTTCTTCATTCTCTGGTGGAGTATACCCAATTCCATATTTCTTCTTACTAGATCTTCTTGCTCCTTTTAATATTAACGAAGATCTTCCATTTGTTAATTTTTCGATTGTGCTGTCAAGTATTCGTTGTCTTTTGTTAATACATTAATTTCACTCTTAAATTTACTTATGGTTTCCTGGCTTTCAAGCTAATATTTTTTCATTCTTAGTTTTTACATCTTCACATAATAACTCATATCTTCTTTTTAGTTCTACAATTTATTTTCTAATTGTTCAGTTTCTGATTTAAATCTAAATTAGTTACTTCAAGGCAAGCATGATTTTTCTTGATTGATTTAAATTGTTTACAAACATCTTATATTTACTATATAACTCATTGAATGCATCTTATAAGCTATCTGAATCAGATTCATCACATGAAGTAAAGGAAGAGTCTGAGGTTACCTTATCATCGATATTTTCCATGAATGCTAGGTTAGCTTCTCTTCTTCTTCCTCACTGAGCTTGATTCACTGTCTATGTCACTTTCATTGTCCCATGCAGCAGCCATAACTTTCTTCTTGTATTTCCTGAATTTCTTAGTACTATCCTTCTTCTTGAATTCAACCTTCTTGAGTTTTGGACAATCAGCCTTGAGATGTCCAGGCTTCTTACATTCATAACAGATAGGCTCGGGCTTTTTGAAATCTTTGCCTTTAGGTCTTTTGAACTCTTTGCCTTTCTTGAAGTATCTCCTTCCTGACTGATATTTCTTTTTGGCTAGAATTCATTGCAGTCGTCTGGAGAGAAAAGCTTCTTCATCTTCACTGTTTTCTTCACTCCTGTCTGTGAACGTGTTTTTTCTAAAACACCCCCACAAAGATTTAATTTTAAAAAGATGATTTTTAAAGAGATGAAATAAAATAAGTGGAGGCGGTGAAAGAAGGAGAGGAAAGAAAAAGTACGTGTGTGCACGAAATGGAGGTGTGATCGTTAGGTAACGATGGTACCAAAGGAGATGGGTAAAGAAGACACGTAGGGTACTTACCTTCACCCAAAGATCGCATGAGTTATGATTACGGTTCAACTTCTATTCCTCCCACCGGTCGGCCGGCGAAGAAGACTTTAGTTCAGCGGTTACCTTGCAAAATGAGAAAACAAGAAACAAGTGAAAGGGGATTAGACTATGAGGTGAGGTATCAAAATCAGCGAAATGTAAGAAAAACGTAATGACAGCATGGGCGTTAACACACCTCGTGGGAGTGGTGTTAAATCCCTAAAATATAGGTGTGGAGAAAATGAAATGTGTGTATGAGAATGATGTGATGAATGCTAAATGAAAACTAAGAAAAGGAATGAAGAAAGGGGGTGGAGAATCCGATGGGGCAGAAGTCCGCTGCTTGAATGGCCGAGGTGGAAGATGAAAGCTCCTCCCGCCTCGCTTCGATGCACGTGAGAACGATGGAAGCTCCGAACTCCGAGGAATGGCTTGAGTAGCTTGAAATGATGGTTCTCCTTAGCTCGGAAGTCGAGTCTCTGGTGCGGTAGGGCTTCACCGTAATGCTTGAGTTATCCCCAAAACAGTGGCCTCGGGTGTTTTTTATAGAAAAAAATACCGAAATTGCGTCGGACACAGTGGATGCCGATCTCAGTGAATTGCGTCCGCCAAAAGCGACGAGTCTACCAAAATTGACTTGCTTCGATTAGGCCTTTCCAAACATCAATTATAGCAAATTCCAGAATCGCGTCAGCATAGACCTCCGCATTTTCAAACACTTCTGATTTCAAATGATTCTTTCCAAGAATTAATAAATAGAAATAATGAATCGCGAGGACCTGAGTGGTCGCGCATTTGAACAGAATCGATCTTCTGAAGAGAGTCGATCTTCATATGATGGAAGGTCAGAAACGCGACGGACCATGTGGATGCGATTCTAATTAGCAAGAAAATCTTTCTAAAAATAATTTTGGAATTTACCATAATTCGAAAATGGAAACTCTTAAACGTGTTGACTTTGTTGGACACGATTCAAACGTGGTAAGCGCCAGAAAAGGAAGTGTGATATGCGTCATTTTTACCTGCTGCGAATCAACATCCTAGAAGGCGTCCTCTGTGTCAAACGCGAATCACTTAAGCACAACAGACCCTTTCAGACCCCTTAGAAAAATTCCTAAAAACCCTAGAAAAATCCAAAAAAATAGGAAAATCATTCAAGAGGTTAATTGAAGAGAACTACTTTGAGGCATTGCAGTATAACATGAAATTTACTCGGTATGTTGTAAAAATGGCGTGTCTACAGCTGCCTCATCTTGGCGTCTGCTTTGCAAGGAAATGGAGTGGAATGACACGAAATGAAAGCAATGGAATAGAGGGAATTAGGTGGAATGAAATGGAGTGACTGAAAAGTAGATGCCAAGGTGGATGAGACACGCCTCAAAACATACGGCTGGAGTTGTTCTTCAATTCAAAATGAAGCGGCTGTAGAAAACCTCAAGAGAAAACTCAATGCCTGGACGAAGGGAAAGGGTGTGCACGTGGGCACGAAGGGGAGAAAGATCAACTTCCAACGTCGGGAAAGTACCTATCGACACAATCCGGCAGGTTTCACCATTGGGGAGCGTTTACCAGCTTGTGGACGTGCTTTAGCCAAGGTGGATCTATGGGAAAATAGATGAATTGATATAGGAATCCAGAGATAGAAAATTTCTCAAGAGATGATTTCCAAACCTCAACAAGATGAATTGAGTACTTGACTCGGAGTGGAATATTTCATGTTAATTGGAATTAAGGAATAAGTGGTTCTCTTCAGTTAAGCACGAGAGTAATCTTCCGAAAATGTGCTCAAGTCCTACATGATGCATGCTGGGCTAAAAGAAAAGATTAAAAAAAATACAAAATATCAAGGATATATTGCTACGATGCTGAAGTCAAGATACTGGATGAAATTCGTCATCCTTCTGTAAAACATAACGGTCTATCCTCAAGTCATAAGAGTCCTCTAGAATTATCACTATTTTTTGGCGGAGGAGAGGACTCAAATTCCATATTCATCAGAGCCTTGAGGTCCTTGATATGCTCTAATAGAGTATAACATGTAAGATGCAACTTATACAATACTGGGAAAAGATCACCGAGATGGTGTGAATTGTACGGCGAGAAACGTGTCCACAACCTGCGCTCAAAGACTGATCAGCATGACAAGCACAAATAATAACAAGAATATCAAAATAACGTTGCTTGAAAATCACGGCAAAGTAAATGGACGCGCTTCACTTACCTAATCACGACGGCCTTGTTGGTCGCGATTTACCTTTACCGTTGCGATGGAAGTCGGATTAAGCGCTTTGAATTGCGACGTATGTGTCGGACGTGATTTTGACTTTCCACCCGAGGCTTGATTTTCTTGCCTATTTTGCATTTCTTGCTCTCTTTTGGAGTTGCCTCCGGGCTTGTGCGGCCATGGGGGTTTAAAACACCCTCCCCCATGCTCTCTTCATGCATGTCAACCTCTCCAAAGACCAAGAATCAAGCAATTAAAGGGAGGAGAAGAAAAGAGAAGGAGAGGAAGCTATGGAGCATGATGGAGCCCCCTCATCCCAGAAGCCAAGAGTTGAGGGATTCATGAGATTGAGCAAGATAGATGGTCACATCTACAAGCTTATTTAGCAAAGTTGTAAGTTGAAATGATTTCTTGCATTGAATTTGATGTATTCTTGCTCTTTTTTTAATGTTCTTATTCTTCTCTCTATTTATTTTTCTTTTCTTTTCCTCTTTTCTTCCTTTCCAAATGTCATGGCCGAACCATTTAACCCACTTCTTACCCTGCAAACATCCCCCCATGTTACCCAACCACTCCATACACCATGCCCTCATTCGTTGCATCATGTGCTATTATCATGCCATGACCCCTATTGTCCTCCCATGCACATATTACCCTCCCATGCGCCAATCCCATCATGGCCATCTCAACAATGCACATACCTATCCATGCATACCTCCTATAGGATTATCCCTTTTCTCGGGCAACTGTAGATACATGCGACTTCATGGCTTCAAAAACTGACCGCCTCCATCACTCTTGACATAACCATACTCTCCTGGTGGGAAATCCAAATCTAGCCGTCCATGCCAAAGATATCATGAAATTCACCTCGATTGGGCGGCTATGGGGCTCTCGTAGAACTATGGCATCCTCAAACCACACTTTCCTCTTCAAGACCTTTAAAGCAACCATCCCATTGGAAGAAGTTGAAATTTTGCTAGGTTTGAAGCAGATGAAAAGAGGCGACGAGGGTGAGATGGCAATCATGCTGAGGAGCTATACAAGCAAGGCGGTACTTGAAAGCTTCATGGATGCAAGAGAGGCTCAAAGCGTCCAAACCGCTAAAGGTATAAATTTGCAACAATTGGCAGTCTGGACGATGGAGGAAATACCGAAGGTGGGAGATGATGAGAGATTGGAGAAAGTGATGAGAGGATTCACCATATGCTTGGCGGGTGCACTCCTCTTCCCATCAATCGCAACATTCTTGAGGAGGACCAATTAAGCGCGGTGTGCGGCATATGGGAGGGAGAGAGACTGGGACCGGCGGTCCTAGCCTTCCTCTACAGTGGACTCACGGCGGTGAGCTTGGGTAGGCCCTCCTATGGTTCCATGCTTTTATTTACCTGCTGGACTGACCTGACCTGCACTTCAAGTTTGATGTGAACAATGAAGTCCCTAGCGCGTCCCGCATCTACTCCAAAAGTCTGCTTCGTCATATGAACAACTTGGTTGGCTTAGAATGGCGTGTGGCTAACCGGGTGCCACAACTCAAAATGCGGGCTGATTGGCGTGGTCACCTCCGAAGCATGCCCAGGAATGCGTTCACTTGTACTTCGGCGCCTCTTCTAGCCAGGGACCTGCGGACGCTGCTACAACCCAGTGTGGAGCTGCGACTGATCGGTGCAGTTGAATTTGTGCTTTACAACTCATACCGCTGCCTCTCTCAACTCGGACTCCCACGGCGCAACTTCGAGGGGCCGTCTCATCTTCCGCCAATCAAAAGATAGAAGATCGGTACCAACAATCATGGAGAAGAGGCAGACACCAGCAAAGCACTGTGGAAGATTTTCTCTTTTAGGCGGCTGGTCCCACACGTGGAGGAAGTGGAAGTGAGTGGATGGCTTATGTATGGGAGCTCCTAAAAATATGGCCCAAGGTGGCCGTTTGTAAACGCCAAAATTGATTCATCAATAACAATTATATTGCATCCTTTATAGACCAAATTGCACCATCTCATGTGATTGTACCATCCGAACAGTTTTGATTTTCTCTTCAAAAATGGTCCTCGGGTGAGCCTTTTGAATCGCGACGGACACAGACATCAAGATAACTTCTTAATCCGCCCAACAAAACTGCCGCGGTTTACCATAATTGCATCCACTAGCCCCAACGCGTATCATTTACTTCAAAAATTCAAAATCGCACGCCTTAAACTCAGCGTCGGGGCAATGATGGCTCTCTAAATCGCGGCGACGGTCTCCGCCACGTTTTAAATGAACGCTACAAATTCGCGTCGCCTGTATCCGACGCAATTCAAACCTGTGCCGAGGGGTTTAAAACACCCAAGGGCGCCTCCGGCTCCCCCTTTCGCCTCCCTCACTTCTCCGATCCCTCTCATCTCCGACCTCCCTTCTCTCAACTCTCTCCCCTCTCTTTTGTAAACTCTACCCTTGCTCTCTCCCTCTCTAGCCCCCTCTTTCTATGAGCAAGATGTCGGCGTCTAAGCGCCGACAGAGGAAACGTCGTTGGCACCGGGGACGGCGGAGACGCCGGGGACGGAGGCACGGCTGATGGTAGCCAAACTTTTGGAGGCGGGTGGCAAAATGGAGATGGTGCTGGGGAGGAAGGCGCCTCGATGGCACTGGAAGAGACGGCGGCGGCAATGGAGGAGGAGGTGCCGAAGGAAGAGGAAGCGGCGGTGCCGAGGGGACGACGGGGCCGTGAAGCACCACCTCGCGGCGATACGGTAAGTACCCCGACCTAAACCTTGATTTGAGAGGAAGGGGAGGAGGACAAGGGTCGTCGGTCTGGAGGAAGAAGAGGGTGGTGAATCGCGATGACACTAGTCGTCGCGTTTTAAGGGGTTGAATCGCGACGCCTAAGCCGTCACGTTTGAAAGTGAAACGCGACCACCACGGTCGTGATTCAAGCTGAAGCGCGACCACTGTGTTGGTCGCTATTCAGAGGCTGCCCAAGAAGGGGGGATTTGGGCATGATTTGCACAGTTTAGTTGTTTTAAGTATATCTGAATGTGTGTGACTTGTTTGCACCTTTTGACATGCAAGGAGTTATGTGGCCGCTGGTGATAAGCGGTGTACCTGGGGCTCCCGGACTTCCAGAGGGAGATAGTCCGGGGGATGGGGTTTGGGCCGATCTTGGAGATCGAGCCTTTTTATGTGGACCCTCCTGGTACAGGCGATTAGGGAGTGGTGGGATAGAGTGAGCAGAGCGTTCTTGTTTTCGTGGGGTCACATGGTGCCGACTTTAGTGGATGTAGCGAGGATCACCGGCCTCCGGGTGGACGGGGAGGCGGTGATAGGGGTGACATACGCGGACTACACCGAGTTCGCGCAGGACCTGCTGGGGCTAGAGCCAGCAGCTGCAGATGACCTCGACGACCGGAGGATGGTCGACCGGGTGGAGTTTCTGGAGAGTTTGGGTCTACGCGGGGCGAGCCAGATCGGAGAGGAGTCGCTGCACGAGTTCGTGCAGCGAGCGGCGGGGCTAGCTAGGGCAGTGTACGGCCAGGACCCCGAGGATGTGGAGAGGGTGGACCGGGTCCTGAAGAGGTTCCTGGTCCTTTTCTTAGGCAAGATGCTGCTGGGGACGAAGGGAGACGACATTCACTGTTGCTTCTTGGAGCTCTTGGTGGATCTGGAGAGTGTGGGGTATACGCATGGGGCCGGCGTTCCTCGCCCACACCTCGCCGACCTCTCTAGAGGCACGGGCACGAGACCACGTGGGTGGATTTGCCCCTTTCTCCAGGTACGCTCATTTTTTGCTTTCTTAGTTTACCTGCACTTAAAATTTATTAGTCAAGCTAATAAACATGTTCATGCGTGCAGGTGTGGAGCTACTACTATATCCCCCTGGGGAGGGCGACCGAGGTGCGTCCCGACACACTTCCCCTGGCACGGAGATGGCTGCCGGTCGTGACGGCGGCATCCTTCTCTCTCCAGCTCACATTATGGAGCGACGGAAGCACGAGCACGAGCGTGGCCGGTGGGCAGAGGAGCGCAGCCGGTGGGAGCAGGAGTGCAGCCGGTGGGAGCAGGAGTGCAGCCAGTGGTCGGAGGAGCGGGAGCGTCTCTCTCAGCAGGTCCTGGACACGCGTACCAGTCTGGGCGTCTCCGAGTGCCTGCTGCGCGAGGCGGAGGATCGGTACTGGCACGGCTGCGAGCGCGCTGTGAGGGAGGGGCGAGCCAGCGCCTACTCTGCCAGCTACTTGGTGACGTCCTTTGAGTACCATAGGAACGTCCAAGAGGGACGAGGCGCCCAGAGGTCTTCCGACTCCCGCGCCTCCATGAGGCCTCCGGCTCCTCGCTCGACCCAAGACCCCGCGAGGCAGAGAGCAGCAGACACCCCCGACCAGCCGAGAGTGTTGCGAGAGCTAGGCCATCTTATGATATGTACTCTTTTGTTTTTCTCCCTGATGATGTGTACCTAGTGGGGTACTTTATGATGTACTTTGGGGTTGCCCCCCCCCCCCCTTTAGCCTTGATATATATACATCTTGTGTCCTTTGCCTTCTCCCCTTTCTGTCTTGCCTGAAAAACACTTAAACAAACAAGTTAAATGTTTATTTTGGCCCAGCCTTTTGCACTTAGGCGAGTTAGGCTTCATGATCTTGTCAAAGAGCATAGTCTTTATTAAATAAGGTGGAAATATCCTAGAGTGAGAAGGTCTGGTCCTATCCTGGTCGCCCCTCCTTGGGGGGCGACCATGGCCGCCCATGGAGGGGGGGTGCCGATCCCCTCCTCCCCCTCCTGGCCCGCTGTTCACTCTACCCCCGTGCAAACCCCTTTTACTACTACTGTTCCTAGCTGGGCCGCCCCTGCTAGATCGTGGCCTGCCCTAGGCTCCTCAACCGATGCTGCTCCAGCCCTAGGGCGGGATCCCCCTTCACGATGGCTAGCTGCTTCAACCGGATCTGCAACTGCTGGTGTCCCTGCTCCAGCTGCCCTAGGCGTCCCCCAGCTGGGATTGGCTGCTTCGACCAGATCTGCAATAGATGGCATCCTGCTCATATGCCCTAGGCGTCCCCCAGCTGCCTCCTACTCAAGGGTGCGATCCCCCATCCAGTGGGCACGCCGATGGAGCTGCTTCTACCCCCAGCTGTCCTTCTGCTACGTCCTTTGTTCAGGCCCTGTTGCGATCACTGTGCCATCTAGCTCTCCCTCTCGCCATTCACCCCCCAGCCTCCACTGATGCAGGGGAGCCAGCAGTGTTTTTTTCCATGGAGGAAATCAACATCTCGTGCAAGCCCATGGAACTGGCGGTGATAGCAAGAACACCCCATGGCCGACCTCCTTTCCAGGTGATCTGCTCCCACCTACAGCAGCGATTCAAGTTCCAAGAAGATTTCATCCTCAGCGCGCTGGACAATCGCCATCTGCTCATCAAATTCCAGAACAAGGAAGACTTTCTCCAGGTTCTGCGCAAAGACTCCATGTATGTGCAAGGCAGAATCTTCAGGTTCTTCAGTTGGTCGATCGACTTCTCTCCCGAGGCTGACTCACCTGTGATCCCAGTTTGGTTTGAACTGCCGGGACTACCCGCAACTTCTTCAATGATGTAATGATTCGCTCCATAGCTGGGAGCATTGGCCCAGTTCTGAAAGTTGGCAGGAACACTCTCGCTATGACACGCACGTTCTCTGCTCGAGTAAATGTCCAGATAGATGTGTCTCATCAAATGCCCGATTGAATCTGGGTCGGCATGGGGTCGAAGGGCTACTAGCAGCCCATTGTGTATCCTGAACCCCCACTCTACTGCTCTTCATGCAAACGGCTTGGGCACCTGCCATCTAAATGCAACAAGACATCTGCCAAGTTGAACCAGCAATCAAATAGCTCAGGTCTGGGCCAGTCTGAGAATGCCCCAGCACATAAAGTTGGTATGAACTCTGAAGGCATGGCTCCGGGGCGGACTGGAAAACAAGTGTGGTGACTTGTTCCTAACAGTGGGTAGTCTTCTGAGCTGCTGTGAGCCCTCCCAGTGATGCAAAGGATGCTAATCCTCCCGGTGAGCAGATCAGTCCCTCGTCAAGTGCTAATACAACTGACCATTGCTTTATGCCACTCCCATCCAGCACTGTGTTAGCAGCTCGTGGAGGATCCCACTGTGTGCCCTGGTGTCCAGAACGCTCAAATGTCATTCAAGATAGCTGCACAATGTCATGTCTACCCAGTGTTCGATGAAATGCCAATTCAGAACCAGAGCATGTGACTGCTGCTCCCCCTGCTGCTCATCCTCGTGATACAGAACCAACACCAGGACAAATCCACATAGCAGCCACTTCTGATGGCGATCATGTCCCTGCTTGTTCTGCCACGGTACCCCTTGATAATGCAGCAGTGAGCACCATCCTCCCAGTTTCTGAGGGGAGGAAAACACTCCAAGGCCACAGCCACCCCGAGCACTAAACGCTGATGCCCGCGTCTGGAAGCCGACCACTGGCCATCAGCCTGAACATAAACCAGACCTTCTTCTTGACGACCCCAATCAGTTTGCACAGTTTCTGAAAGGATCCTCGGCTGAAGTCACTCCATCCTCCCATGATGCAAAGCGGACTGCACCACTTGGCACCCCATCCGGAGGGGAAGCCTCGTCGTCCCCAACAGCTCCCCGGTTGTCTTTTGCTGAAGCGCTGCGTAAGAAAACCAAGAAAGGTGAGGTCCGCATTATAACATCAAAACCTCCGGCCCCGAGCTTTCCATCTGCAGCATCTACAGGGGCAGCACCACCCCGCTATCCAACTGCTGGCCGCACAGCAGCACCCCTCCTGCCGAGCATTGCAGGAAGCGCCGGTGGCCACGTGATATGCCTACCCGAGCTATATAACATCAGAAGCGCCCCGGGGCTCGAGGGCGAGGAAGTGGATCTGCTGACTCTTCATACAAACTGGGTTGGCCGAACCCGTAGCACTTCAACTCGAAGCGTAGATTCAGATGAGGACTTCGAGGAATATGAGGACTGATTTCTTATTTTGGGATGGATGCGCCACCTTCTCTTGACCTCTCTGCGTAGGGAGTCTTTAGCTTATGCCCCCGTGATCCTTGTACTCTTTTCCTTTATGCTTTTTAGTTATATAAAATATGATCACCTGATCATGACATTGAAGTTTCACTCCTTTGTCATATCAATTAAAAAAAATAAAGTGGAAATAAAGAAACAACATAATAGACAAATGCAATACGCAAGCAGGCACATGCCGATAGGAAATTTAAAAAAAAATGAGCATGTGTTTGATGCATTCAAACAAATGGAGTATGATTTTCAAATTTTTGTGTTTTCTTTTTGGAAATATTCAATTTTGTTGGATTTGGTTTTTTTATATTTTGAAAAATATGTATTTTTTGTGGTTTTAAAAATATTCAAAAAAAATCGTTTTTGAAATATTCCTTTTTTTATTTTGAAATATTCATATTTTTTGAGTTTTAAAATGTTCTATTTTTTTGTTTTGAAAATATATATTTTATTTTTGGATTTTGAAATAAGGGTCGCAACCCGGCTTAGTCCCTTCTAAAAGACGCGCGGAACAAAGGGAATCCGCTTTAATTGGAAAAATTTGGTACTTGGGCCTTTTAACTACTCAACCATCATTCAAATTCGTTAATAATTCTCAGGTGTGTTAAACAGAGGTTGGACGTGCTTAAGTGGTGCCTTCACCCAAGGTGGCTTTCGGCGACATCCTCTTCAGTTGGTCACTACCTTGCCTTGACCCTAGGATGTACCCATAGGGGAAGAAGTGTTGGATCGAAATGAAACTAAGAATGTCCTAGAGGGGGGTGAATAAGACTTCTTCCCTTTTAAAATTTGCTTTTGAAATTGCACAATACTAAATAAATGAGTTAGTACTTAGTGTGTGGTGTGTGATTCAAGTGTGAACTAGGCGGAAAACAATCACACAGAAATGCATAAGACACTACAAGAGAAAGCGGTATTATCGACGGATATTTCCGACCGATTTTTCCGTCGGTAAATACCGACTAAATATTTCTGTCGGTATATTTGTCGGAAATACCGACCGATAGACTCCGTCGGTAATATCCGTCGGAAATATCCGTCGGTAAACCCGCACTTTCCCGCTCCCCGCCATCATCGTGAAACGCTCTCTCTCTCCCCCTCTCTCTCCCTCTCTCTCTCTCCCTCGCCCCTCGCCGCCGAGAGCTGCTCCGCCACTGTCGACCGTGTCGAGCTGCACCACCGTCGCCGCCGCTGTCGAGCTGCACCAGCGCCGCCGCCGCTGTCGAGCTGCACCACCTGCACCACCGCCGCCGCCGTCGAGCTTCGCCGTCGAGCACCGCTGCCGGTACGTACCCCCTCCCCCTCCTGGCAACCCCCTCCCCTGTCGGCCCCCCTCAGCCCCGCCGCGACGCCACCGGCCATTGCTCAACCTCGCTGTGCCGCCGACCGGCCGTTGCTTCACCTCCTTGCTCCGCCGCCGACCCTCGTGCGTCTTCCTCTCTCTCTCTCTCTCCTCATCTCTCTCTCTCTCTCTCTCTCTCTGGGTTGGGAGATTGGTGAGGGGAGGGTGGTGGTCGCTGGGGGAGGGGGAGGTGCCCGGAACCAATGGGGTGGGGGAGGTTGGTGAGGGGAGGGTGGGGGATTCAGTGGGGGTAGGGAGGGGGAGGGGGCAATGAGGGTGGGGCTTTGGTTGGTGTCGGGGTTGGGGTTAGGGGGGAGGGGGTTCAGTGGGGAGGGGGTAGTGGGGATGGGGCTCAGGCGATGGGGTGGGGGGGTTCAATGGGGGTGGGGATTCGGTGATGGGGAGGGGGCAATGGGGGTGGGGGGGTTCAGTGGGGGTGGGGTTCGATGATAGGGGGGTTCGGTGGGGGGTGTTTTTATTTGATTTGGTGTGTAAGTTTGCAGGTCAATTTTGCAGGTGGGGGTGGGGTGAGGGGGCAGTGGGGAATGCATTTTATTAATAGGTGGGGTGGGGGCAGTGAAAATAGTGATTAAGCTTCCCTAACTTTTTTTTAATAGATGTTAACATTTTTAAAAATATATTTTTGATCTAGAATGTATTTTAATAGATGTTTTTATATTTCTACGTGGTCAACTTCAAACAAGGCTTCAGATAGCAGTGATCTTTATGATCATAGGAATGAGTTATTACATATTAAGAAAAGAGTTGCCTATTATATACATAAACCGATGTTACTTTTATGTGTGAGATGAGCTTGCACGTTGTTTGAATTAACAAGGTGCCTATTAATTAGCATAGATTTATTTCTAAGGTTACTCTAAAGAACGACGAAGAATCTTTTTATGATTCTCCAAATTATACAATTTGAATAGTACTTTTGGCTTGGTGTGCATAGCTCAAATGGCAATCGGAGGAAGGGAATGGCAATAAAACATAACCCGATGCCTTTTAACATGCAACCTAAATTGGGGATATGAAAGTCTTTTACCCAAAGAAGGCAAGCTAAAAAAACTGGAAAAAGACTGAGTCGGATATGCAGTTGTATAGTCTTGTAACATTAGCCATGGGATAGGCATTTAGAAGTGTGTTACACACCACTTATTAGCCATGGGATAGGCATTTCTAAAGAAGCCAAATACAAACACCAATGATGTATACATCCCAATTTAGGAAAAAAAAATTAGTACAAACTTTTCCTTCTAGACATTAGTTTAGTTTTCGTTTAATTGTTCACTTTCAATTTAATGATTAGTATTACACATCTTATTTTAATGTATTTGTTTAGTATTACACTTGTTTATATGTAATTCATTTACATGTATGTGTGAATTGTTTAATATTGCACTTGTTCACATCTAATATTTTGTTTTTATTTTCCTTTAATATTTATGTGGTTTTTAAATTTGATGTATGCATGTATAGCATTTATCACTGCACACACCTCACGAGAGCGGGTTAACCTGTGTCAATGAACCTTCCCGTTCAAAACTTTGGGATTGATATGCACGAGTCTTATTTTCACGATGAGAATGTGTATATCTAACTCAAAGTCTTGAATTGTCCCGTTTTAGACAGTCTGTGAATGTTTGATCGCAGTTAGGTGGTCTACTATTGTGTTTGTATTGTTTGTTAAAAATTTCGGGTGCTTCTACTCACTCCTCTCTGATATACCTTTATTGATTTAGAATATTTTCTTAACCACTTATTAGTAAGTGTTTAAGAAATATCTTAATCAATAAATATTTTTGGTATATCGAGAGGTGTGGGGAGATGTTGCCGAAATTTTCAGCAAATAATACAAACACATAGTAAATGGTCATCTGAGTGCGATCAAATATTCACAGATGGGTTAAAAGTGATAATCTAAATAATATATCAAACCTATTCATTTTGACTTACTCGAACGATGTGAGGGTGTTTGGATTTTAACTCGTGACATGACATTTAATCTGTGTAGGAAAAATGTCTTATGAGAATCGGTCATGGATGTGCCGTGGAATAGTGAATGAAGTTGTGACAGAGGAGTTTAAGACAGAGTTGACAGTTTTATTCAGTTTGCATTGAGTAATTCATCAGTAGCAGTTGATCCGATGGGTAACATCGATGTCTGTGTTCGGCTAGTAGAACAGAAGTGGATATCGACATGGGATTGCAGCTCATTTGTGTACGAGAGGATTTGTTGCCCATTATGAGTTATGGTCGTCTCATGGTGAGTTGAATATTCAGTCGTCTGCACCAGCTAATTACTTTGCCTCCACAAGTACGTAAGTAGACATGGTTGTCGATGCTGCTGGTCTGGAGTTCATATTCATGAAGATCAAACAATGAAGAAGTGCCGAATGATACAGCTCAAAGATTTTATCAGTTACTTCAAGATGCTGATGAGCCATTATGGGATGGTTGTGAGAAGCATACACGGTTGTCTGCAGTGTCGCAGCTACTGAATTTGAAATCTGAATTTCATATGAGCGAGAGTTGTTTTGATCGGCTTCTCTTACTCGTCAAGAGTATGCTTCCTCAATCAGAGAGGTTACATGCTGATTTTTACCGTGCGAAGAAGATGGTGAATGATCTGGGGCTTGGTTTTATGAAAATTGATGCATGTCCGAATCACTGTATGTTGTACTACAAAGATGATGCAGATCAGACATCATGTTGTATTTGTAAGCATGATAGATTCAAGCCTAAGAGAGGGGACAAGTCAAAGCAGAAGGATGTTCTGTATAAGTCATTGCGGTACTTTCCGATCACACCTAGATTGCAAGCGGTTGTTCATGTCCCCAAGACAGCTGGACACATGACTTGGCATGTGGAAAGAGTCCGTCGTGACGATCTTGAAATGAGTCATCCTGCTGATGGTGAAGCTTGGGCTCATTTTAGCCGTACTCATCCTTACTTCTCAAGGGATCCACACAATGTGCGGCTGGGTTTATGTACAGACGGTTTCAATCCATTCGGAGGCTCGGTGGCATCTTACTCATGTTGGCCAGTATTTCTAACACCGTATAACCTTCCGCCAGGCATGTGCATGAAGCGTGAGATCTGTTCCTTTCATTGCTGATTCCGGTCCAAAAGTCCAGGAAAAAATATAGACATATATCTCAGACCATTGATTGAGAACTAAAATTGTTATGGTCAGATGGGGTTCTCTCTTATGATGCATCCAGAAAATAGAATTCCAATTTGAAGGCTGCATTAATGTGGACAATAAGTGACTTCCCAGCGTACGACATGTTATCTGGCTAGAGCACACATGGGAGGTTGGCATGTCCTTATTGCATGGAGGATTCTAAATCATTCGTATTGAAATCTGGGGGAAAATCATGTTGGTTCAATTGTCACCGTCGATTTCTACCGAGTGACCATCCTTTCCGAAAGCAAAAGGATTCTTTTGTGAAAAATACAATTGTGATGGAGGAGGTAGATATGGAACGGGTGTCTGGTGGAAACATGGCGAGGCGGGTCCAGAACTTACCGACTGTATCACAACGGCCTGGTAGTACCCGACAAATCCCCGTCTTTGGGAAGGATCACAATTGGGTGAAGCAAAGCATATTTTGGGAATTGTCTTATTGGTCAACACTTTTGATACGACATAACCTGGACGTCATGCATATAGAGAAGAATGTTTTTGATAATGTGTTCAACACAGTTATGGATGTCAAAGGCAAAACGAAGGATAACGTCAAGGCACGAATGGATTTGAAAGTACTTTGCAGACGTCCAGAACAGAGCTGCAGCATGTTAGTGGAAAAGTGGTGCAACATAAAGCTTCATATGTGCTTGGGGCTAGACAGATTAAGGAAGTGTTGCAATGGTTGAAGCAATTGAGATTTCGGATGGATATTTCTCGAAAGATGATATTGTGTGTAAATGTCAACGAGGGGAAAATATACGGAATGAAGAGTCATGACTGCCATGTTTTCATGCAAAGACTGATGCCACTTGCTTTTCGTGAGTTGTTGCCGAAGCAAATAGGGGAGCAATGACTGAGCTGAGTCAATTCATCAGAATTTTATCTGCATCAGAACTCAGACTTCATGACTTGCAAAATATGGAGCAAAATATAATACAGACAGTCTGCAAATTAGAGAAGATATTTCCTCCAGCATTCTTTGATTCAATAGAGCACCTGATCATCCATTTACCATATGAGGCTAGGTTCGAAGGACCAGTACAATTTTGATGGATGTATCCGTTTGAGAGGTATATTCCTATGTCTCAATTTATTCACATTACGACGATCTTTTATATTTCATATGTATTCATTTGAATTATTTTCATAGGTGCATGCACGATCTTAAGATGAAAGTCCGCAACAAAGCACAAGTTGAGGGCTCCATTACCCAGGCGTACCTTATTGAAGAGATATCGAACTTTTGTTCGATGTACTTTGACATGGATGTAGATGCGGTTATTTTCCCGTCCCGAAAAGGACGAAAAAGCGATCGTCTCCACACGAAAATATAGAAGGGATAGACAATGAAAAAAATGAAACGCGATCGCCAGGTACTTTTCCTAAAAAGCACCAAAAGTAGGGACGGGTAGGGAAGGAGGTGATGTGTACCTTTTTACCCGTAGAAAAGAAGCGGGATGTGTGGTGCGGTGGGTTTACCCTCCTCTTTCAACCGGCCGGCCGGCGAAAGAGATTCAGCTCGGTACCTTTCACCCGTAGATCGCGGGATTGTGGGCGGGTTCTTTCCTCCTCCTTCCACCGGCCGGCCGACGAAGGAGATTCAGCTCAGGTACCTGATACAGAAGACAATAAAAAAAGAACAACGGGATTAGCCCGATGTGTAGTAAATGAATACAACAATGGAAATGAAAGACATAAATAGGAAAAGGGAAAGGACACTCCTTTTGGGTGGTCTTTAAACCCCAAAAAACTGGAAAGTGGTGCGTGCATGCATGATGTGTAAAATGAAAAGGAAAAGGGGCAACGTAGGGCCCAAATGAAAATGAAAAGGACCACGTGGGGTTCGGAGGAAGGGAAAAGTGGGGTGCTGCGCCGAGGAGGCCGGACGGCGTGATGGCACGATGGAGGGCAAACGAGAGGAGGAAGAGGACGATGACGTCAATGGAGAGCTTGCGAGAGACGGAGACGAGGATGCCGAGGAAGCAGACGGTGTCGAAGCGCGAGACGGCAGGGCTCCGCCGCTTGAAATCCCCTCCCTCTCTCTAAAATCTCTCTCTCTCTCTCTCTAAAAACCCTCTCTCTCTCTCTCTCTCTAAACCCCCCCGGAAAAACCCAAATGAAAAGCCCCCCCTGGAAATGGGGTTCTGCGCGAGCTTTAAGCTCTGGGTAAAAATCGCATCAGGGACAGCCGCCGTAATTAAAGCTGTAAATCGTGTCGACTCTGATGGCCGCGCATTGGATCGTTGCACCGCCTCTAAAACGCGTCCGGGTAAAGCGCCGCGATTTGAATCGCGGCTGGACGCCGAACGCGATTAAGACTCGGCTTACCGACTTAAGAATGCGCTGGCGACATGACGCGACAATATGATTTGACATCTCTGAATCGCGTCATCCGACATCTCTGAATCGCGTCGATTAAGACTCGGCTTACCGACTTAAAATACTCTTTTAAGGCAAAATAAGGGTCATTTTGGGCGATACGGCGCAACTTAAAAATTTGCCCGCGGGGGGAAAATTCGCGTGTCTACAACGGAGATCCGAACCCGACGCACTCAACCTCCACGTAATGATGATGGTGGAGATTCTAATGTGTCTGACCGACTTTCTGTGTTCAAGTGTCCCGGGCGAGCATGTCACGCCCCTCCAATTTAGCAGCGGAATAAATCGGAGGGAGACGCGAACAGCGAGTATGGTAACGACAATTGCGCATACTTTCGCAAACATCAGAGCATCTAATAAACAATAATTGGAATAAACTCTTATTTCATTATAAAATCACTAGGACTATTACAACAACTAATTCAGAGCCACACATAAGGCTCAATGACGTCATTACATTGAAAAGAAATCTAAAGCAATAACTACTAGACTCCAATTGTGCTAGGGTAACTTCATCATTTGACTCCAGGTCACTCATCACTCTGGTCCTGTCCCATTGGTACGTATAACGTCATTGTTCGACTTACCTGAGACACAATAACAAATAACGAAGGGTGAGCGATAACGCCCAGTAGGACTTAAATCTCAGGCTCAAGCAGACTTTAAATAATTAATGCATTAAATGGCAGAGTAACTAATGATAGAGAGAGTCGTGTAAAGTCGAGAAAGTAATAGCACAAGCAACATGGTTCAAATAGCAGATGAATCAAGTATAGCACGATGACTAAAGTTAAGTCACGATAGAAAACGATAACAACAATAGCAAGTAACGATATTGTCCAAAATAGCAAGAGACATGTATAGCAAGAAGAGGTGATAGTAGATGGTCATGTAAAGAGTAAATTGCACTTTGAATGTGATCAAGTCGCGATAGCACACATTAACTCAAGATAGCGAGTATCAAGTAGAGCAAGTAGAGCGTATAATGAGATAGCGTGTAACGAGATAGCGTGTAACGAGATAGCGTGTAACAAGATAGCGTGTATGGTTGCACAACGGTGCACTGGTAGAGTACGACAATAGTCACTTTGGGACAGTAGCCGTTTCACGATAGTACATTATGTCTGAACTCCTCAGACTAATGTATAACAGTTTGTGATAGCACAGTAATATCACAGTACGTCTGAACTCCTCAGACTAAAAGGATAGTAGTCAGATGTCTAGCCAAGATAGTATAGTCAGAACCGGTGCAATGCAGAACACCGTCAATAGCCCCTGCAGGTATTTTCGGGTGGCTCTCTGCCCCCAGGACTAGATTGGAGCCCCTCGAACACTCTCCGTGCCCTGCACAGTATGCATTATAGCGCTAGACAGTCATGAAATAGTACAAACGATAGGAGCCACAACAGCTCAACGAGTCTCAAGAGAGTACTAGATGAATAGACGAGAGAGACGAGATAGTAGACTGAACGTGAATAGACAAGAGAGACGAGATAGTAGAGTGAACGTGAATAGGCGAGAGAGACGAGATAGTAGAGTGAACGTGAATAGACGAGAGAGACGAGATAGTAGAGTGAACGTGAATAGACGAGCGAGTACAGTATATATGAGATTCTATGGTCATTACACATGAAACGTCGAGTAACGAGTGATGGTAACAGTTGCACAACACGCGCGTACGGTGTTGGCAGTCAGGTGGAACACAACCTTTCCGCTGGCCTCGTTATGCACAGGTCCAGAGGTTCGACGTGATTCAAGATAAGAGCGAGAGAACAATCTAAGGCCGTTTGGATCTTACTGATCCCTAGAGTGTATCATAGGTGTTAGGGTACAACCGGCTCGTCGACCACATGGGAATCCATGATCAGAGGAGACTTATGGAGGCCTTGAACAAGGATTCACTAGTCCGGCGGAAGGAGTATCCGACAGAGAGTTAGTCCAAGTCAAGAAGAGGGCAATTATAGAAACAAGTGCTCGACGTTCTAGAGGAATTCTAGAATAGTGGAGCGTCGAGATCAGTGTTTCAAAACAACACGAAAATCGAGGACAAGTTCATTTACAAGTAAGGCAATTTAATTGCATAAATTACCAGATAAATTATGTCACAAGTTCATGCCAATTAAGCCATATTTGGATGGTTCCAAGTGTGTGCATGTGTCATGAAATTGTAGATAGGAAGATGTCGTAAATATGTATTTTAAAGCATTCAATATAGTTCCATGTAAAACAAGTGTTTCTACTGCGTGTATGACTGTTAAAAAGGCGTAAGGATATTTTTGAAAGTGAGAGAAATAAATATTATGGGTTTTTATGCAAAATCCTGTGAAGGCGACATAGGGTTGTAAGGATCGCGACAGGTACCAGGCAGAACGCGACATGGCCTACAAAGGGTGGCGACAGGGCTGTCTGCTAAGGCGGTCAGAACGTGACTGGTGTCCTGTCGCATTCAGAAAGCGACAAGGAAGGCGTCGCGACGGATTGAGAAAACGACAGGTGGATGGTCGCAATCAGACCCAGAAGGCGACATATCGGCCTATCGCAATCTGGTGGTCTGCGCCTGGGTCTGACAGGAATCAGACCAGGCTTTGGATTGCGGGCCAACTTGAATCAAACTGATACAGGGTGGTTCAAAAAATCATAACTAATTGTATAGTCAACGAAAAATCATGAAACCAGTTGCAAATTAAACTAGACATGTAAGGGTACTTCCAGTAAATCGGAATTAGAGAGAGAGCATGGTTCATATAGGGTTTGAACATGAGCAAGAACGAGTTATTCAAAACATGACACAGAGAGAAAGATCGATTAAATTCGATCAACATGCTCCATGAAATTTAGGGCTTTTAGGGCAAACGATGCCTAACATGCATTAGTCCCTACAGTAAAAATCTCGTGGCATGAGGTTGAGTATACAAGGAGATCAAGAGTTAAGAAGAGGGTTCGGGGTCATGTAAGTTGCAGAACATGAAAAATCAAGAACTAAAGATATACTCGATGGAAAATATGAAACTTGAGGGTTTCGTTCCTGATAGATGAGACATCCTACAGAAAAAGTTTCATGGTTTATGCTTGTGAGAATGCCTACCTTGACTCGATTTTCTCTTCTAGGGCTAGAACTTGAAGAACGGGGTTGAGAGCTTGAAAGGTTCTTCTCCCCACGAAATCTCCTCCTCCTTGGCCTCTCCTCCTGGTCCAGGAATCCTTTGGCATGAGCTTGGGTTGGCCAAGAGGGTTTAAGATGTGTATTTATGCTAGTTATGTTTCTAATTCCTAATAGTACTCTAACTCCTATTTAATTCTGAATTTCCTCCTTTCCTAACCTCCTCCCAAGCTTTCCACTTCCTATTTGGGTTAGGATGGGAGCTAAATTCGTGGCCAACCTATTAGGGTAGGTTTAGGAATCCAATTCTAACTCAAACTTCCTATTTAATGCATTAAATACCCCTTTTCTATTTAGGTAATAATTTAGTTACGAATTTAGGGTATTTTCCCATTATTCTTATTTTTAAAATCCTTATTTTGGCCCACTAATTTCTAATGGGTCTATTTAACCAAGCCCATTATTTATTAAAATTTATCTTATAGGTTTTCCCTTTTTAATTAGGGAATAATAGAGTTATGATTTTTATTGCATCTTCTTATTTGAATTTATTCGTGGGCTATAAGAGATCCATTGGTCCAAACCCAATAATGGTTATTCATTTCATGATGTTGGAAGTCTCTCTGACATGTTCGATTGTTTTATGGGCGCGTTATCTTTCCGTGTTAACAGTTTTCCGACTTAGTTTCCTAATTTGGATAATTGGTCACGTTGTGACATACGCTTGGCCAATCGGATTTTTCGTTGCACGAATTTCTACGTGGAACACTTAGGAATAATGTCTGGGATTGATTTATAATTTTTAAGGAATTTTCCGTTGGGTTCTTGTATATATGATAATGGTACGCATGTTTCTATTATTTCGATTTAAAGAAATTATTATTTCAAATTTTTAAGTATTAAATTTTCCGGGTTGCTACAGAGCATTTGGATATTCTTATACTCGCGCACTCGAAGACAGAGAGTTAGTAGCTGCGGAGATCTACGTATTTATGAATTGCGCAGAACTAGACCCTTACATTGAGTAAGCTCTCAACACTAATGAAATACATCATTTGCGAGCAATACTGCAGTACTTAGAGGTTGTGTGACATTTACATTGCAGATAGTTTGACTCGGTCATACTGCAACGGAATCCACGTCTGACTGACGTGCAGTTGAAAAGGAACGAGAGAAGTCTTTTCCTACTTGGTTAAGATCTCGAGTAAGTGTCTAAATATTTTGAAGCATAAGTGTTATGCTCTTATGCATACTTAGTTGGCATAATTTTTCATTGTCTGTCCCTTTTTTTATAATAGGTTGAACAAGGTTTGGTTACTGATTCAAGAGTACAAGAGATCAGTTATGGGCCCTCGAAGATTGTACGCGTCTATCCAGGCTACATTGTGAATGGATACCGATTTCACACGAGGGATTATGGACGGAATAAATCTATGATGAACAGCGGCGTATGTGTGAAGGGAAGTGCCTACAATGAAAATGAAATAGACTATTATGGCATTCTCGAAGAAGTCATTGAACTACAATTTTTAGGACAAGACAACAATGTAATTCTCTTCAAGTGTCATTGGTTTGATCCGACCTCTATTCGTAATGACACAACATATGGGATTGTCGATGTCAAGTATAAGTCCAAGTTGAGTACATATGAGCCATTCATTCTGGTGGCACAAGCCCAACAAGTTTATTATTCAAATTATTCATCCCTCAAATTGAGAGATTGGTGGGCTGCATGTAGAGTGAAATCAAGGCTATTCCCTGAGTATGAGCTTCTCCAGGCCGATGATGACCTCGAAGGTGTTAATGACAATTTTTCCAATCAGATCGGAGTGACGTACGAGAGTTGGCGGCTTCTACGCAGTTCAATGTTGATGATATAAATGAAACAATTGCTTATATAAGGATAACGAATAGGAAGAAGTTGACCCAAATGCCCTTGAGCGGGAGGTGGAGTCTGATGTGGAGGAAGAGTCCCGGCATGATGAGGACGAATTCGAGGAGGATGACGAAGATGACGCTGAATTAAACATATCTTCAGCATCTGATGATGATATAGATAATATACCCTACATTTTGTAAGAACTTCGTGTTGTTGTTAATTATATGTTATTCAATAGCTACTTCAAATTTGAGTGTTGATGACATGTTATATCTTTATTTATCTCAATAGAGATATGGTACGTGGAGGACGAAGTCGGACGGTTTCCACGTCCGTAGGCCGAGGGTCCGCGTCCCCGTCCACGACAGGTATATGCATATGTACACACAAGAGTTTTTATATTATTGTTCATATTAAATTCATATTTTCTAACGTACATACAATTTTGCAGGGACTGCCTCCCTGTCCACGCCGGTCGTCCCGGTGACAGGTATATGCATATGTACACACAAAACTCTACATATTATTGTTCAATTTAAATTCACGAGATCTAACGTACATACAATTATGTAGGGACTGCCTCCCCGTCCATGCCAGTCGTCCCGGCGACAGGTATACGTATATGTAAACACAAAACTCTATATATTATTGTTCAATTTAAATTCATATTTTCTAATGTGTATATAATTTTGCAGGGGCCGCCTCCCCGTCGACCACGCGAGTAGCGCCACCTTTCCCTTCTTCCTCACCACCAGGTACATGTATGTTTCCATAGATTAGTATGTTTCTTTTCTTCCAATTTATACAACAATAGTGTACTTAATTGTTTTCAACAGAGGTGGAGAGCCAGCATCCAACAGCGGATGAGGAGGGGCCTCAGCTACCGGGACGACATCCATGTTGGATCTCAGGGTAAACTTGATCACTTCAAACTTACTGTATTTGTTATTTATGTTATACATTTCATGTACAAAATTAATGTGCAATTGCAGGGGGAAGATAGATCCTGGTTCTGCTTCTCGCTATATTACGACGCTGGTCCACGCACATATTTCAGGACGGTGGATGCATGGAGAGAGATCCCGGTGCCCGTCCGAGATTTATTATTTGACATGTTCACGGTATTATTAATTTTTACTGATTTGAAGTCATTTATTTAATTACTATCTTTGTTAATGCAGACAGTTGAGTAATTTTATTTCTTTACAGCGGAGGTACGCGTTCACGAGACCTGAGGATCTCCCTCGAGCTCGAGCCGTCTGGGAGTCTACTGCCGAGACTAATTTAAGAAAGTCGATGTGGGAGGCCCGGGACAAGGCAATGAAGACCACAGGCAACCGAGATCCTATGGCTTGGCTGGATTACGGCCCTGTTTGGCTGAGGAGGGACTATTGTGAGTCCCTTTGTGAGCGTTGGGCTACTAGACCATGGCAGGAGCGGTCACAGGCGGCAAAACGCAACCGATCAACTCATCCAGAGAAGAATGTGCATACTAGTGGGTCCGTATCTTATGCGACCCACAGCCAAAAATTGGTAAGTATATTATTGTTCAATTGCTTAATACATTGATTATTATTGTGAAACTAACTAATTTTGTTGAATTGTAAGCATCACGAACTCGAGCGTGCCCCTACTTTTTGCGAGTTATTTGATAGGACTCATAAGCGGAAGGGGACGGATGACTATGTCAGCGAGAGTGCTCGTACGATTGCTGTAAGTCAAGCTATAAATTTTGAATTCAATTAAGATATTAAAATAATTTGTTTTCAATAATTTAGTTTTAATTTGTTCTGCAGGAGACCTATGACAGGACGATGGCGGATCGCTATGTAGAGGGCACTCCCCAGCCAGACTTGGATCCGAAGGCTTGGGTCGACGCAGTGGGAGGGCCGAGGAAGGGTCGAGTGTATGACTTTGGGGACAACCTGGATACTACACCAGTGTTGTCCTCATATGCGAGTTCGGTCGCTCCTCCGGCATACGCGAGTTCATCTGCTGCGCCGCCCGTCAGTGGTGTAGAGGAGATGAGAACCCTCATTCGGGAAGAGCTACGGACGCACTTCGGCAATATAGTTCAGAAGTTGATCTCAGCCATGCAGGGAGTACGACCCTCACAGCCAGCCCCTCAGGTCAGTATTACTATTAATTTCATATACTTTGAATGAAATGAAACCACTAAAGAATGTCAAA
This sequence comes from Colocasia esculenta, assembly GCA_014218235.1. Lineage (NCBI taxonomy): Eukaryota > Viridiplantae > Streptophyta > Magnoliopsida > Alismatales > Araceae > Colocasia > Colocasia esculenta. Next base: position 34,875,064 of record CM024765.1, on the reverse strand, counting down.
ACAAAAGTTGAAATGACGGATCTAAAAAAAACCCAAGTCTAAAGGGTCAAAACACACAACCCGGGGGTCCAAAATCCCAAATAGGGATCTGATCGGCGTGCCGTTCACTCCAACACGACCGGGTGGGTTCAATTGACGAGTGCGAACTGACGGAATTCGATTTGGATTCCCGGATTGGGTTAGGCATTGAAATGACGGATCTAAAAAAACCCAAGTCTAAAAGATTAAAACACACACCCGGGGGTCCAAAATCCCAATAGGGATCTGATCGGTGTGCCATTCGGTCTGACACGACCGGGTGGGTTCAATTGACGTGTGCGAACTGACGGAATCCGATTTGGATTCCCGGATTGGGTTGGGCGTTGAAATGACGGATCTAAAAAAAACCCAAGTCTAAAAGATTAAAACACACAACCCGGGGGTCCAAAATCCCAAATAGGGATCTGATTGGCGTGCCGTTCACTCCGACACGACCGGGTGGGTTCAATTGACGTGTGCGAACTGACGGAATCCGATTTGGATTCCCGAATTGGGTTGGGCGTTGAAATGACAGATAAAAAAAACCCAAGTCTAAAGGTCAAAACACACAACCCGGGGGTCCAAAATCCCAAATAGGGATCTGATCGGCATGTCGTTCACTCCAACACGACCGGGTGGTTCAATTGACATGTGCGAACTAACGGAATCCGATTTGGATTCCCAGATTGGGTTGGGCGTTGAAATGACGAATCCAAAAAAAACCCAAGTCTAAAAGATTAAAACACACACCCGGGGGTCCAAAATCCCAAATAGGGATCTGATCGGCGTGCCGTTCGCTCCAACACGACCGGGTGGGTTCAATTGACGTGTGCGAACTAACGGAATCCGATTTGGATTCCCGGATTGGGTGGGGCGTTGAAATGACGGATCTAAAAAAAAGCCAAGTCTAAAAGATTAAAACACACAACCCGGGGGTCCAAAATCCCAAATAGGGATCTGATCGGAGTGCCGTTCGCTCCGACACGACTGGGTGGGTTCAATTCACGTGTGCGAACTGACGGAATCCGATTGGATTCCCAACTTGGGTTGGGCATTGAAATGACGGATCTAAAAAAAACCCAAGTCTAAAAGATTAAAACACACAACCCGGGGGTCCAAAATCCCAATAGGGATCTGATCGGTGTGCCGTTCGCTCCGACACGACCGGGTGGGTTCAATTGACGTGTGCGAACTGACGGAATCCGATTTGGATTCCCGGATTGGGTTGGACGTTGAAATGACGGATCTAAAAAAAACCCAAGTCTGAAAGATTAAAACACACAACCGGGGCTCCAAAATCCTAAATAGGGATCTGATTGGCGTGCCGTTCACTCCGACACGACCGGGTGGGTTCATTGACGTGTGCGAATTGACAGAATCCGATTTGGATTCCCAGATTGGGTTGGGCGTTGAAATGACGGATCTAAAAAAAAACCAAGTCTAAAGGGTCAAAACACACAACTCGGGGGGTCCAAAATCCAAATAGGGATCTGATCGGCATGCCGTTCACTCCAACACGACCGGGTGGGTTCAATTGACATGTGCGAACTAACGGAATCCGATTTGGATTCCCAGATTGGGTTGGGCGTTGAAATGACGAATCTAAAAAAAACCCAAGTCTAAAAGATTAAAACACACAACCCGGGGGTCCAAAATCCCAAATAGGGATCTGATCGGCGTGCCGTTCGCTCCAACACGACGGGTGGGTTCAATTGACGTGTGCGAACTAACGGAATCCGATTTGGATTCCCGGATTGGGTGGGGCGTTGAAATGACGGATCTAAAAAAAAGCCAAGTCTAAAAGATTAAAACACACAACCCGGGGGTCCAAAATCCCAAATAGGGATCTGATCGGCGTGCCGTTCGCTCCGACACGACCGGTGGGTTCAATTGACGTGTGCGAATTGACAGAATCCGATTTGGATTCCCAGATTGGGTTGGGCATTGAAATGACGGATCTAAAAAAACCTAAGTCTAAAAGATTAAAACACACAACCCGGGGTTCCAAAATCCCAAATAGGGATCTGATCGGCATGTCGTTCGCTCCAACATGACGGGTGGGTTCAATTGACGTGTGCGAACTAATGGAATCCGATTTGGATTCCCGGATTGGGTTGGAAGTTGAAACGACTGATCTAAAAAACAGAAGTCTAAAGGGTCAAAACAGACAACCCGGAGGTCCAAAATCCCAAATAGGGATCTGATCGGCATGCCATTCGCTCCGACACGACCGGGTGGGTTCAATGACGTGTGCGAACTGACGAAATCCGATTTGGATTCCCGGATTGGTTGGGCGTTGAAATGACAGATCTAAAAAAAACCCAAGTCTAAAGGGTTAAAACACACAACCCGGGGGCCCAAAATCCCAAATAGGGATCTGATCGGCGTGCTTCCTCTCCGACACGACCGGGTGGGTTCAATTGACGTGTGCGAACTGACGGAATCCAATTTGGATTCCCAGATTGGGTTGGGCGTTGAAATGACGGATCTAAATAAAACTCAAGTCTAAAAGATTAAAACACACAACCCGGGGGTCCAAAATCTCAAATAGGGATCTGATCGGCGTGTCGTTCGCACCAACACGACCGGTGGGTTCAATTGACGTGTGCGAACTAACGGAATCCGATTTGGATTCCCGGATTGGGTGGGGCGTTGAAATGACGGATCTAAAAAAAAGCCAAGTCTAAAAGATTAAAACACACAACCCGGGGGTCCAAAATCCCAAATAGGGATCTGATCGAGTGCCGTTCGCTCCGACACGACTGGGTGGGTTCAATTCACGTGTGCGAACTGACGGAATCCGATTTGGATTCCCAACTTGGGTTGGGCATTGAAATGACGGATCTAAAAAAAACCCAAGTCTAAAAGATTAAAACACACAACCCGGGGGTCCAAAATCCCAAATAGGGATCTGATCGGTGTGCCGTTCGCTCCGACACGACCGGGTGGGTTCAATTGACGTGTGCGAACTGACGGAATCCGATTTGGATTCCCGGATTGGGTTGGACGTTGAAATGACGGATCTAAAAAAAACCCAAGTCTGAAAGATTAAAACACAACCCGGGGCTCCAAAATCCTAAATAGGGATCTGATTGGCGTGCCGTTCACTCCGACACGACCGGGTGGTTCAATTGACGTGTGCGAATTGACAGAATCCGATTTGGATTCCCAGATTGGGTTGGGCGTTGAAATGACGGATCTAAAAAAAACCCAAGTCTAAAGGGTCAAAACACACAACTCGGGGGGTCCAAAATCCCAAATAGGGATCTGATCGGCATGCCGTTCACTCCAACACGACCGGGTGGGTTCAATTGACATGTGCGAACTAACGGAATCCGATTTGGATTCCCAGATTGGGTTGGGCGTTGAAATGACGATCTAAAAAAAACCCAAGTCTAAAAGATTAAAACACACAACCCGGGGGTCCAAAATCCCAAATAGGGATCTGATCGGCGTGCCGTTCGCTCCAACACGACCGGGTGGGTTCAATTGACGTGTGCGAACTAACGGAATCCGATTTGGATTCCCGGATTGGTTGGGCGTTGAAATGACGGATCTAAAAAAAAGCCAAGTCTAAAAGATAAAACACACAACCCGGGGGTCCAAAATCCCAAATAGGATCTGATCGGCGTGCCGTTCGCTCCGACACGACCGGGTGGGTTCAATTGACGTGTGCGAACTGACGGAATCCGATTTGGATTCCCAGATTGGGTTGGGCATTGAAATGACGGATCTAAAAAAACCTAAGTCTAAAAGATTAAAACACACAACCCGGGGTTCCAAAATCCCAAATAGGGATCTGATCGGCATGTCGTTCGCTCCAACATGACCGGGTGGGTTCAATTGACGTGTGCGAACTAATGGAATCCGATTTGGATTCCCGGATTGGGTTGGAAGTTGAAACGACTGATCTAAAAAACAGAAGTCTAAAGGGTCAAAACAGACAACCGGAGGTCCAAAATCCCAAATAGGGATCTGATCGGCATGCCATTCGCTCCGACACGACCGGGTGGGTTCAATTGACGTGTGCGAACTGACGAAATCCGATTTGGATTCCCGGATTGGGTTGGGCGTTGAAATGACAGATCTAAAAAAAACCCAAGTCTAAAGGGTTAAAACACACAACCCGGGGGCCCAAAATCCCAAATAGGGATCTGATCGGCGTGCCTTCCTCTCCGACACGACCGGGTGGGTTCAATTGACGTGTGCGAACTGACGGAATCCAATTTGGATTCCCAGATTGGGTTGGGCGTTGAAATGACGGATCTAAATAAAACTCAAGTCTAAAAGATTAAAACACACAACCCGGGGGTCCAAAATCTCAAATAGGGATCTGATCGGCGTGTCGTTCGCACCAACACGACCGGTGGGTTCAATTGACGTGTGCGAACTGACGAATCCGATTTGGATTCCCGGATTGGGTTGGGCGTTGAAATGACGGATCTAAAAAAAAACCCGTCTAAAAGATTAAAACACACAACCCGGGGGTCCAAAATCCCAAATAGGGATCTGATCGGCGTGCCGTTCGCTCCGACACGACCGGGTGGGTTCAATTGACGTGTGCGAACTGACGGAATCCGATTTGGATTCCCAGATTGGGTTGGGCATTGAAATGACGGATCTAAAAAAACCTAAGTCTAAAAGATTAAAACACACAACCCGGGGTTCCAAAATCCCAAATAGGGATCTGATCGGCATGTCGTTCGCTCCAACATGACGGGTGGGTTCAATTGACGTGTGCGAACTAATGGAATCCGATTTGGATTCCCGGATTGGGTTGGAAGTTGAAACGACTGATCTAAAAAACAGAAGTCTAAAGGGTCAAAACAGACAACCCGGAGGTCCAAAATCCCAAATAGGGATCTGATCGGCATGCCATTCGCTCCGACACGACCGGGTGGGTTCAATTGACGTGTGCGAACTGACGAAATCCGATTTGGATTCCCGGATTGGGTTGGGCGTTGAAATGACAGATCTAAAAAAACCCAAGTCTAAAGGGTTAAAACACACAACCCGGGGGCCCAAAATCCCAAATAGGGATCTGATCGGCGTGCCTTCCTCTCCGACACGACCGGGTGGGTTCAATTGACGTGTGCGAACTGACGGAATCCAATTTGGATTCCCAGATTGGGTTGGGCGTTGAAATGACGGATCTAAATAAAACTCAAGTCTAAAAGATTAAAACACACAACCCGGGGGTCCAAAATCTCAAATAGGGATCTGATCGGCGTGTCGTTCGCACCAACACGACCGGGTGGGTTCAATTGACGTGTGCGAACTGACGGAATCCGATTTGGATTCCCGGATTGGGTTGGGCGTTGAAATGACGGATCTAAAAAAAACCCGTCTAAAAGATTAAAACACACAACCCGGGGGTCCAAAATCCCAAATAGGGATCTGATCAGCGTGCCGTTCGCTCCAACACGACCGGGTGGGTTCAATTGACGTGTGCGAACTGACGGAATCCGATTTGGATTCCCGGATTGGGTTGGGCGTTGAAATGACGGATCTAAAAAAACCCAAGTCTAAAAGATTAAAACACACAACCCGGGGGTCCAAAATCCCAAATAGGGATTTGATCGGCGTGCCGTTCGCTCCAACATGGCCGGGTGGGTTCAATTGACGTGTGCGAACTAACGGAATCCGATTTGGATTCCCGGATTGGGTTGAAAGTTGAAACGACGGATCTAAAAAAACTCAAGTCTAAAGGGTCAAAACACACAACCCGGGGGTCCAAAATCCCAAATAGGGATCTGATCGGCGTGCCGTTTGCTCCGACACGACCGGGTGGGTTCAATTGACGTGTGCGAACTGACGAAATCCGATTTGGATTCCCGGATTGGGTTGGGCGTTGAAATGACGGATCTAAAAAAACCCAAGTCTAAAGGGTTAAAACACACAACCCGGGAGTCCAAAATCCCAAATAGGGATCTAATCGGCGTGCCTTTCTCTCCGACACGACCGGGTGGGTTCAATTGACGTGTGCGAACTGACGGAATCCAATTTGGATTCCCAGATTGGGTTGGGCGTTGAAATGACGGATCTAAAAAAACTCAAGTCTAAAAGATTAAAACACACAACCCGGGGGTCCAAAATCCCAAATAGGGATCTGATCGGCGTGCCGTTCGCTCCAACACGACCGGGTGGGTTCAATTGACGTGTGAACTGACGGAATTCGATTGGATTCCCGGATTGGGTTGGGTGTTGAAATGACGGATCTAAAAAAACCCAACTCTAAAAGATTAAAACATACAACCCGGGGGTCCAAAATCCCAAATAGGGATCTGATCGGCGTGCCGTTCGCTCCAACACGACCGGTGGGTTCAATTGACGTGTGCGAACTAACGGAATCCGATTTGGATTCCCGGATTGGGTTGGAAGTTGAAACGACAGATCTAAAAAAACCCAAGTCTAAATGGTCAAAACACACAACCCGGGGGTCCAAAATCCCAAATAGGGATTTGATCGGTGTGCTGTTCACTCCGACATGACCAGGTGGGTTCAATTGACGTGTGCGAACTGACGGAATCCGATTTGGATTCCCGGATTGGGTTGGGTGTTGAAATGACGGATCTAAAAAAACCCAAGTCTAAAGGGTTAAAACACACACCCGGGGTCCAAAATCCCAAATAGGGATCTGATCGGCGTGTCGTTCGCTCTGACACGACCGGGTGGGTTCAATTGATGTGTGCGAATTGACGAAATCTAATTTGGATTCTCGGATTGGGTTGGGCGTTGAAATGACGGATCTAAAAAAAATCCAAGAAACGACGGATCTAAAAATAGTTTCTAATTCAACTTGAGAAATAATCACATAATTTAATTTTAATTTTTGAAAATAATGTATATATATTAATTTTTATTAATGTTTCTCATATTAATTTTTTTTTAATATAGGATCCACCTCCGGCACCTGACGATCACGAGGCGGGGACAGCAGACTATCCAGCAGATCTGTCCTGATTTTTTGTATTTATTATTGTGTATGATTTTATATTTGTTATATTTTATGATTTTATGTTGATTGTGAGTATTTGTGAAATTTATGAATATTGTAGCAGGTTTGAAATCATTGTTATTTCTCTATTTAAAAAAAATTACGGAACTTTCCGACGGATAGTAGTCTGTCGGAAAATAGATATTACCGACGGAAATCACCCGTCGGCATTTCTGTCTAAAGTTCTGACGGATTGTTTTCCGACGGATTTGTTGGTCGGAATTTACCGACAGAAATGCCGACGGAAAAGTCAGTCGGTCAATACTGACCAAATTTCCGACAAAGCTTTCCGACGGTTTCAGTCGGAAATTTCCGACCCATTGTTCGACGGATATTTCGGTCGGTATTTCCGAAATATTTTCGACGGAATTTTTTGCCGTCGGTAATTTCTGACTAGTTGTTTCCGACGGATCAGTTCCAACGACCGTTCGACGCAAAGCCGTCGGAAGTCTCTGTTTCCGACGGATTGCCGTCGGATTTACGACGGATTGTGTCCGTCGGAAATCCCGTAATTTCTTGTAGTGAGAATTTATCCTGGTTCGGCCCATCCCACATGGAAGTCCTACATCCAGTCCTCAAGTCAACCACTTAAGATTTCCACTATCTGCCAATAAATTGGCCTTCTCTCACCCTTGAGAGGAATTACAATCCCACTTGCTCCCAAGCAAGTCTTCCCTAAACAGGGGTACAACAACTGCCTTTCACAAGGCCTTCCCTTCACAGGAGGGGCAATGCAGAACCAGACTTCTGCAGAATTTACACAAGAATAATAAAAGAGAGAGCTCGTGTGTTTGCCTCAAAACTGAGAACAAACACAGACTTCAGAAAGATTCAAAGGATCAGAAATGAGATATGAATCCTATCTGAACAACAAGAGTGGACTAAGAAGATAATCAATTACAATTGCCACTCAACACAAGACTTCTTCTAGGAGAGCTTCAGAGAAAGGCTTCTTAAGAGGAGCAGCTCTCAAACTTTTGCTTGCAGAAAGCTTGTGTGGACTTGGAAGAATTCGAATGAAGTTCACAGGATTTTTACAAAGGCTCTATGTATCACAGTATATTGTTCTTCTCAAACTTGAGCTTCTTTTATACACTTCAGAATCTAGCCGTTTAGAAGATAGCCGTTGGAATTTGTGGCCGTTTGCAATATGTCCGTTTGGAGAGAATTCAGGATCCTTTGGTTCTTGAAGTGTTTATTATCTAGAAGTTCTTCAGCTTTGCTTCTTTCCAAGGTCTTTAGAGGATGTGTAGTCTTCACAGCTAGAAGATAAGCTCTTTCTCTTCAGAATGGACTGTGAAAGGAGCATTCTAAAAAATGTGCTCCAATAAATGCCTGCACAAAGATAAGACAAAAGAAAAGAGAACTCCATACCTTTGAGGTTGGTGGATTAGACAAGTACATAGGAGGGTATGGAAACCTCGGATGCAGAAGCTTTCAGATAGAAAAAGTAGACAGACAGTTAGGCTAAAAAGGTAAAGCATGGGTCTGTCAGTGGTAGGTGAGTCTTGTCAGATGCCATGCGCCTGAAAATACATAAATGCACTGTATCTATTGTATACAGGAAAATCCAGAGCAAAGACATGAACACCATGAGGCTCAGATAAAAAAATATATTTCAAAAGTAGATTGTAGTCTGCACAGGATTTAGATAAATATTTTAAGTATAATGTTTCTTGTCCTGACAGAGAATAAAATAATAAAATTTCATCATTTTGAAGGACTAATAAAATATCCAAACAATGAAGATCTAATAACAATTGTGTCCAAGATGATTAGGAACATGATTAGATTGGAGTTTATCAGACTTCAGAAAAGTGTAAGTATAGATTTGAAAGTGAAGTCGAATGCAAAGGATCATATAATTTGACTGAAGAACTAAGAGTGATTCGACTTCAGTAGAAAACAATTCGACTTCACAAGAATTCGATTTTAGAACAATTCGACTTCTGAGGAGGTAAGGCAATTCGACTTCAGTAGTCGGATACTAGGAGATTGATTTCTAAAGCAGTCGATTGTGGCAGTCGAATGATGAGTTAGATTTGATGAAGCATTCGACTGTATAATTCGAAGATGCCAGTCGAATCAAGTTTTGAACTTGAATGGCATTCGACTGTAGAAGTTGAAGATGACATTCGAATCAAGTAGTAGACTTTGTGAAGCATTCGACTGTATGAGTCGAAGTTGACAGTCGAATGATGTGAAAGATTGTGGGCTTAGAAAATATTGAAGGTTATTTGACTTCGTTTCTGAAGGAGTCGGATTTGACAGTCGAAGTTAACAGTCGAATTCAGTAGGACATAGGAAGAGTCTGTGGACTTAGAAAGATTTCTGGGATGAACATAAATATGATTCTAATATCAATATGTCAAAAAGCTTACATACCTCTATGCTTCCTGTTTTCTTCCAGAAGTAGTAAGAGATCACTTTTTTGTCTGACAGGAGAGAAGAGATCTAGAGAGAGAAGAAATCTTCTGTCAGAGACATTTGACTTTTCACTAGGCGCCAAACATATTTGAAACATCTGAATATAAAGGAAATCGATGTTTACATGATGTCGATGTTTGGACAAAATCGATGTTTAAGTGAAAGCAAATCGATGTTATAAGTATAGGCAAATCGATGTTCAATCATAAGCAAATCGATGTGAGACCAAATCGTTGTGAGAGTAAATTGTTTTTCTCACTTATGAAATTGTTATGAGAACCAAATCGATATGAGCCTTAATGAATCGTTATAAAAGACAAATCGATGTGAGGGCAAATCGTTGCGCTCACTTATCAAATCGTTATGAGCCTTAACGAATCGTTATAGCAGTCACTAAACAAATTGTTGTGGCGCTTATAAAACCTATTAAAACCAAATCGTTGTAGCGCTTATAAAATCGATTGAAACCAAATCGTTGTAGCGCTTATTAATTTGGCACTTGAACTGAAATCGATGTATATAGATTTAGACATCGATTTTATCATTTTAGTACGCCGCACACAACGATAATTCTGTCAATTTATATTTCTTAGAAAGCATGCTATTAAATATATTTGATAATATTTAATTAATCATAAATTTTGTTATCACCAAATATAAGGATAAAATATAAGAGTGGTTCAACAATCTCTCCCTTTTTGGTGATGACAAAATTTATGAGAATTTTCTGACGAAATACTTAACACATAAAAATACAAAAAATTCACAAATAATACATACTCTCCCCCTTTTTGTCACTAACCAAAAAGGAAGGATCTTACCATGCATTCTCTTCCCCTTTGAGAGAATTTCTTACCATTGAGGGGTTCAACAATGATTGACATTTAATGAATAACTCCCCCTTAGTGAAGGCTCCCCCTGAGCATGAGACTCCCCCTTAATGTGAGGCAAGTCAGATCTTCAGGGTTCCTCTGATCTGTAGACCAATCTGGTCATCTACTGTTGACAGATGCTCATAGTGTGTCGACAACTACTGTTGTTTGTCAAGTCTTCAATATTTTTGTCTGCATTTATCTTTAAAAAAAAACTTGCAAACATTGTTAGTAACACCATAAAATTAAATACAGATCGGTGACTACTCTCCTTTTAGATGGTTTTCACAAACAGTCCATACAACAATATCTCAGCATACAATTCAAGTGTCATTTTACTTTTATAAGTTAATCAAGATTACACATACATATTTCTCTTCTAATAGATATGAATCTATCCTCAAGAAGAGGTTTTGTAAAAATATCAGCAAGTTGATTTTATGTAGAAACAAATTCAAGTGAAATATTGACATTACTCACATGATCCCTGATGAAGTGATGTCTAACCTCAATATGCTTGGTTCTTGAGTGCTGGATAGGATTCTTGGTCAAATTTATTGCGCTTGTATTGTCACATAGCATTGGAATTTCTTGGAGCTGATGACCATAGTTTTCCAATTAGTGTTGATCCACAAGAGTTGAGTACAGCAACTCCCTGCTGCAATGTATTCAGCTTCTGTGGTTGACAAAGCTACTGAGTTCTGCTTCCTAGAAGACCAAGATATCAAGCATCCGGCAAGAATTTGACAAGTGCCACTGGTGCTTTTCCTATCTATTTTGCATCCAGCATAGTCAGCATCACTATATCCAATTAACTTGAAATCTGAACATCTGGGATACCATAAGCCTAACTTACTGGTATTTATAAGATATCTAAATATTCTTTTAACTGTATGAACATGAGATTCTTTTGGATCAGCTTGGAATCTTGCACATAAACAAACATTAAACATTATATATGGTCTACTGGCAGTAAGATAGAGCAGTGATCCTATCATTCCTCTATAGATCTTTTGATCTACCTTTTTACCAAGAGGATCACTATCTAACTAATGCCTGAGCTCATGGGTGTTCCTAATGGCTTACACTTGTCAAAACCATACTTAGAAAGTAAATCTGAAATATATTTGGTTTGACAAATGTGAGTTCCTTCCTTGGTCTGCTTAATTTGCAACCCAAGAAAATAATTTAGCTCACCCATCATGCTCATTTCGAATTCACTGATTCATTAGTAGAGCCAAAGATAATGTCATCAACATAGATTTGCACAATTAAGATTCCATCTGAAAATTTCTTTATAATAATGTGCTATCTACTTTACCTCTTATAAAATCATGTGATAAAAGATAAACACTTAATCTTTCATACCAGACTCTTGGAGCTTGTTTCGGACCATATAGTGTTTTCTTTAAATGAAAAACATGATTGGGATACTTAATATCTTCAAAACCTGGTGGTTGCTCAACATATACTTCTTCTTTAATAAAACCATTCAGAAAAGCACTTTTAACATCTATCTGAAATAAATTGATATTAAGAGAACAAGCATATGCTAATAAAATTCTGATTGCCTCTAATCTACTTACTGGAGCATAGGTTTCATCAAAATCTATGCCTTCCTCTTGGGAATATCCTTGAGCAACAAGTCGGCTTTGTTCCTAGTGATTACCCCTGATTCATCCATCTTATTTCTGAAAACTCATCTGGTTCCAATAACTGGATGGTCAGTAGGTCTAGGTACAAGAGTCCAAACCTCACTGTGTTGGAACTGATTAAGTTCCTCTTGCATAGCAAGGATCCAAGATTCATCACCCGTGCATCATTGATTGTCTTAGGCTCAATTTAAGAAACTAAAGCAGAAAAATCACAAGGATTTGCATACCTCTTGTTCTTACCCTATCTTGAGGATCACCTATAATGTTTTCTCTTGGATGATCCCGGTGATACCTTAAGTCTCTAGGTAGCCCATCTTGTGGTTCTTCTTGTTGTTGAAGATCTTCTAATGGAGGATCTTTCTTTTCTTCATCTTTGCCTCCTTCTTCAAGAGAAGTCTTTTCTAAATCCCTGCATAGATCATCAACACATTCTTCTTCTTCTTCTATCCTTTTGATAGAAGGGTTAGTTTCATCAAATAAGACATGCACATATTGTTCTATAGTTAATGTTTTCCTATTGAATACCTTATAACCTCTAGGTTTTGAAATATATCCTAATAGGAAACCTTCATCACTTTTAGCATTTAATTTTCCTAAATTGTCCTTACCATTATTTAAAATAAAGCACTTATAGCCAAAAGGTCGAAGATGACTGATGTTGGGCTTCTTTTCTTTGTAGAGTTCATAAGGAGTCTTCTTTAGAATGGGTCTGATCATGCACCTGTTGATGATGTAGTAGGCTGTATTGACTGCCTCTGTCCAGAAATATTTTGGTAAATTATACTCATTCAGCATTGTTCTGGTCATATCAAGCAGTGTTCTGTTCTTTATTTCTGCTACTCCATTCTGTTGAGGTGTTCTTGGTGCTGAGAAGTTATGCTCAACCCCATTTTCTTCACAGAACTTCATGAATTCTTCATTCTTGAATTCACCTCCTTGATCAGATCTAATGCTTGTAATCTAAAATTTCTGATTTTTCTGAACTATTTTACTGAACTTCAGAAATGCTTGAAAGGCTTCAAATTTAGCTTCTAGAAAAGACACCTAAGTGTACCTTGAGTAGTCATCAACTAATACATAGCCATATATTTTTCCTTCAAGACTGACTGTCCTCATAGGTCCAAATAGATCCATGTGAATTAACTCCAAAGGCTTGGAAGTTGTAACAATTGTCTTGGACTGAAATGAGGTCTTCGTCTGTTTTCCTTTTGCACAAGCTGAACAAATTCCAGATTTCTTGATTCTCATTTTGGGAAGACCTTCAACCAGATCATGCTTTATTAGTTTTTTGATAACTGAAGTGCTTGCATGACCTAGTCTTCTGTGCCACAACTCAGACTCTTCACTTTTGGTGGTTTGCAAGGCATAAGTTTACTTCATTAATTCTGCTAGCTGCAAAGTGTACAGGTTCTTTACCCTTTGAGCTTCGAAAATTATCTTGTTATCTTTCTGGATGATACACTTATCATTCTGAAAATTCAATGAATGCCCTTTGTCACATAACTGACTAATACTTATCAGATTATGCTTCAGACCTTCTACATACATGACATCTTCAATAGGTTCTTTTCCTTAGTACCAACTGTTCCACATCCTAGTACTTTTCCTTTTCCATTATCACCATATGTGACTTGACCACTTTCTTCTCTAAAACTTGTGAATAACTTCCTATCCCCTATCATATGCCTTGAGCATCCACTATCCAAGTACCATTTGGATGCCCTCAGCCGACCCTGCAAACAAAATCAGGTTGTAAATTTTGGTACCCAAATTTTCTTGGTCCTTGATGGTTAGTTTTAGGGATCCATCTTAAATGTCTAGTGGTGCATGTGCTAATGATGTGTCCTAATTGATTACAGTGACTACAGCATAATCAAAAGCATTCTTCATATATGCAAAATTGTTGGATTTCTGTTTTTGTTTGTACACATGCTGACTTACCTTTTTGGTATTTTTGACTTCTTTTTCTGCTACAAATTTGGGAGTTGGATACACTTGAGGATGAATAATGTTTTCTTCATTTTGTGGAGGTATGTATCCTAATCCATATTTCTTCTTTCCTATTCTAGAACTTTTTATGTTGACAAATAAAGAAGTTTTGCAGTTAGAGATCTTTTCTATGGTGGCTTTTAGATAATTATTTTCCTCTAACAATTTTTCTTCATTTTTGAGTTCCTTAAGATTTGATTCAATTTCCAAAATTTTGCTATTTTTATTTTTCAAATCTTCGCATAGTAGTTCATTAGTTCTTTTAGTTTCACTTAAACTTTTGTTTAACCTTTCTGTTTCATTTTTAAGAAAGGTGTTAGCCTTTTCCTGGTTTAGTAGATTTAGTTTAATTATCTTCATTTGTTTTACTACTGTTTTATATTTTTCATAGAGTTCATTAAATGCATCTTCAATGCTATCAGAATCAGATTCAGAACATGAAGTAAAGGAGGTTTCTGAGTTTACCTACTCTAGTCCTGCCATGAGGGCTAGATTTGCCTTCTCTTGCTCTTCAGATTCTGAACTTGATGATTCTGAATTGGTTGCTTCTTCATTGTCCCATGTTGCTGCCATTGCCTTCTTCTTGAATTTTCTGAATTTCTTTTCCTTGCCTTTCTTCTTGTCGGATTTTTCTGCTTGATCATCTTCTTAAGCTTGGGACATTCATATTTGTAATGTCCTGGCTGATTACACTCATAGAAAGTTGGCTCTTTCTTCTTTTCTTTCTCGAAAAATCTTTTTGAGCCAAACTTCTTCTTCTTTGCCAAAATTCTTTACAGCTTTCTTGAGAGCATTGCCTCATCATCAATGTCATCTGATTTTTCTTTGGAATCTTCAGATGAAGAGGAATCTGCAATCTTCAGAGCATTTGAAATTTTCTTTTTTGAGGAATTTTTTTTTTTTTTTTGCTAACGAGGAAACCCCGCCCCGTGTGGTTTTGTGGACTCAAGGATTGGTGTTCGTGAACTCCAAGGTCAGGACTCGGTAGCTCCTACTTTCTGTGTACCCGTATTGTCCTTACCCCACTTGACCAGGAAAACCCCGGACCTACACACCTCGAGGATTGCATGTAGATTAGGTAAGCCTCCCCCAGGAATCGAACTCGGGACCTCTTACTTTTAAACAAGAGTTCTTACCGATCGACCCAGCTGGGGTCCTCTTTTTTCGAGGAATTTTCAGAAAACCTTTCCATATTAATTTCATGGGCCATGAGGGATCCTATTAATTTATCAATAGATAATTGTGTAAGATCATGGGCTTCCTCTATGGCTGTAACTTTAGGAGTCCAGACATTAGTTAGAGATCTTAATATTTTTCTAACTGTTTCTTTATTTGTTAGGACATTTCCTAAAGAACTTAGTCCTATAATTATATTTGAAAATCTGTTATACATCTGAGTTATGTTCTCATTGGGGAGCATTTTGAACTGCTCATATTGAGATACAAGTATATCTATTCTTGTTTGTTTCACCATATCTGTACCTTCATATGTTACTTGAAGCTTATTCCACATTTCTTTAGTTGTTCTACATGCTGAAAGTCTGTGAAATTCTCTTTTAGACAAAGCACAACAAAGATAATTTTTTGCCTTGTAATTTAAAGACATATTTCTCTTGTCGGCTATTGAAAGACCAGTGGAGGAGGTTTCACCAATGATTTGAAAATCACCTTGCTCTATTACCTGCCATAGGTCGAAGTCAGTTCCTCTGATGAAGCACTCCATTCACATCTTCCAATATTGATAATCCTCACCATCAAAGAATGGTGGTCTTGTAACAGATTGACCTTCATAGTTGTGAGCTTCGGATGCCATTTCTTCTCAAATCTTTTAGATTCTTCTGAGAAGACCTCGCTCTGATACCACTTGTTGGATCGAAATGGCACTAAGAATGTCCTAGAGGGGGGTGAATAGGACTTCTTCCCTTTTAAAATTTTGCTTCTGAAATTGCACAATACTAAATAAATGAGTTAGTACTTAGTGTGTGGTGTGTGATTCAAGTGTGAACTAGGCGGAAAACAATCACAGTACTTAGTGTGTGGTGTGTGATTCAAGTGTGAACTAGGCGGAAAACAATCACACAGAAATGCACAAGAATTTATCCTGGTTCGGCCCTTCCCACATGGAAGTCCTACATCCAGTCCTCAAGTCAACCACTTGAGATTTCCACTATCTGCCAATAAATTGGCCTTCTCTCACCCTTGAGAGGAATTACAATCCCACTTGCTCCCAAGCAAGTCTTCCCTAAACAGGGGTACAACAACTGCCTTTCACAAAGTCTTCCTTTCACAGGAGGGGCAATGCAGAACCAGACTTCTGCAGAATTTACACAAGAATAATAAACAGAGAGAGCTTGTGTGTTTGCCTCAAAACTGAGAACAAACACAGACTTCAGAAGGATTCAAAGGATCAGAAATGAGATATGAATCCTATCTGAACAACAAGAGTGGACTAAGAAAATAATCAATTACAATTGCCACTCAACACAAGACTTCTTCTAGGAGAGCTTCAGAGAATGGCTTCTTAAGAGGAGCAGCTCTCAGACTTTTGCTTGCAGAGGGCTTGTGGACTTGGAAGAATTCGAATTGTGAAGTTCACAAGATTTTTGCAAAGGCTCTATGTATCACAGTATATTGTTCTTCTCAAACTTGAGCTTCTTTTATACACTTCAGAATCTAGCCGTTTGGAAGATAGCCGTTGGAATTTGTGGCCGTTTGCAATATGTCCGTTTGGAGAGAATTCAGGATCCTTTGGTTCTTGAAGTGTTTATTATCTAGAAGTTCTTCAGATTTGCTTCTTTCCAAGGTCTTTAGAGGATGTGTAGTCTTCATAGCTAGAAGATAAGCTCTTTCTCTTCAGAATGGACTGTGAAAGGAGCATTCTAAAAAACATGCTCCAATAAATGCCTGCACAAAGACAAGACAAAAGAAAAGAGAACTACATACCTTTGAGGTAGGTGGATTAGACAAGTACATAGGAGGGTATGGAAACCTCGGATGCAGAAGCTTTCAGATAGAAAAAGTAGACAGACAGTTAGGCTAAAAAGGTAAAGCATGGGTCTGTCAGTGGTAGGTGAGTCTTGTCAGATGCCATGCGCTTGAAAATACATAAATGCACTGTATCTATTATATTCACGAAAATCCGGAGCAAAGACATGAACACCATGAGGCTCAGATAAAAAAAAAATATTTCAGAAGTAGATTACAGTCTGCACAGAATTTAGATAAATATTTTAAGTATAATGTTTCTTGTCCTGACAGAGAATAAAATAATAAAATAATGTCATTTTGATGGACTAATAAAATATCCAAACAATGAAGATATTAATAACAGTTGTGTTCAAGATGATTAGGAACATGATTAGATTGGAGTTTATCAGACTTCAGAAAAGTGTAAGTACAGAACTGAAAGTGAAGTCGAATGCAAAGGATCATATAATTTGACTGAAGAACTAAGAGTGATTCGACTTCAGTAGAAAACAATTCGACTTCACAAGAATTCAATTTTAGAACAATTCGACTTTTGAGGAGGTAAGGCAATTCGACTTCAGTAGTCGGATACTAGGAGATTGATTTCTAAAGCAGTCGATTGTGGCAGTCGAATGATGAGTTAGATTTGATGAAGCATTCGACTGTAGAATTCGAAAATGCCAGTCGAATCAAGTTTTGAACTTTGAAAGGCATTCGACTGTAGAAGTTGAAGATGACAGTCGAATCAAGTAGTAGACTTTGTGAAGCATTCGACTGTATGAGTCGAAGTTGACAGTCGAATGATGTGAAAGATTGTGGACTTAGAAAATATTCAAGGTTATTTGACTTCGTTTCTGAAGGAGTCGGATTTGACAGTCGAAGTTAACACTCGAATTCAGTAGGACATAAGAAGAGTCTGTGGACTTAGAAAGATTTTTGGGATGAACATAAAGATGATTCTAATATCAATCTGTCAAAAAGCTTACATACCTCTATGCTTCCTGTTTTCTTCCAGAAGTAGTAAGAGATCATCTTTTTTGTCTGACAGGAGAGAAGAGATCTAGAGAGAGAAGAAATCTTCTGTCAGAGACATTTGACTTTTCACTAGGCGCCAAACATATTTGAAACATCTGAATATAAAGGAAATCGATGTTTACATGAAGTCGATGTTTGGACAAAATCGATGTTTAAGTGAAAGCAAATCGATGTTATAAGTATAGGCAAATCGATGTTCAATCATAAGCAAATTGATGTGAGACCAAATCGTTGTGAGAGCAAATCGTTGTTCTCACTTATGAAATCGTTATGAGAACCAAATCGATATGAGCCTTAATGAATCGTTATAAAAGGCAAATCGATGTGAGGACAAATCGTTGCGCTCACTTATCAAATCGTTATGAGCCTTAACGAATCGTTATAGCAGTCACTAAACAAATCATTGTGGTGCTTATAAAACCTATTAAAATCAAATCATTGTAGCACTTATAAAATCGATTGAAACCAAATCGTTGTAGCGCTTATTAATTTGGCACTTGAACTGAAATCGATGTATATGGATTTAGACATCGATTTTATCATTTTAGTGCGCCGCACACAGCGATAATTTCTGTCAATTTATATTTCTTAAAAAGCATGATATTAATATATTTGATAATATTTAATTAATCATAAATTTTGTTATCATCAAAATATAAGGGTAAAATATAAGAGTGGTTCAACAAAAAGGAAGATGGTATTTAGGAAGTCCTGCCAACAGTTTGGGGTGACCGGGGAGACACTCATTCCTCTGCCTTACACTTAATGAGGTTCAGTCTTTTTGGCTTATGGGGTTTTGGCACGCTTACGACCAGGTCCATTTGGATCTCTGTGGGGACTTTGTCACTCTTGACGTGCTTCTATATTGGTTTGCATTTTTTTGGCTCTTTTGCATTGTTTTCTTTATTTCCCCTTATTGGGCCTTGACCTACACCCATTTGAGCCTTGGACAGATTCAGAGGTCGATCCCTCAGGTTCCCTTTTCTATTGGCGGACCGAGTGGAAAGAAATAGGTAATGTCCTAGACTCTTGGTTGGGCATTGATCTTCCTTAGACTTTGTGCTTCTAGCTTCCAAGGGTGGGCGCGTGTAAGTGTGTGGGTGTCGACACCTCAGGTTAACCCATCAAGAATAAGAAATGAATTAAAATGCAGCTTTTCAATTTACCGTGTACCAGGTAATTCCAAACACCTATCTAGGGTAGTATTTCTTCAGGTAAAGCTCATTCCAAGGGTGAGAGAGATCATCACCCTCCGCATTCACTAGCCTGTATGCGTTGCCTGGATATACTTTTTTAGTTACGTACGGCCCTTCCAAGTTTGGTTGGAGTTTAGATCGGGGACCACTGGGTTTTACAAAAAAATTTGATTACCATTTCACCGACTTTGAATTTTCTCTCAATTACCTTCTTTTGATAAAAACGAGTGAGCCTATTCTGATATGATCTTGTGTGTTCTGCGGCGACCAGACGCTTCTCATCTAAGAGTTCCAGTTGTGCTAGGAGCGATTCACGCCGCTCATCAATTGACAAGTCCTTGTCAAACTGGACCCTTAGAGAGGGGATAAGAATCTTATATGGTACTACAGACTCCATTCCATATGTGAGGGCAAACGGTGTCTGCCCCGTGGGAGTACGAATCGAAGTGCGGTAGGCCCATAGAACTTCTACAAGCTTTTCTGGCCAATCCGAGAACTTATTAGCCTCACAAGTTTTCTTAATGATTTTGATTAAGGTTTTGTTCGTGGCCTCTGCTTGGCCATTGCCTTGCGGATAATATGGTGATGAATGATGCAATGCAATTTTATACTTGTTGCAGAGGTCACGAAGTTCCTGAGAGATGAACTGCGGTCCATTGTTGGTGATGATGGTATTTGGGATGCCGAACTTGGTGATGATGTTCTTCATAATGAACTTGCAAACAGTTGTTGCCTTGACCTCCACGTATGCTTCCGCTTCTGCCCACTTGGTGAAGTACTCCATTGCAGTGAGGATGTATGACTTAGTTTTGTTCTGGGAGTTGGGATCACCAAGGGGACCAATGATATCGAAAGCCCACATAGTGAAAGGCCATGGGAGGATATTGGGTGGAGTGTAGAGGACAGAGAATGGATTTTGTCGGCGTGCAGTTAGCACTTGACACACTGACGGACAAAGATGGAACAATCCTCCACTAGAGTGGGCCAGTAAAAGCCTGCCTAAGGATCTTTTTGGCAAGCATTTGGCTATTCATATGGCCACCACACACACCTGAATGAGCCTCCTCAACAACCTTCAGAACTTCATCATCATCTAGGCATTTGAGCAAAACTCTAGTGAGTCCCCTTCTATAAAGAGTGTTTCCAACCAGGGTGTACTTCTGGGATAGTCTCCTTATTGCCTTCTTTTCATCAACTATGGCTTCCTCAGGGTACGTCTGATTTCTGCAGTACCTAGCTATTTCATAATACCATGGCATCTCCTCATCTTCCAATTCCTCTTCTAGATTCAACAACATGATATCAGTCTTGCCCTTCTTTTCTATCTCCTTCTGCATCTCTTCCTTGATCCAGAAAAGACGGGGTCTTGAACAGCAGGGGTATTGTGGCATGCAATTTGAACGCTGTCAAAATCCCCAGAATAGCACATGTGAAGAGTTGCACCGATAGTGGCCAGAGTGTCTGCTAGAAGATTCTGGTGATGAGGGACATGGACAAAGATAAGCTTGGAGAATAGCTTGGCATAGGCTGAGGTAAGTTCTTGGTATGGCTTGAGCTTTGGATCCCGAGTGTGGTACTTGGTGAGCACTTGGCACAGAACCAGTGACTATCACCTACAATCCGTAGATGGGTGACACCGTAGAAATGGGTGAGCTCCAAGCCAGCTAACAAAGCTTCATATTCAGCTATGTTATTGGTGGCAGAAAACTCCAATTTGTAAGCTCGTGAAATGGTGACCCCTCAGGTGATAGTAGAGCAATCCCGAACCCTTTCTATGAGCTCCATCGAAATATAACGTCACATAGGATCAGATTGGCTAAGGGACATAATTCCTCATCTGGAAACTCCGAACGAACATGATCAACCGTGGAATAGGGTGATGAGCGAGATGTTCTGCTATAACATAGCCTTTGATGGATTTCTGCTGAATGTAGATGATATCAAATTGGGGGAGAAAGCTTTGCCAACGTGCTAGCCTATCAGTAAGAACATATTTTTTCAAGAAGGAATTTGATAGGATTCATATGGATGATTAGATAGACCTCATAAGCAAGAAAGTAGTACTTCAATTTCTGCACTACCCATACGAGAGCGGCATATGTCTTCTCCATTGCTGTGTACCTTTGCTCGCAGGGGTTGAGAAGCTTAGTCAGGTAGTATGCTGCCTTCTCCTTGCCTTCTTCATCTACTTGTGCAAGGACAACTCCTACAGAGTCTTCCAGGACAAATACATAGAGAATGAGTGGTTTGCCTGGAGTCGGTGGCCTCAGGACAGAGGGATTAGCTAAATACTCCTTAAGTCCGTCAAAAAGTCGCCTAACACTTCTCGTCCCAATGGAATTCGACTCCCAGCTTGGTGAGGTCGTAGAAGGGTCTACACCTTGCGAATGTTGGGAGATGAATCGGCGAATAAACTGCAGCCTCCCGATTAAACCTCGAACTTCCTTCAAATTCTTGAGAGGGGGCATCTCTCTTATTGTCTTCGCCTTGTTGGGATCAATCTCTATACCCCTCTTGCTCACTATGAAACCTAGAAGCTTGCCCGATGATACACCAAACACATACTTCTTGGGGTTCATCTTCAACTGATATTCTCTTGACCTTTGCAGAATCTTTGTTAGAACCCCAGGATGCTCAGCCATTGTTCTTGATTTTACCACCAGGTCATCTACGTACACTCATATAAATGTGAATCATACATGAAAGATAGCCATCATAGCTCTTTGATAAGTAGCTCGAGCATTCTTAAGTCCAAATGGCATGACACATAATAGTAAGTTCCCCATGGTGTTGTGAATGAAGTCTTCTCCTGGTCTTCCTCATCCAGCTTAATTTGATTGTACCCTGAGAAGCCATCCATGAAGGAGAGGGTTTCATACCCAGCTGTATTATATATGAGCACGTCAAGGTGAGGCAGTGAAAAATCATCTTTCGGACACACGCGGTTGAGGTCCCGGAAATCAATGCAAATTCTGACTCGTCTGTCCTTCTTCATGACCGAAACAATGTTTGCCACCCAATTTGGATAAAACACGACTCTAATGAATTTGGCTTTGTGGAGCTTGTCGACCTCATCTTTCATTTTCAAATCCATTTGTGGGTGGAAACGCCTCAATCGCTGTTTAATGGCAATGGACTCGGCTTTAGTGTAAGACGATGCTCAACAAGTGTGGTGTCCAAGCCTGGCATATTCTCATAGCTCCATGCGAACATTTCCTTATACTCCTGAGAACCTTATAATTGCCTCCTCTTTAACTAGTGATAAAATACTGCTTATGAGGATGGTCCTAGGGTTTTCCTCAGTTCCCAAGTTGATTTCCTTGGTGGTTTCTTCTACGGCAGCTGACGGTTCATCGAATCTTTTAACTCCGCTTGCGAACGCGTCAGCCTCGTCCTCAAACTCTTCATCGCCTTCCTCAATTGGGTCGTCGTCATCCATTATCTCATAGACTCTGAACCCATCATCAATTAGGCACAGCGACTGCTCATATTCCATATCTGGCAACTGCAAAGGCTCTTCTATAAATTCTAGAATAGCTAGACATGCCTTGCATCTACGGGCTAGATCAGCGAGGAATCGGTGTGGAACCCTCCTATCCTTGGACTTCTTTTTGGATACTACCCCTAGCTTATTGCTATCCTGGCCTAGACTCTCACTACAACTACCTAAATCTACAGCAGTGGGGGAGGAGTAGGAAAAGCAGTAAAAGAAGGTTCCCGCGTGGGGGAAGATGGAGAAGGGGTAAAAGCAGTAAAAAACTTCCCTACATGGGGGAAGGAAGGAGGAGGAGGAAAAAATAGTAAATGTCCCCTGCGTGGAGGGGGGAGAAGGTCCCTGCGTGGAGGAAAGAGTAAATCGGTCATAGGACCGGAGAGGAGTGGCCCGTAGGTTAGGGCGCACTCGGAGGAAAGGTAAGAAGTCTCCTCGATGGAGACGATGGAATTAGCCATTAAAAAATTGGCATTTTTGGGGGGGGGGGATTTTTGGTGTTATTTTGATTTTTTTGGTTTTATTTAACATGCAGAGTGAAAAAGGGCGAGGTGAGATCGCCAATCTAGATAGTTGAGGAATGAGCGTATGCTCGAGATGAGGGAGATTGGGAGAGAGAGGGAGTTGAAGAATGAGCGTCTGCTCGGGAGAATGGAGGGAAATAGCAAAGTGGGGCGTCGGTGCCCGAGGGATGCTTAAGGAAATGAAAAATGGCCACGCGGTGGCCTGGAGGAGATTGGGCGAAATGCCCAGAGAAAAGAGAAGGCCCGCCCTGAGCCTAGTTGTTGTGGGAGATTGTGTGGGAGGGGTGCTTGACTCAGCTTCATCTGCCTGCTGCCTCCTACTTGTAGCCACTGCCAGCTGCTCAGTATTTACCGGTGTGAAGAGTTGACTTAAAGATTCAGCAATATCGCTCATGTCAAACCAACGGCTCCATTCTTATTCAGATTCGCCCCTCTTTACTTGCTTCGGAGGCCTGAGGTTCTCCACAGCTTTATATGTGGCCAGGGGTGGATGGTGAACAGATTCAGTAGTAATAGTAGATGTTTCTTCACTCCCTGGCTGCAGCAGCCCCTTCTTAAAATGTTGGTACAATGTCCATGTAAGTGGCTACCCCTATTGGTGGTCTGCCTGCCTGGCTTGTATCCCAGTCCTGCCCTGGGTTGTCTTGCTATCTTTCACGGCTTCTGTCCTGCCCTGCAAATGTGCTCTCAGCCCCTTGCCTGGCTGGTACCCTATTCTTAGCATTATGTGCCACCCCTTTTCAGTAATGATCTTGCTTCTCTTCGCTTCACTAACGGATGATGAACTGGTTGGGCTCTGTTGCATGTCGTATGTGTCTAGCACAGACATTAATGGCTAGTTACTTGGCCATATGGAAGGGACTGAATTGTCAGTCATGGCGTCCACTTTCAAGACGGTCGGTTTGCTAGCACTTTGACGACCCACCCTTGTATGGAAACTTGAGGCATTGATGTATGGTTGAGATGACGGCACCAAGTGCCTAGATAAATGGCTTGCCCAGTATCATACGGAAGCTCGGGTCCATGTCTAAAATGTGAAAGTCCATCTCAGTGACGGACGGACCCAGTCTGACTTTCAACGCGACCACTCCCTTTGGCGGCCTACTAGTGTTATCGTAGGCCGTGACAGTGATGGAGGAGGGTCGGACTGACTGTAGTGTGACCCCACAAAAATTCAATGTGTCTAGAGACACGACATTAATTGATGCTTAGGTATCCACCAAGCATTGAGAAATGTGGATCCCATTGATGTTGACTGTCAAGCATAGAGCATACCGCTGAGACTCCACTGGCGCTAACTCAGATTCATGGAATTCAATGGCCGGATGCCGACTCGTGGGGGTCAGGACCGCACTGATTTGGTTCACTGGCAGGTCCTCATTCACCATCACCTTCTGTAGGTAGTGCATAAGGGCTTCTTGTGCACACGGCGACCTCTTGATCAATTCGAGAATAGAAATTCTAGCCAGTGTTTTGTCAAGATGTTTGAGCAAGTCATATTGAGTCCCTGGGATGGACTCCTCAGCTGGGGATTCTTCTTCTTGGGGCAGGCGTGCCTGTTCTTGCTGCTGGGGGAAAATCTGATTAAAAATGAGCCCACTCTGGAGCACCATTGTTTCTTCGGTCTCGTCTCTCACTACATTTGCCGCGGCTGACGGGACGGAAGATGGATGGGGGGTGGAAGATTGGGGATTGAACATTTGGTGTGGCAGTTGAATACTTGCCGCACTCGGGGGTGGAACGGGGGTACGTAAGAAGGGAGCTTGGGGGTTGGGGGTAATAAGGGGTGCAGTTGGTGGTGTGCGGAGAAGAGGTGGATTAGATGATGGTGGTTGTGAAGTGGTGGTAGGAGGTTGGCGTATGAGTGGGTGGTTGGGTTGTGGCGGCATGGTGGTGGGGTTGCGTAGAAAGGGAGCTTGTGGGTTAGGAGGTGGTAGTGTCGTGGCGGTTACAAGGGGTTCGCGGATAAGTGGGGGGTTATGCGGTTGGCTAGAGGGTGGCGTTCGATGTGTGGCGGTTGTAGGGATGCGTAGAAAGGAGGGTAGTGGGTTGGAGGGAGTGGGTGTATGGATGAAGGGGGGTAGGGAAAAGGAAGATTGGGAGGTGGAGGATACTTCCATAGGCCAACCGGGTGTATTTTTGGTGCGGGGAGATGCCCTGAGGGCATTGACCTACTGATTCGGAGCTTGGTGCTCCGGGAGGGGGTCTGAACAATGCCCATATTGGGCTGCTGCTACTGTGCCTGGGGCTACTGCTGTTGTTGTTGTTGCTGCTGCTGTTGTTGTTGCTGGTCCTGCCTGGGCGGTCCCCTCGCCTTCATCTCTGCTATATACTTCCTCATCTCCTCCCAGTCTATGCCTCCATTGTCATTCAGATCGTAGATGTAATCTTTGAAATGAAAACAGGCCTCCAAGGTGTGGCCCGGTCCCCGGTGGAATGCGTAATAGCGTGAAGTATCAACATTGGGAGGCCATTGTAGCCTTTCCCTTGGCAAGGTGAGCGCATTGGCGGCCATCATAGCATTGAAGATATCGGGGAGAGTCTCTGGCAAAGGAGGGTAATGGGATCTTCTTGGGCCAGGGGGGCACCTAGGCTGCTGAGGGTCATAGGTGCCTGAAGGGGGACTTGGTTGTATTGTGGAGAAGGAGGAGGAGGTTGTTGTTGTTGTTGGTATTGGGGAGGGGCAGGTTGGTGGTACTGAGGCTGTGGTGCCTGGTGGTACTGAGGAGGTGGTTGAGGAGTTTGACGATATTGGTTGGGAGGGGGAGCTGGTTGATACTGAGGTTTCTGGGGTTGCTGAGGCTGTTGGGGTGGTGCCCTAAATGTTGGGGGATTGTTTGGCCTGAATTGGGATTGTTGTGGTTGTTGAGGTTGTTGAGGCCTGGAGTTGGTGTTAGGGCGGTAGGTGGAGGGACTGGGGTTGCCCATAGCACTCACATGCTTGTCTGCATAACCCCTTCAGTCGTGGGACCGCCAGTAGGGGGAGCACCATTGCTCTTCTTGAATGTCTGGGTCTTCGGCTCAAAATAGCCATAATAGGAGAGTCCTTCAGTTGGGTCTAGATGTAGCGGGCTCTCTCATACAATTCCTCCATGGTTGTCAGCTTATTCATGGCCAGGATATGCCTGAACTGGGGTGTGGCATTTGCGGTGATCATCTTGACTTGCTCTGGCTTGGACAAGGATCTCTCAATCTTTGCCAATGCCCTCCATCTGTCGGCATATTGTAAAAAGTCCTCATCAGCCTTCATTTTCTCGGCCATCAAGTTTGTAATAGACAATGCATGACCAACCCGATCCTGTACCACTGCAGAACTTCTCTTCTCTGTACTGTCTCAAAGTCCTCGGCGTCCTCGGGCTCCAGAGGAGTAGAACCACTCGAGGCCGGGCCCATCCAAAGATCGGCGAAACAGAAAGGCGAGGGCACGATTATCGTTCTGCCAAAAGAAGATTCGTACATGAATTCTTTGATGTGTATGAATGGATTGCCGGTGCCGTTGTAGCGGCGGTAGACCGGCAGTTCAGAAGGGGGAAGGTGGAAGACTGGCATAGAAGGGAGAGCCAACTCAAAAGAGTCTTTGGGTGCGGACACCCTTTTCAGATCTTGTTCTAAATGACTCACCTTCGCAAGAAGTGCTTGGGTGAGTTGATCAGAGGAAGTTTGGGAGGCACCCCGAAGAATGGTGGTAGGGTATACTCACCTGAGTGGAGTGGTGAAAAAGAGGGGCGTCAGCGGGCACGAAAGTATGGGCAGGAGCCCGAGGGGGGTAGATGGGCTTTGCCACAGTGGGGCTTGGCCGAACAAGAGTGGGCCTCCCAACAGGATTGTGGGGGCGAGAATGGTTAATGGAATTAGCCCGCGAGCGAGCAGGAGAGGCTCAGACCGTCGGGTCGCGAGCGGGTTCAATGTAGAAAGCACCCGTGTTTTGGTGGAGAGTTTGGATGGGTTCGGGGATGGATTTCCCCTTTAAAGCGGCCTGAACCTCCTAGAGTGAGAAGGTTGGAGGTTCTGGAGAAGGTCCACAAGCTGGGACAATTCGATTGAAGTGGAGGCATTTCTAGTAGCATGCCTTGGAGAAAGGTGAGGATATTGTGAATCTACCGCATTGACATGCGAAGTGGATGGACCATCATGGGGTTGATTATGGATTTGTGCAAGTGGTGCAATGGAATCATATATTTCATCATACACATCCTCTTGATAACCCATACCTTCATACTCGGCCATTCCGAGAGATTTGCTTGAACGAAGCAACATAAAAAACTTGAACACACAATTGATTAGCAAGCAACTACCAAACAACTACTCAAACAAGTTTGAGAGAAGATGTTAATAGCTTTTAATCAAACACTTAGGGATGCTTACGTCCAATTGATTGTTCCAATATGATTCAAAGTGGATTTTATTTGAAATATGTCACTCCAAAGTAGGTATGGGCCTAAATGGATGAGATGAGAACTTCAGGCTCACTAGACACCCACCCTCACGCCAATGGGTACTCTAACACGGGTCTCCGGGGTGGTACAACCTGCTCGGTCCACCATGAGGGAATCCACGAGGTACGGAGACTTACGGAGGTCCCGATGAGGATCTCTTGTCCAATGAGATGGAATGCTCAATGGAGAGATAGCCCTCACGAGAGAGGTGTTTGGCCTAGTGTAAGGAGGGAAGGAGGTCCCTCAGCCAAAGTATGCCCTGCAAACATGCAAATAATGCAAGATGGAAGAAAAACCCCTGCTCTCTGAGACAGATTGAATCGCGACGAGTTCAGTCGCCACGCTTCAATTCAAATCGCGTCCGTTCTGTCAATCGCGGATCTAACAGCTCATAGGAGCTGTAAGAGCTGTGACGACTCCCTCCGGTGTCTGTCACAGAATCGCGACGGGATAAACCACCGCACAACAACACAAATCGCGACATCTGAACACGTCGCGAATCAAAAGGCACCCGACAGTTAGAAAGTTGTAAATCAAACAGGCATACTCTTTCAACCAATTCAAACGATGAAAATAAGGGTCAAAACAAGATGTTATCTTCAGGTGAAGTAAGTGAACAGGGAGGGGAGCAAGATGATGATGATTTTATTTTTTTAATTAAATTTATGGAAATATAGAGAAGAACACTAATACAAATTGGTAATGATGGTGGAAATCTCAAAGGAGTACCACGTGGGGTACGAAAGGAGGGGATTGTACCGCGTGGGGTACGAAGGGAGAGACATACGTGGGTGTCGAAGGAGGGGCACACGTGGGTGCCGAAGGAGAGGTAACCGGAACTAAAATGAAAGAAGTCTCAAAATCAGCGATATGTAAGAAAAACGTAATGACAGCATGGGTGTTAACACACCTTGTGGGAGTGGTGTTAAACCCCTAAAATATATGTGTGGAGAAAATGAAATGTGTGTATGAGAATGATGTGATGAATGCTAAATAAAAACTAAGAAAAGGAATGAAGAAAGGGGATGGAGAATCCGATGGGCAGAAGCCGCTGCTTGAATGGCTGAGGTGGAAGAAGAAAGCTCCTCCCGCCTCGCTCCGATGCACATGAGAATGATGGAAGCTCCGAACTCCCAGGAATGGCTGAGTAGCTTGAAATGAGGGCTCTCCTTAGCTCGGAAGTCGAGCCTCCGGTGCGGCAGGGCTTCGCCGTAATGCTTGAGTTATCCCCAAAATAGTGGACGCCTATCTCAGTGAATCGCATCCGCCAAAAGCGACGCGTCTACCAAGATCGACTTATTTCTATTAAGCCTTTCCAACATCAATTATAGCAAATTCCATAATCGCATCGGCATAGACCACTGCGTTTTCGAACACTTCTGATTTCAAATTATTCTTTCCAAATATTAATAAATGGAAATAATGAATCGCGATGACCGGAGTGGTCGCTCATTTGAACAGAATCGATCTTCTGAAGAGAGTCGATCTTCATATGATGGAAGGTCAGAAACGCGACGGACCATGTGGACGTGATTCTAATTAGCAAGAAAATCTTTCTAAAAACAATTTTGGAATTTGCCATAATTCAAAAATAGAAACTCTTAAACGCGTCGACTTTGTTGGACACGATTCAAAACGTGGTAAGCGCCAGAAAAGGAAGTGTGATACGCGTCGATTTTACCCGCCGCAGAGGAAACATCCTAAAAGGCGTCCTTTGTGTCAGACGCAAATCACTTAAGCACAACAGACCCTTTCAGACCCCTTAGAAAAATTCCTAAGAACTCTATAAAAATTCAAAAAAATAGGAAAATTATTCAAGAGGTTAATTGAAGAGAACTACTTTGAGGCATTGCGATATAACATGAAATTACTTGGTATGTTGTAAAAATGGCGTATCTACACTGTCACTTTCTGATTCGCCTTTAGATGTGTTTTCTGTAGCCTTGAGAGCATTGTTGTGCTTTTTCATGCTAGAGGATTCTCCCAGCCTTTCCATGTTTATCTCATAAGCCATTAGAGACCCAATAAGTTTTTCAGAGACATTGCCATGAGATCATTTACTTCCTCAATGGCAATAACCTTAGGAGTCCATGTAGTTGGTAAGGATCTAAGTATTTTTCTTACCATATCTCCTGTCTCATACCTTTCCCGAGACCAGCTAGGCCATTTGTGATATCTGTAAACCTACTGTACATTTGAGAGATAGACTCTCTCGAATGCATTTGAAATTTCTCATACTGTGTTACTAGAATATCTATTCTGGTTTCTCTTACATTGTCTGTTCCTTCATAGGGAGTTTCAACTTGTCCCACATTTCTTTAGCTGATTGGCAGGCTTATATCCTACTGAACTCTTTCTTACTTAGTGAACAGCACAATATGCTCTTTGCCTTGTTATTTTGGGACATCTGTTTCTTGTCTGCATCTGTCCAATTTTTTTAGAGTTTAGAATTACCAGATCTCCGTCTTCTATTATGGTCCATGTAAGGCCCTCGAATTTTGTTGCATTAGTTTAATTTCGTGTAAATAATTTATGTTGTGTATGCATAGATGTACTATCTACGTATGTATTAACTATTTATACTTATGTATGCATGTGTATATTAGTTGTAAATAATGTATGAATTGTATGATGGTAGTGTGTACCGATAGCAGCATATGGCATGTATATAGGTATAAGTTGTGCATGGTTTATGCATGTTTTTGAGTTCTGGCCGAAGGCCAACTTGGCGAAAAGATCAATAGACGTTGGTGTTGTGTCGGCATCAACCATATGGACGTCAACACTAAGTCCAGCGTCAACCGATGTGGACGCTAATTTCTCTGACCTACATGCGTTGCAGAGCCCGAATTTCGGGGAGCAAGCTAGCTCACCCATTGGGGAGCTGTCCCCAACGGCTCTGAGCCTTCCCATCAGCCCCCTGTGGGTGGAGGGGCCTCTTGCTATATACTTCACCATTTGCAACCAGAAAACCTCTCTTGACCTCTTTCAAGAGATAGAGAAAACCCTAGCTCGGAGCTGCACAAAGACCCAACTTTGGAGGCTTCAATCCGGCGATTCAAGGCTTCATCCGGCAACCTACTGCATCAGGAGGGTAGCTGGAACATCGGGGAGGACTCCCCAACCGTGGTTTGGTTTCTCCATCGACATAGAACCCGGAGGAGAGAAATTGTGGAGGCTTCTTAGGACTACCCAAGGAGAGCTTCTCCGGCCATTTAGATCCCTTGGGAGTTTTTGCAAGAGGCAAGTAACCTACTCTCATATCGTCCATGTAGATGTCAGTAGGGTTTTATCATTTTTATGTATTTTTCCTCGTGTCCTAGATCCCCCATTCTTCTTGTTATTTGGAGTTCGGTCTGTGTTTCTGCACAGACAGGAACTTGGCGTTAATGCCCTTGACGCCGAGATCCCCAGTGTGCATCTAGCGATCTTGCCGTCTCCCTGGAACGGCCAGAGACCGCCGCTAAGTTCGTCTGGACAGAACAGTGAACTGTTCTCTCCTTATATATGATTACTTTCGATGTGTTTTGCGATGAGGATATATTGTAAACCTATTATGCTACGTAATGTGAATGTTGGAAGGTGTGGGAGAATGGTTGTGCATTTTTTTGTGTGGTTGAGTTATGGTTTATTTAAAATGCATGTGGATGAATGGTCCATTTGTTCACCATGATCCTAATTCCGTGGGAAATTATGATGCCCTAATCTTGTTGAACCATGTCTATAACGTCAGTCTCTACTCTGAATTTTCTGGAATTTTCCCATGTCAATGTGATTTACTGAAAATTTATACTTGGGAATAGAAAAAATATGTGTAGGATTGCTAAATTTCCAGTAATCGTGTGTTGTGTGAAATAAATTCGGGGGAAATTTCTGTGGTATTGTGTATATTGGGTTCAGGGTTATGATCTGTTAAAACTGAATTTTCATTGTATACACCATGATAAATTGAATTTCGAATAATACGGGAATTTATGTTAAATTTTCTGCAATTGCATTTTGGATCAGAAAAATGTGAAAATTTTCATGTGGGGTTCTAAACCCAAAATCAGCATGTGGTTAAATTCTCAGGTCATTTGGACAACTATACCATGCAATATGAATTTTCCATGCAAAAATAGGTAATTAATGCATGCCATTGTGAAATGATTTAATTTCTGTGTAACCCAACCTGATTGTGAAGCTTCCTGAATGTTAATTTCTGTCATCTGTAGTGGCATGATTAGGAAAATAGAGTCATGTTGGGAATGAAAGAATAAATGAGATATGAGCGTCATGTGTAAAATGTGTGTAAAAACCGATACGTGTAATGTGTAAAACTGTGCCAAGTGTGATACTGCTTCCATAGAGGGCTGTGGAACCGTACCATGGAAAAGTCCCCATGGGAAGGTTCAATGTGTTGTGATCCTAAGGGCATTAGGATGAAATCCTGGAGGTGGACAAGTACCACTGGTTAGGGTGGAGACTTGTTCTCCCGGTCTGCGCAGTCCAAGAGTCGTCACTGTATTGCCTAGGTGGCGTCTATGTGTATTTCATGTGATGTGTCCTTATTATGGTGGTTTGCACTATGTGTCACGGCACTAAAGTGTAAAATGTGAAATGTGATTGTGATCATGTGCAAATTGTGTAGTGTGAACATGTGTAAATGTGCAATGTGTAAAAAGTGAAGTATGTGAATTAGAAATTGTGTAAAAATGTGAAACCAAAATGTGAGGATGTGAAATTGAAATCCATGTTATGATGATCTGAAATCA
This sequence comes from Colocasia esculenta, assembly GCA_014218235.1. Lineage (NCBI taxonomy): Eukaryota > Viridiplantae > Streptophyta > Magnoliopsida > Alismatales > Araceae > Colocasia > Colocasia esculenta. The sequence continues at coordinate 34,842,704 of CM024765.1, read as the reverse complement.
TGTTAGAACAGCAACATAAATGTGGTTATGATCATGTCCTATATGTGTACAATGCGTAGAATCCATGCTAGGGACAATCCTTACTTATGTGTAAACCATTCCATGTGTGTTTGCTCTCACGTTGTGGTTTGAATGAGAACATAGCTTTCATGTGTTAGATTGTAAAGCGTTGAACCACGTCAAAACAGCAAGCTTAAAGCATGTAAAATGGTTATATGCATGTATAAGAATGAGTAGTAACCATGTTAGCAATGTTTTCTTTCATGTATGTAAGCTAGTCATGCTAGATTGCTTTCATGTTTTAGTTTAATTGAAAGTAGAACTTTCATGTGTAGGAATGATTAGAGCATGTGATAGGAGATTTTGATTTAGGAAATCTGAAAGCATGAATCATGTGTTTCATTAGTAGAATTACCATGATAAGGTTGTTAATTTCAATGTCACGCATGCTATATGTTGTGTCTTGTAAATGGTATGTAAAAACCTGCTATGATATGTGCATGTGATAGATGTAGTGTTATTTGCTGAGTCTTTTAGACTCATTACTTGCTTCGGCGTACATGTGTAGTAGGTGACACACCTTTGGAGGAGACCGTGGAAGCGACTCCGAGCGCGGGGAGTAGCCAGTTTGGTGGAGCTTAGTTGTGACATTTTGGCATTTTGATGTATGTAATTGAGACATTGTATTAGCTCTATCATGTAAACTTGGACAAACTATGTTTTTATCTTAGCACTCTTTTATATGGATTATGTGGACTTCAGTTCTTTAAATGTTAATGCAATCATGTATGTTAAATGTGGATGATGAATGAAATGAAGACAGTGGTTCTTTTTTCCGCTACTCTGTTCTTATATTCACGTGTATCTCAGCTGAATGTTATTGTTGGGTAAATGTCCCACTGTGGCAACGTTCACTATACCGACGTGGGTTGGTATAACCTACCGGTATAATGAGGGTCGCTACAGAGATTGGTATCAGAGCACCGGTTGAGATGGACATGAATATATACATGTCTTCATCCCCATTGCATGCTAAGTATGTCCTCATGTGTAGAATTGATTAAAATGAATGAAAATAGATAGAAAATGGTTAGAAAACTTAGTACCTAGCTAATGGTGGCTGAATTTATTACAGCCATGGCTTCGAGAGGTAGGCGTGGCGGAGCGCCGGCCCGTGAGGACGAGCCGAGACGTGACGAGCGGGCGGAGCAGCAGGCCCCGGCACCGCAGGGTCCTGTACTTCCCGCACCGCCACCTGTGGATTATGGAGTATTCATGCAAGGTCTGGTGCAAGCCATGCAGACGCAGGCTCATACTCAGGCAGCACTCCAGGCGCAGTTGGAGGCTCAGGTTAGACTAATAAAATGATTAATAGTCTGTTTTATTTAATTCTGCGATATTATGTTGATTGTGTATTGCTTGCTGTGTACTGTAGCAGGCTCAAGTACCAGCTCAGGACCATGGTGGACCTTCTACCATGGAAAGATTCAAGAGGATGCTACCACCCTCTTTTAGGGGGAGAGCGACCATTGTTGGCAGAAAGCTGGATGAGGGAGATAGAAAAGATCTTCCGAGCCATTAGGTGTGCAGATGAGGATAAGGTCACATTAGCCACCTACATGCTACAGGTATGTTTTAGTTTATATGCTTGTATGTTTTGTTAAGTTAGATTTGTTTAGATGGTGCTTATGAGCGGTGTACTGCAGGAAAGAGCTGATGTATGGTGGGCTTCATTGCTGCGTACCCGGTTTGAGGACGGTGCGATTGATGTTGCTTGGGACGAGTTCGTGAGGCTCTTTCGGGCCAAGTTCTTCCCCGAGCATAGTCAAGATCGGATGGAGCAAGAATTCCTATCTTTGACTCAAGGCTCCATGACCGTGCTAGAATATGAGGCAAGATTTTCTGAACTCTCTAAATATGCACCTCATATCGTGACAGACGAGCGCAGGAAGACAAAGAAGTTCGTGATGGGCCTGAAGCCATCACTGAGGACGAGGCTCGTGGCGTTTGACCACCGCACTTTGGACGAGGCCCTCAGCACTGCTTGTAGGCAGGAGGGTGAGATGGAGCATACCTTGAAGAGAAGAAGGCTTCGCAGAAGAGACCTGCAGCTACGTTCCAGCGGCAGGACAAGAAGAAAGCGGTGTACCCGACACAGCAGCGATCAGTAGCAGTCGGCAGTACTCAGGTACCTTCTGTACGTTCCCCTGGTGTGAAGAAAGAGTGTCCCCACTGTGGGAGGACAAATGGTGGTTCCGAGTGTTGGATGATTACTGGAAAGTGCTTGAAGTGCGGAAGCAGCGACCAAAAGATCAAGGATTGTCCGAGACTTCAGCAGGGAGTCCAGCGCGGAGCGCCAGCCCCAGCAGCGGTAGAGGCAGTAGCGCTAGCCACAGGAAGACCAGGAAGGCCTCGAGCCCCAGCTCGAGTGTTTGCTTTAGCACGCGAGGACGCCGAGCAGGCGGAGCATGTCACCGAAGGTACGGTTTTACTTCTAGGTGTGCACGCTCGGGTTTTGTTGATACGGGTGCTACTCACTCGTTCATTTCCGAGCGGTTCGCTAGGCAGTTAGCCCTAGAGTCAGGTATAGAGTCTGAGGATTTAGAGGTCCCTTTGTCTGTGCACACCCCTGCGGGTACGGTATGACTAGGAAGTGCATTCCGTCGTTACCTGTGTGAAATGAGGATAGAATCCTAGATGGGTGTTTCTTCTTGTTAAAGATGAGGACTATGATGCTATTCTTGGTCTGGATTGGCTAGAGGAGCACTATGCGTTAGTGGATTGTCGTCGGAAGAGGATTGTTTTCCGCATTCCTGGTGAGGACGAGTTCTCTCATCCCTTGCCAAGGAACTTGGCGGGAAAGATGGTCATCTCTGCCATGAAGGCGATGCGCATGGTAAACAAGGGTTGTGACGCTTTTCTTGCCAGTGTGGTATTAGTACCAGAGGCTGATGAGTCACCTACTCTTGCAGAGATTGAGGTAGTGCAGGATTTTCCAGACGTCTTTCCTGATGATTTGTCTGGTTTGCCACCGGATAGAGAGATAGAGTTACCATAGAGTTGCTTCCGGGCACTCTCCTATCTCGAAGGCTCCATATCGGATGGCACCTGCGGAGTTAGCCGAGTGAGGAGGCAGTTGCAAGAGTTGCTTGATAAGGGATTTATTCACCCTAGTGTTTCCCCTTGGGGCGCACCTGTATTGTTCGTCAAGAAGAAAGACGGGTCACTTAGGTTATGCATTGACTACAGAAAGCTGAACCAAGTGACGTGAAGAACATGTATCCCTTGCCTCGTATTGATGATTTGTTTGACCAGTTGCGAGATGCATCAGTCTTTTCTAAGATTGATTTGCGATCTGGTTATCATCAGTTGAGGATTCGGAGTGAGGATGTGTCCAAGACGGCGCGTTTAGAACCGGTTATGGACATTATGAGTTTTTGGTCCTTCCTTTCGGATTGACCAATGCCCCTGCAGCGTTCATGGATCTCATGAACAGGGTGTTTAGGCCTTATCTAGATAGTTTTGTCGTAGTGTTTATTGATGATGTGTTGGTCTACTCTCCGGACGAGGCCACACACCGTCAGCATTTGAGGGTAGTGTTAGAGGTTCTTCGTGAGCACAAGCTGTACGCTAAGTTCAGCAAGTGCGATTTCTGGTTGCGCGAGGTTCATTTCCTCGGGCATGTTATCTTCGGTGCTGGTGTTGCAGTTGATCCAGCAAAGGTCCAGGCAGTTATGGATTGGGAGGTTCCTAAGACCCCTTCGGAGATTCGTAGTTTTATTGGTTTAGCTGGTTACTATCGGCGATTTATTGAGGGATTTTCATCCATCGCCACCCATTGACTCAGCTCACCAGAAAGGGAGTGAAGTTTGTTTGGTCCGAGAAGTGTGAGAGTAGTTTTCAATTATTGAAGACTAAGCTCACGACAGCTCGGTGTTAGTCTTACCGAGAGGTGTAGAGGGTTTTGCTATCTACACGGATCCGTCTCGGATTGGTTTAGGCTGTGGCTAATGCAGCAGGAAAGGGTAGTGGCTTATGCTTCTCGTCAGTTGAAGGAGCATGAGAAGAACTATCCGACTCATGACTTGGAGCTCGCAGCAGTGGTTCATGCACTAAAGATCTGGAGGCACTATCTTTATGGTGTCAGATTCGAGGTGTTTACCGACCACAAGAGCTTGAGGTATCTTTTCTCCAAAGGAACTAAACCTGAGGCAGAGAAGATGGATTGAGTTCTTGAAGGACTATGACTTCGACCTTCAGTATCACCCTAGGAAGGCGAATGTCGTAGCGGATGCTCTGAGTAGAAAGAGGCCATCTCTCCAGCAGGATTGGAAGATGTTGGAAGATGCGGCTTGCGCGTGACTGAGTTAGAGCCATCGCTATGCCAGGCTTTTGTAGCTCAGTATCCCTTAGGTCCTCGGTTTTGATGAGGTGATCGAGCAACAGAAAGCTGACCCTAGACTCTTAGAGTTAGTGGCAAGCAGGCATTGCTCGTGATGAGGACGGTGTGATTAGATTTCAGCACCGTGTTTGTGTCCCTGATTTGGTAGATGTCCGTGAGCATGTGTTAGCGGAGGCTCATAGATCGCGATTCTCTATTCATCCGGGTAACACTAAGATGTACCAGGATTTGAAGAGATCCTTTTGGTGGTCTGGCATGAAGTGGGATGTAGCGGATTATGTGTCTAGGTGTTTGGTGTGTCAGCAAGTGAAGGCCGAGCGACAGCGACCATCCGCCTCCTTATGCAAAGGATGGAGATCCCAGTGTGGAAGTGGGAAGCTGTCACTATGGACTTTGTTTCGGGTTTGCCTCGATCTAGAGGGGCAATGACTCGATTTGGGTAGTTGTAGATAGATTCTCGAAGACTACGCATTTCTTACCGATGAAGAAGAAGCAGTCGGTTGAGAGCTTAGCTAGATTGTATGTTAGTAGTGTGGTTAGATTGCATGGTGTGCCGAAGTCGATCATTTTGGATCGAGATCCGAGATTCACTTCGAGGTTGTGGAAGGGTCTTCAGGATGCTTAGGTTCGGAGCTGAAGCTCAGTTCGGCGTTTCATCCCCAGACTGATGGACAGTCCGAGAGGACTATCCAGACGCTCGATGATATGTTGAGAGCGTGTGTATTGGATTGGAAGGATGATTGGGAGCGTCATTTACCTCTAGTGGAGTTCGCATACAACAACAGTTTCATGCGAGTATTGGTATGGCTCCATTCGAGGCGTTGTATGGTAGGCCTTGCAGATCTCCTTTGTGTTGGGAGGAGACCGGTGATAGGCAGCTGATTGGTCCGGAGTTAGTTCAGGAGACTTTGGATAAGATCCAGCTTATCAGGAAGAGGCTTGTTGCGGCTCAGGATAGGCAGAAGAGCTATGCCGACAATAGGGGAAGGATCTTGAGTTCGAGGGGGTGATCAAGTCTTCTTAAGATATCACCTACTCGAGGTGTCATCAGATTTGGCAGGCATGGTAAGCTGAGCCCTAGATTCATTGGCCCGTATGAGATTCTCAGACGATTGGGCAGCGTGGCATATGAGCTAGCTTTACCCCCAGCTTTAGCTAGTGTTCATCCTGTATGAACGTTTCTATGCTCAGGAAGTATGTCCGAGATACGTCTCATGTGATTAGTCATGAGCCAGTGGAGATTCAGCCAGATCTGTCGTATGTCGAGCAACCAGTAGCTATTCTTGACCGGAAGGTTCAGCATCTCCGGAACAAGAGTATTGCGTCGGTGAAAGTTCTATGGCGGAACTTCTCACGAGAGGAGGCTACTTGGGACTTGAGGATGCGATGAAGAAGAAGTATCCCCTTTTGTTTGAGTAGTGTCGTTCTAACTTCGAGGACGAAGTTTCTTTAGGGGGAGAGGGTGTAAGGCCCTCGAATTTGTTGCATTAGTTTAATTTGTGTAAATAATTTATGTTGTGTATGCATAGATGTACGTATCTACGTATGTATTAAAATTTATACTTATGTATGCATGTGTATAAGTTAGTTGTAAATATGTATGAATGGTATGATGGTAGTGTGTACATGATAGCATACATATGGCATGTATATAGGTATAAGTTGTGCATGGTTTATGCATGTTTTGAGTTCTGGCCAAAGGCCAACTTGGCGTCAAGATCAATAGACGTTGGTGTTGTGTCGGCGTCAACCATATGGACGCCAACACTAAGTCCAGCGTCCAGCGATGTGGACGCTAATTTCTCTGACCTGCATGCGTTGCAGAGCCCGGATTTCCGGGAGCAAGCTAGCTCACCCATTGGGGAGCTGTCCCCAACGGCTCTGAGCCTTCCCATCAGCCCCCTGCGTGGGTGGAGGGGCCTCTTTGCTATAAGACTTCACCCTTGCAACCAGAAAACCTCTCTTGACCTCTTTCAGAGATAGAGAAAACCCTAGCTCGGAGCTGCACAAAGACCCAACTTTGGAGGCTTCAATCGGGATTCAAGGCTTCCTCCGGCAACCTACTGCATCAGGAGGGTAGCTGGAACATTGGGGAGGACTTCCCCAACCGTGGTTTGGTTTATGCATCGACATAGAACCCGGAGGAGAGCAATTGTGGAGGCTTCTTGGGACTGCCCAAGGAGAGCTTCTCCGGCCATTTAGATCCCTTTGGAGTTTTTGCAAGAGGCAAGTAACCTACCCTATCGTCCATGTAGATGTCAAGTAGGGTTTTATCATTTTTATGTATTTTTCCTCGTGTCCTAGATCCCCATTCTTCTGTTATTTGGAGTTCGGTCTATGTTTCTGCACAGACAGGAACTTGGCGTCAATGCCTTGACGCCAAGATCCCCAGTGTGCGTCCAGCGATCTTGCGTCCACCCTGGAACGGCCAGAGACCGCCGCTAAGTTCGTCTGGACAGAACAGTGAACTGTTCTCTCCTTATATATGATTACTTTCGATGTGTTTTGCGATGAGGATATATTGTAAACCTATTATGCTACGTAATGTGAATGTTGGAAGGTGTGGGAGAATGGTTCTGCATTTATTTTATGGATGGTTGAGTTATGGTTTATTTAAAATGCATGTGGATGAATGGCCATGTTTGTTCACCCATGATCCTAATAATCCGTGGGAAATTATGATGCCTTAATAATTTGTTGAACCATGTCTATATACATCAGTCTCTACTCTGAATTTTCTGGAATTTTTCCATGTCAATGTGATTTACTGAAAATTTATACTTGGGAAATAGAAAACATGTGTAGGATTGCTAAATTTCCAATAAATCATGTGTTGTGAAATAAATCGGGGAAATTTCTGTGGTATTGTGTATATTGGGTTCAGGGTTATGATCTATTAAAACTGAATTTCATGTATACACCATGATAAATTGATTTTGAATAATACGGGAATTTATGTTAAATTTCTGCAATTGCTTTTGGATCATAAAAATGTGAAAATTTTCATGTGGGGTCCTAAACCTGAAATCAGCTTGTATTTATTCTTAGGTCATTTGGACAACTATACCATGCAATATGAATTTTCTATGCAAAAAATAGGTATTAATGCATGCCATTGTGAAATGATTTAATTTCTGTGTAACCCAACCTGATTGTGAAGCTTCCTGATGTTAATTCTGTCATCTGTAGTGGCATGATTAGGAAAACAGGAATTAATGCATGCCATTGTGAAATGATTTAATTTCTGTGTAACCCAACCGATGGTGAAGCTTCCTGAATGTTAATTTCTGTCATCTGTAGTGGCATGATTAGGAAAATAGAGTCATGTTGGGAATGAAAGATAAATGAGATATGAGCGTCATGTGTAAAATGTGTGTAAAAACCGATACGTGTAATGTGTAAAACTGTGCCAAGTGTGATACTGCTTCCATAGAGGCTGTGGAACCGTACCATGGAAAAGTCCCCATGGGAAGGTTCAATGTGTTGTGATCCTAAGGGCATAGGATGAAATCCTGGAGGTGGACAAGTACCACTGGTTAGGGTGGAGACTTGTTCTCCCGGTCTGCGCAGTCCAAGAGTCGTCACTGTATTGCCTAGGTGCGTCTATGTGTATTGTGATGTGATGTGTCCTTATTATGGTGGTTTGCACTATGTGTCACGGCACTAAAGTGTAAAATGTGAAATGTGATTGTGATCATGTGCAAATTGTGTAGTGTGAACATGTGTAAATGTGCAATGTGTAAAAAGTGAAGTATGTGAATTAGAAATTGTGTAAAAATGTGAAACCAAAATGTGAGGATGTAAATTGAAATCCATGTTATGATGATCTGAAATCATGTTAGAACAGCACTAATGTGGTTATGATCATGTCCTATATGTGTACAATGCGTAGAATCCATGCTAGGGACAATCCTTACTTAGTGTAAACCATTCCATGTGTGTTTGCTCTCACGTTGTGGTTTGAATGAGAACATAGCTTTCATGTGTTAGATTGTAAAGCGTTGAACCACGTCAAAACAACAAGCTTAAGCATGTAAAATAGTTATATGCATGTATAAGAATGAGTAGTAACCATGTTAGCAATGTTTTCTTTCATGTATGTAAGCTAGTCATGCTAGATTGCTTTCATGTTTTAGTTTAATTGAAAGTAGAACTTTCATGTGTAGGAATGATTAGAGAGCATGTGATAGGAGATTTTGATTTAGAAATCTGAAAGCATGAATCATGTGTTTCATTAGTAGAATTACCATGATAAGTTTTAATTTCAATGTCACGCATGCTATATGTTGTGTCTTGCAGATGGTATGTAAAAACCTGCTATGATATGTGCATGTGTGATAGATGTAGTGTTATTTGCTGAGTCTTTTAGACTCATTACTTGCTTCGGCGTATAGGTGTAGTAGGCGACACACCTTTGGAGGAGACCGTGGAAAGCGACTCTGAGCGCGGGGAGTAGCCAGTTTGGTGGAGCTTAGTTGTGACATTTTGGCATTTTGATGTATGTAATTGAGACATTGTATTAGCTCTATCATGTAAACTTGGACAAACTATGTATTTTATCTTAGCACTTCTTTTATATGGATTATGTGGACTTCAGTTCTTTAAATGTTAATGCAATCATGTATGTTAAATGTGGATGATGAATGAAATGAAGACAGTGGTTCTTTTGTTTCCGCTACTCTGTTCTTATATTCACGTGTATCTCAGCTGAATGTTATTGTTGGGTAAATATCCCACTGTGGCAACGTTCACTATACCGACGTGGGTGGTATAACCGTACCGTATAATGAGGGTCGTTACAGTCCACTACTGATAATCTAAACCTTGAAGAAAGAACTTCATTCTTGTCTTCCAATAGTTGTAGTCTTCTCCATCGAACAGTGGAGGCCGTTGACTGACTATTCTTCAGCATATCCTTGGGCTTCTATTTATCTTTGCTCTTCAGATCATGAGATCTTCTTCTTGAATTGACTTGGCTCTGATACCACTTGTTGACCAAGTTGTAAGCCCAGAGGGGGGAATGGATTGCTAAAAATTCTTTTAAAATTATTCCTATTAATAAAAATACTTGATAGAAAAACACTAAACTCAAACGTTAGAGTTAATGAGTAAGAAGACAAATGAAACATCACAGAACAACAAAAAAATTTCCTGGTTCGATCTCCTATCACAAGGAGTCCTACGTCCAGTCCCCAAGTAATGTCTTGGATTTCACTAACAAGGGTACAGTCCCCCTCAAGAACACTTACACATTTAGCCGCAGTTGGCCTTCTCTTCACTATACGAAGAGGCAATACACCACCTGATACAACAGGTCTTCCTTCTTACAAAGGGAAACAAAAACCCACTCCACAACAGGTCTTATCTTCACAGATGAAGATGAACACTCAAGAAGAATGATGAGATGATGGCCCCTAGACCAAGCTTATAACAAATGCTTGATCTGAGGTGGGATCTGAGAGACACAAGGTTACGCAAGGAAATCTCTCTCAGATCTAAAACTAAGCTCTCAAAAACTAGAAGATAGTTGCTGTGTGGAGAGCTAAGAGCAGAAAACTATTTTCGAATGAAAGAACGAGCTCTTCTTTCTTTTTCCTCAAGGTGTCAAGGATTATCTTCATGGAGTCAATAGTCTTCTATTTATCTTCTCTTCAGGAAGTATCTGTGGAAGTGTCTGTTGTCTCTCATCTTCAAACATGTTAGATGTGTCTTGTCCAAAGTAGGAAACAAGAAAACCTGCAGCCATTAAATGCTGGGATAGACACATGCAGAGAGAAAGATTATCTAGATATCTTCTTGCTTCTATCAACGTGACAGGTCCAACGTTGTAACATGTGTGACCACCCGAAACCTGCACACAATAAATGCTGAAGTATAGACAACCTAACTGTGTCTAAACTGTCAGTCAACGTCAGTAGCCATGCTTTAGGAGATATACCAAAGAGGAAATTCCATTATGTCACCCTTATTAAAGTTCTTCTTTATGTGACATGAATATGGTAAACAGAAGAGATGTCATGCAAAGATGTTGTACCCAAAATAATAAATGTTTGTGTGTATAGGATACACAATTGTTCACTAGAAACTTTTAAATGCATAGTGATTCAATTTATTTGAATGACATATGAGATAAAATATAAATGAGATTATTAACAACACTATCAATATTATTCATCAACTATCTAAAGCATAATCATTATCAAGAGAAAACCGATGTTTGGAGATAGTCTATGATTAAGAGAGTCGATGTCCACCACAACTGATGTTCAAGTGAAGTCGTTGTGAGTGAAATCGTTGTTGGAATCGATGTTGATGAAATGGATGTTGAATGTAATCTGTGTACAAAGGTAATCGATGTAGAAAGGTAATTGTTGTTGAACCGAAGTCGATGTGAAATCAAAATCGATGTTCAAATGAATCGATGTTTGAACCGTAATCGTTGTTTAAGTGAAGTCATTATTGAAGTCGATGTTGAAACCGAAATCGATGTTGAAACGAAGTCGTTATTTAAGTGAAGTCTATGTTGAAATTGATGTTGAAACGAAGTCATTGTTTAAGTGAAGTCTATGTTGAAATCGATGTTGAGACGAAGTCGTTGTTTAAGTGACTATGTTGAAATCGATGTTGAGACAAAGTCGTAGTTTAAGTGACTATGTTGAAATCGTTGTTGAAATCGATGCTGAGACGAAGTCGTTGTTTAAGTGACTATGTTGAATCGATGTTGTATTAAAACAGTAGTCGATGTAGACTTAGGCATATTATATGCAAATGACTTCTAAATAAAATGAATATGAATTACTTACTGAAATTTATTTTATTTGACACCTGTTGACAAGCTTCAGAAAAATAGTGTTAGTCAACAATTTCCAAGATTTTGTTAATCACCAATATATATATATAAATAAATATTATGTGGAGATGGCAGATCATCAGAAACCATACCTTGTTTGCGGTTTAATAGTCTGTCGTGGTCTATCGGAACCAGAGTCTCCTGTGGATGATCTTCTTGCTTTGCATCTAGGGATTCCTCCTGCATTTCTTTTTCTTTTAAAGATCCCCTGTCAAGCTCCACCTGAATTTTAGGCCTTTCTTTGTCATCATCTTTGACAATCTGATCTACCTTTTCTCTTAGCATAGATGTCTCATCAAACACCACATATTTGCTTATTACCACCTTCCTTTTCTCTGGATCCCAAATTTATATCTCTTCACTTCACTTAGGTAGCCGATGAAGATACACTTTCTGGATTTAGGATCCAACTTGGACCGTTGCTCCTTGGATGTGGACCTATGCTGAGCATCCAAGATTTTCAGCCTGGAATAATCGATTTCCTTTTTCTCCACACCTCCTCAGCAACCTTCCCTTCCAACTTTGAAGAAGGTGACCTGTTAACTAATACATGTTGTTTTTACAGCTTTAGCCCAAAACGTTTAGGGAGATAGGCCTGGATCCTCATACATCTTGCCCTTTCAAGCAGTGTCATGTTCATTCTTTCTGCTACCCCCATTTTGTTGTGGGGACCCTGGAGTTGTGAAATTCTCATAATTTTTTCATTTTTGCAGTATTCAATGAACTCAGCTGACTTGTATTCAGTGCCATTATCAAACTTGATGCACTTCACATGCTTCCCTGTCTGTTTTTTTACCATGGCTTTCCACTGCTTGAACTTTGTAAATACTTCTGATTTGTACTTCATGAAGTATACCCACACCTTCCTTGAACAATCATCAATGAAGGTTACGAAATATAAAGATCTCGCCTTTGATGGTGTAGACACTGGCCCCCATACATCTGTGTGCACATTCCAGTATTTCCTTGCTCTTGTATGTTGAAGTTTTGAATTTGACTCTACACTGCTTTCCATACATGCAGTGTTTGCAGAAATCTAACTTCATGATTTCACATCATTCAACAATTTCCTTTGTGCAGTTCCGTCATACCCCGCTCACTCATATGCCCAAGTCGCATGTGCCAAGAGCGGTATCATCTATGTTGGTCTCAGATGAAGCTGTAGCAGCAACATGCCCACAAACGTACTCCCTATGAGCCTGTACAAATTGTTTTCAATTTGCTTTCCTTTCATCACAACCAAAACCCCTTTACTGACTTTGAACATGCCACTGCCAAAGGCTGCTGAAAGTCCATGCCAAGTTCTCTCTAATTGACCAAGAGAGATTAAATTCTTCTTCAACTCGGGAACGTGCCTAACATCTCCCAGTGTTTTGATCACAACATCATGCATCCAGATTTTGATATTCCTGATACCTACGACCTTACTCGGGTGATCATCACCCAGCTCGACAGAACCACCTTCATAATTCTTGTAGGTATCCAACCATTCTCTGTGAGGACAATAGTGAAAAGAGCATCCGGAATCCATAGTCCCTGTGTTCAAGAATGAGTCCTTATCTGATGAGGCTATCAATAGCTCCTCATCATCAGAGTTGTCCACTGCGACGCTAGTAGAACTTGAAGAAGCCCCGACCTTGTCTTCTTCCTTTTTCTTTAACAATGGACAATCTCTCTTGAAGTGCCCCTTCTGATGGCACTTATAGCACTCTGTCTTTTTAGCCTTCTTTCATTTAGACTTGGACCTTGATCTGTTCTTCCCTTGATTCCTGTCTTTTGATCTTCCTCGACCCTTTTCCTTAGCAATCAACCCCTCTGTCTGAGAGTCCTCGCTACTGTACTTCCTCCTTGGCTCATTAGATCTGAGAACTGTAGTGACTTCCTCAAAAGCAAGGGTTTCTTTGCCATACATCAATGTAGTAATAAGATGGTCAAAAGAAGACGGAAGAGAACACAATAGCATGATTGTTTATCTTCCTCATCAAACTTGACTTCAAGTTGCAACAGATCACTTACCACTTGAGTGAATCGATTCATATGTGAATCAGATCTCCTCCTTCTATCATTTGAAGAGTATAAAGCTCTTTCTTCAAGAAAGTTTGGTTGTAACGTTCTTGGCCATGTATAGGCTTTCTAACTTTTTCCATAATCCTTTTGCCATCTTCTTCGTCATCACATCGTATAGAATTGAATCTGCCAGACACATTCGAATGGTGCTGAATGCCATCTGCTCCAGCTCTTCCCACTCTTCATCATCCATTTCGCAGACTTCTGCCCTGTCAACGCCCTGATGACTCACTGTTGCACCATCAAATCCTTTACTCTCATCTGTCATAGACTGAAGTTCCCCTTTCCATCGAACTTGACTTTCATCAGTCCACTCATCCTTGATATGTTTTAACCAAACTGAGGTGAACCAGCACCGACCTGTGCTCTGATACCAATTTGTTATGCAGAAACACCCTCTGATGCCTCACCATTGTTGTCTCGATCGGACATATGTAGGATGAAACAGAAACACAACAGAAACAGAGAGAAGAAGAAGAGACAAGACACACAGATTTACGTGGTTCGAATTGACGATGTGCCAAACCTACTCTACGGAGCCCAACCTCTATACAATCGCCTTTTCTACTATGAAGAGCAGTACCATCAAGGCCAAAAAATGGCCTTAAATACACGAAATCAAATGAAGAAACCGTCCAAAAATGGACTCGCCGGAAGCAGTCGTCCTCTCCTGACACCCAGAACACCCCCTTTAGCACGATGGAGGGGGGCGGTCGACCGCTCTCAACAAAGCGGTCGACCGCTTTGTTCAGAGCCACCCAGCTCAGCTCAGACCTCACCGATTTGTACCGTGTCGCGGAGAGCTTTGGCCCCCGCACTCCTCCACATTTGTACCTGGGTAAGACCTGCCCATACTGTTGTTACTGACCCGTAGATGCCCACTGAATTTGAGCCACATCTCAACAGAGAGCTTTCCATATTTTTGTCGGTGATCGTCAGGGGGTTCCCTCTGTTCTCTCCACCTATCCTCCATTTATAGTGGGTGCGTGGGGGAGGAGGGAGCATAATGTGGTCGGGCGCAATATCTTTTTGTTGCATTATATGGAGGGGCCGCACTTGTTACCCGACGGCCAGGTGGCCGCACATTTTAAGCATTTTCATATGTGGAGAGGAGTTGGAGTTTTTTTTTTTCCTTCTTTTTGCAAAAGGAAAATAATATATGGTTTTATTGTAATAATATGTCAAATTTTTAAATAATATAAATTAATATGAGTGTGGCAAGATATCGAAACTTCCTCTTTTTTCATTGTGCAAAACTAAATATATAATGTGTTAAAGTTTGGTGTCAAAAATCAATTTAATATATTGTCGAGTGGAGCATCTCACTGCAGTATGTACCAAAAGAATATTGAAGAAGTATTCGGAGGAGATAGATGGACGACATACATATTAATTATTTAAAAATTACTTTCTCTTTAAAATGAGATTTTAAAATGTAGAAAGAGATAGGCACATTAACATATCTTAATTTGCTCTAACCACAATAATGGTCATTTTTGAACTATTTTTCATCAAAGTTCAATATTCAATGATTAAGGTGGGATCCACACATTTTTATTTCCAAAACTGCCCCTAACTATTCTACCAATTGTCAATTTCTTTGCACAAATTAAAGAAAAGTTAATTAGAAGTGACTGCCAGATGATCTGACTTAATTCCTAGTCTCTGACTAAATTTTTCAGAAGCTATAGAGTCCTTACTTTCTATACAACTTAATTTTTAGTCTCTGCACAGTATTTACTCAAAGACAAGTTTCGTCCTTTTGACGCCAGTGCTTTTCTAATTCCCACTTTGTCGTTTTGTCTTTTTGTCTTCTCCCTATTACATTATATGTTAAGCCCTATTACAGTCTATAATTATAAATTTGGGAAATCAAAAATATATTTATCTGTGGCTGCTAGAAATCGAGCTCAGAGAAACTCAATATGGAATCATCACCAATAAACTACAACTACACTTGTGTTACAACAGAACATCTCTTGTTTTTCACTAAGTCTTGACATTACTTACAGTAAACATGTACACTATTTATAATAAGGCTTCACATCACCTATAATATACGTTAAGTCTAATTACAGTAAATGTTATTTTCTATTATAATATATATTTATTCTCTATTATAACTTATGTTAAACCCCGTTACAGTAATATTATTCTCTGTTATAATATATATTAAACTCTGTTACAGTAAATATTAACCTCTATTACATTAAATATTATTCTCTATTACAGTATATATTTATTCTCTATTATACAATTTATGGTAGTGTCTCGTTATAATAAATATTATTCTCTGTTACAGTATATATTAAACTGGTACAGTAATATTATCCTCCATTAAAATAATGTTATTCTCTATTACAATATATATTTATAGATCTCTATACAATCTATATTAAGTCTCATTACAGTAAATATATTTTCGTACAGTATATGTTAATTTGTTACAATAAATATTATCCTCTATATATCTCTTAACTAATATTAGAAATTAAAAGGAACCCAATTAAGCTCTCGGTGGAAACTGGCAAGGCATCGCGGAAGGTGATGAGGGCAGCCACATCCAAAAATGCGTCTGTGATTCCCACCTTTGTGTATATACCATCATGACAAGCAAGCTGACCATCAAAGAACGAAATAGAGAAACGACATTTTTATTATGTTCTATTTTGGACGACACGAGTATACATGAGATCCGTCATCAGCTGGAGTGCTGCATAATGACATGGTTATATCATTCGAAGAAGTCCCCTCCCACACACCCCACCAAAGTTTCCAATAGACAAAGCTAACCGAGTTCTTGTAGGCGCACTGTCAGCTGCGTCGACATGGTAAACAACACTGCTGAGTGCCCCGATCGATCAAATAGACGTTTACCACCAAGTACATAGTAGCAGGTCTAGGGCTTATCTGCGGGAGGACGATGCTTGCGGCATCGAAGGTCGTAGGGTTTCATGGGTGGGGAGAAGGCATGAAAGGAGGATTCTTGCGGCATGAATATGTATCGAAAGTAGTACCTTCGACACCGTAGGTATGATTACTCATGGGTGGAGGTGGACCACTCTGGGGTAAGGTGGGCGGAACGGGAGGAAAGAGACCTCTACAAGCTCTGGACGTCTGCCTTCTGCAACGATTACCACACCTCATTATAAGAATCAGCTGTCTGAGTACTGTATATACTACTGGCTCCTGAGAAGTAGGGCTGTAAACGGGTCGGTTTCGGAACCGGAAACACAGATTCCGATACCGATTCCGATAACCGACATATGGTTCGATTCCGATTCCGATTCCGATAAGAATAGTTAATTCCGATTCCGTTCCGATTCCGATAACATTACCGAAACCGAAATTCCGATAAAGTAAGATATTTACCATAATTTTACCTTGAGTTTATGGTAATTTATCGGATAACCGATACCGATACGATTCCGATTATTTTTTCGATTCCGATTCCGATTCCGATAACTTATCGGAATATCCGATACCGATTCCGATAAGCTATCGGTATCATTTTCCGATTCCGAAACCGATAATTTTTATCGGTATCGGGTCGGAATATCGGATTATCGGGTTCCGTTTACACCCCTACTGAGAAGTAGAGAGAGAGAGAGAGAGAGAGAGGAGGCTCACCGGTCTGAGGTAACACCCGGCTTCTACGCGGACGTGAGAATGACTGCCAAGCTGAGGAGCAGAGGAGAGCAGCCGATGCTTTGGAGAGCTTTGCCATATTTCCGTCGGTGATCACCGGAGGTGTGCCCTCTGTTCTCTCCACTTATCCCCCATTTATAGTGGGGCTGGGGGAGGAGGTGGTAGAAAGTGGTCCGGGTGCGGTCTCTTTATTGCATTATGTGGAGACTAGTCAGAGGGATTTTTTTTTCCCCATCCTTTTGCAAAAGGAAAATAATACGGTTTTATTGTAACAATATGTCAAATTTTTAAATACTATAAATAATTGAGTGTGGTAAGTGTTGCGGGGGTTTCCAGGCAGGTCGGCTAAAACGGGATGGCCGACCGCATTAAAGATTGTCCGACCTCCACAGCTTTGGCTGCTTGGCATGAACTCATCTCGGATGAGAACCAGTTCGGATCGTCACGAGAATAACGGGGCTTCCGAACTAATCAAGGTATTCCCATCAAGTCGGACCTCGGATCAGCCGACCTCAATGAGGACGTTGGCCGACATCCTATATATCTACGGTCACCTAGCTATACGTCAACGGGTATGTACGTCCCGGGCTCTACAGCTCGGTCCATGCGGCTTCCTGCGAATCCGACTCAAGCGAGAGAGCTCATCATCTTGCACCATGGGTCATAAAGCTCGGCTTTCTCATGTGCTCATCGCAGCCCACGTGGTCAACAGACGAATAAAGTAATGACCGAGAATCACGGGGCCGCAAATCACGGCCATTAAGACCACGATCTCGCAATCAGGTCTACAGGTGGCCACCACGATCATCGCAATTTGACAGGGAGGTAATGGCGCCCAATCCGGCAGGAATCTCGATAACTCCCAGCGAGATTGGTGGCTCGTCCACCTCACACGAACATGTCCTAACACTATATAAAGGGTAGACATTCCACTGGCAAAGGTACGCTATTCTCCCCCCACGCTAGGCCATTCTGCTCGGCTAGCAACTGACTTGAGCGTCGAAGTGTCTCCCCTCCGAGCCCACTCGGCGGGCTTTGCAGGTCAGTTCGGGAGCTTGGAATCAGCGTCACAAGTCGGCCAAGCGCGCCTCAAAAGGGATTCATCGGCTTGGTCATCTCGGCTCAGTCTGGCGAGAAGCGCCTCAGCGGTCACCTCGGCAGGAGCCGACCTATGTTACTATAGCAGTAACATTGTTGTCGTCGTCTGGGGAAACGCTACTAAAGGTCAGTACGGTTTCCTCCCCCTATTCTCAATTGAACTCCACCAAGTGCGCACCATGAGGGGCTCTTTCGTCATTAGCTGTGATCGGCAAGATTGCGACCAAGGCATTTGCCGCGGTCGACAAGGGGCCGACCAGTTCCAATAAGCATCTGCATACACTACAAGAACTGAAGGATATGTAGACGGCTGCAAATCACGTCTACAAAAACTTATATTAGTAGACAGCTATAAAAAGTCGTTACGTATATAACATATGTAGACGGGTTATTAGAGCCGTCTACATATCCTACATATGTAGACGCTTTCTGTAAGCCGTCTACATAACTTACCTAAACGGCTTAAGAAACCGTCTACATATGTAGGATATGTAGACGGCTCTAATAACCCGTCTACATATCTTAGATATGTAGACGGTTTCTTAAGCCGTCTACATACATATTCATATGTAAATTATTCTATATATAATTTTGTGCATATATTCATTTTATAAGCCGTCTATCATATAATATTTGTACTTTTTTTGTTAGTAAAAATTTAATTTTGTGCATATATTCATTTTAATTTTTTTTCTAATCTAATTTTATTTTATATCTCATTCATAAAAACATGCATGCTTTGTGCAAGCCATGTTGACTCGGTCTGTGCAAGCTATGTATATCTATATTATATATAAATATTTGTCTTTTTTGTTTATATATAATCTATGTATATTTGTATATCTATATATAGAATACATTCAATGTTATAATATATATTTTATTTTATTATTAATACTTTGATAATAAAAAATTAATGACTATTGAGCCAAAAAATATTGTGATGGCTAGATATGAAATAATGGTTAATATAATAATTATTTATATATATGAATGTAAAATAATTTTTGAAAAATAGTTCCTAGGTAACTAAATATATATTCATATATATATGAATATATTTGTAGAGAAATAAAATAGATATAATTAATTCTTACTATATATATACACAATAATTAAATATAATAAGTTATATATTCCCCCGTTAGCTTTTGCCCAAAAAATTGCGGGCTCTTCTTCCCCCGCAAACAAATTCATTCCCGGTCATCCAAAATTATTCCCGCGGCCTCTTCTCCAAATCCAGCCAAAAATCATTTCCCGGTCATCCAAAAATTATTTCCCGCACCTCATAACCAAATCCACCCAAAAAAATTATTTCCCGCCCACGTTTTGCCGCCAACGTTTTCCACTCCCTTATAACAGCAACGACGACTGCAAACGTTTTTTTGCCCCGCGTCGTCTATTCTTCCCTCTTTTCCTCTGGCGATCGAGACGCGCCCGCCGGATCTTCTTCGTGCGCTCTCCGGATCTCCTGCTCTCCCCCCTTCCCCGGTTGCTGGCACCGGCGCCACTACGTCCTCCGACGCCGACATCGCTGTGCGGATTCCTTCAGAAGGGGAAGTGATCGGCCTGGTAGTCTAGAATGGATGAATTCCCCGGACTCTTGTCCAGGGACTTCGGCCTCCGGCCTTAGGGGAAGGCCGCCCCCATGTCCGCCTCCAAGAGTGGCACCTTCGGATCGGCCTCTAGCTACAGATCCACCGGCGGGGGTATCAGCTTCCCTGTTATCTCCTCAGCGGCGGCGGCGGCAGAGGCCGCCGTGACGATGGCGACAACATCTTCTTCGGCGCGGGGGCGCCCGTGCACAGCCTCCCAAGAATGCCTCCGCAAGCGCGGGCTTCGCCTCTGACCCGTTCTTCTCCATGGGGGCGGTGAAGACGGAGTCGCCGCCCTCGGTGGACGCTGGCTTCTCCGCGTCAATGCCCGTCTATGACAAGCTGGTGTATGATGACGATGACGGCGACATGAGGATGTGTTCTCTCGTCCCACGTACGAGGACGACCTCCTAGCCAGAATCGGCGGCTCCCAGCAGGCATTGAGGGGGCTGGTCGACTGTGGGAGACCTGGAGCCGCCTCTGGCAATGCGTCAGGGGGCAGGCGCCAGTCACGGCCGGCCTCACGAATTCGTCCTCCGCTCTTCACGCTACAGTCTCTGCTCCACCAAACGGATTGGTGGAGCAGAGACAAAATATTTTTTTAAAAAAATAAAAGATAGTTAGACGGCTGTTAGAGCCATCTACATATATTTTTTTTTGTAGACGGGACGTTGGAATAAACCGTCTACTTACGTATGTAGACGGCTTTATAGCCGTCTATTTAAACTATTTTTTTAGACGGCTACAAATAACCGTCTACGTATCTTTTGTAGACGACTGATGTGTTGACGGCTGTGTAGACGGCTTCGTAGCCGTCTACAAAATCTTTTGTAGACAGTTATGTAACTATTGTAGACGGCTTTCAGCCGTCTACGTATGTTACTTTTTTAGTAGTGATAGGAAGTTCAAGCCGAGCCTACGACTAATGATACAAGCCATATCTTCAGCTCGGGAAGCCTAAGCCCTCCAAACAGGAGGCCGCTACCACACGTTTGATGTCCTCGGTGATGAGGACGATGAGAGGCCTTATCGTCTTAAGTCTACCCCTATTATTCCAATTGATCATAACAACACGAGCAGCAGGTTAAAGGATACGAACGTCGTGCTTCTAGCCGACGTCCGATAAATAAAGGCGTGGTCGCTTCGGCACACGTGTACATAGCTCGTGCGAGGTCGCTTTGGCACTCCGAGCTCTCGGAGGCGTGGTCGCTTCGGCACACGTATACATCGTAGCTCTTGTGCGAGCTCGCTTCGTCACTCTGAGCTCTTGAAGGCGTGGTCGCTTCGGCATACGCAAACACGAACGTCATGATTCTAGACGAGGTCGCTTCGGCACTCCCCAGAAACCAAGAAGTCGACGTCCGATAAATGAAGGCGTGGTCACTTCGACACATGTACATAGCTCGTGCGAGGTCGCTTCAGCACTCTGAGCTCTCGAAGACGTGGTCGCTTCGGCACACGTATACATCGTAGTTCTTGCGCGAGGTTGCTTTGGCACTTCGAGCTCCCAACACGAGGTCGCTTCGGCACTTGTCTCATCCGAGCTCTTGCGCGAGGTCGCTTCGTCACTCGTCTCATCCGAGCTCTTGCGCGAAGTCGCTTCAGCACTCCGAGCTCCCAACACGAGGGCGCGTAGGCATTCTTCCCATCCAACCACGAATTTACTTCGGCACTCGTCTCAATGACCCGAACCCTAAAGCGAGGACAACCCTCTACTCTTGACGAGATCGCTCCGACGTACAGTGGTGGCCATAACGTCGGATTATCCATTGACCTAGCTCAATGCGAGGTCGCTCTTGCATGCTGGCATGACCTACCAAGATATTTCAGGGTCCACAAAAAGGCGGCATCTGATGTGTTCCAACACTTCGGAACTGAGCCATCATAGGTCCGAGCATCGAGCTAACTTCGACGCACCGTCTAGGAGCTCCGGGCTCCAAGTCGACCTCAAAAATTCGTCAATAAGCTAAGCACCGAGCTAGACCCAAATATTCAAACGCACGACATTCAACAAACCAAGCAATAACAAAAGTGGCATGCGTTTTCATTCCTACTAACAAAGAAGGTACATTGTAAGGCTAGTTGCCACATACAAACGTAAGGCATTCAATCAACTACAACATCGTCAGACGTAGCCTCGGTAGTCACAGCCTGATCGGAAGCAACGGTCATGGCTGCCTCATCAGCACCAGAGACCGCCTCGGCCGCAGTAGCCTGTACCTCGTCGGCGACCTCGGCTCGGTCATGAGCCTCGCCTGCGTCCTCGTCCTCGGCATCCTCCAAACCCGACAAATCGTACTCGGGGTGCAGTTCTCGGATCTGTTTGATGCAATGGTCATATCCAGCCTGGAAGAGCTAGCTTGTCAACCTCTTCATTCAGCTCCTTGGAATCGCGGTACTCCGCGATAATCCTCGAGCGCTCCTCCTCGCCAGCCTCGAATTCTGAGCCCTGGCGGCCTCCAGCAACTCTTCCTTTGTACGAATAACCTCTTTGAGGTCCTCGGTCGCCTTGGTCATCCGAGCGGCATCCTCCTCGGTTTTTTCGCCTTCAGCCGCTCCGCATCTAGGAGCTTCTCGACAGCCCTAGTCCTCTTCTCGGCCTCTTTTGCCTTGTTCGTGGCCTCGAGGACTTGATGGTCGGCCGCCGCCTGAGACTTCTCGGCCTTCCTAAACAAGGCCCCGACCAGGCCCAGTTGTGTCTGCACGGAGTCATAGAAGACTGAGCCAACTTTTCCACCGGGGTCGCCCGACGAGCCCATTCGATGGCATTGAGCCCCGCGCGCATCGACGGTCGCTGAGGGCTCGCGACATGCTGGTCGACAACCTACTGCTCCGGCAATTCTCATCCTTGAGTTAACGTCGGTCGAGGATCCGACGATCAGAGTCTCGTCGCCTGACCTACGTCATCGGTTTCCTCCCTCGGACGCTTCGGTGGCCTACTGGCGCTCTTCTTGCCACGACTCGCGAACCTCTTTGCGGCTCGGTCGGCCAGTAAGGTGTTGCGTCCTTGGCCGACGTCGTGAGCGGCCGACGACTTACCCTTGTCAGCCATCGCTGCGAGAGGAAGACGTTGGTTAGCTATTTACCCAAAAATACGGAAGTGTAATGTCAGAAAGGAAATGACCTTTGTCGGCCTTGGCAATCAATTTGAACAATCCATCGAGCTGAAATAGGTCAAGAGGATCCAGCACCTGTAGAGAATCAAACTCCGCGAGCTCGGTTTCGATGAGATTTGGAGCTCAGAAAGCTTTTTGGTGAACGTTCACTGCCGCCCAGGTGGTCGGAAATGGCCACCCCGTCGGGCTATGAACAAAAACAAACTGCCTCTTCCAGTTGTGAACAGAAGAGGGAATCCGACCAAGGATCTGTTGGCCAGACCGAGCTGCGAAGTACAGCCAATCCCCAAAGGCTTTGACCGAGAAGCAATAAAGAAAAAGGCGCGTGGTCGGAAGGACCTTGGCAAGCGCACAAACCGTCAGGAAGCCGACAACAGACCTCCATGAATTGGGGGTCAGTTGAGATGGTGCGACTCCCAGCTTGAGGACTAGAAGAGTAGTGAAAGGATGCAAAGGGATGCAGAAGCTAGCTCGGACGGCCTCGACGTAGATGCAAACTCTACCTTCCGCCACATAATGAGCGCGAAGCTGACTCGAGTTATACATAGAGTAGCCCTCCGGAAATACTAGACCAGGATGAGTTCTCATCCATTCAAGGGTCTCGTCGGTAATTTCGCATTGGGCATCGGCAACGTTGTCGGCCGGCCGACGAGCGCTCAAGGTATGAGCGGAAGGTTCCTTGGGAACATAAGTCCCAGGATCAACAATGACGCAATCATCGGAATGGTCTGACGGCTCGCCGTCAGGCCGAGGAGAGTGGGATGTTCCCCTAGAGGAGACCGCCCCTGTTGAAGAGGAAGGGTTCTCGGAAGGAGAACCTCCAGACGACGATCCCTCTCGAAGATGAGGACCAGAGGAGGAAGTCGTAGAACTTGAAGACATCGCTTACCTCTCAAGGAAGCGAGCAAAGATCGGAAATGGTTGAAGCTCGGGCGAGGGATGTCAGCGCAACCCTCGTCGGCACGTCGGCAAGTCGCCTGGTAGATGCTCGTGCACGAGAACAAGGGCGATCGTTCGGCAGCAGACCCCAGTATTTATAGAGCTCGGGGCCAATCGAATCCAACGACAAAAAGCCAACCTCCAATGCAAGTGGTTGAGATCGGCCCACGTGGCGTCACCAGATTGGCAATAAAACTGACCCCTCGGATTCCGATCAGCGCAAGCGGCGAGAAGCGCATGATGGCGCTCGGAAGGCGAGGCGGCAAAAGTACAGCGACACGGCATACGAAACAGCATGCGACGGCTCGTCAGATGATGAGACGTTCAGCGACTCTGACAAGGCCATGACGCACCCTTGCGACAGGGCAGCTTCTGACTACAGGGTGACGTGGCGTCCTGATGGGCCACAAGTGTCAGCCAAGCCACGTGACAGGGTACGTGTTCCAGCATAGAAATTTAGCTTCACCTCGGCCCGCGATCACGGTCTGACCTGAACCTAGGGGGCCAATGTTGCGGGGGTTTCCAAGCAGGTCGGCTAAACCGAGGATGGCCGACCGCATTTGAAGATTGTCCGACCTTCCACAGCTTTGGCTGCTTGGCATGAATCTCACCTCGGATGAGAACCAGTTCAGATCGTCGACGAGAATAACGGGGCGTCCGAACTAATCAAGGTATTCCCATCAAGTCGGACCTCGGTTCAGCCGACCTCAATGAGGCCGTTGGCCGACATCCTATCTACGGTCACCTAGCTATACGTCAGCGGGTCTGTACGTCCCGCGCCTCTCTGCAGCTCGGTCCATGCGGCTTCCTACGAATCCGACCTCAAGCGAGAGCTCGTCATCTTGCACCTCGGGTCATTAAAGCTCGGCTTTCTCAGGTGCCCCATCGCAGCCCATGTGGTCAACAGACGAATAAGGTAATGACCGAAAATCATGGGGCCGCAAATCACGACCATTAACACCACGATCTCGGCGATCAAGTCTACAGGTGGCCGCCACGATCATCGCAATTTGACAGGGAGGTAACAGCGCCCAATCCGGCAGGAATCTCGGTAACTCCCAGCGAGATTGGCGGCTCGTCCACCTCACACGAACGTGTCTTAACACTATATAAAGGGTATATATTCCACTGGCAAAGGTACGCTATTCTCCCCCCACGCTAGGCCATTCTGCTCGGCTAGCAACTGACTTGAGCGTCGGAATGTCTCCCCGCCAAGCCCACTCGGCGGGCGTTGCAGGTCAGTTTGGGAGCTCGGAATCAGCGTCACACGTCGGACAAGTGCGCCTCAAAAGGGATTCATCGACTTGGTCGTCTCGGCTCAGTCTGGCGAGAAGCGCCTCAGCGGTCACCTCGACAGGAACCGACCTATGTTACTATAGCAGTAACAATAAGATATCAAAATTTCCTCTTTTCTCTTTGCACAAACTAAATATATAATGGGTTACGTTTGGTGTCAAAAATCAATTTAATATATCGTCGAGTGGAGCATCTCACTGCAGTATCTACCAAAAGAAGATATTGAAGAAGTATTTGGAGGAGATAGATGGACGACATAAATATTAATTGTTTTAAAAAATTATCTTCTCTTTAAAATGAAAATTTAAAATGTAGAAATTGATAGGCACATTGACATAACTTAATTTGCTCTAACCACAAAAAATGATTATTTTATAACTATTTTTTATAAATGCTAAATAATTCGATGATTAAGGTGGTACCCACAGATTTTATTTCCAAGACTGCCCTATTCTATTTAATTGTCAATCTCTTTGCACAAATTAAATACATAATGTGTTAACGTTTGGTGTCAAAAGTCAATTTAATATTATATCATTGAGTGGAGCATCTCACGTAGATGGAGGACATAAGTATTAGTTGTTTTAAAAAATTATCTTCGCTTTAAAATCAGATTTTAAAATGTAGAAAGAGATAAGACATATTGACATCTTAATTTGCTCCAACCACAAAAAATAAAAATTATTTTAGAACTATTTTTTATAAATGCTAAATAATTCGATGATTAAGGTGCGACCCACACATTTTATTTCCAAGACTGCCCCTATTATACTTAATTACCAATATCTTTTATTTCCTTTGGTCGTGTGGTCCTACATATCAGCCATGAACTTAGAAAATATCTTGATCATACGAGGGGAATTAAAGGAGAAGCTGCGTAAGCCTTATCTGCAGGGGCACGAGGTGTGTGGATATTATTGTTCATGCAACAGCCCACCATGGTCCTCGAAGTCGCCTAAAGCTTCCAAATTAACTAAATGGCGACATTCCGAGAAAGAAGTGGACGGCACGTACAGATGTTCGGGGGTGTTAAAAGAAAGGTTTCGTATTTTTTGACAACCGTTAGAATATCCTCTTCATGTGCAATCGAAGATAATTATTGCTGCATGTGTCTTGCATAATTTTATCCGTGACCATAGAGGAGGAAAAGATGAAATTTGGATGCAAATTGAAAGAGAACATGGTGCAGACATTGACAGAGAAGTAGAAGGAAGACGTCAAGAAAGACTCAGATTTGAAGAACAACAACGTTTAACAACATCACGTTCACAACGTGATCACGGTAAAGAACTTCGGAATAGAATTGCATTGGAAATGTGGGAAGATTATGTAAACAGACGACAGAGATCTTGAAGTTTGTATAAACATCATGGTTATTGAATTTGATGATGTATTAATAGTATTTATTACTCATTCTCTTAATAAATGGTACAAATCTCCTTTTTAAATATGCTTGTAACTTTTACTATAAAAAAATAAAGTGAAAAAGAGTCTACCAAACAGGTCTATACAAATTTTAAAAATTATGTCAGTTCTGCCAAACAGATAGTAGTAGTTTTTCTCAATTTTAAAATTTCAGACAAAAATTGACACAGTATAATTTCTTAGTTAGAAAGAGATTTTTTTTTTAAAGTGTAACCAAACACCCTAAGTCTGTAAACATATCTCTTGGTCGTGTGGTCCTACATATCAGCCATGAACTTAGAAAATATCTTGATCATACGAGGGGAATTAAAGGAGAAGCTGCGTAAGCCTTATCTGCAGGGGCACGAGGTGTGTGGATATTATTGTTCATGCAACAGCCCACCATGGTCCTCGAAGTCGCCTAAAGCTTCCAAATTAACTAAATGGCGACGTTCCGAGAAAGAAGTGGACGTTCCGGCACGGGGACTAGGCTAGCTTCAGGCATGCATGATCGCAAAAGGCGACGGAAGCCTCTGTGGTGAAAAGTTATAGCTCGAGGGAATTTGTGGACGTGAAAAGCCGAGAAATCAAGTAAGGGTGATGAAGTCGTATGTATGACCACTTTGATCACCAAAAATTTTAATTAATCTTAAGTTGAGGCATCCATGTAGAAAAAAAGTGCAAACATCGAGTCAAGGGATCATTCCACCCACCAAAGCTAGCTACCCCACATTTCTTGATGACCGACAGACATGAAACTGTCAATGGATCCAGGGGATCCGAAAATTAATCCAATTCCGATCACATATTTTGTCTGGATTCGGGGCTAGTAAACGCGATCTGAAACCCTCCTATTTTGGGGGAAGCACATCACTAATCCGAAACCCGATACGAAGAGCCCTTTCCCGACTTCTCCCTCGCGCCACCCCCTGTACGAGTCGTGTGCGAGACCTATAGTTTGTTCCCCCATCCTGGGATGTTGCTCTGCGAACTGCGGCGATTGCGGCTTCTCAGTTTCTCGTCGTCGACGATGGTGACCACCGTGCTCATCCGATGTCTCCAGTAACTAAATCTCCCCTGCCGCAATCCCTTTAATTTGCTTCCTCTCCCTCTGTCTGGAGTTAATTAGAGCTCCTTCGCTCATCTACAAGTTCGATGAGACCGTGGACAAGCGAGGATTCCTTCTCATTTCGTCCTACCACCCCTTCACATGTCATCCCTCGTGCCCCAGTTTGCTGTTCTTCGCCATAAGCATCCGACTAACTTTTTAATTTGACATCTGTTGTTGCAATTTTGGTCTTTCATTTATTTCCTTGTAAAATTCTCCATGATATATGTGATTAGCCACGCCGTGGCTAATCACATCCCTATTAGCCTTATTTACTGTTACCAACATAGTACATTATTTAAATGTTGGCGTTGATGTTCCTTCTTGTTTTGCGGAAAGAAAGGAGTGGCCTTTGACAAGGTTAAAAGCCCGGAGTCCGATGTCCGAATCACAATCTTACATCTTGACGATCATACTACCGTCTTCTAAGTATAAAGAAGAACCACCACCAACAATTTGATCTTAATTAACCAAACGTGAAAAATAGTTAAAATCCAAGATGCTTAGATTTGCTTCTCTTCATTTTTCTATTCCAATCAAGGTTTCGCTGCTTAGCTACTACAAGGAGCAGGGCATTTGTCATCGGAAATATGTCAGCGGCTAGAAAAATTCGCTGACAAAACACAATACATCAACGACTGTCAAAACCTGTTGACAAATGGTGACATACGTCAACGGCTTTATATGTCCGCTGACATATATTTGACATACTCTTTGTCAACGGCTTCCTTATATGTTGACAAATATTTATAATTATATTTTAACATTTTTGATTAATATATTATTTTTAATTAACCATTTTCATATGTATTATTAATAAATATCATTAATAAGTAAAGTTAGATATCATGTTAATAAATAATATTTTTTAATATTGATAAAATATAATAAATAAAAATTAATATTATTTATTATTGATAAAATATAATAAATAAACATTAATATTTATTATTTAATTAAAAGTAATGTCAGCGGCCAACCAACCGCTGACATACTTCTTTATTGCCCCCGCCCTCCAAACCACCACTGCGCGAAATCGGCCTAACTCGCTCCTGCAACGACCTCCTCTTTGGCGATCTCCCGACGCCCTAGAGCTCCTGCGACGATCTCCTCCTCCGGCGATCTCCCCGCGCCAGCTGCGTCCTCCTCCGGCGATCTTCCCGCGCCGGCTGCATCCTCGTCCGGCGACCTCCTCCTCCTCCGGCGATCTCCCCGCGCCGGCTGCGTCCTCCTCCGGCGATCTTCCCGCGCCGGCTGCATCCTCGTCCGGCGACCTCCTCCTCCTCCGGCGATCTCCCCGCGCCGGCTGCGTCCTCCTCCGGCGATCTCCCCGCGCCGGCTGCATCCTCGTCCGGCGACCTCCTCCTCCTCCGGCGATCTCCCCGCGTCGGCTGCGTCCTCCTCCGGCGATCTCCACGCGCCGCTGCATCCTCGTCCGGCGACCTCCTCCTCCTCCGGCTAACTCGCGACCTCCTCCTCATCCGGATCTGCAGGTCCTCTCTCTCTCTTCTCTCTTTCTCTCTCTCGCGTCAGGACCTGCTCTCCTTTAGGACGGGGGAACAAACAAAGGCCACAGAAAGGTGAAAGGGAAAAGACCAGAGCCAGCGTGCCTCAACATCCGTGGCCACGACATGGAGTTGATCAGCTGGGCGTGGAGTTTTGAATCCTACTGGGCTATAGAGGATCGTAGGAGTTGCCTCTGAGACCTCCCCTATAGAGGCTCCTATCGTGCCTGTTGTGCAGCTGCATAGATGGGTTCCATGTCTGCCCAGCGGCCAAAGGGAGGTGTGCCCTTGTCTGGGAGGAGTATGAGGCTTCCAACTTCTTTTGAAAGGATCTGCTGCATCATCTTCTTTCCATGCTGTGTCTTCCTCAGGTAGTGCCCTTATTGTCCATAGTCCAATCTAGATTGCAGACTTTGGAGCTTCTTGTCATACGATAGGTGATCACTCCCTGTTCTCCTCTCTTGATCTCGAGCTCCTATGCTGTTATTTTCTGTGGCAGATGATACACACTCATCTTTCGCAAGGAAAAGGCATTATTCAGTCGCTTGAGATATATCGTACCACTAGGAAATCACCATAAGTAATCGTTCAGGTTTCAGGTTTCAGCATTATTCAGGTTTCAGCATCATAAGTAATCGTTCCTCCTAGTTAGCTAGGTAGCTAGATAGATAACTTTAATTATTTGATGGTGTCACTCCTGTCCTAACATCATAATATTATTAACATGTCCACACTGGTTAGGTGATTTGCTCTCATGTACCTCCTGATCAGCCCACGATGTAGTTTATATATGGAGATCTGTCTCTGTTAATTAATGTGATGAAGAATTAACTAATCACTAACAAAGAGTGTGCACTATTTGAATCCCAAAGTATCTCCCCTCACCCACCCAACCCCATTAATATTCTGTAGAAAACTACTGAACAAGGGGAGAAGTAGACAGATAGATGGTCCTTATCAGGAATTGCCTGCCCTCTGAAGGAAGATGGCAACAGTTGGAATCACCAAATGCAAAATGGTGAAAGGGACAATTATTATGGATGAGTACAGCTCTGCTACTGCTGCTTGTTCCTTTCCTTTCAAATCAATGGAGTCAAGTTGGTAGCCAGCCAAACTCCCCTTTGATAGAGGGATATGTATTTCAGTTGGTTAAAGAAATTAATCTACTTAATTTTGGAAATAAAAATGGGATTGAAACTAACCCAAATCCTGGATAAACCTTTACCCCACCAGGCACCTAAGAAAATAAGATATTTTTTTAGTTAACTCGGATGGCATTCTACCCCACCCTTTAAGCTGGGTATATAGTATATACTAACTAGGACTTTACACTATCATACCCCTCCTCCATATCATGTGGTTAGTTTACCTGCCATATCAAATTAATTAAACACTAATCATACATGTCCACCACCATGAAGTGGTTGGGGTTTCAGCATCATAGGTGGTTGGGGTTTCAGTATCACTAGGTCATCCCTCTTCGTGGAACCATCATGAAGTCACCTCCATCCCATCTACCATCAGTAAATTTCTCTGTCATCCTTGTGAATTAGGAAAACATCGTAGGGTACCTTTTCCTTCAAGTCCAAATAAACGGAACTCTGCTCCCTTTCATCTTGTTCAGTCCGATGTTTGGGGGCCCTCTCCAATCACTTCAGACATGGATTTTGTTACTTTGTTACATTTATAGATGACTTCTCTCGTTTGACATAGGTGCATTACATTTATAGATGATTAACCATTGATTAATGTGCTATAGATGCGTACTCTTTTAAATATGTCATCAGGTATTGGGATCTACTCCATTATTGAGAATTTGTGTACTCATATGATATCAAATCTAGAATGTCTCATTGATTTTTTGCAGGATGTGATTGTCTTCATATATTTTAATGCAGGATGCAAGCGTATAGATATGAATGTGTGGATGTGGTGTGTGAATGTATGGACCTTTTTTTTTCTTTTTTGCCCGTCAAGACTTTTGTTAGGATATATGTTTTTACCGTCTTTTGATGGTAATGACATATATCCTAACAAAAGTCTTGATTGTCCTATTGGACAGTCTGTGGATATTTTGATCATATGATGTTTTCTCCATTATATGTGTATGATTGTCTTAAAATTTCGACAGCATCTCCCTACTCTTCTCTAATATACCTACTAATTTAACTACTCAACTTTCACTTGTAGTTTATACGAGTGATTTTTGAGCAAAGTTAAATTTAGTAATAATAGTGGTATATTGGAGAAGTGTGGGGAGATGCTGCCGAAATTTTAAGACAATCATAAGCACATATAATGGAGAACATCATATGATCAAAATATCCATGGATGGGCAAGATTTGATGTAGGTACCCCATTTTATTTGACAATGTATGTATACAGGTGATGTACACATGTGGATTGCTCTTGATACAAGGGAGGTGTTGCCGAATTTTTTGCTGATTCTTTGTTTATGGTTATAGGATATATAGAAATGGATGGACTGATAAGACTTGGATGGAACGGCCCATACTGATAAAGAAATGTTAATGCACATGTCCTCTATGCATCGTACTTGGCGTGGAGTTTTGAAGAAAGGGTAAATTAATATTTTTCCTTATATGCACATGTCAATTCTTTAATTCTTTAATGTCTCATTCTGTCCACCTAAAGAGGACGATGAAATTTGCAGTGAATACAATTAAGCAAATTATGGAGATTGACGATGAAACGGCTATTTCAGTTACATTAGTTTGTGATCCCCCCATAGAAGTAGATCTTTTTTAGTGTTCTTCTGGTATAATTCACTACTAATACTTGAGGAGGACTTACAGATTTGTTTTTGTTAATCTGGGAATGGAGTTGTTTCCTCTTGAAAAAAGGATTAAAGCTGGAATCAGATCGTAAGGTTTTGGCTGCATGGATTGTCCTATGATGGCATGAGCTCTGATTGTTACTTGTTAATAGAGAACTAAACACCTTGATAAAAGCAATTGGATATCCATATGATGAAAGAGATGCACCATTGATTTCTGTTCATATTCACAGTGCTCCCTCCCATGACCTTTTCCCATGCAAAGATGCCCATGTTTAACCACCTCCACTTGCATTTGATTGCCACTTGCCATGGACAAAACAAGACTGTTCAATCTTTACAAAAGTTTCTGAGTCCCCCCACCACAGGTACAAAAAAGAAAGAAAGAGGTAGATGGATGGATGGCTAATTGTGATGTTGGTCACCCACATGGGTGATATTATTTCCCCACCATTACTTAAAAAAGTAAAAAAAAGGAAGGCCCCCACTTCCCTCTTCCTGCCATTTGATTACACTTCCATCACTATCCACAAAAGGGTTCTCACCTGGATTTTTGCCGTCCTCACTAGGCAAGGGAAGGGATGGACACTGACAAAAGGTGCCTTTTCACAGTGTATCCTACTCTTTTTGAAAGAGAAATATTTATTGTACTTGTCAATTAATTTTTGAGTTACTTTTTAGTTTTTACTATTGTCAGTACTCTTATTTACAAGCACATTTATTTTCACTACTTTTAATGTGGAACTAAAAAAATTATGTCTCTATACAGCATTATACAGGCAAATCTTTTGATGATGCCATTGCCTCAGTTCCAGCTGGTGTTAATCCGCAAGATTGGCAGATAATGTGTGCAAAATGGAACACTTCGGATGAGCAGGTAATAATAAAGTTTTATAGTACATCTTCATTTTTTATTTTAACATTTAAAATATTTGTTGGCAGAATATCGCTGATCGCAATAAGACAAATCACTCTCATCAATCTATGCCATATAGAAGGGCAGGAAGAGTCATTATCAATTGAAGGATGATTTTGTAAGTTAAATATTTAGTTAAAATTTACTATCAGTTTAATATTTATTTAATTCTTACTCTCTTTAACACATGTAAACAGCGCCTTGCTCATGATCGTGAACCAAATCGTGTGGAGATCTTTAAAATTGGCAGATGCAAGGAATTACCTGATGGCAATGAGCAGTGGGTAGATGACGAGAGTAGGAGTCGATATGTAAGTGTATTTTTAACATTATCATTATGTTTATGTGATATTTTTATGATAAATAATAATTTCTTTTGAATTTTTTATGCAGGAGAGGATGATTCAGCTATCGACTCCTTCACTAGATAGTGAGAGTGGGAGTACCCCATTTCTGCTGAGGAGGCTTTTGTTTCAGTTATGGGGAAGGACCGCTGGTCGCATTCGTTGCGGAGGCAGTCGAGAGACACGTCGCACATGGTATGGGACAGGAGAGGGTCGAGCTCCACTGACTATCAGCAACAGATTAACAACATTGAAAACACTCTCAGAATAGAGGTTGAGGAGTTGCGTACAGAGGCACGCAGACGTGACTCAGAGATGGATGATATGCGGAGAGTTGGAGCAGCTGCGTAAACGAGAGTCTGAGATGGATGACATACATAGACAGATGCTGCAGATGAGCACATTCATGACTCAGTTTCAGACTAGTCAGAGATTTGCTGCGTCAGCTCCATCGAGAGCACCAGAGGATGACCACGTAGATACTGATGCTGAGGGAGATGACTATGATGATGATTGTTAGATAGATATTTTGATGATATTAATTTAGAGACTTTGATTTATTTTAGTTGTATTATTTGTTTTGTTTTGTGTTTGTATTCAGGTATTTTGTACAAACAGAAATTTGATGTTATATGAATTGACTATTTTGATGTTGTATGAATTGAGTATTAGAGATTTTGATGTTATATGAATTGAATGTGGATTTATTTTCTTGTTGTGTTTATTCAGGTATTTTTATACAACCAGCAAATTAGAAATTGTAAAAGAATTATTAAAAACAAATTAGACAACATATGTCAGCGGCTATAAGATGGTTCTATTTTCTGTCACAGAGAGTCATGCAAATAGCTTCAGGTGCAGACACTGCTCCAAGACACTGGAGGGCATACCTCAGTTTATCTGCATCGAAGGTAGCCCTACTAGATAGATGTGATTTCCATTCTTTCCATTGTTTGGTGTCTGTGTTACGCACTCTTTTTGTTGCTCTGCTGAATTTTCCTGTACAAAAGCAAGCTGTCAAAAGTAAGTTGCAATCTGTCTGATGCTGACAATCAATCTCTTTTGAACTAGGTTTCTACATCTGCCACTGAAATATTGGCCTAAAGAACCACAACCTTTTCTTGTCGTTGTGCAGCAACAAGCAACAGCCCTGGCAAGCAAGCAGGTGACAATTCTAATCTGTATGAACCTCCAATTTGTCCTTTTATAAACGGATAATTCACTTAGTCAATCGCAATGTCATGTGGAGTATGTTGTTTCTTTGAATCTGACATTCTGACTATTGGTGTGTGCATTGTGGAGAGAATTTGGTAAAAAAAAAAAAAGATACAGGGGCAATCCTCACTGCTGATTGATCAACAAGTTCATCCCTGAGATTAAAAGGACTTGCCCACTTTGTGCAATCTTTAAAGGAGATGTTAGCCATTTTTATTTGTTTTTTATGCCGCCTTCATAAAACTAACAAAATACTAAATGTTAAGTCATTTTCATTATGTTGCCAATTAATTTTTGTCATAAATTCTTGGAATATATATGTATATGTATATGTTTTTTGTGTTTCACACTCTTTCTACCTTTTTCCATTAATGTAGGATTTTTGATGAGTTTAGTAATCCTGACGAGCTGATAGTATCAGCTGCT
This sequence comes from Colocasia esculenta, assembly GCA_014218235.1. NCBI lineage: Eukaryota > Viridiplantae > Streptophyta > Magnoliopsida > Alismatales > Araceae > Colocasia > Colocasia esculenta. Next base: position 34,807,978 of record CM024765.1, on the reverse strand, counting down.
ACTATCTTTTCTGATGCCCATTACCTTATGCTTTTGCTGAAGGCTTTGCGTTTCTGCTGTGCTTCATTATTGCTCCATGATTCTTTCTGAATTGCTTATTGTTGTTTTTTTCTGAATTCTTTGCTCATAGTATTTATTTTCCTACTTTTTACTATTTATGGCAGGATGTTGGTTCTGTTTCTACCAGTGCATTAGGCTTGAGGAGTTCCATAGCAAGTCCACCATCTCAGCTACTGTAAGTGTTATCAGATTTGGGGGGATAAAGGAATGTATCTACAGTCTACTTCAATCTACAAAGTCATTAAAACATATGTTGGAGCTGTTACAACCTTAACATTTCTGAAAGTCATCCTTCAAAATCTCAAGCAGGAGTTCCTAAAGAGGAGGAACAAGGGGAAGATGAGCAAGAAACCCGGGCATCAGCTGTTGAATTGGCGGAACAGGCACTATAAATGGTCGTACCCATGAAGCAGGTGATTCTAATGCCAGAGTTGGATAGAGTATTCGAATATAATTTGAATATAATTGTGCATGTGTATTTTGTATAGAAGGATTGATATATTTGAATATACTTTAATTTTCTTTTACAAAAATAAAAATTTAAATGCATATGTTGCAGGGAATGAAACATGTGTATGTGTATAACGTAAAGACACCAACTATATATATATATATACGAATATATGCATATATGTTATTTTTATTTTTAACCAAGCAGAGGCTTTAATGGGTAAGATTGTGTGGTGTCCAAGATGGGACGAGCTGACGAGGGAAGGATCGGTGTGAAAGAAAGAAAGGACAAATTAATGCTATTATGTATATATCTATCTATTTCTATGTATATAAATCTTTCTATCTTACCAACTTGCCACTTAATCACACCATGAGGTCTTCTTCTAGGAATATTGTTGGCATCAGATGGCTGGTGAGATGCCATGTGAAAGCCCACATACACGTCTTGGACTTGTCTACATTAGTATTATTTAATGGGTCTTTTTAATTAATTAGACTGCAATATCCCTCCTTCTATAATAAGAATATTGTACTATGTTCTGTATAGCTCATATATATACTTGTTTTCCGTTGTGTGTGTATGTAGGTATTTTTGTATAAAAAAAATAGAATTTTAAAAGAATTTATATAAAAAAAAAATTATACTTTAAGCGCTGACAAAAATAAAATTACTATTTGTCAGCGGCTAAAGGCACCGCTGACAAAAAAATTTTATGTCAGCGGTTCTTAAAGAGGCCGCTGACACAAATGTTTTACGTCAGCGGCTTAGGGCCGCTGACAAATATTTTTTATGTCAGCGATGGTTTATTAACCGCTGACATAATTTTTTTTGCCAGCGTCTTTGAGCCGTTGACATAAAATTTTGTTGTCAGCGGCCTACTCATCCGTTGACGTATGTTTAGTCGACGACAAAAATGTCGACGACTTTGTTTACAGACTCTAGCCGTTGACATATGTTTTTGTCAACGAATTTTTTACTTTTGTCAACGACGTTTAGCCGCTGACATATGTCTTTTGTCTTGTAGTGTCTTCTTTTCTCTTTTAAATTGGAGAAGAAAGAAACTGATCAGGAACGCCGTCGCTAAGAAGGTCAATTTAATTTCTGAGGAAGCAAAGCGAATCATGTGTATTGAGCATTGAGATTCTGTCATTTCTGTATTCCTGTCTGTAAATTTTTTCTCCAGCTTTTTATTGTATTTGAAAAGTGCTCGGTAAATTGAGCATTGATTTTAGTTGTCATTCCTGTTTTAACGAGGTCTTCAGAGTTGTTCAAGCTGAATGTTTTCGAGGTCCTTTGAGGGCATAGCATATGTTTTTTACTGTTGTTTTACCCAATATTAGTGTTCACTTATTTTTGGTCCGCACAACTTATACACTATTAGGTCTAGTTAACGGAATACATTCATGGGCTTAACCCATTAAGTACCCATTAGGATCCTTTTATGGTGAGATCCTGCTCAGGTCCATTGAGACTGGTCCCTCCTCTCTAAATATATGTGAGACTCCCCATCAAGTCACACAGACTACAAACACATAGAGAGAGAAACCAGACAGAGAGCGCAACGGGTTACGCGTCTCTATTCCCGGCATCCGTGCACATCGTCTTCCGGCGTCGTCTTCCTCCTCGCACGTAGGATGACTTCTGCATCAGGTACACATTCCCAACATGTGGTATCGGAGCTTGAGTCAAATTTTCTGGGCTTCGATTCGTTCCCACGAATTTCTTTTCCACTCCGGTCAGAGAATGGGATCCCCATCAGATTGTGTGGCAGTGCAGCAGAGCACTGGTGCTCGACGCCGTGCGCAGAAGGAGGCTCTGTCTGACCTCACACAGTGCGGCAGACAGGCCTTGCGGCAATGGCCCCTCCCTCGCTGTACGACGCTGTCGACGTCGTTTCCGGTCGGCGAGGGAGGCAGGGGATACCGCTACGGATCGGATTGGCCTGTGCCCACCTGGACGTGTAGACCGCCGTGAGGGGAAGTCTGCAGGTGGCAGGTCTTCGGGTGGGGGAGGAAGGTGCAAGGGGTGGGGGTCGGCAACCCCTCCTTGCCGGCGACGCCAGCGGCGCCGTTTCGGCTGACAGGAGGGTGGGGGGTCATCGTTCCCCCTCCCCGCCACTGTCGGTGGCTCTGCCCTTGTCGGACAGCGCCGTCGGTGCCGTTCTCCGGCCGACGAGGGCTGCAGGGGCCGCCGGCCCCTTCCTCCCCCTTCTCCCATGGCGGCGAAGGTCCTGCGATTAGGGTTGGGGGGGGGGTGGAAGAAGAAGATTGGTTTTACCCTCTTTACCCCAGGTTTCTGTAATTAGTTTTCCACTATTTTCTTTAAGTTATATACCCATTTCTTATTGGATCCGGTTTTAAATGGGATTTAAGTTTTGGATATTGGTTAACGGTCCGGGTTTAGATATTGGCTTCACTACAGACCCATTTAGGATCTATATTCGGATACCATTAAGAATCTGATATCCATGTCTACATAATATCCATTTAGTATCCAATATTGTTTTATTTCCTTTTAGTTTGAACTGTTATGCAATTAGGGTATTTCTGCAAAACAGTGGATACATAAGTAATTTAGGGATATGTTTGCAATTCTGTGGCCTTTTCTGCAAACAGAAAAGGATATTTATGTAACAACATGCTTAAACTTGTTTTTTAACCCCTTTAATTTAGTTTTAGCATGAAAAAGCTGTTTATGGACCGGTAATCATTGCAATAATCATTAGAGATAATTCTTTTGAGTTTTGACCTCATTATAATTTTATTTATGCATGAATATCTCTATTTTCATATTGTAATAGTTATTGTATATTGTCATTTTGCTCATATTAAGGGTTACATTAATACTATTATGAAGTTTGGTGGGTATTTTTTGATTTCTAAATGGTTAGGTAGCTCATCAAAGTGGCACTAATCATAAAGAATGATAAAATTTAAGCTCTCACCTTGAACTTTCTTCACACTTGCACAATTAGGTACCTTTTTTCTTGGCTTGGATAAACTCTCTGTCGATATTCCTTCTGCCGACTAGTGACTCCTTGTGCAAGACCTTCGTAATTCTCCTCTGGCCGTGGATTCCCTCATAGCCGACGAGTAGGTTGTACCATGAAGTTTCCCGGTGTTAGTGTGTACTCAATTAAGTTTTGATAGTATCAATGATGAGCATTATGGTTTGTTTGTTGTCATTTTAATTGGTGGGGAGGATATTTCTACATCCCGAATGTATAAGTAGATCACCAAAGTGGCCTATGCATGAAATAAATGATTATTCTCATTAAGAAATTAAAATAACATCAAACTTTGTGTTCTTGGCTTGAAGGTGAAATTTAACTCCCAAAGGAGTGTTTTATTTTCATGCCATGATAGGGTAGAATAGAATTTGTGTGCGTGGCGACTATTGAGAGTATGTACCCAAAGGTACTCTCTCTTACATCAAAGTGTATATAAATTTTAGTTCTATCACTTAAGTAATTTTCTTGGGGAGGTGTCCACTAGCATGTTGTAATTATCGCCCAAAGGAGGAATTATAATGACGCATCAGGACAACTAGTTAAAGTATTCATTAAGTTGTTAGAATTGCTTTACATCAGTTCACTGTCTCAAAACTTTCTATTCAGTCATCATTATATGTAAGCATTGGGTTATTTTCAAGTTCTTCTCCATTGTTTGCCCCTTTCACTAGTCAAGTATCATATCTTAATGGGACAAATTTTACTGAATGGAACCAAAGGGTCATGTTTGCATTAGGGTGCATGGACTTAGATTTAGCATTGCATGAGGATAAGCCTGTTGCTATTACAACTGAAAGCACTCAGGAACAGAAGACTCATTCTGATAAATTGGAAAGGTCCAACTGCTTATGCCTCTTGTTTCTTCAGGGACATGTGGGGCTAAGCATTAAGGGATCTATCCTAGAGAAAACATAGCCAGTGAATTCTTAAGGCAAGTGAGGAACAATTTGTAAGTTCAGATAAAGCTAAAGCTAGCATTCTGATGGCTAAGCTTTCCTCAATGAAATACACTGGCGGTGGTAGCATTAGGGAACATATCATGATGAGAGATATTGCAGCACAACTCAATACCATGGAGGTTACCATTTCAGACACTTTCCTAGTCCATTTCATCTTAAACTCTCTGCCAAATGAATATGAGGCATTCAAGATCTCCTATAACACACATCAGGCAAAGTGGTCTGTCAATGAACTGATGACCATGTGTAAGGCCCTTGATTTTTCATCTTTGGTGATTTCTTATGTATGTATAAATGTATGTCATCGATGTATAAACTTTATTATGCATAGTACTACTTGTTTACATTGCGTGAATAAGTATTATTTTAATGTGTGCATTGTAGATTATATATATAGATATATAGATATGTGTGGTGTACATAGAATTTCTACAGTTTTAATTCTATTCTGGCAGCTAGTTGACGTCAACATTAGTTGACGTTGACCATAAATCAGCGGCCACATCGATGGACGCCAACTCAGAATTGGCGGCCTGTGATGTTGACGTTAACCTCCCAGATCTGTTGTGATTTCAGATCCGGAAACGCCTCTGGAAATGTTGCCCTTGGTTTGGGAAAACGTTCCCCAACGGTAACCCAACCTTACCCAACTTCGTCTCCGACCCTAGCTCTATAAAACACCCCCTCTGCGGCCAGATCTAACCCTTTGCTCTTGAGTCAAAACCCTAGTTCTTGGTGTGAAAAACCCCATCTTTGAGTTCTGAAATCCGGCGACTGGAGGCTTATCCGGCATTCTAAACGACTGGAGAGGACTCTGAACAACCGGGAACGACTCCCCACACTGGTGTGCAGAGGAGATCAACACAGAATCTGGATCGAGAGAGTTTTAAGGACTTTGGCTCGGGCCGAGGAGGGTCTTCTGGCTTAATCCGTCGATTGGAGATTTTATCCAAGGCAAGTAACCCTTTCACATCACCCTACATGCGTTTAGTAAGTCCCAGGAATTTTTACGGATTTTATTCGAGTCCTGGAACCCCAAATTCACCAAGTTTCTTGAGTTCAGTCTGTGTTTTGCACAGACAGGAACTTAACGGCAGGATCTCTTGCCGTTAAGATCTTGAGTTGGCGGCGACCTTTGTTGCCGTTAACCTGATAAACGGCCACATGCATGCCGTCAAGTTCGCGAGACTGCAACATTGTGCATGTCTGACCTATATGACCTATTTTTTCGGATTTCTGCGTATGAGGATATAATGTAAAAGTGATATGCTAAAATACCTATTATTGGATCATGCTGTGTAAATTTATGAATTTCTGTGGAATACCCTAATTGTCTGAATTTTTGAAATGCATGTTAAATAGGTTTTAATCTTGTAAAATTTTGTTTGTGCAATCTACATGGGATCCAAGTGTCATAAAATTTCTGTGAAATGTTATGGATTCAGTTCATGCTGTAGAAATTTGGGAAATTTCTGATATCTGTATAAATTATACATTTTCTGAATGGTAAAACATGAGCATGTTTTATTGATACAGAAATTCAGATAAATAGTGTAAAAATAGTTAAATTTCTAGAAATTGACGTATGTTTAGGACTGTCAGTATCCTGTATAGAATGAGTTGTGGGTAGAACAATGAAAATCCATGCTAGTTTGACTATGTTTACTTTGTATAATACCACTGTTGAATTTTCATAAATTGTGGGTAATTCAGAAAAATGTGAAATTTGGTATGCATGATGAGTAACCTGTAAGAAATTAGTGGTTAAAGTTTTGTACTGAAATGATGACAGTAAATACATGTGTTGGTTATGTGAGCATTGATCATTAATAATGTTATGAGGTTGTTAATGAATCTACTAATTTCAGCATGATTAGACTTGTTTTGAATCTGTTTAATATTGAGAATAGTAGTACCATGCTAGGTAATACTGAAGTATGTAAATGTGTGAGCATGAAATGGATGCGTTAAAAATGTGCATTAAGTGTGTGTTAAAAGATTAGAGAAAATGTGTAAATGTGCCAAGTTGACACTGCTACCTTAGAGGGCTGTGGAACTGTACTGTGGTAAACTCCCCACGAGAAGGTTCATAGTGTGTGATATCCCATGGGCATGGGATTAAATCCTGGAGGCGGACAAGTACCGCTGGTTAGGGTGGAGAGTGCTTCTCCGGTTCTGCGCAGTAACTAATATTTATCACTGTAATGTCTAGGTGATAGATATGTGTGTGATGTGACAGTGTGTGTCCTTCTAGAGGTGGTTTGGACTATGTGTCATGGCATATAATAAGAATATGTGAGCATGTGTTTGAAAGTGGGAACATGTGAACTAGACAAGTGAAATTGTGAAATGATTAGATGAGAATATGAATCAATGGTATAACATGTAAATGATAATTCCTTATATGAATGTGATATATCCATGTCAAAACAGCAATCTATTCATGTGTGTAGGTGCGTTAACCATGTGAAAATGATCAAAGAATCCATGCTAGGAATGTTTTTGTAATATGTGTAAATCCATGGTTAAAATGGTTATTATCTTAGTATGTGAATGTAAGAAAATGAGATTTAGTTTAGCATATGGTAAAGTGGTAGAAAGCATGGATAGGTTTTAAGTCATTGAAAAAAATTGTTATAATCACTTATCATGTGTAGCATGATAGAAATCATGTTTAGGTTTTTGAAACACTATCCAATCCATGCTTTATATGATAATGGTGTAGCATGAGAACGTGAAAAGTCATGTGATGTATGTATGTTTAGTGTGGTTGGAGTTACTTGTTGAGTTCTTTTGGACTCATTCTTGCTTCGGCGTACAGGTGCAGACATTTCACTTCTTCCGAGGAGATCGTTAGAAGCGACTCGGAGCAAGAGTAGGAGACTTTTGTCTTGGATCACATTGTATTTTCTTCTTTCATAGTATGTAATAAAAGACTCTAGTAGTCTTATGTGGACATGTAATAATTGAAAATTCTCAGTTATGAAGTATTTTACTTTTCCTTTGCTATATAGACTGTGTATAAATGATGATGATAGAATAAGAGTTAATTTCCAGTTATTTCAATTCCATGCCATGTGTTATATATATTTGTGTATATTTCAGCTAATGTGAAACTGTGGGTAAATGTCCCACTGTAGCAGCGTTCATTATACCGATGAGGGGTGGTGTAACCGTACAGGTATAAGGGGGTCGTTACACCATGTGTGTTCAGGAGGAGGAGAGTTTAAGAGGAGAGATGAACAATACAGTCATGTTTACTTCTCATAAAGCTACTAGATTCAGAAAGAAGAAGGGTGTCAGAAGAAGGGCAAGAAGAAGAACAAGTCAAAAGGTAAACTTGACAAGTGCTTCTTCTGCAAACAACCTAGACATGTTAAGAAGATTGTTTGAAAGGAAAGGTATTTCTCATCTTATGTTTGTTATGAGTCTAATTTAGTGAATGTTTCTAAAGATGCATGGTGGATTGACTCAGGTTCTACTGTGCATGTTACCACTTCATGCAGGAATTCTTTCCCAAAGGCCTCTGAACGAGGGTGATGAATCATCTTCTCAGGAAATAAGACACGCTCACAAGTCAAGGCCATAGGATTTATATGATATTTTGGGATCAGGATTTGTTCTAGATTTGAAAGATACTTTTTATGTACCATCTTTTAGTAGAAATTTGGTTTCAGTATCAAAACTTGATTCAGAAGATTTTCGTATATGTCTTGGAAACTCTTCATTTGAATTATAAAGGATTCTATTGTCATTGGTACTGGTTCTCTATCTGATGGTTATATAAAATTGTGTCTTAGCATGTAAATGAACAAATCATCATACCCTACATACTTCAAGTTGTGGCAACAAGCGTGGTAGAGTTAATGAAAACTCATCTATGTTATGGCATAGGAGATTGGGTCATATCTCCATTAAGAGACTTAAGAGGGGTAGTGGGAGAAGGAGTACCTCCTACTCTATATTCACGACTTTGAGACATGTGTTGATTGCATAAAAGGAAAGCAAAACACATGCCTAATAGGATGCCACTAAGAGTTATCAAGTGCTTTGAATAATCCATACTGATATATGTGGTTCCTTTTCACCCTGTTTGTCTGGCGAAAGGTACTTTGCCACCTTTATAGATGACTTTCTAGATCCATGTATCTCTATTTACTTCTTGAAAAGGCAGATGTCTTCAATGTCTTTAAGGAGCAAGAAGGAAGTGGAGAAACAATCAGGAAAAGTAATCAAAATAGTCAGGTCTGATATAGAGGTGGTGAGTATTATGGTAGGTACACTGAGATGGGACAAAGGCCAGACCATTAGCAGGTTCTTTAAGGAGGAGGGTATTATACCACAAATATACTACCCCTGACAGTCCATATCAGAATGGAGTTGCAGAAAGAAGAAAATCGAATGCTTAAAGAATGGTCAGGACAATGTTAAGTCATTCTACCTTACCCTTGTCCTTGTGGGGGGAGGCCATTAAGACAGCTGCACACATAGTGAACAAGGTCCTATGAAGGCTGACCTAAGATCCTTTGAGCTATGGTGTGGTAGGAAACCTTCAGTAAGCTATATGTGCACATAGGGGTGTCCAGCTGAGGCCAAACCATACAATCCACAAGAAAAAGCTTTTGATCTCTGAACAACCAGTGGATTCTTCATTGATTATCCAGAGAGATCAAAGGGATATAGGTTTTATTGTCCATCACATGTTCCCATCATTATAGAGACAGATAAGACAAGATTTCTTGAGGATGATGGAGTCAGTGGGAGTGGACCTTCTCGGAGATTTCTTTTGAGGAGTTACAGGATCAGGCTGAAATACCTGTAGTAACTAACAACTTTGTTCCCATGTTCATTCCTCAGAATGACATTGTTGGGAAACAAGAAGTTATAGTTGGTTCACCTCAAGTGGCTCGTAACTAGTAGATATCACACATGGTGACCAACCACCTCTCAGGTGGATCAGGGGCCAACGATACGCCAATCTCAGAGAGTCAAGAAATCTACCCTATCTGATGAGTTTCTGGTGTACCATAGGAAGATGATTTAGACATGGGTGATTGATGATCCAGTGACATTTTCACAAGCCATGGAAAGTGAAAAATCCACCTATTGGGTTTGAAGCCATGAAGGAAAGAGCTTGATCAATGGCTAAAAATCAAGTCTGGGAACTCGTCAACTTACAAAAGGGTCCAAACTTGTGGATGCAAATGGGTATTCAAAACTAAAGTGGACTCTAAAGGTAAAGTTGAGTGATATAAGGCCAGATTGGTGGCTAAGGGTTTCACTCAAAGGGAAGGTATTGACTATGATGAGACCTTCCTCATGTTTCTAAGAAGTTCTCATTCAGGATAGTCATGGCCTTGGTGGCTCATTTGATTTAGAGTTGCACCAAATGAATGTGAAAATGACATTCGTAACTGAGACCTAGATAAAGAAGTGTATATGGAACAACCTCACGGGTTTCATGTTGAAGGGAAAGAAACTTGGTATGCAAATTAAAGAAATCCATCTATGGACTTAAGCAAACCTCCCGTCAATGGTTCATTAAGTTAAGTGAGATCATACTGTCCTTGGGGTTTAAGGAAAACATTATTGATGAATGTTTATACCTAAAGGTCAGTGGGAGTAAGTTATTATCTGCTTTTGTATGTAGATGACATCTTGCTTGCCGATAGTGATATGGTTTATTACATGAAATAAAGACTTTTCTTTCTAAAAACTTTGAGATGAAAGATTTAGGTGAAGCTCAATATGGGTTGGGCATTGAGATCACCAGGGATAGACCATCAGCACTTTAGGTCTTTCCCAAAGGGCTTATATCTCAAGGTTTTAGAAAGATTTACCATGCAGTCCTGCGCACCCGATAAAGTACCTATTGTTAAAGGTGATAAATTCAGTAAATTACAATGTCCCAAGAATGACTAGAAAGGAAGCAAATGGAATCTATTCCTTATGCTTCAGGCGTTGGGAGCCTGATGTACCTTCAGACTTGTACACGTCCAGATATAGCTTTGCTGTGGGTATGCTCAGTAGATACCAAAGTGACCCAGACATAGATCACTGGAAGGCTGCCAAGAAAGTCATGTGTATTTGAAAGGGCACAATGGATTATATGCTCACATATAGAAGGTTAGATCAGCGGAGGTCATTGCATATTCTGATGCTGATTTTGGTGGCTGCCTGACACAAGAAAGTCTGCGTTAGGCTATGTGGTCCTCTGGCAGGGGGAGCCATTACCTGGTGCAGTGAAAAGTACAGTGTACAGTGACTTCCACTGGCAGCTAAGTTATCGCTGTTTTGAGACTAGTGGTCAGGTCATTCAGTTGAGAATTTGCTCACAGGTCTACCATTTATAGATTTTATCAAGCTATCAAGATTTACTATGACAATTCCGTTGCAGTTTCCTTCTCTAAGAACAATAAAGCATCAAGGGTGTAGAGCCTTGGATATAAAGTATTTTGCTCTAGAGACAGAGTGAGGAATCATGAAGTGTGTATAGAACATATTGGGACAGATCTTATGGTTGCTGACCCTCTCACTAAATGACTATCTGCTAGCATTTTTTGTAGTCATGTGATTCGATGGGTCTTGTAAGCTCTCTCGATATGTTATGACACTTTCAGTTGACATTATGTTGTATTTGTGATCACATCCAATGTCATGATTATTATATTATTTTTGCCTATTCATTTATTTGTGTATACATGTTGGCTATAGTTGGAAGAATGCAAGCTTAAGTGGTGACTTGCAGATAAACATTAAGTTTGAGTTTATCTATAATTTCAGGTTTGATGTTCAGTTGTAGTGAGTTGTGGAATTGTGGTAAATGGAAGATGGTGTGTGATTTGAATGTATTTACCGCCATGACCCCTGCCATTTGATTACTATATTTGAACTCTTCAGGTTCCATTAATTGGAATGGGTGTGGTTTTGGTTTTAATCATGCGCGCATGTACTGTGTTTTTCCTTCAGGTGCAAGCCCAAGACATCAAATCTTTAAGAGCCCTTTTAAAACTATATCAGTCAATATTATATGTATGTTTTCAAAGGACGATTAATGACTTATGACAAGTTGGACCGAGTAGGAGAATGTTGGGTTTTACCCAATATTAGTGTTCCACTTGTTTTGGGCCGCACAAACTATCTACACAATTAGGTCCAGTTAATGGAATACATTCATGGACTTAACCCATTAAGTGCCCATTAGGATCCTGTTATAGGTGAGATCCTGCTCAGGCCCATTGAGACTGGTCCTCCTCTCTATAATATATGTGAGATCCTCATCAGGTCACATAGACTACAGACACATAGAGAGAGGAAACTAGACGGAGAGCGTAGCGGGGTACGCGTCTCTCTCCGGCGTCTGTACACATCGTCTTCCTCCTCGCACGTAGGATGACTTCTGTATCAGGTAACGCTCTGGTGGCAGCACTGTTCATGTTGGAGACCATTGGACTTTATTCAGTTATATTTAAGTTGTTCAGGTTATATTCTCATACCACTCCTCTTGGGTACAAGGAATTTGAGATTATAGGATTTCCATCTCGCCCAGGCCACTCCAATTCTCTGTTGCCACACTGTTCTCCCTGATCCGCACCATGCAGGTGCTACCATTATATTGCATCTTCCATTCCACCTTTATCGCCGCTGCTCTTTATATCTTAACGTCATTGCATTGATATATCAACGACAGACCTTTGCATCAACGTCTCCTTTCTGTTTCTGCCATTCACCAACCCTTTGTATTTTCATGGGTCATTATGAGTCAATCTAGAATATTGTATATTGCAGTTTATATCCATAAATAGTCAAAAACACTATTAACATGTAATAAAAATTAAAAATATTCCTATAATATGTGATCTCTGTGATAGTTTTAAAATGATACGGATACTAATAGAAGTATGTAAATATTATATACATAACGTTGTTTTTTTTGGTAAATGGCCAATGGCACATCAGGAGCCCACACCCCACCTCAGAGATGTAAAGTGTATAATATACGTAAACGCATCACCAAACATATTTCATTATATTCGAAATTCTCCAAATGCTTTGACACCCTTGTAAAGATGACAGAGGGAAAGGTGAATTTGGTGCACCTTAGTTCAGTAACCAGGAATTGAATATATTCCACTGAATTAATATGATTAATGACACTTTGATGGAATCCCAAGAGATCTAGAAAGTTGTAGCGAGCGCGGAGAGTGTGTAGTAAAAAGAGAAATATTTTTGTAACATCATTTGGTAACATCATTTAGTAACATCACATTAAATTGTGCCACATCAACAACTGAAATAAAAAGTTAAAAACACTTCATAATGATGAAGTTGTGGTGACTTTGACTTGGTGTGGTTTTTTAATGTGTTACCAAATGGTGTACGTTGAGGGATTCCGTTGCGGCTTTAGTGAACTTGTATATCCATCCCGAAGTCTCACAAAGGAGGTAAGGTAAAATCAGACGCATTGTGAACCATTTCCACCAAGATAATAAATAAGGAAATAAGTTGCAGAACTTTTTAGTTTCTTTAACATTAGTAAGATGATACAAGAATATGTTGCCCAGTAACATTTGAAGGTTTTCTTGAGAAAAATCAGTTTTTCCGTCAGCCACGACGACAATAATTAAGAGAGAGATAAGATGGCCCCATCGCATCTAACAACATCTAGAAGTTATTTTTTTAAATTTTTTACCATGGAAGATACACACGTACGTGTACGACGTCGAGACATCGCTAATATACTAATTACACAGCGCTTACAAACTTATAAAACGTTTGCTTATATTATGATTAAGCTAGTACATCGATATCTAAGGGAACATGAGTAAGGTCCCTGGATCGCTACGAGTCGCACTATGGCAAGCCTTATTCTTGTGTTCCTCCCTTCCATGCACGTATAGGAGTGCATATATAAGAGTATGCAAGAACATCTATGCATTTCCTACTCAGTAGTCAGTACGCAAGAGTACTTGCACAGGAGTGCACGATCGATGTAACCCTCAACGAGCTTAAGGTTTCAGCGGCGGAGGGCATGGGAGATACGATCCTGACAGGCGGCCTGCATGAAGACAGACAGGCCGAGAAGGTCCTTCTGCAAAAGCACACTGTCAGGCTAAGCAGAGAGAGAGAGAGAGAGATCAGAGAGAGAGACTCAAAGGTTGAGAGGTCTCAGCGATCCATTGGCCGCCGCAGCTGATGAGATGAATGCCAACTGAAGAGAGTAATAGTAGAAGTACTGGGAGTAACGACTTGGATGCCATATCTTTCTAGTTTCTCCCTTTTTGTGTGTGTGTGTGTGGGGTGTATGTATGTTTGTGTGTGATGAGTCCCCGCCATCAAGCCTTCTATTTGTAGTGGGCAGAGATAAAAGAGGACAGGTTAGGGGAAGCATTGGGACCGTCTGCGGCCGACCGTCTCACAGTACTGGAGACGCTGACTAGAGGAGGACTGAAGGCACCTTCCGATGGAGAGAAGTTTCTTCGTGCAGCTGTTGGTGGAAAACAAAGAACTCCATGCCCAGCTTCTTTGCCCGCTCCTTTTGACGGAGCAGGTCAATATTATTGGCGTATGTGGGACTCCCACGCCGATTGGATTTTTCCAAACTAGGTCAAATATGGAGGCGGCGAGGGCAGCCTAGGTGGTTTACAGTGGTTTTTTTGGAAAATAATTTTATTATCTGAGATCTATCAAAATTAGAAGTTATATCTCATCTAATACAATTACTTCAATTTTGAGAACCACATTATAATGCGATGGTTGCCTCCCTACCAAAAAGAGGGGGAGCAGCGGGAGGGCAGCGGGAGGGCACGGGTTCTCCTCACTTTTCCCTCCCCTATACTAACTTAAGCCAAAGAAAAAAAAAATACTTCAATTTTATTGCAAAAAAAGGGTCTTTGTATGCAATAGAGTCTACGGTTACAATTTAAACCAACGGTCTTTGCATCCTGTCAAGCTGCAACCAACTTGTGGCCAAGCTACGTACTATAACATTATTGGTTATGGAAAAGTAGAGATAGTACAGCAAATATAATATGGTTAAATTGCTGCAACAACTATTTATTTTGATAATGCACAAGATTTGAGATAGGATATATTAAGCTTCTCTTTTTTTTCTTTTATTATTTAACATCTTTGTACGTACATATTACTCTCTGTTGTTTTTAATAAAAGGTAAATTAATTAGGAGTCCTTATAAAATGTTTGACTTATATTTAGTCTCTGAAAAAAATGTAACTCATTGCAATAAATGTTATCTTTTCTTACAATATATTTTAAGTCTTGTTACAATAAAAACTTGTTGAGTTATAATTGTGTGAACATACATTGTTTCAATATGTTTTGATAATCACATAAATCATGTGTGTCTTGATGATGATGAATCTTGATGATGAACACAATGAGTTTACTTGATTGAACTGATGTGCCGACACTTGTGACTCACATGTCGACACACAACTGTGGATATTTAGTCATGGCTCTTATCCAGTAATGAATATTCCACCTTGATTCATAAACTTCTGATGATATCTAAGTTGATGTTCTTTTCATGTAGGAGAGTACATGATACAAGGGAATGCATAAATACCAAGCTCTATCTGAAATAAAAGAGATTCAAGAAGTCATATAGTAGTTGTACAGTAGTTGTCAACAACCACAGACTAGTCTGTCGATAACTTGAAGCAACCCACAACAGCAAGCTTCTAAAAAAATCAACTCAAGCAGTAGTTGTAGACAACCAGGATGTGTCTGCTGACAACTAGTCACTACAACAAAATTGGGTTTCGCTTACGTCGGAAAACCGTAAGTGTAATTGCCAAAACCATAAGAACAGACGATACTTACGAAACATCCTACGGTTCGTTTTCGTAACTACAGCACGCATGGCTATAGCCTTACTTACAATTACAATACATAATAAATACATTCTTTATAAACCGTAATAATATAGACTTGGCCTACTTTTATAAAGCGTAAGTATACATATGAAAGACCGTAAGAAATAACCCAATAGAAGATGACATTTGAAAATTAATCACTATGTTAGAAACCGTAGCTATTATTTGTAGTTACGCATTGCTGAAGCGTAAGAAAACTCCCAGTGCAAATATATACAATCCATAATTCGACTAAAAAATAACCTACATATTTACATACATACACACACACAGCACACAACTGCATATTAACATACATACCACAACACAATTTTTTGCACATCACCAATGTATGACATTTAATACAACTAACTTTCTCAAATTTACATTACACAACATACACTGTTTGAAAGAAACATTACATAATTACACCGCCAAAAAAAGTGATATAGCACTGATTTATATCACACCACAAATCTACAACATAAATTTAAACATCACATACACATCATGTTGGTCCCGAAGATAAGACAATATAATGTTTGAATACCATAAATCCCATGACATAATTTCATAAGGTGAGTGTGGACAATGTTGCCCAGTTGACGAGCCCAGAGGGGGGTGAATGGGTTCTTTTAAAAATTATTTGATTAATACCTATACTTAAACATTCACACAAAAGCGTTCTTCGATGAAGGTTAGTGAAAGTTAGAATAAACAGCAAACACACATAGGAAATCAATCACACAACACACAGAGTTTATCCTGGTTCGGACCTCCTCTCCTTAGGAGTCCTACGTTCAGTCCCTGAGCAATACTCAAGATTCCACTAACTAGGGTACAGTCCCCTATGGACACTACAACACCCAACTCAAGCTGGTCTTCCTTCACACGAAGGGAACTACAACACCCTGGATGCCCCACCAGGTCTTCCTTCACAACAGAAAGGAATAACTCAGCAAAAGTAAGCAATAAAAACACGCCCCTAGATCATGCTTTAACAAGCCACAATCTGAAGCAAATAGCCCTGAGAGAAGGAGATCTAAACAATGGTCTCTCTCAGAACTACACAGGCTCTCTCTCAAGATTTCTATTACAGCACAGAGAGCTAAGAGCTAAGACTAATGGAAAATGAGGCTTGGCTCTTTCTAGAGAACTCGCAGAGAACTTCAATGCAGTTGCTTGGAAGCTGTGTTTTTTTAAAAGGATCGTTTTCTCTGGAGTTTCACTCTTGCTTATATATATATCTCTTATTTGAAATTTGAACGTTGAGAAGTCCGTTGTCTCTAGATTGGTAGACGTTAGACTGAATGGCCTTTTTGAAGCTGTAGTCAACAGTCTTTTATCCATTTATGCACGCAAAATCTTCAGTGTTATTCTTTGGCTTCTATTTGTCCAACATTGTAAGATGGACTGTCATCAGATATCTGCACATTTCAAGCTTAAACGATAGACAACTAAGCTGTCTCTGATGTCAGTCAACGTTAGAACAAATAATCACAGAAATAGTAATGCCAAATGGCTGTTCTAAAAGATACACACAGAGTAAGCACGATAATGGACGTTATCGTCTGCATGCATGCAGAGATACGTTCAATCTACATTAAATGCAGAGGTGTCAGAAGGATATGCGTGACGACTTTGACTATTCAATGCTTTGACCAATAGTAAATTGTTGTACATAAGAAGTCGATACAATCATGACTTATGAAATCGTTATGATCAAGTCAATTTATCTAAATCGCTGTAAGACATAACCAAATCGTTATGTCTACTAAAGAAATCGTTATGGAGAGCAAATTGTTGTGTTCAGTGAAGAAATCGTTATGAACACTTAGAAAATCGTTGCATGAAGCAAATCGTTGTGTTCAATGAAGAAATCGTTATGAACACTTAGAAATCGTTGCATGAAGCAAATCGTTGTGTTCAATGAAGAAATCGTTATGAACACTTAAGAAATCGTTGCCGAAAGTAAAATCGTTATGATTACTAAAGAAGTCATGCGCGAAGCAAATCATTATGAGCTCTAAAGAAATCGATGCGCGAAGCAAATCGATATGAGCTCTAAAGAAGTCGATGCGCGAAGCAAATCGTTATGAGCTCTAAAGAAATGGATGCGCGAAGCAAATCGTTATGAGCTCTAAAGAAATCGATGCGCAAAGCAAGTCGTTATGAGCTCTAAAGAAATCGATGCACAAAGCAAATCGTTATGAGCTCTAAAGAAATCGATGCGCAAAGCAAATCGTTATGAGCTCTAAAGAAATCGATGCGCGAAACAAATCGTTATGAGCTCTAAAGAAATCGATGAGCAAAGCAAGTCGTTATGAGCTCTAAGAAATCGATGCGATGATAAGGAATCGTTGCGATGAGCAAATCGTTACGAAGTCTTAAGAAATCGATGAGATGACTTAAGGAATCATTGCGATGAGCAAATCGTTACGAAGTCTTAAGAAATCGATGTGATGACTTAAGGAATCGTTATGATAAGCAAATCGTTACGAAGTCTTAAGAAATTGATGCGATGACTTAAGGAATCGTTATGGGAACGATTTGTTTGTAATCAAACAGTGTTTCTATAAAGAAATCGTTACGACATCAAATCGTTACAGCTTTAAGGAAATCGTTGTGATTTTCAATAGAAATCGATGTGGACTTAGAGAAATATCATACTGAACTTGACATGTTATAGATGTACTAATACTTACCAAATGGGCTTGATTTTCCTTGAGATTTTTTGAGCTCACAAGCTTATAGAATGTATGTTAGAAAGCTTGAGAAGGTTTTGTTAATCACGTTTTGTTATTCACCAAATCAATATGTAATTAATTAGAATTACATGAGAATAGACTGATCATCAAACATACTGATCATCAATCTCCCCCTTTTGGTGATGACAAAACTTAACAAAAGTATGAATAAAAAATCTAGATATGTGCGGAATGTATTTCAGAAATGCTAAATATTTTTCTCCCCCTTTTGTCATTAAGCAAAAAAAAAGATAAGCAGAGACAAAGAAGAAGAGAAAAGATTGAAGGGCACCCAAACAAAATGTATTGATTAATTCTGAGGAGGTACAGGTAGATAATAAGCAGGAGACAAAAGAGAGGCAAAGTGTCTGATGACAGGGAATGCCGCATTGCTCTTCAAAATAAGCTTGAAAGGCCCCAAGCTCAATTGATAGGAGGGTCCCATGGGGAGCCATCCTCTTGATATGAATTTGCCTTGATCTGAAATGAAATCCCCATATTTAGCACTGCGGAGGGCTATCTTGTAGGATAAGAAAGACCCAAAACTGGCAAACCGAAGAAAGGCATCAATCTTGAGGGGATAGAAAATCTGATGTGATCTAAGCTCCTTCTTTAAATCAAAGAAGACTTTTATCTTTCGACCCAAATCAGATAGGAATCCCAGATGAGGTGTAGAGAGTTGGCATCCAAAAATTCACTGACAGTCAAAAGAGGTTGATTTGAACTAGCCTGAGAAGCATTAAGGTCTTCTAGCTGCTGAGCAGACAAGGGATAGAACTTCGTCCAATCAGCAGGAGACAGCCTGTCACATTCAGAGAGAAGAGGGGCAAGGATATCTGCCTTGATATACCCCTGAAGATATTGCTTGAAGACAAATCTGGAAAAGACAGATCACGGCCTTCTTGCACAAATAACCTAGCCATGACCCTTGCAGCTCGCTCAAAAATAAGTGTTCCACAGAAGAGTCCATAATCAAGGCATGGAGAGGGGGAAGGAACACTACATCAGGAATGTCTAAGGTAGCAAAATCAACCTGAAGGGATTCAGAATGAGCTGTGCTTGAACTGAGAGCCCTGATGGCTTCACGAAATGACCCAGCTGAGGTTCAGGAATGCAGTTAATATAGCAGTAATCACAGTACATCTGATACTGCCGGATGAACTTGATTTCCTTCTGAATAAAGGGTCCAAAAAGATGTTTATGATGAATTTGGAACCATTCAGAGAGAGGGAGAGGAGCTTCTCTGGGTGGATACCTGGCGGCTTGAGCCTGACGAAATTTACTGTACAGATCTCTGTTGCTCCGAGCCCACTGTTCTTCAGGTTTGGCTTCAGTCATGGAGAAAAATTTTGACTGTTGAGCCTTAGAGAGAGAGGTGTAAGGAAAGATGGTGGTAAGATGATCAGAAAGATTTTGGAAGGGAAGGCCAAAAATGTGGGCAAAAACTACTTTTTGAAGATATCTTCATAGATAAGTTTCTGCTTATTTGAGATAGAAAGGGAAAACCAAAGGGGAGGATAACAAGTTTCAGAGGAGACGGATGGGAGAAGTGAGTCTCCTCTTTTAGAGACAGGGCTAGAAGAGCCTGTCCTGTGAATATGGGTCCCAACAGCCAGGACTGAACGAAGTATTGCTACCTCAAATTCATCCTTGATATCCTGGATTTCAACCTGAGTGAGTTGGGCACCCTCAGGAATAATGGTAATAAAGGAAGGAGGTGTAGGTGGATTGAAGATTGAGGTAGGAGTTATAGTAGGGAGTGCAGAGGGTCCTGAGGAGGAAGGACCAGAAGAGGAAGAGGGCCCAGCTGAAGATGATGCTGGAGGAATCTGAAGAGAAGATGAGGGTGGAGGAATAATGGTGGAAGAAATAAGAGATGAAGAAGATGAGAAAGAAATGGTGTAGGAGAGGATATAGGTCTTGGACGGGGTCGTTTAAAGGTGGTTGGAGCTGGAGGGGCAGTGGATGAGGTAGGTGGAGAAGGAGGGGCTGGAGTGGGAAGAGTAGAAGTGGCAGGGGCTCATGAGCTACAGCCTGTTCTGCTCTTTCAGCCACAGGTTCCACTGGGATAAAAGCCTCCTACCCGGTCCTGATGGCCCAGTCCCCTTACTGATATCAGAATCTTCAATAGGCATACTCTCAGATAGTTGTACTGCAATACTTGGCCCTGATGGCCCTGCTGGTGCATCAACTGAAGGCCCTGATGGCTGCTCCACTTGATCAACATCAATTGGCCCTACATTACCTTCACTTTGCCCTGAAGGCCCACACTCTTGAGGAGTAGGATCTTGGGTCCTACTGCCTTCAAAATTTCAGACACCATCGTCTTCATTGTGCCCATTTCCTTATTGAACCACTCATGGCATTTCTTATCTGAGATATATCATTGGAAATTGATTCTGGAGAACAATAATAGAACTCACATTTGACTGCACTGAGGATAAAATCTCATCTTGTGCTTCCAACTTATCCATGACAGGCTTCAAATTTATCTTCTTTATTTCCTTAGCCTTCTGTGAGCAATCCTCTTGCCTCTCTTTACCACCTGATCTGATCTTCAGTATGAACTGATTTTGCCTTTCATGCACAGGGACATCTTCAGTGTGCTCCCCTGTGATGCTGCTTCCTGCTCATTCTCTTGCTCCCCCTGAATGGGAGCATCTTCCATCATTGTGTCATCTTGGACAAATGATTGCTCCTTCTCAATGGGAGCTTCATCCATAGCTACTTCCTCAGTGTGGCCCACTGCCACGGATTCAGGTATATGAGACTCACTGCCAATTTGCTCCCCCTGGCTGGGAGCATCTTCTGAAACATTGTCTGCAATGTGGCCGGATACCACAGCTGCTACTGCTGAACTGCCATCACCTTTGTATTGCTTTGAATAGAATTGAGAACATCTCGAAGCACTGAAGCTACCTGGAAGAAGGTAGAGGATCATCTGACATTGTTCCAACAGGAACAATGGTCTCAGGAGAAATGTCCTCAGTTCGACTTCTAGATTCTTCCATTACTGCCTCTGCTGGAGCTAGTGAGGCTTCCACTGTACCTTCCTTCTCCATTGCTGCTGCAGGTGATGTTGATGCTTTTGCTGGCTCTTCTGCTGCTGCTATTCAGATGGTGCTGCTGGTTCTACTAAATCTGCTGCCTCTTGTTGAGCATCTTGGGCTTCGCCGATTATGGCTTCACCCTCAGCCACAGATGTCTTGGACCATACTCCATTGACTACTGAGAAACACTTTTTCTCAGATTTCTGGACCTAATGGCTTGGCCCATCTTCTCAACTACTGCCCCAGACAAATTCCGCCAAAATGACTGAAAACCTTGGTGAGCAAATGGGCGTAGGGCAGTGATACGTTCAGCTTGCTCTTAGTATCCAAATCTGATCACGAGCAAACTTCATCCTCTCTATCATAACTTCGGCCATATTTATCTCTTTGTTCTGAATGGCCCAATACATCACATCTGAGTCTGCCTTGGTGCAGGTTGAGAAAGTGGCACTTCTAGGGACTAATATCTGACAGACTATGAAGTGCAGAAGACGATTGAAGGCATTCAACTGGTTTATATCTAGTTTCCATCTTTTAACTTATATTCGGGACCAACAATCCCAAGTCCCTTAACTAGGGTATCCTCTGTGTGGATCCCACTGTGCCCAGATGTGGACACACCAAACAAGGACTTCAACAAATCATAATCTATTTGATTTGGGTACCTTTGACAGAAGATGTTAAGGACCCATCTGCTTCTGACTTCAGACAGACATAAAACACCTTTACAAGATCCGGGTAGCTTACCTCTGAAAGGGTGCGATTCCAGTCCACTTCATCCTGTCCATAGCATCCACTATACTGTGCATCTGATTCTTTCAAGATCTGCAACATCCACTGCCTTATTGCCACACAGCTTGGTCTTCACAAACGTGAACCTCTCCTGCTGCTCGGCCGTTAGAAACTCAGCGCTGTAGCCCCAAGACTGCGAAAACAGCTGGTGCGGCCATGGATTTGGGTGAAAAGTTTTAGGAGGGATGAGATGGTGGCAGAAGTGAAAGCCCTCAAGAAATCTTCGCAGGAAGAAGTGAGAGGCTTCGAATTTTACAGAGAGTCGATGTCGGAATCGTTAGGGCATCGGCTCAGGCAACCAGACGAAAGAGGGAAAAGGTAAAAGGTAGGAGATGAATCGTTCCCACATCGATTTTGGAGTAAATAAATGAATACTTTATCGAAAAGTGAGGCGCCAAAAGGGGAGGAAACGACAAATAGTTTGACTTTTCAAAAGGACTTTTCCAGAGAGACAAAAAAAAAAAATAGTTGAGTATATCTTTTGCTTAACGCCATGGAGAGAAAGATACCTTAAATTCTGAAAATTTATATATCAGTATAAACAGAGATCTTTTCACAAATTACACATGCCCAATTCCCTTCTAAGAGATGTGAATCTCTCTTCGGGTAAGGCTTTTGTGAAGATATCTGCTAACTGACCATTTGTATCAATAAAAGATATTTCTAAATTACCATTAGCTACATGATCTCGAATGAAATGGTATCTAACCTCAATGTGCTTGGTCCTTGAATGTTGTACTGGTTTTTGGTGAGATTTATAGCACTTGTGTTGTCACACAGCAGAGGAATTGTTTGATGTGAAGCCCATAGTCCTCAAGTTGTTGCTTGATCCACAAGAGTTGTGTATAGCAGCTCCCGGCAGCAACATACTCAGCTTCAGCAGTTGATAGTGCCACTGAATTTTGCTTCTTGGAGGACCATGATATCAAACATCCTGCAAGGAATTGACAACATCCACTGGTGCTTTTTCTATCTACCTTGCATCCAGCGTAGTCAGCATCAGAGTATCCTACCAAGTTATTTCACATGCTTTGGATACCAAAGACCTAAGTCATGAGTTCTAGATAAGTATCTAAAAATTCTTTTTACTGAGATTAGATGTGATTCTCTAGGATCTGCCTGATATCTAGCACACATACATACACTGAATAAAATATCAGGTCTGCTAGTGTTAGATAAAGTAATGAACCTATCATACCTCTGTAGATCTTTTGATCTACTTTCTTACCATCCTGTCACTGTCCATCCTCGTTGATGTACTCATGGGTGTTGACAGTGGCTTTGCGTCTCGAAACCAAATTTCTTCAAGAGTTCCTTTGTGTACTTTGCTTGGCAGATGTGAGTGCCTTCTTTCCTGTTTGATTTGTAATCCAAGGAAGTAGTTGAGCTCGCCATCATGCTCATTTCGAATTCACCCTGCATGAGCTTCTTCAAAATACTTGCAAAGAGATTCGTCAGTGGAACCAAAAATTATGTCATCTACATAAATCTGAACAAGTAAGATATGTTTGACCTTTGGCTTTATAAAAAGGGTGCTATCAACTTGACCTCTACTGAAACCATGGTTTAAAAGAAAAGAACTAAGCCTTTCATACCAGGCTCTAGGTGCTTGCTTTAAACCATACAATGCCTTATGAAGTTAAAAACTGATTCAGAAATTCTATTCATCAAAACCTGGAGGTTGTTCCACATAAACTTCCTCCTTGATAAAACCATTTAAAAAAGTGGACTTAACATCCATTTGAAATAGTTTTAAATTAATGCCGATGCATATGCAAGTAAGATTCTAATAGCCTCAAGTCTAGCTACAGGTGCATAGGTTTCATCGAAATCTATGCCTTCCTCTTGGGAATAGCCTTGAGCTACCAGTCTAGCCTTGTTTCTTAGGATCACACCAGTCTCATCCAATTTGTTTCTGAACACCCACTTGGTGCCAATAACTGGATGGTCTGATGGTCTGGGAACAAGTGACCATACTTGGTTTCTCTTGAACTGGTTTAGTTCATCTTGCATGGCTATAATCCAGATTCATCAGTTAGAGCTTCATTGACTGTCCTAGGCTCAATCTGAGAAACAAATGCTAGGTAATCACAGGGTATTACATTACCTCTCGTTCTTACCCCTATAGATGGATCACCATAATGTTCTCAGGTGGGTGATCTTTCTTGTATCTCCACTCCTTTGGAAGATTATCATGTGTAATGTCCTTTTGTTGCAGGTCTTCCAGAGGTGGGATCATCCTTGTCTTCAATTGATGTATCCTTTAATTTCTTAGACAATTCATCTGTATCATCAATGTCACTATCTTCTTCCTTTCTCAAGGAAGGGTTAGTTTCATCAAAAATGATATGAACAGACTGTTCAATTAATAAAGAGCGCTTGTTAAATACTCTATAGCCTTTAGGTTTAGAGTGTACCCCATGAAGATGCCTTCATCTGACTTGGCATCTAACTTACCAATATCTCTTTTCCTTATTGTGGATGAAGCAAGGACATCCAAATGTCCTGAAGTGACTGTCTTTGGCTTCTTTCCCTTGAATAATTCGTACGCTGTCTTCTTCAGGATTGGCCTGATCATAACTCTGTTGATGATGTAACTTGCCGTGTTCACTGCTTCAGCCCAGAAATACCTTGGCAAGTCATATTCTGACAGCATGGTTCTCGCCATGTCCAATAAGGTTCTGTTCTTCCTCTCAGCAACTCCATTTTGCTGTGGTGTCCTTGGTGCTGAGAAATTGTGCTCAATTCCTTCATTTTCACAGAATTTACAAACTTCTCATTCTGAAATTCACCTCCATGATCTGATCGAATACTAACAATGCTGAATTTCTTGTCTTTCTGAACCTTCTTGCTGAAACTGACAAAGTTTTCAAATGTGTCATCTTTATGTTCTAAGAATGATACCCATGTAAATCTGGAGTAATCATCAACTATGACAAACCCAAAATTCTTTCCTCCAAGACTAGTGTCCTCATTGGCCCAAACAAATCCATATGAAGAAGTTCTAAGGGTTTTGAGGTGGTTACCACGGTCTTTGACTTGAAAGAGCTCTTAGTGTGCTTTCCTTTTGCACATGGTCTACAAATACCTTCCATTTTGTGCTAACCTTTGGTAGACCTTCCACTAAGCTTTTCTTTTAATTTCCTCATACTATCTAAGCTGCAATGTCCTAATCTTCTGTGCCATAATTCAGTTGATTGATCTCTATTTGCTGCCAAACAGACATCTTGTTCTTTCAGTTCTTCAAGATACAGAACATACAGATTCTTTTCTCTATTTGCTTCAAAAATAACTGCTCCATCCTTCATGATAATACACTTGGATTCTTGAAATTATTTGGTGACCCTTGTCACAAAGTTGGCTGATGCTTATGAGGTTATGCTTCAAACCCTTACACAAAGAACATCTTCAATTATGGGTTTTCCTTTACTGCCAACTGATCCAGTACCAATAACTGTGCCTTTTCCATTGTCTCCATAAGTAACTGTTCCTTCTTCAGCTTTTAGTTGAGAGAAAATTTTTCCTGTTCCCTGACATATGCCTTGAGCACCCGCTGTCCAGGTACCATTTGATGCTCTAAGGCCTCCCTGAAATGAAAACACTAAGCTTTAGGTACCAAGTTCTTTTGGGTCCTGATTGGTTAGTATCATTGATTTCGCTTTTGATTATCCATTTCTTGTGTCTTGTTGGGCATGTTGTTATGATATGTCCTAACTTGTTACAGTGACTACAACAGGATAATTTAGTTACTTTTTATATATTTGAAATCTGCTTTGTATGCAATGTTTTGTTCAGGTACAAATTGGTGTTGGATATGTTTTAGGATAAACTATGGTTCTTCATTATGGGGATGTAATCCTAATCCATTTTCTTCTTACCTGATCTTCTAGCACCTTTTAATATGAGAGAGTTTACCATTGTGAATTTTTCCAATGTGCTAGATAACTTTTATTTTCTTTTGTAATGAGTTTATCTCTTTCAGTTCTCTGAGCTTGCTTGTTTTCCAATTTAATTATTTGTTCATTCTTATCTTTTAGATCTTCACATAATAACTCATTTCTTCTTTTAAGTTCAGTTAACTGTTTTTCTAGCTGTTCATTTTCTGATTTTAGATCTGAGTTTGTGTTTTCTAAGCAAGTAATGTTTTCTTACTAGCTTTCAATAATTAGATACATCTCTATATTTATCATATAGTTCATTGAATGCTTCCTCTAAATTATCCGAATCAGAATCATTGCAGGAATCAAAAGAGGAGTCAGATGTACCTTATCATCTGTATTTGCCATGAAAGCCAGGTTGGCTTCTTCTTCATCACTGCTCGAGCTTGACTCACTGTCTGAGTCGCTGCTGTTTTCCCAAGCGGCTGCCATTGCCTTCTTCTTGTATTTCTTGAATCGTCTGAAGTTGTCTTTTTTCTTGTGTCCATCTTTCTTAAGCTTTGACATTCTGCCTTGATGTGTCCAGGCTTCTTACACTCATAACATATTGGATCAGTCTTCTTCTGATCTATTCTTCTGACTTCTTGAAATCCTTGTGTTCTTGAAGTGTCTTCTGCTGGATTGGAACTTCTTTTTCTTGGCCAAAATTCGCTGCAATCTTCTTGATAGCATTGCTTCTTCATTTTCACTATCCTCAACATTCTCATTTCATCTGAGCTTACTTCTGACGAGTTCTCTTCAGCTTTCAGGGCATTGGACTGCTTCTTTCTACTTGAGGACTCTCCTAGTCTCCATATTGATCTCATGGGCCATAAGAGACCCAATGAGCTTTCCACAGACATTTTTCAGATCATTAGCTTCCTCAATAGCTGTACCTTTGGGGTCCATGAGGATGGTAAGGATCTGAGAATTTTCCTTACCATGTCTCCAATCTCATAAGTTTTCCCTAGTCCAGCCAACCCATTTGTAATATCAGTGAATCGACTGAACATTTGAGTTATGGACTCACCTGATTGCATCTGAAATCTCTCATATTGTGTAACAAGAATGTCAATTCTTGTCTCCTTCACCTGTCTGTGCCTTCATAGGTAATTCTGAGCTTTTCCCACATCTCCATTGCGGATTTGCAGGCTGAAACTCTGTTGAATTCTTTCTTGCTCAGGGCACAGCACAGAATACTCTTTGCTTTACAATTCAGGAGATTTTTTTCTGTCGTCATCTGTCCACTGAGCCTTCTCATTTGTGACCAGGAGATCGCCTTCTTCTACTATGGACCATATCTGATAATCGTGGCCTTGCAGAAAGTACTCCATTCTGGTCTTCCAATAAGCATAATCTTCATCATCGAAGAGAGGGGGTTGGTTGACAGACTGACCTTCAATGTTACCTGGGGTGCCATGGATCTTTACTCTTCAGATCGTTGGATCTTCTTCTTTGTCGAAGAGACTCGCTCTGATACCACTTGTTGCCCAGTTGACGAGCCAGAGGGGGGGGTGAATGGATTCTTTTAAAAATTATTTGATTAATACATGTACTTAAAACATTCACACAAAGATTCTTCGATGAAGGTTAGTGAAAGTTAGAATAAACAGCAAACACACACGGAAATCAATCACACACACACAGAGTTTATCCTGGTTCGGACCTCCTCTCCTTAGGAGTCCTACGTCCAGTCCCTGAGCAATAACTCAGGATTCCACTAACTAGGGTACAGTCCCCCTATGGACACTACAACAACCAGTTCAGCTGGTCTTCCTTCACACGAAGGGAACTACAACACCCTGGATGCCCCACCAGGTCTTCCTTCACAACAGAAGGGAATAACTAGCAAAAAGTAAGCAATAAAACACGCCCCTAGATCATGCTTTAACAAGCCACGATCTGAAGCAAATAGCCCTGAGAGAAGGAGATCTAAACAATGGTCTCTCTCAAGATTTCTAACAGCACTAGAGAGCTAAGAGCTAAGACTAATGGAAATGAGGCTTGGCTCTTTTCTAGAGAACTCGCAGAGAACTTCAATGCAGTTGCTTGGAAGCTGTGTTTTTTAAAAGATGGTTTCTCTGAAGTTTACTCTTGCTTATTATATATCTCTTATTTGAAATTTGAACGTTGAGAAGTCTGTTGTCTCTAGCTTTGGTAGACGTTAGACTGAATGGCCTTTTGAAGCTGTTAGTCAACAGTCTTTATCCATTTGTGCACGCAAAATCTTCAGTGTTATTCTTTGGCTTCTATTTTGTCCAACGTTGTAAGATGGACTGTCATTAGATATCTGCACATATTCAAGCTTAAACGATAGACAGCTAAGCTGTCTCTGATGTCAGTCAACATTAGAACAAATAATCATAGAAATAGTAATGCTAAATGGCTGTTCTAAAAGATACACACAGAGTAAGCACGATAATGGACGTTATCGTCTGCATGCATGCAGAGATACGTTCAGTCTACATTAAATGCAGAGGTGTCAGAAGGATATGCGTGACGACTTTGAATGCTTTGACCAATAGTAAGTTGTACATAAGAAGTCGATACAATCATGACTTATGAAATCATTATGATCAAGTCAATTTAGCTAAATCGCTGTAAGACATAACCAAATCGTTATGTTTACTAAAGAAATCGTTATGGAGAGCAAATCGTTGTGTTCAGTGAAGAAATCGTTATGAACACTTAGGAAATCGTTGCATAAAGCAAATCGTTGTGTCAATGAAGAAATTGTTATGAACACTTAGGAAATCATTGCATGAAGCAAATCGTTGTGTCAATGAAGAAATCGTTATGAACACTTAAGAAATCGTTGCAGAAAGTAAATCGTTATGATTACTAAAGAAGTCGATGCACGAAGCAAATCATTATGAGCTCTAAAGAAATCGATGCGCGAAGCAAATCGATATGAGCTCTAAAGAAAGAAGTCGATGCGCGAAGCAAATCGTTATGAGCTCTAAGAAATCGATGCGCGAAGCAAATCGTTATGAGCTCTAAAGAAATCGATGTGCAAAGCAAGTCGTTATGAGCTCTAAAGAAATCAATGCGCAAAGCAAATCGTTATGAGCTCTAAAGAAATCGATGCGTGAAGCAAATCGTTATGAGCTCTAAAGAAATCGATGTGCAAAGCAAGTAGTTATGAGCTCTAAAGAAATCGATGCGATGACTTAGGGAATCGTTGCGATGAGCAAATCGTTACGAAGTCTTAAGAAATCGATACGATGACTTAGGAATCGTTGCGATGAGCAAATCGTTACGAAGTCTGAGAGTCGATGTGATGACTTAAGAATCGTTATGATAAGCAATCGTTATGAAGTCTTAAGAAATCGATGCGATGACTTAAGGAATAGTTATGGAAACGATTGTTTGTAATCAAACAGTGTTTCTACAAAGAAATCGTTACGGCATCAAATCGTTACAGCTTTAAGGAAATCGTTGTGATTTTCAATAGAATCGATGTGGACTTAGAGAAATATCATACTGACTTGACATGTTATAGATGTACTAATACTTACCAAATGGGCTTGATTTTCCTTGAGATTTTTTCTAAGCTCACAAGCTTATAGATGTATGTTAGAAAGCTTGAGAAGGTTTGTAATCACATTTTGTATTCACCAAAATCAATAGTAATAATAGAATACATGAGAAAGACTGATCATCAAACATACTGATCATCAAATGTTAGTCCTTCTTCTTAAGGGAGGAGAGCTGTCTGTTGGCACAATAAAAACTTAGGGTCATCTAATCAACTGTAAAATAAAATTTTCAATTAGTTACATATAAACAAGTTCATTTATCTTCCAAAAATAATTCTGAAAAAATAAAAATTCAGGTGTCATAAACTTACAAAGTCTCTGAACCACACAATGTGACTTCCAACAGTATCTTGGAGGTTTTTTGTTCATTATCTTCATAAATAGAAGTGCATTGGGGTTGTAGCAAAGAAAATAGCTACCCCATAATACTCCTCGCCCAACTCTTACCCATAACCATCTTAGATTTATCTAACGACATGATTATGGCATTGGCTACTGGGTGTCTTCCATGTCACACAACTTCACTTTCTTGCCCAACATCAAACTCTATTATTCAATTCATTTTTAGATCACACATCAAGAGACAATGAGTTTCTAATGAGAATATAGAACATAATGAGATATGAACATATTTATCTATTTCCTTAGGTTCTATTACACTTGCAGATGATTGCACACTCTTTCCATATTAGGAGTACTTTCTACCTGTTTTGACTGTAAGAATGAATACTAGTAAGAAAAAAATGTTTCACAAAGAAGACATGTTTGAACAACTCTTTTTATTGTTCCACATTAACTCTGAATCAGGTGGTATTGTTACTCATTTTGCTTCAAAGTTGGGTTGAAGTATTTGTTTCTCAATCATATTTCCTAGACCTCCACTTTTGATCAAGTCCTTCATCACCCACTCTTTCAAATTGTTGGAATATCATATTTTCTCTATAACACATATTCATATAATTAATATATAATATATTAAACATAGAAAGAAACAATGTATTAATCTAGGGTAAGTGAAATCACCTAGACATACTCCCACATCCTTATGGGTGGCAGACATTGCCCTCCAAGTTGGAGCATCAATTGGCATTTTATCACCGAGAAGGCATTGTTCCTAAAAATAATTTCAAAGAATGGCCACCCTCTCCAACTAGTTGTCCAAGTTATTTATCTGGACAACAATTCGTTTACCATTAACTAAACCATGCACAGAATAATTTTGTTGGTCCTTTATGCTTCTTTTTAGAAACTTCCCCCACCACCTCTTCCACCTCTATTTTTCTTAAGATCAAGTCATCTACGAATTTCTCAAATTCTGCTCTACTGAACCAATCACATGTAAATTGAAAATTACACTCCATTAGTATGTTGGATCAAAAATCAATATGTAATTGAGAGAGGAGCATAACTCACAAAAGATGGATAATCATCCAAGGAAATGAGGGTGGATCATTCTGTATGAAATGGTAGATGTAGTATAATACAAAAAACTCACACTCAGTGCCATTGGTTTGTTGTGGAACCTATGAAAAAAAAGAATGACATATAAACAAGTTTCAAGAATATAAAATAGCACTTAGATCATGTAGCATACATGTCTCTAATCATTTACCGAGGGAACTGAAATATCTGTAGAAGACATTGCATCAGCAATCACTGTCTGTTCTTTGTACATATATGTCCTTCAAAATCTAAAAAACAATTGTCAATATATTAGAGATAGGGAACCAATATTTTACTTATTAATCATAGAGCTAATGTAGCACCAACCATTGAATTGGCCAAACAATTTTGTTGGGTCAGTACTATGGAGAGAATCAAGAAGCATGATGAATGTCAAATCATCTTCTTCCTCATGACACAAAATTACAAGGCTCCAATGCCCCGTAATAACAGAAAAATTCTAAGGCCTAACACCTATCGTTTTATAGAAACATTTGTAAAGACATGCTATTTTTTTTAACAACTTACCACATGCATATCGGCACGAATGAGTACTTCTTTAGAAATACTCTTTATCTTTGACCCATGTCAACATCTTTTTCCGTTGAGAAGTATTGACTTATAATATGGAAACCATAAACAATCCCAACAGTCATAGTTTTTCAAATGCTTAGCTGAAAGAATACTCCATAGATAACTATAATTCTTTTATTGTTAGAAATTCTATCAATTATAATGGAAGGCTTC
The DNA here is from genome assembly GCA_014218235.1 of Colocasia esculenta. Classification (NCBI taxonomy): domain Eukaryota; kingdom Viridiplantae; phylum Streptophyta; class Magnoliopsida; order Alismatales; family Araceae; genus Colocasia; species Colocasia esculenta. The sequence continues at coordinate 34,776,386 of CM024765.1, read as the reverse complement.
AAGTTTAAAAAAATTTAATTAGAAACTCACTCAATATGTTTTGGAAGCTATTTGTATCCAATTTTTAGATGCTCAAGTTTCTTGGCTTTATCTATCTTCTTTGGAAACCTCATAATATTTGACAAGTCTTTCTTATTTCCCTCAGAATATCTGTACTTGCAATAGGGCCAGGAGGCTTGCTCGTCTTTATTACATTATGAATTATCATCTTCACCTTCAATCAGTTCTACATATTCGACACTCCTTTTTCTCCCCCTGTTACATGCCAACAATATGATACTAAATATTATAGGCACAATTTAATCCTCATCCCTTTTTAATGGAATGTTACCATCATCTTCATTTCTTAAGGGTGATTAGCCATGTCTGAACATCATAATCTAAATACTTGGTAGAAAATGTAAGTGTCTCCTCCGCGACTAGCCTTCGGCCATTGAACCTTCTGGGCATGCCCTATTCGAACATAGGACTTAAGTCTCATAAAAACCTAACAAATTAATATTAGACAAAAATTATATTATTAATAGACAATAAATGTTATAAATTTAGTCTAGACACATACCTTTCAATGGGGTAAATCCACCTATAATGTACAAGGTCAGCAAGTATTGCTCATCAGGTAATGGATGAGAAGATGTACCATGATATCAAAGAAACATGGTAGGAAAATCATCTCCAAGCGACACAAAATGTTTACAACGTGTTGCCGTAGAGTATAGAAATCATTGAAGATGATGTCTTGAACATACTTGTGAAAAAAATTTGCAAAGATCAGTAATTACAGACCTCAATTCCTTTTGTGACACTCCCTCATGCCATAGGAAGTAATTGTTGGATGGGCACATGACAATCGTGACTCTTCAACCCAAATCTTCTTGCGATCATTGGGGTGACTTGCCTTGATATGTTAGATGCATAACCATCTGGAACTTTCACATTTTAAAGTCTTACAAATGGTTTGTCTCTGAATGTTGCTCAATGTAAACATGGCAGGCGGCAACAACAATCTATTAGAGCTCAAAGTTTGTGGCCGAAGTGCAGTCCTTATACCAAATGTTGTAGATCGTAATGAGCTTTCAAACCATCCTTAGTTTTTCCGTCAATGTCCAAAAGAATACCAACAATACTATCAAAATATTTTTTCCGATATGCATTACATCAAGATTATGTCGAGAAGTAACAACTTCCAATATGGCAATTCAAAAAAGATACTTTTTTCATTCATGATAAATAGTTGGCAGGACCTTCAACATTACTCATAGATGTGTCTTTCTTATGTTTACTCTTTACCTTTGTTTAGTTTTAGGAACCTTACCAAAAGTAAAGGTCAGTCCATGTAACTGCTTCAATATATCAATACAAACAATGAAATTGGTCTACTTCTCATTTATCTTTCCATCAAATCGTCATTTTAAAGAACAAATTTGTGATCTCTTTCAGCTCGACGATGATTTGTGTAACAGAACTTCCCACTTGCTTTCAACCATTGTGAACTTGTCTCTACATTACATGTAGAACAGCTAGTTACCCTTGGTGCTCCAACCAGATAGATAAGCATATGCAGGAAAATCATTAATGGTCCACAGTAATGCAGCATGCATACAAAAGTTTCCTTTAGAAGCATCATACGTTTCAACTCCATGCGATAGTATTTGCAATTTCTATAAGTGGTTGAAGGTAGACATCAATATCATTTCCAGGTCCATTAGGGTCAGGAATGATTAAAGATACAAAAATATTTTGTGGCTTCATACACTGTCATGAAGGTAGGTTGTATGGTGTCATACACAGGCCATGTACTATGACTCGTACTCATTGTTCCAAAAAGATTGAAACCATCACTTGCGAAACCTAACGTACATTGCGAGATTCTAAACAAAACTCATCTATGGCATCTAAAGCTTTCCAACAAGGGGAATCAACTGGATGTCTCAATATACCATCTTCTTGCCGCTCATCGCTATGCCATCTCATGTTTGCTGAAAATTTGCTACACATATATAATCTTTTCAACCATGAACCTAAGGGAAAGTGCTGAAGAACCTTCTGCCTATCTTTTTTTTATATATCCACTTTTTCCCTTGTAGTCCATCCGGATTCTCCACATTTGGGACATTGCCATGAGACTCATAGTCTTTCTAATAAAAATGCAATCATTTGGGCATGCATCAATTTATGATAACTGTATCCCAACTTACTAATGATTTTTTTCAATTCATAAAATGTACTTGACAATACCTCACCTCTGGAAGAGCCTCTTTCAACACCTTCAATAGCATGTTCAAGGATTGTTACTCATTTTACTTATACATTTTATGTTGAACAATCGGATTATAAATGATAGTTTGTTGAAAGTCTTGCATCCTGGATATAATAGTTGTTCAACATCTTCCTGTAGATATTAATGTACCATAGTCCCCTTATTCTGATTGGCAGAGATGTTTCCATAATATTTTATTTTCCAAGCCAAAATACATCTCGCAACATTGAACACATACCACCATCCTTTGGGAGATTTTCACATGCAGAATCTAGGGATGTCGACCTACTGCAAGATGAATTAGGCCCATGAAAGTCCCAAAACCTTTTGTCTTTGATGACTCTATTGAAGCATAAATGTTCCCTAACTATGTTCTTGTCCCATTTACACATACATGCACAATTCACACAAGGGCACTTGATACTTGACAATGGATCAGAATACCCACATGCAAAATCGATGAACAAGTCCACTCCATCTAGATATTCCTTTGAGTGCTTTGGCTTGTCCATCCAACTCCAATCCATTTTCTTAATGACTACTTTACAAAAATAAATTACAAAAAACATATTTCAAATCCCCAAAAAATGATTTCTACATGTATAATGATCATTCAATTGAGTAATACATAGTTGCAGTTTGTTCTGAAGCACCTTCGTGGCTTCTTCAAACAAGAGTTTCACTGCGAGATGCCTACAAACACAAAGAGAAAACATAGTCAAGTAAACTTCACACAGTTGAAGGAGGGATGGAGAGGGCTGGGAGGCCAACAAAGGTTAGCTGGGGACTAGATTCGAAGGAGGGGATGGAGGGTTATAGAAGCCAACAGAGGCTAGCTGGGGAGTACATTCAGAGGAGGGGATGGGGAGGCCAACGAAGGTGGGGTGTCGCTGGCTGGGGAGGCCAATGGAGGCGTTGTGGTGCCGATTGGGAGACCAACTCTCAATAGAGGTGGGAGGGCTCTGATTGGTGAGGCTAACGCTCAACGGATGGATGGCCAATGAGGGAAATGGACGGCCGAGGCACAGATGACGGAGGCAGATGGTGGTTCGACGAAAGGAGATCAGTTGAGAGGTAGAGAGTGAGAAAGAGAAAGACACACAAGAGAGAGAGAGAGAGGGAGAAGAGAGAGAGAGAGGGGGGGGGAGAAGGTAGGAGGGAGGGAGAGGCACCTGCTGCAAGAGGGTCTTCTTGCAAACTCTGAAATCGTCGGTGGTGGAGTAGCATTCGTCGCACATTATAGCGTAGGAGGGGCGCCGAAGTGGCAGGTAGCCTGGGTGGCCGTCGGGGATGGCAGAGCATGGGGGGTTTGGATTTAGGACTTCGATCGTGGAGGGAAAATGGGGTTTTTGGTACCTCGATCTCAGGAAGGGATGCACCTCGATCTCGCAGGCGGGGATGGCCTCAATCTTGTAGAGCGTGGGGAGGAGATGGGGAATGGCAGAGCGCGGTGGAGGAGGGTTTTGTTTTGAGAGAGAGAGAGAATGGACTGTAGCCGATCGGGGGAGGAGGGTTTTTTGGGTTTTATTTTGAGAGAGAGAAAGGATGAGAAGAGGTGGGATTTGTGTGAGAGAAGCCCGGGAACAAACGTTTGGGTCTATTCTTATAGTTCTCCAGTTTTTACGTAGTAGTCAATTTATTCTTACGATGTACTTACGGTGTTGGAGATGTATATTAAATTATTAATAGATTTCTAACAAACGTAAGTATAGTAGCTAATATCCTTACGAAATGAGAAACTGTAACCAACTATCCATAAGTGTTGCCCACGTTTGTTGTAGTGAGTGATAACCTTCATAAACAAGCTTCTGGAAAAACCAGGCGAGCAATAGCTGTCGACAACAGGACGTGTTTGTCAACAACCTAGCTAAACAATCAAAGATTAAGTTCTGGATAAAAGATTTGCGGCAGTAGCTGTCGACAACCTTCCTGCATCTGTCAGCAACCGCAGTCCCAGCGTCAACACGTGAGACGCATGTGGTCTTATTAGGGTGTCCTCTTCTCGTACACACGAATCCCAATGTACGTGTGAGATAGAGACATACCTATATAAAGACTCCTTTGCTTCCTTTGAACTAAGGAGCCTCCAAACTCTTTCCAAGACACAGAAGCAGCCAGAGGAAGGCTCCCCAATGCTGTGCTCGAGCTCCAAAAATCCACAGCCAGGAGATTCATCTCAGGAGATCAGATTGGGAAAATTAGTCATCAAAGTACAGCATCTACCTTAGTCTTCTGCAATTCAAAGTCAAAAGAAGATCTGGACAAAGAACTTGGAGAATTGAACTCTCTAATCTGTCCTTCTAGTCTCTGAATTCTCCCTCTACACTTCAATTCATTATTTCAAAAGTGTGTAATGTGGAATTGAGCTATCCTTGTGCTCAATTCACACTTGTGTGATTTGAACTGAGAATTTTGAACATTCAGGTCGTGTGTGCGTAACTGTGGTGTTGAACTTTCTGATAACAGTTTGGTGAGTATGTGTGTGGACGTGGATGTAGGATACACAAGTTGTGTAATCCGAACCACCTTAAATCTTCACGTTCTAAGGTTTGTTTTTCTCCTGGCTTTATTTTTGATAGGAATGATTGGTTGTTCTCACTTCCATCTCATTATCAACCTCGAATTCACAGTCTGTAACACATCTGGACTTAAATTCCATCTATGTTCTCATCAGATTTTCATATCCGTCTTAATCTCAAATTTGAGTACTGCTTAATTTTAAATTTTGAGGTAATCTATTCAACCCCCCTGCCCCTTCTAGATTCCCTTAAGAGATAATTCTGCACATTCTTCAATGGTATCAGAGCGGTTTCTCCAGTTTGACAGTGTAATTACTTGATCTAACGATAAGGAGAGATTCTGAATGATGATGTTAGTAGAGGATTTATAGATGAAGGACACTCAGTGTCCAGGCCTCCATTCTTTGATGGAACTGACTATACTTACTGGAAAAATCGTATGCAGGTGTTTCTGAGAGCTCAAGACTATGAGCTGTGAAAGATTGTGAGCAAAGGTCCCTATAAGTTGCCTAATGATGAGGATACTTCGATAAGGGAGCAGATTCGAAGGCAACTCTGACTTGGAGTGCCATGAACATGATGCCGCATGCGGTACACCCAAAGGAATATGCTAGAGTGTCCACATGTTCATCTGCAAAGGAGATGTGGGACAAATTGGAACTGATTTATGAAGGTACGTCTGAGGTAAGAGAAATCAAAGCTAGTATGCTTGTTTCAGAATATGAAATGTTAAAATGAAAAATGAAGAAACAATCTCAAATATGTTTGCTCGATTCATGATAATCATTAATAGTTGAAAAGCCTAACAAGGAATACAGTGAGAGTGACTTATTGAGGAAGATACTTCGGTCTCTTCCATCTGCATGGCTCACTAAGGCCACTGTCATTGAAGATTCTAAAAATTATCAACAATGCAATTAAATGAGTTGATAGGCTCTTAATGACCTATGAAATAATCTGAAAAGAAAAGAATCTGATGTTATTCAAAAAAAAATCAATGCATTGAAGCTTCAGGTAAAGCCTCATCCAGTTCTAAAAATGAAGTAATGAAGAGAATGAAATGTCTAGTGAAAGTGATAATGATGAAATGGCTATGTGACTAGACAATTCAAAAAATTTCTCAAGTTCAGAAAAAGGAACAAGGTAACTTCAAAACTCTCCTAGAAGATTTTTTTCGAACAAGTTTAACTCTAACAAAAAGAATGACATAATTATATGTTATGAATGCAAAAGACAGGGGTATATGAGAGGTAAATGCCCAGAGCTCAAGAAGAAGTTGATCAAGAAGAATTTTTACGTACAAGAAGCCCCGAGCCATGATGGCTACATGGAGTGATGAAGATGAAGATGATAATGATCAAGAGGAATCTGAAGATGAGATGAAGAAATTGCATGTCTTATGGCAAGAAGTGATGACACCAATGAGGTAAATTCCTCTTTTGAAAGCTATACTACTGAAGAGTGGGAAGAAGCTTACACCGTGTTATTTGAAAAATTATGTGAATATCGTTCTGAAAACAAAGCTTTGAAAAAAAAACCCCGGTGCATAACACAAATGTAGATGAACATATTGAACTTCTGAACAGAGAAATAAATCGTTGAAAATGAAAGAGAAAATTCCATGTTGAATTTGACTTGGAAGAAAAACATCAGGGAAATGAAAAAGAAAAACAAGTATAAATGAATTGTTGAAAACTTCAAAATGAGAATAAAGAAATTAGAAGAAATGAGGAAAAGCAGCACAAAAAGAACTGAAAGATAAGAATGAAATCTTATCAAGGTTTGTGATGGCAAAGAAAATCTTGATGTTGTGTTAGAGTCAGAACAAACACAACAAAACATGGACTGGGATTTCAAATGAAAAAAAACAGAAGAAGTTTGGACAAACACTGATAACATCATTTGTTCAGAACAAGTCAAAGTAATAAGCAAGTTTATCTCGAACAGAAAGATTTGAATGAAACGAAATCCAAGCAAAAGAATGATTTTGACAAGTGAGATGTTTGTCGACAGGTATTCATATCAGAATTTCAATTGTCGACAAGCATGGTAGTCTCTCGATAGATCAAGATCAATAAGACCATTATGGTGACAAAAAAACTGAAAATTAATAGAAATCCACATGCACAAAACAACAACAAGAAAATCACAAGAAATCAACCCCAACATGTGACTATTGCAAAAAACTTGGGCACACTGACTTACATTGCTAGCATAAATTGATTATGATAAAATACAAACAAATGTGGATTCCGAAGCATGTTACTTCTAGTGTAGATGAAAGCAT
>CM024765.1:34703906-34769220 GCA_014218235.1 Colocasia esculenta | reverse complement strand
TGGTAAGCTGCTCGTGTTTTGGTCGAGCTCGATGCTTCCCTTTGTTTTACTTCCGAGGAGTTTTACGAGTCTCTGGTTCATCACACCCCTCAGAGGCAATGTGATGTGATGGTCGATCTCCCGTCCGGTGATTACATGGGTTCTTTCGGTTACCTGGAGGGCGTCACAGTTGAGCCCAGGGACACTAGTTGCAGGCCAAGTTGTATGCATTGCAGCTTTGTGACTTTGACATCATCCTGGGCATGAACTGGTTGGAGGCTCATTCAGCTGTGGTGGATTGTTAGCGGAAGACCGTTCAGTTTGAGATACCTGGAGTGCCCGTTCTTAGCTTCCGAGGTATCCGATCTACCCTCGACCTTTTATTTCTTTCTGTAGAGCTCGCCGTTTGATCCACGATGGTTGCGTAGCATATCTTGCTTCTGTTTGTTCTTCTGCGCTTAGTGGGTCATCAGTTTTTGATGTACCTGTTGTTTGTGAGATCTCTGATGTTTTTTCGGAGGACCTACCTGGGTTACCGCCTGAGCGAGAGGTGGAGTTCTCCATTGAGCTTTTGCCTGGTATGATGCCTTTGTCTAAGGCACCTTAACGGATGGCTCAGGCTGAGTTGCGCGAGCTGAAGCGCCAATTGCAAGAGTTGCTTGAGTTGGGTTTTATTCGTCTGATCCATTCACCATGGGGAGTGCCAGTGCTATAAGACCCCGCCCTCTTGGGCCCTTGGCCCCATCCTCAGGGTTGTGATGGGCGCCCTAGTCGCGACATGGTCGCACTAGAGGAGCCTGCTGTGACAGGCTTCGGGTCGCGACGCGCCCAGCCGTCTCATTCTGGTCGCGATGGGGGTAGCCATCGCGTCCTTGTCGCACCGTCTGGAGGCATCATGACTACTTTTCTGATAGACATGACTGCTATCCTATCTATCAGAACGGTCGTGTCAGGTGGCAGGTGCGTACAGTGTTGATGCGACCTATTAGGCCGTCGCATTCTGGTTTCCCGATCTTCGAGGTTTGACCACTTTTGGTATCGCGCTGGGAGTTGGCCGTCGCGACATGGTCGTGACGCCTAGGGGCATCGCGACATGGTCGTTGTCACGCCAAGCTGACCCGTCGCATCTTGGGGGCCGTTAGTTTAAAACCGAGGCTGCGCCCCATTCTCCCCCTCTCGCCCTTTTTCTTCTTCTTCTTCCCTCTTCTTCTCCTCTCGAGCTCACTTGCAATTTCTTGGCGGTTCTTGGTGCTCGTGGTGCTCATGCTGAGGTGGTGCCATCCCGCTTGTGCAGGGGACGTGGTCGTGGTGCTTGGAGCGAGGAGGAGGTGGCCATTAGAGTGAAGGCCCCAACGGGTGGGCTCTACTTGTGGAAGTAGGGACCCTCGTTCTCCTCTTGCCCTAGCATGGCTCCCCCTCTAGGGGTGTACAACGGTTTGGTTCAATTCAGTTTCCCCCAATTTTTGGGGGGAAAACCGACCTAACCTTATCGAACTCTTTCGGTGAATCGAGCCGGTTCGGTTCAAATTGAAATTACCAAAATTGGCCACGACACCACAAAAATAGGGAAAATGGCAAAAATCGGATTTGGCAAGGCGCTCGCGAGGCTCGAACTCGCGCCCAACGGGCATGGAGGGCGCACCGCGCACGCCAAAGGGGCCCGAACCACTGCGCACAGGAGATTTTATGTTTAAATATAAATTAAGTAATTATATATAGATCTTCGATTCATTTCGGTTTCCCTGTCTAAAACCGAACTGAACAGTAAGGTTTGTGAACCGAACAGTCGGTTCGGTTTTTTGGTTTGGGACCAAATAGTGCCACAGCTAGTCCCCTCCCCCTTAAGATCATGTTTTCCCATGGTTTGGGTTGTGGGGATGTGAGGAACCTGCTCGTGCTTGAGTGAGATTCCATCGAGCATAGATTCTTGTAAATCTATGCTTTTGTGGGGTCTGAGGGTGGTTGGGCTTGCTTAAAGGTTTCTATGGTGTTTAGCATGCTCCCTCCCCCTATGGATGCATTTGTATCATGTTTTGGGGTGGTCCTTGTCGGGAGGATTGGCACCGATGTGTCGCGAGTCCCTACAGCAGAGACAGGTTAAGTCCATGTGAGTCCTTTTCGTGAAGTCTTCGCCGTTTCCGCTTTTACTGTATCTGTGGCACCTGTGCTAGTTCCCTAGTACGGTCCTACACTAGTCATTCGTCCGGTGCTTGGAACTTGAGGGCTTGTCATGTGAGAAAGGTTGTTATCATTGCCTGGGACCCCCATCCTCGTGCGCCCTTAGAGGGGACGTTCAGGGCGACAAGCGTACTCGAGTCACGGACTCTGGAGTTGAGGGAAAAAACGGTGGTTAGGACCGTGGCGTCGAGTCGTTATAGAGCTCTCTTGGTTAGCCTGGGACACCGAGGATGGCCGGATTCTACCCGGTGTAGGCTAGCTAGTCCTTTTTTCACTACTCGGCGCTCTTTGTGGCCCCGGAACCACTTAGAGAGGCCAGGCGTGGGACCGTAGTCCGGCCAGACTAGGTGGTTACTGTTATGTACTTTGTGTCTTGCCTTACTGACGAGACGTGGAGGTCTGGACCTGGGTCGAGGATAAGAGTCAGTGGACGCACCTGACGGTTGACTAGTGGTAGTGCTTTCCGTAGTAGCTAGGTTTCTTGTCCAAGCAGGGTTCTCTGTCTGTGTTACTAGCCGTGTGATGGTCACGACGAGCAGTCGTACGAAGTTTCCGACCGTGTGTACTTCCGTACCATTGCTAGTTAGTAGCTTTGCTTCCGCACTTCTTTCGTAGGTAGAGATATAACTACTATCATTTAATTAAGTACATAGTTTTGACTACCTGTTAGAGCCAGTAGGAGATTGGTAGTCCTACTGAGCTTCTATTTTGAAGATCATCCCCTTCCTTTTCCAGGTGAGACTCTCAACAGTGGTAGGGCGCGCGCCGGGCGGAGGAGACGGGTGGTAGTCGTGGGTCCGTAGCTAGCAGTGGTTCCCCCAGGTACATCACCTTCCTTTTCTTGTACTCCCTCGGGGTATGACCCTAATGGACTTGTTATTCCCCTACTTTTACTTGTACTAGTTGTGTGTGTTGGGACTGTACCTAGAGCGATACGCAGCAGTCTCGCTCTTCTTTCTGCTTCCGCGATATGCTCCTACTTAGTAGTTGACGTTTATTCCTTTACATATTCTGTTAGACTTAATTATAGCCCTTCCCGGTATCGGATCTGTGTGGTGGCGACTGTGAAATCAGGTCCTCGCCGTGGGTCGAGGGTCAGGTTCTCGGGGTCGTTATAGTTGGTACCAGAGCGAGAGTCTGACAGGACTTGTAAAGGATTTAAACTGCAACAGGAAGTCCCAAAAGTAGTACAAGTACACTGTAGCCGCCCGAGTTGGTATTGTTAACCTTGTTGACTGTGTGCCATATAGAATATGGCTCCGCGTAGGCATAGGCAGGCCAGCGAGCTGATTGAGTAGCAGGATGAGTCAGATATGCCCGCGCCAGGGCAGGTCCAGGAGGAGGTGTTAGCAGAGGAGTCAGTGGACAAGCTCAGGGTGCAGCGCGGCAGCAGCAGCAGTCGGTGTGGCAGTAGTAGCAGCAGGAGTACCAGCCCCCACCACAGCAGTATGCAGATTGTTTCCCCTGGTCGAGCAGTTCTTTAGGAACTGTACCAGGGGGTGGCAGCTGGGCAGGAGGCAGCAGGTGGTCAGCCTCTAGTACCTCCCCTAGCGGTACCAGAGCAGCAGGCAGATCTAGAGGTGGAGCAGCTCGCAGTTCAGCAGGCGTCGGTACTGGGACTACCCGGGCCGGTCGGCGGAGGATGACTATCACCGAGGACAGGACTGCTCTCTTGGAGAGGTTCTTGCATCTTCGACTGTCGATGTTCTTCAGTGAGTATGATCCAGACAAGGCAGAGAGTTGGACGCACGAGTTGGAGCGCACGTTTGAGACTATGGAGTGCGCTGAGGAGGACCAGGTCAGACTGGTGGTGTATCAGCTCAAGGGAGCAGCCCATGAGTGGTGAGAGTTCAGCGGCAGACTCACCTCCAGGGCAGTGTTTGGATCAAATCACTTGGCAGCGATTTTTGGAGATCTTTCACGGCGAGTACTTCCTCAACTACGGTCGACGTGAGAGACAAGACTACTTCCACGAGTTGGTGCAGGGCGATGTCACAGTTACTCAGTACCACAGAGATTGTTTGTCCGGTTGTTGAGACATGGTCCTCATGTTGCAGGCAGTGAGCAGGCTGTGCATAGAGAGTTTATCGCAGGTCTGAGACCAGATTTGAGGTGGGGCATGACTGCTCACATGTGTGCCACCTTGGGAGAGGCCGTGGCTAAGGCCACCCCTTGGATAGAGAGACCTGGCAGCCCCAACATAGCAGCAGTAGGGAGGAGCCTTTTCCAGGTCCTCGCCGTAACCAGCGTCCCGCAGGCAGTCCGCGGCAGTGCGACTTCTTCTTCTTCGGGCTCAGGCAGTTCAGGCAGTTCCGGATTGCGCTGAAGTTCAAGCAGATGACTACGTGTGGAGGGTGGTCGAGGGAAAGCAGCAGAAGCGCCAGTCGAGATTTGCGGAGTAGTCAGTTCAGTAGGGAGCTGATCAGGGCAGATATGAGGCAGTTTGCTACACTTGTGGTTTGCCAGGCTACTTCAGGAGGGATTGGCCCGATGGGCAGGTTCAGCAGCCGAGCAGCCAGTGCAGTACGCGCAGTAGCTACCGCAGTATCAGTACCCTCCCCAATAGCAGGCACCCCCTCAGCAAAGCAGGGGGTACCAGCAGCAGCCTCAATAGTTCCAGTAGTAACAGCAGCACGCCTCAACAGTACAGCCAACCAGTAGCCTCAGTAGTATCCAGCCATACAACAGCAGCAGTCGTTTCCCCAGCACCAGCAGCCGCCATAGCAGCAGCAACCCCAGTAGGCACCGCAGTGTGGGCATGGTCGTGGCCGTGTGATGGTGCTTACTAGGGAGCAGGCCGAGGCATCAAACCTGGTTATAGGTACCTTGCCTATCCTCGGTAGAGCTGCTCGTGTTTAGTTGACCCCGGTGCTTCTCTTTATTTTACTTCTGAGAGTTTTTACGAGTCTCTAGTTCATCACACCCCTGAGAGGCAGTGTGATGTGATGGCGATTCTCCCCTTCCTGGTGATTATATGCATTCTTTTGGTTTACCTGGAGGGCATCACAGTTGAGGTCCAGGGACACAGTTGCCAGCCAGATTGTACGTTTGCAACTTCGTGACTTTGAGTCATCTTGGGCATGGACTGGTGGAGGCTCACTCAACTATGGTGGATTATCAGTGGAAGACCGTTCGGTTGAGGTACCTGGAGCACCTATTCTCTACTTTCGAGGTATCTGATCTACCCGTCGACCTTTATTCCTTCTGTAGAGCTCGTCGTTTGATCTGTGATGGCTGTGTAGCATATCTTATTCTGTTTGTTCCTTGGAGCCTGAGCGGCGTCGGTTTCTGATGTGCTTGTTGTTTACGAGTTCTCTGATGTTTTCCCCGAAGGATCTACTTGGGTTGCGCCTGAGCGGAAGGTAGAGTTCTCCATTGAGCTTTTGCCGTATGATGCCTTTGTCTAAGGCACCTTACCGAATGGCTCCGGCTGAGTGCACGAGTTGTGGGAGTTGCTTGAGCTGGGCTTCATCCGCCGAGTCATCACCGGTGGGAGCGCCCGTGCTGTTCGTGAGGAAGAAGGATGGCAGTTTGAGGTTGTTGCATCGATTACAGGCAGCTGAACCTGGAACAGTGAAGAACAAGTATCCGTTATCGAGGATCGATGATTTGTTCGACTAGTTGCAGTCAGCCAGAGTGTTCTCGAAGATTGACTGAGGTCCAGTTACTACAAGTTGAGGATCAGAGAGTCAGATGTTGGCATGACAGCCTTCCGTTCTAGGTACGGTCACTTTGAGTTCGTCATGATGTCTGTTTGGGTTGACGAACGCACCCGCAGTTTTATGGATTTGATGCATAGGGTGTTCAGTGTAGTACTTAGAACGGTTCGTGGTCATCATTGTGGATGACAATTTTGGTCTACTCGACTTCTGAGGAGGAGCACGAGGAGCATTTGAGGATCGTGCTAGAGACGTTGTGGAGTCACCAACCGTATGCCAAGTTCGATAAGTGCGAATTTGGGCTAAGGAGGGGCACTTTCTTCGGGCACGTGATCTCAAGTTCTGGTGTGGCAGTGTGTTGGGTTGAGTGTATATTCATATCATTTCCCTCCTATTTTGATGATGACAAGAAGTGATTTTAAAGCAATTTAATGAAACATGTCAAAACATCATCCTGAAGTCAATGTTCAAAAGCATGTTTCAAATCACATTTAATTTATTGTTTATGATAAATCATTAACTAATGATATATGTGTTTAATTTTCAGGTACAAACACTTTTGCAAAAGATTGTCAGGTCGACCACCCCTCAATGGTGTGTCGACACAACCCTCAGTCTCAAAGGCAAAAAGCTGAAGAATTGCCTAGACTGTGTCGACACTAGTCCAGAAGCAGGTCGAACGAGTTGCAGATTCCAAGATTTACACTACCCAGGTCGACGCACTCTCAGGGCAGGTCGACACTGGATCCTGCTCCCAGAACAGCTTTTCAGAACCAGGATAGCAGGTCGACACAATACCAAAGCAGGTCGACACTGGATCAGTTTCCAGAAACAGCCTGTTTCAAGATTTGGGCAGTGTGTCGACACCACCACCAGGGCAGGTCGCACACACTACGGAAGATTCCATCCTAAGGATGATGTTTTGCCACGTGTCAGAGGTTAGGGCGATGGGGTATCAATGTAGAATCGTGGGCCCTTATCAAAGGGGCCCAGTGTTTATTTTGGTATCTTTGGAATCTTTGGGTATAAAGGTCCCTATCGGCCCATCACATCAGAAGAGAACCACACCAACTCTTAGACCTCCTGAAAGTTTCCCTGGCGGCTACAAGAGGTCGTCTCCCTTCCTTGCTCTCCGTGTGCTTCCAGAAGACCAATTCTACCAATTCAAGTGTGAGAATTGGAGTGTGATACCCTGTAGAAACCTCTGAAGCATCCAAGGAAGCAGATCCAGTAGAAGCTTCGTTGGAGAAGAATTCAAGGAAGATCCAACAATTCCAAAGTGCAGAGCATCGGTTTGGACTTCAGATTGCAAGCCTTTCCCATCCAAGCTTCTACAAGGGAGTACACTTGAAGAACGAAGTTATTTAATACAATTCATTGTAATTCTGTTCTTCTGAGATACTTTTGAGATTATGCAAGTGCTTCTGCATACCTCTCATTAGTGCTCTCATTTTCGACTAGATCTGTTGCTAGAAGGTCATGTCTTGAGTTGGTGTCTAGCAAGTCTTATGTGAGCATTGTGCTCAAGTTGTGTGAGCATTGTGCTCAGTTGTTGTGAGCCGTTGTGCTCAGTTTGAGTTGTCTAACTCAAGGTTGTGTTGAGCAGTCTTAATCAGTTGTTCTAGAGTAGTCGTCTTCTCTAGAAGTTGTGTGAGTTGTAAGCTCTCAAGTGTTGGAGTTGTCAGGCTCCAGGGGTTGTGTTACCCAGTTGTTTTAGTGAATCTCATGGGGTTGTGAGGGGTGGATGTAGGAATCACTGGGTGATTTTTGAACCACATAAAATCCTTGTGCATTTGTCTAATTGTGGTTTGATCATTTCATTCATTAGATGCTTGCATAGGATCGTTAATATTCATTAATCAACTTGTTTCAATCTATTTTACAACTCACTCAAATCTCATCAGATCTGTGGTTTTTCATTGATAAAATTGCCTCTGATTCAAAAGTATTTTAAATGTATAAGCTTCCGCAAAAAGTGGCAAAGATCTATTCATCCCCCCCTTCTAGATCTTTTCCTCACCTTCACTCGATCCTTCACAGTGGACCTGCCAAGGTGAGGCAGTTGTCTTGGGAGCAGCCCACTTTTAGTGGTCAGAGGTTCGCAAACTTTCTGGGTTTGGCAGGCTACTACAGGGATTCATCCAAGACTTTTCCAAGATTGCCAGAGCCGTTGACCAGACTGACCAGGTGGAGGCCAATTTGTGTGGACGGAGGACTGTGAGCGGAGTTTCTAGGAGCTGAAGATGAGGTTGACTTTCAGCACCAGTGTTGGTCTTGCTGCTGTCAGGTAGCAGAGGTTTTGTGGTCTACACCGACACGTCGAGATCAGGTTTGGGTGTCGTGCTGATGCAGCATGGTGGGGTCGTTGCCTATGCTACTCGACAACTCAAGAGCATGAGGAGAACTACCCTACCCATGACTTAGAGTTGGCAGCAGTGGTGTTCGCTCTGAAGTTGTGGAGGCACTATTTGTACGGCGAGGCATTTGAGATCTTCACCGACCATCAGAGTTTGCAATACATTTTCACTCAGAGGGATCTGAACTTGAGGCAGCACAGGTGGATTGAGTACTTGAAGGATTATGACCTACCCTCTCCTATCACCCAGGAAGGGCTAACATCATAGCTGATGCTTGAGTAGGGTGTTCACTTGAGTTCGATGATGGTCAGAGAGTGGAGGAGTTTGAGGAGCTGTCCTAGGGAGTTTTCTACCTTTGAGGCATAGAGACCATGCAGTGAAACTAGTTTGTCAGTTCGGCTGTCAGTGTACTGTAGGTGTTGCAGGCACAGCAGGCAGAGACTCGAGTTGGCAGATATTTTGTAGATGCCAAATGTTGAGCTGGATGAGGACAGTGAGGTCAGATTCAGAGCAGATTGTATGTCCTAGTGATGCGTGCCATGCACTATTGTCAGAGGCACACTGGTCGAGGTCTGCTGTTCATCCTAGTTCCACTAAGATGTACCATAACCTAAGGAAGTTCTTTTGGTGGCCAGGGATGAAGAGGGGGCAGCAGAGTTTGTCGCTCGGTGCCTTACCTGTCAGTAGGTGAAGGCTGAGCACCAGCGTCCTGGTGGTGAGCTTCAGCGGTTACCCATTCCCGAGTGCAAGTGGGACGACATCACCATAGACTTTGTGGTTGGTTTGCCCCATACTCCGCAGAGGTATGATGGCATTTGGTGATTGTGGATCGATGACCAAGTCATCGCATTTTCTCTTCCAGTTAGGATGTCTTGGTCAGTGGACAGGTTAGCCAGGCTATACGTGGGACCGAGTTGTTCCGTTGCACGAACCCCAGTTTCGTAGTTTCTGATAGAGATCCGAGGTTTACATTGGGGTTTTGACGCAGTCTGCAGAGAGCTCTTGGTACAGAGTTGAGGTTGAGTTCAGCGTATCACCCGCGTGTCAGATGGGCAGTCAGAGAGGACCATTCAGACTTTGGAGGATATGCTGAGAGCGTGCTGTTTAGACTGGAGTGGCACCTAGGAGTCGCACCTTCCGATGGTAGAGTTCGCATTATAACAACAGTTATCACTTAAGCATTGGAATGGCACCATACGAGGGTTTGTATGGCGCCACGTGTAGGACACCGCTCTCTGGTTCAAGGTCAAAGAGAGGCAGCTTTGGGACCAGAGAGAGATGGTGCACAGTGGGCAGATACAGTCAGGCAGAGGATTTTGGGCAGCACAGAGCAGGTAGAAGAGCTATGCAGATATCCGTAGGAGGCCATTGCAGTTTCATGAAGGTGACCTTGTGTTCTTGCGGATTTCGCCGACCAAGGGTGTTATGAGGTTTGGTAGGAAGGGAAAGCTCAGTCCAGGTACATAGGGCCTTCCCTATCATAGAGAGGATCAACGAGGTGGCTACAGGTGAGTCTTCCGACAGAGTTGCAGGGAGTGCACAGTGTGGTTTACACGTGTCGCAGCTCAGGAGGTACATTACAGATCCGTCGCATGTGTGGACTACTCACAGCTTGAGGTAGCGCCAGACTTGTCAGTGCTAGAGTACTTGTTTAGAGTGTGGACCGCAGAGTGCAGTAGTTGCACCGGAGGCAGATTCCGCTGGTCAAGGTCGTTGCGAGAACCGCGTTGGTGGCGAGGCACCTGGGAGCGCGAGGGATGAGATGACAGAGCAGTTCCCATATTTGTTTGATTGATTGGTATGTTGATCTTCCCTGTACTGCTTTTCGGTTTGGGACTGAGTTTCATTTAATTTCGAGGACGAAGTTTCTTAAGGTGGGTGGGATGTAAGACTCGGCCCTCTGGGCCCTTGGCTCCAAGCGAGCGTCTATTTTTTGGTACTCTATATGGCCATCAATTGATTGTCTAAAGATAAACAACATAACTAATGCCAGCGCAATGGGGCCGATCTGGTCCTGGGGAGAGCGCCAAAAGTGCCATTGCCCAGGGAGTAAATGATCAGGATGTCGGCATTACATCCAAGTGCCATACTATCTAGATTAATCTAATGAAATCAAAAGTGCTATATTTTCTCGTTGTCTGTTGACAACAAGTGCTATGCTATACTCGTTGTGCTATTGATATACTTGTGCTATCGCCATCTTGCTATTTTGTGCTATACTCGACACTCTTGCTATATTCGGAAGTTGTGCTTTTTGTTTACATGCTATCCTGCTATCTTTTACATGACTCTCTCGCTATGTCATTAGTTACTCTGCCTTTAATACATTAATCATTTAAAGCCTGCTTTACTATTGAGATTTAAGTCCTACTGAGCGTTATCGCTCACCCTGCGTTATTTGTCGTTGTGTTCTCAGGTGAGACCGAGGATGAACTATACACTCAAGAGGACGAGAATGACCAGGAGTGATGTCAAGAGTACCCGAGTGTCCTAGTGCTGTGATAGGATCTTAGTTTAGTCTTTTGCTTTATTTCAATGTAATTGGGCCCTATAGATTGGCTCTGATATTAGTGGTTGTAACTAGACATTGGAAAAAGTTATTAATGAGAAAGATTTTCTTTAGTATTATTCCTTGTGCAATGGTTTGATGTCTAGTACTTGCTTTGTACCGTTTTCTGCAATCTCCCTACCTCACGTTCCGATATTCCGTGTCGGGGCGTGACAGTTTTGTGGTATTAGAGCCTAGGTTATTCTTAAGTATAGGATGATCTAGGTTAACCTGCCTCGATTAGAGTCAATATCCTACCTATGTGAGAGGTGGTTAGAGCCAAGGGTAATTAGCTAAAATGAACTCACACACGCACAAAGTAAATCTCACTCGATATCATGACAACAAATATTTTTTGTAGGAACTAAGCAATAAAGATGACTACTGAACGTGCTCAAATGAGGGGCATGCAACAACCATCCAAGAGTTGACTCGTGCCATCATGCAAGCTACCCAGGGGGGGGGGTAATGTGCCGTGCAGGCGATCATGATCGTAACTTCAGAAGTCTGAACCCACCTAGGTTCAGTAGATCCACTGATCCGGATGAAGCAGAACACTAGCTGAAAGAAACGGAAAGGATTTTCTGTGTCATGCAATGCGCATCGGGAGATAAGCTGCTGCTAGCCACTTTTCAACTGGAGAAGGACGCCCACGCTTGGGGGAGTCAGTGGAAGCAACTAGGGAGAATGGTCAATTCACCTGGATCAAATTAAAGAAGCTTTAACTCCAAGTACTTCTCTGAGCGTGTCCAAGAAAGGAAGGCTGCGGAATTCGCTGCTCTGAAACAGAGGAGCCTGACTATGGCTGAATACGAGGCCCAATCTCTAGACTGCAAGGTATGCGACCACACCTAGTAGCTACTGAAAGAATGAAGGCTGAGCACTTTCTCAATGGCCTTAAGCCCACAATACATCACCCAAGGCACCTCTCGATATCCAGGACCTACGCCGACATGGGAAGAAAGCTCAGCTACTGGAAGATGCTACGAATTTCACGACTGTATCAAAGGGAAGTTCGTGAAGAAGGAATTGACCTCGGGTCAATCATCTTCTAGGCCAAACAATGGCAAGAAGCGTCCCCTCAACCTCACAGAGGTCCTAGCCAAGAAAGGAAACCAAAAGCAATAGTCCATACACTCTAGCAAAAAGCAACGTAAACACTGCGATAAGCCGGGTCATACGGCTGATGAATGCTGGAGGAAGGTCAGCGCATGTCTGTGCTACAGAAGTCGCGAGCACCGCATCCCCGAGTGCCTATACTGAAAGAGAATGAGAGGCGCCCTAATGCGCCTAAGAAACACGGTCGGCTGCAAGCCCGTATGATGAGGAACCTGCTACGGACGGTGGTGTGGTAGAAGGTACTCTACAAGTATTCTTTTTATTAGCATTTGTCTTATTTGATACTGGAGCAACTCATTCATTTATATCTCAACATTTTGTTGATACCCTAACTGAAAAACCTATCCATGGGTTGTGAGTTCTCTGTCACAACGCCACTAGGAGAGAAGGAGAAACTGAACAAATACTTTCCATCTGCGATGTATGATCGGACACCATAACATAAAAGCGGACCTGGGTGTATGCCCATGGAAGCTATGATGTAATCTTAGGAGCCGACTGGTTGTCTCATATGGGGCAAGTGTCGACTGTAAGAGAGGGAAGGTTACCTTTAGTGACTTCCCTAAATTGGCATTCTCTGGAATTAGACATAAGAAACAAATGTCTCAATTCTCGCCATAAAAGCCATAACATGATAAGAAAAGGGTGTATCGCTTTCTAGCAGCCGTAGTTGTGGAAAAGAAGGTTTCTAAGATAGAAGACATCCATATAGTCCAGGATTACCCCGATGTGTTCCTGAAGATCTGCCAGGGATTCTCCGGAACGGGATGTCAACTTCGCTATAGAGTGATCGCTGGAGCTGCACTGTATCACCGTCAACCGTACCAGATGTCACTTGCCGAGCTCTAAAGGAGTTGAAGACGCAACTGATGGAGATATTAGAAAGGGGTTTATCAGACCAAGTACTTCCCCATGGGGAGCACCGGACTATTCGTCAAGAAGAAAGAGGGATCGATGAGGCTATGCATCGACTATCGTCAAATTCAATCAGCTCACCATCAAGGAACAAATACCCATTGCCAAGGGTCGACGAAACTATCGACCAAATATCCAGAGTCAATATTTCTCTAAGATCGATCTTCGATGGCTATCATCAAATGAGATCAAGGATGACGATATCTTCAAAACGGCTTCAGGAGTGTAGGACACCCATTTCTGACCTATAAGTCGAGCAAAATCCCTTGTCGCATCATTGACGCCCCACGTTGGCTCATCATCGTCAAGCTGGCTTTCTTCGATCATGACATCATTTGATTAATTCACCGCCCTGGAGGATTCTTTGGTCAAGTCAAACAATATCTCTCACTATTCTCTGAACATAAAGTCCGACATTTCATCTGAAGGCTGTGCATAGAGTTTCGGATGCATTACATGCCAAAATCCAGAAAAGTCCAGAAGGCGACAGGCCTGTGTCGCGTTCCTGAAAACGACAGCCTCTACCGCATTCATAAATCATATTTTTAAATCCCTCAAAAATTGCAAAATGACTTAAGTCACCTTCCATATGAGGAAGGCGACATATCGAGCCGTCGCCTTCAGGAAAACGACAATGTGGCCGTCGCCTTTTGGACTTTAAACAGGAAACTCAATCCGAGGCTGATTTGGACCCATGCTATTGATGGTAATTGCTTCTTTTGGACGTCCAAATCGAGTCCAAATCCTCTCAAATTCGGAGGAGACCTTCCTAACATGCTCCTTTCCGAGTTCCAATGGCCCTTGCACAGCCATACTTGCCCATAGTCGGACTCTTGCCCATTATTCCTCTCAGAACCTGTCCGGGAATAATCACCCATAAAAACCTTATTTCTCCATCGTTTTGGGCAAGGCCGGAGCCATTAGTTCGGGATCCAGAGAGCTTCATCTTCCAAGAAGAGAGTTTTCTCTCCAGACGACTCAGAAGAGCCCCCCAGGGCGTTTTCCCACCGGCTATCCAATCTCCTCTCCCCTTTTCTCTTTGTTTCATCAATTCATGCATGCATAGTTCATTTTTTTTCTTCTAGTTTACATTAGAACACGAAACACACACCCATCCTTAGCACCCCCAGGGGTTAAAAGCCCCAATCCTGTGAGTTCCCCCCATAATAGTTCATGTACATGCACTTTTCATTGAATAGATCTATTGCACACGAATTCTAATGGGTTTTCTTGTGTTTAAATCATCTTGGCAGGTGTTTGAAGGTTAGAACGAAGTGAGGCTCCTGTCCCTTGGCCGGCTGAGGAGCAGGAAGACGAGAACCACAACTCTGTCCCTCTGAAGAGAAGGCGACCAGACATCTGTCGCGTTCAAGAAGGCGCAGCTTAGCCTGTCGCGTTCCGAAAAAAAGCGGCGACACCTCCATGTCGCGTTCTCAGGTACGCCTTCCCTTCTCTTTTCTTTCCAAGGTAGTCAGCCCTCCACGTCTACATCTCTGAGGCGATTACCCTGGTGGCGATCACGGTCAGTTTCTAATCCCTACACTCTTAATTTTTAATTCAAAAGGGGATACCAATCCCGTGATTACACTTTTGGCGATCACGGTGGGACCACTTGTGCCCATCACGCTCGTTCTTCCTTTCCCTGCCGTCCTTGTCCTTTAACGGGTGTTGTGTTGTCAGCTTTTGTTTGTTCAGTTCTGTTCTTTTAGGTTTGTTAGTGCTCTGCTGGTCTGGGTGAGAAGGCGACATCCGCCACGTCGCAACCAGCGTAGCGACGCGTGCTACGTCGCGATCAGGTACGCAGTCTTCCGTACACCTGTTTCCTTTGGTTGAGTATTGCTCGAGCCTGTGAAGAAAGCGACGGGGTTGTTGTCGCTACACAGAAGGCGACGGGGTGATAGTCGCATTCAGGTCAGTACCTGGTCCATTGACCTTCTTGTAAATTTGGGTTTGCTTTCACATACTCCATCCAGGTTTCATCATATCATGCCTCTTCCATGTTATTGAGAGATTGCCAGTCTTGTATTTTATAGGATTGATTGATTTTTCGTGCATAATTAGGGTTTAATCACTTTCTGTCCACTGCGAGAAGGAAAGCGACAGGCCTTGTGTCGCGATCTTGGTCGCGACATCATTCTTGTCGCCTTCTTCCTCTGAGGGTGATTAGTCCTAATTCTCGTTGTGTTAGCACTAGGATTAGAATTTTGCATGCACTCCGGTGCACATAGGAATTGCATACATCTTCCATGTTCGTAGCATAGGTTTCCTCCTCAGCGACGTTCGCTCTCTCGGCCACATACTCCTTGTGTCCGACTAGAGCGCGCGCTTGAGGGCCTCCGTAAGTCCCCGCTGACCGTGGATTCCCACACGGCCGCGGGCTGGTTGTACCCGTCGCCACCTAGGATCGAGTCTAGACTCATTTGGCAAGGTAGAGAGAACTCTAGTCATACCCGAAGTTGGAAGCCCTCTCCCATTTAGGAAACCTTCCTTATTTGGAGAGAACTTGCTAAAAGTCAAAATCACTAAAAGGCAAACCTGAACCAAATAAAAGAAACCAT
Source organism: Colocasia esculenta (assembly GCA_014218235.1). NCBI lineage: Eukaryota > Viridiplantae > Streptophyta > Magnoliopsida > Alismatales > Araceae > Colocasia > Colocasia esculenta. Next base: position 34,753,907 of record CM024765.1, on the reverse strand, counting down.
CATCATTGCCAACTGCTTGCTTTGGGTGAGACGTTTTCTCTTTCCTTTTGTCTGCATAGGATTGTTTGTTTAGGAAACTAAGAGTCTGTCTAGGTTAGGTTGTCTCTCAAATCTGGAAAGGCTTTCCGTCTCTCTCCACCCACTTTCCGAGTATGGAGTCTTTCTTGAACCCAATCTACAATGGTGAGAATCCCGACACTGCCTTCATAATTCCCGGGATTACGAGGAGTCCTACCCATGATCTCTTTGACGAGGTGGCCCGGCCTTGGGTCGCCACCGTCCATACCTCTGAGGGTCGCCATCGTGACGAGGGCAGCCCGTCTCGGAACACCCACCCTCCTCAGTCAGATGATCAAGCTGCTCAGCTTCTGCGTCTAATTCCACAGCTTGATCAGTCTCAAATTCAAACTCTCATGACGGCTCTCAAAGGAAAGGCCGCCTCCTCACCCTCACCCAGGGCGGGCGCATCACGCCCTGCAGCAGCTACTTTCGGCCCCCACGTCTCCATGGGACAAGCCGACAACACCCCCATCCGGCCGCGGACTATCCGATTCACGCCCTTCGAGTCTGAGCACTACATTCCCCGTGAGTCGAGGCCCCGGTCTCCACCTTACCACGTGTACTCCCCTCATCCTCCCCCTGAGCCACGCGCCAGGCCCACCTCTCGTGCCTCATCCGTCTACGCTCAGCCATCCGCCGCACCGGACATGATGTCCGAGTGGGCGTCCATCAAGAAGGAGCTCCAAGAGCTCCGCAAGCAAGTCGACCCTAGGCAGCACCACGATGTGCACATGCCTAATTTCAATGGTCTGTGGGTCCCTCTTCCATCCGAGCTGCCAAAGTACCGAAAATACAATGGCTCAGGCAATCCATATATCCACATCAAGGACTTCATCTATGAGTCCGCGCCTTACCAGCATGACCGCCGTCTTATGGCATATCTCTTCCGCCGGTCGCTGGACGGGCACGCTCTGGATTGGTTTACCTGTTACCCGAGGACGCTGAAGACTCGTGTGTGAAGGCTAAGTTCCTCGAGCAATTCCAAGATAGAGTCGGCCCTGAATATTCACTCACAGATCTCATGGCCGAAAAGATGAAGCCTGATGAGGACTTCGCCACATACGCCGATAGGTGGAGGCAAATGGCCACCAGAGTTCCGGGGTACCTTCCGGAAGGGGAGAAGGTGAAGATCATCATTGCTAATGCCACACCTGCTTTTAGAAACATTCTGGCGATGAATGACATCACCACCATGCATCAACTTTACAGCCGGGCCCGGTTCATCCAGACCCAGCTCAAAGGACTCCCCGATCCACTCCATGTTCGAACCCCAGAAGCCTAGGTTCCAAAGAAAGCCTCAGGGTCCAGTTACCGAGGGCGTCCAGGTGAATGAGCAAGTGAGCGCGTTCAACCCTGCCGGCCAGAGCCAAAACCGCCAACCATACAATGCCCAGGGTCAGAACCCTACCCATCCGCCCCAGGGGCAGCAACAACGCCAATACAATCAAGTGCCGCCCCTGATGGCTCTCAGCCAAGGCGTCCCATGGGTCCCAGAAGAGCCCACTACCCACCGTTGCCGGAGACCCTCTCCGACATATTCTTGGCCTTGCTCTCCACCGATGCCATTAGGCTCCCTCCTGAGAGACCCTGAACCCGAGCGTAGATCAAACTCGGTATTGTGTGTTCCATAGGCAGCCTGGTCATACCATCGACCAGTGCTTTACATTTAAGGACTTGGTGTATGACTTGCATGAGCAGCACAGAATAGATTGGACAGCCCTCCGGCAAGTAATCGGAGACATCAAAGAGAGGCAGAGACAGCAGCAGCAGCAAAGGCAGCAGCGCCAACCACCCCTCAACAACAACAACAGCACAACAACATCAGCAGCCGCTGCAGGACCTCGGGATTGTCAACCACCCCAGCTCCGAAGCCACCACCACCACACAACAACCTGCCCAGGTAAACCCCATCGTCCACCACCCTCCTCCGCAAGCAAACTGGACGTACGATGATGAGCTGGACGTTCAGCAGATGATGGCCATTAACAATATCCTATCCAATCCCAAACAACACAACCAGCCTACGCGGCTCCCCAGTCAGTCCCTTCTGTAGTCTCCATGGCCAACGCCGTCATACTGCCCGTCAGTTTAGCATCCGCGCCAGCTGTTAGCTCACCCATCATCTTACCCTTCGCTCCACCTGTCTCCATCCCTCTACCCCCTATCATATCCGCTCCCTCACCCATCATCCTACCACCCCCTGGGCCGGACCAACCCTCCGCCGCAACATTGTCCTCCGCCAGACAGCCATCCACCAATCCAACCACCCTACGGAGCGGGCGAGTCTTCCGCCGCCCATACCCACCTATCTCCACCACCACCACTTCCACAAACCCCCAGCAGGTCCTGCAGCCGCCACAGCAACAGCAAGCTCAGCAACAAGATGAGGGGTGATTGAGCCATTGCCTGGAACCATTACGACATCCTCAAGCACCTGGACCACGTGCCAGCCAAGATCTCCATTCTGGAGCTAATAAAGAAGTCCAAAGAGCACCAGGAAGCCCTGAGGAATTTCTGCAGAAGGTGGTAGTGAATGAAGACATGATGGCAGACAAGCTACCCAGTGCCCTGGCCATGGTGACTCGCGGGCCGGCAATCACATTTGCAGAGAATGAATTAGCCCCCCCAGAAGCCAGGAGGCTCCCCTCTGTGTCACTCTAGTCATCAACCATATAGCAGTGGGAGCAGCACTGGTCGATACGGGGGCATCCATAAATGTCTGCCCGCTAAGCACCCTGAGGGCCTGTGAGTTATCAGAAAGTATGCTAAGGCCGACGCCCACCACCATTGCCGCATACGACAATTCTAGAAGATCCTGCCACGGCATGGTGACTGTGCAAGCCGAACTGGGACCCCTCGCCATCACAGTGGACTTCTACGTCCTAGATATCGATCCCATGTTCAAAGCAATCCTGGGACGTCCATGGTTAGAGTCACTAGGGGCTGTACCATCTACCGCACATCAGTGCTTAAAGTTCCCTTCCAAGGGCGAATTATCAAGGTCAAAAGCATAGCCACCGCCCACTCTGTAGATGCTCTCCACGATACCCACCTCCCAGCTGTGTGGCCAGCCAAACAAACCCATCGTCTCGGTGCTAGACATCAACTACCCCTGGAGCTACACGTTCCAGTCCCAGCGAGAGGTCAACCTAGCCCAGGTCAATGCGGTAAAAAGAAAGGAGCCACTAAGCACAAAGGGGTGGCAAATTATGATGAAGTTGGGGTATGAAGAAGGCAAGGGCCTAGGGGCAGAGCTACAAGGTATAGTCAAACCCATCCCCGACATCGTCATGAAAAGCCGATGGGGCTTAGGATATAGGGAGAAATCCAAACCATGGTCATCCAGCACATCCACTCTCAAGGCCGACCGAGAGCCACTCACCTGGACACTCTGGTGTCATTTTGTCAGGGGGCCTACCCAGCCTGGATATAACACCGTGGTAGTCGAGGCAGAACTCTCACAGCACGAGGTGCATGGCCGGAACTTCTCCGGCACATGGCCCGTTGCTGACCTATCAAGCCCTGGAAGCCCTCCGTCCGACCAGAAGGAGAAAGTAGGAGACCCAGAGGCTGAGTGGTATAGATGGTTCGACATAGAAGACATCGCCATCGCCTTCAGCCGACTGTTCTGGGAAGAGGAGAGAACCTGGCCGCCAGCTGCGGAAGAATTACTAGATCCTCCCGTTGCTATCACATCCAAAAGGCAGCTCATGAGCGATGCCTCAGATGTAGGAGAGCCGGACATCCCCTACGAGGAGGGGAACACTGTTGATGAACTCTGGAGAGGCACCTGCCTAGCCATCCACCCATCCCTCCTGGAGTCCCTCCTTCCCAGCCTAGTCCATCCTCTCCTCCTTTACTGATCCAGCTGACTCCCCAGCTCCTTACGGCGGCGCACAGCCTTCTCACACCCCAGCTCCCACCGGCTGTCCTCTCCGCCCTTCAAGCTGATCCAGGTGACCACGAGGTCACCCTCTCCTGTTGCATGCTCTCCTCCGATCTCCAAAAAAAAAAGTCCACTTTCAAATGCACGTTGAGGTCGAGGAGCCGGCATACGTCCTGCACTCTGTGATCAGGGGCCCTCCTCGACTGAGGGTCCCCCTCTGCCTTCATTAGGAGCCATCCTCTTCGAGGACACCATGTCCTCCCCCAGTCCTGTAGAGTCGTCTAGTTTAGGAGAGTCTAGGGTAGGTGAGTCTAGAGTAGATAGGCCTAGGATAGAGAGTCAGGTCAGCCTGCCATCCGCCAGTTCCAAGCACCGTCCTAGGAAGCAGCGGGGAAAAGCTATTCCCGGAGATATCTTCAAGAGCTAGCTCGGCGGTGTCAAGCGCTATTGATAGAGGAATTCACAAAGGAAGCACTGGTGTTTGAAGAGGTGTTTGAGCAAGATGGGGTGTTCGTAGACGACGGGTTTGGCGTCTACGAAATCATGAATGATGAGGACCCGATCGAGGAAGAGGATAGCGAAGTAGATGACGCTGCCGAGAAATATGCCAGCGGAGTCAGGAGATTCGATGAACCCACAGCGGCAGTGGATGAACCTACTAAGGAAGTCAACCTCGGAACAGAAGAAGACCCTAGGATTGTGATAATCTCAGCAAACCTCCCTCCTGATGAAGAAGAGGAATTGGTGCAAATCTTAAGGGAGTACAAGGATTCATTCGCCTGGTCTTATGAGGACATGCCGGCCTAGACCCCTCTCTAGTGGAGCACCGACTAGTACTGAAAGAAGGGGCAAAGGCAATCAAGCAGAAACTCCGAAGGTTCCACCCACTCACAGCCCTGAAGATGAAGGACGAAGTAGATAAACTCCATAAGGCTAGATTCATCAGGGTAGTGCTATATCCGAACTGGGTGGCCAATATAGTCCCTGTCATGAAGAAAGACGGCAAAGTCAGAATCTGCATCGACTTCAGGGATCTGAATAGGGCATGTCCGAAGGATGACTTCCCGCTTCCTCATCTTGATGTGCTAATCGACAACACGGCTGGGTATGAGACCCTCTCATTCATGGATGGGTATTCAGGATACAACCAGATCCGTCTCGCTCCTGAAGATCAAGAAAAGACTTCCTTCACCACGCCCTGGGGAACATACTGTTACGTAGTCATGCCATTTGGGCTGAAGAATGCTGGTGCTACCTACCAGAGGGCGATGATGGCTATATTCCACGATATGATCCATGTCTATGTTGAAGTCTATGTGGATGACATCTTGGTGAAGTCAAGGACAGGAGAGAGAACACCCCGAGATCTTAGCCAAAGTGCTGCAGAGAGCTAGGGAGTATCAGCTGAAGATGAATCCAAAGAAGTGTGTGTTCGGGGTATCATCAGGTAAGCTGCTAGGCTTCATAGTCAGTAAGCGGGGCATTGAGATCGATCCGAACAAGGCCAAGGCAATAGCAGAGATGCCTCCTCCAAAGAATATCGCACAATTAAGAGGGCTAATCGGGCGTTTGCAATTCATCAGAAGATTTATCTCCCAGCATTCGCAAAGATGCCGCCCATTTTATGATCTCTTGAAAGGAGGGGCAAAATTCGAATGGAATGATAAATGCCAAGCAGCCTTCGATGAGCTAAAGAGTTATCTCATGAATCCCCCAGTCTTACAGCCTCCTGTACCTGGAAAGCCGCTAATCCTATATCTCTCAGTCATTGAGGACTCCCTAGGAGCTGTCCTGGCACAACATGACGAGTCTGGGAAAGAAAGGGCAGCATACTACCTCTCTAGGCTCTTCAACCCTGCTGAATCCAAGCTCACCACCGCGGACAAAACTTGTGCCGCACTCGTGTGGGTAGTCCAAAAGCTCAAGCATTACTTCCTAGCCCACGAGGTCAAGCTGATCTCAAGGATGGATCCACTCCGTTATCTTCTTGAAAAGCCCGTCCTTTCTGATCGGCTGGCACGCTGGCAGAGTTTCCTCTCCCAGTTTGACATATCCTTTGTGGTCCAAAAGGCCGTCAAGGGGTATGCCATCGCCGAGCATCTAGCCCATCTCCCGCTCCCTCACAGCGACTCCCTCCGAGAAGGGTTCCCCGATGAGGAACTCTCAGTCATAATCAAAGACCCCTTCTGGTCCCTTCATTTCGATGGTGCACTCAACTCTCAGGGACGGGGCATTGGAGCCGTGCTGCTTACCCCGGAAGGTATCACCATCCCTTTGCATATCAACTCACCTTCCCCGCTACCAACAATATGTCAGAGTATGAGGCTCTCCTTGCTGGTCTCAAGCACGCTTATCTGCTGGGGGCATCTCACCTCAGAATTATAGGAGATTCTCACTCGTCCTGCGGCAGGTGCTCTCAACTTACCGCACTCGTGACCCAAAGCTCAAGCCATATCAAGACCTGGTCACATTGCTGGCAAGGCAGTTCCGTAAGCTTATCTATATCCACACTCCTCGTTCTCAAAATATCCTGGCTGACGCACTGGCGTCGCTAGCCTCATCTCTATCCTTCCCTCTGAGCCGCCGGACTGAGACAATCATCGTCCAGCGTCTCGATGTCCCATCCACCCAGGACCCTTGGTTTAGCGACCTCAGGGCAACCTTAGAGAGAAGGCTAGGAGAAGAGGAGCGCAACAAGTTATGTTAACTGAGCTCGAGGAGATCTTGAATGAAGAAGAACTGCCATGGTACTTTGAGATAGAGCAGTACTGCAGGGATGGAACATATCCTGAAGGGGCAAGTGCAGAGGACCGCAGGGCCATCAGAAGAGCCGCCTTAAGGTACACAGTTGTCGGAGAAGTTCTGTACAGGCGAGCCCTTAATGGAGTCCTTTTAAGGTGCCTTACCGATGACGAAGCTTGGAAGGTGGTGGAAGGGGCCCATGCTAGCGAATGCGGAGGGCACGTCAACAGTCAGATGCTAGCCAAGAAGATCATTAGGCAGGGCTATTACTGGCCACCCTAGAAGAAGACTGTACCATCTACGTCGTAGGTGTGTTAAGTGTCAACTCCATGCCGATAAGATCCATGCCCCTCTCCTCACTACACCCACTCTCTACACCATGGCCATCTCCATGTGGGCTTTCGACATTGTCGGTCCTCTTGGTGATTCTAATGCTCAAACCAAACAAAAGTCATTTATCCTAACTGCGACTGAGTATTACACCAAGTGGGCGGAAGCTGAAGCCTTCACAGAAATCAAAGCATCCACGGTGTGCCGCTTATCATGAGAAACATCATCTCGCGGTTCGGAGTGCAAGCAGCATCGTCACGGACAATGGGCCGCAATTCATCGCACAGAAGCTCCAGGACCTCTGTAGAAATACAAACATCACGCTGCCATTCATCACCGTATTACCCACAAGGCAATGGCCAAGCTGAAGCAACTAACAAAACCCTTCTTAAAATCCTAAAGAAAACCTGTGAGTCGCATAAATTCGCCGACTGGCCAGAGAAGCTGATAGAGGCTCTATGGGCCTACCGTACCTCCGTCCGCACTCCCACGGGCAAACCCCGTACGCTCTTACATACGGGATGGAGGCGGGGTAGTTCCGTACGAGATCCTAATCCCTTCACTAAGGGTCCAATTAGACAAGGAACTTAATCTTGATGAACGTCGAGAGGCGTTACTAGTCCAATTGGAACTCTTAGACGAAGGCGGCTTATGGCAGCCGACCATGTGCTTTCCTACCAAAGGCGAATCTCAAGGTCCTTTCAAAAGAAGGTAATTGAGCGAAAATTCCAAGAGGGTGATATGGTCTTGAAACGCATCTTTATCAAACCCGGAGGTCCTAGGTCCAAACTGCAACCCAACTGGGAGGGTCCGTACGTTGTGAGGGAGGTCTACCCTGGAAACGCATATCGCTAATCAATGCTGAGGGCGTCGAATTATCACATCCGTGGAACGGGCTGTACCTCAAACGTTTCTATCCTATAGGTGTGAGGCTACAACACCTAAATCGGGGAGTAGCCCCATGTTGGGAGTCTAAGATGCCTCTCTAATCGCCAAGGGCTGCTCTAAGTTAGGATTAACACACACGCGCACGGCAAGCCCGGATAATTACACTCGGTAGGTGCTGCAATTATGCGGGCCCTGCTCTAGCGACGGGTCAGTCATTCTCTCCTAATCGGTCGAAGTGTAGGGGCAAAAGGGTCGTAAGGGTAAGGTCATCAACCTACAGCATACCCTGACAAGAGGAAGTCTCAAACAGGGACGGTCAAAATAACAAAAGGGCAAAGAAGCAAAGAAATGAAAAGAAAAGAAAATCCATAATACAATAGGGGCATGGCAAAGAGTGGCAAAGTCCCCGCGGGACACTAATGAGCCCGGTCGTACGCATGCCCCAAAGCAAAGCAAGTCCATGATAAAAGACCATAAAGTCCTCCACAACAGACCCGATCTCCGAATGGTATGCTGTAGGAAGTAGCAAACCCAACGTCCTCGTACCCCCACAAGACTTTCCTTAAAATACTCTTCCGTTTCTCCCTACAAGGCTGAGTCACCTCTAGGGTGGGGCTTAACTAGTCGCGGCATCAACTAAGCGTGGGTTTTCGAGGCGTTGTCACCCCTTATGCACGTCCTAACTTAGAAAGCCCTGTGGCGAGGACCAGAGGAGATCAAGATTCCTAACCAGCAGCTCGAATCGGCTTAAGTGTTGTAGCCCGAAGATGCGAGTACCTTCCGTCTCGCGTGTCTTATTTTAGGAAGGGCCAACGCCGGCTTTAGGCGCTAACAAAACTCCAAAAAAATCAAATATTTCCAAAACTCAAAAAAAATCAATATTCCAAAAACTCCAAAAAAATCAAATATTTCCAAAACTTCAAAAAAATCAAAATTTTTTAAAACTCTAAAAATCAAATATTCCAAAAAATCTCAAAAAATTAAATGATTCCAAGCCGTTTGCATACATGCATTTCATTTGTTTATTCGCATCTTTTGCCTATTTAATAAGGCTTAGCCCCTTGACAAATTATCAAGGTCGCTCACCCGTCGCATTTTAAGGCAAGGGGCTAAGCCTAAGAACAGATCTGACTTGTTTCGTGGTTGTCTAAGTGTGCAGGACGGAAAAGAAAGCGGCACTCATATCTCACTCGTCACTCTCACTCAGTCACAAACCATAAAAACATAAGAGTTCCATTTCATTCCTTCTATCCATGTACAAAAGAAGGGAGCAAAAAGTACAAACCCTCAGCCGCTCTCCCCTGTGCCCTCAGGCGGGCGGGGAGACGGAGGGGCCATCACTCTCGGCCCTGTCTCACTCCCCTCAGGCGCCCTCTCGCGCCGTCGCCGCTCCTCCTCCTCGTTCCTCCGCCGTCCGGAGGAACCCGTCAGATAATGCCCAGCGGACCCGCTCGGGATACCGCTCCGGCTGGTCACTGATCGGCTGCGCCCGACCAGCGCCAGGGGCCTCTCTAGCCCCCTCATCTCGGAGCGCAGCATGTCGCTCCTCTCCAAGCTGCGTGCGAAGGTCGCCAGCCTCGGCGCGCAGTCGCACCGCCTCCTCCGCGTCCTGCTGCCAGCGGGCCGCCGCCTCTGCCTCCTGGCGCCACCGCGCCACCTCCGCTGCCTCGGGGCGTAGGCGTAGCTCCGCCATCTCCGCCTCCAACGCGGTCGTCCGCGCCAGGGCGGTCCTCAGCTCCTGCTCCTGCAACACCAAACATCCTGTCAGATTTCACCAAAACAACAAAACTCAAGGGGCATCTAGAGTAAGAAACCTACCCGCTCCCGCAGCTGGGCGAGGGCGTCCTCCGCTCGAGCCGCCGCCGCCGCCAGCTGGCCTCCAAGACGGAGCGGCCAGGGTCCTCCCGAGAGGAAGAGGCGCCGCCCACCATCTGCTGGGCCCTCTCCAACTCTCCCCTCTGCAAAAGAAACACCGTGGGGTCAGTCAACCAACACTAGAAACAGAAAGGGTAAAAGCACAAGGTAGAAACTCACCAGCTGGTCCACCACCGCCTGGAGGTCGTCTCGCTGCTGGATAGTGGAATGGAGGACGCCCTCGAGCGAGGCAATCCGTCCCTCGGGGTCAAGCTGCAAACACAAGTCAGAATCAGTCACATAATTAATTAAAGAATTTCAAACAGACTAAAAGCAGTAAAACTCACGGTCGACGGGTCCCCCTGTAGACCTGGGCCCCGTACCTCGGGCGTAGGCCCGGTAGTAGTCCTCGTCGCTGGCAGCCTCAGAGACCACCTCCTTCCCTCGTCGCTCCCAATCATCCAGCTGCTCCCGGACCGGACTGTCCAGTCCGTGACCTGCTGGATTCCCCGGAAGCTGCGACCGGGCCTCTCCCACGACCTCTGTCGGGTCGGGAACTCCACCACCGCCTGATAGAGTCCCAGTGTCCGCGCCACTAGCCGGTGGTGGAGCGGGACCACTGTGTTAAACAGTGGAGCCAAATGTCCCTACCGAAGTAAGGACGGCCCGCTCCACCCACGGCTGGGTAGCGTCGTCCTCCCCGACATAGGGAGTCCACTGTACCTGCACACCACAAGTAAAATATGTCAGTCAACTACCAGGGAAGCAATCAAAGTAGAATGGTTAAGGCTTGAAGTACTCACATGCCCGAAGGGAATGGTGTCCATCGCGTCGTGGATCAGCGTCACCTGCCGCCGCAAGGATCGCTCGCGCGGCAGAACCGCCAGCGCTGGGAGAAGGGGGCGGCGCCTCGTCGCCTCGCCACCCCGCGGCGAAGAGAGGGAGGTGGTAGTACGCCCACACCTGCAGGAGCAACACAGTCAGTACCACGATTAATAAAATAAGCAGCAAAAATAACAAAGGCTGAGGTGAGAAGTGTACCTGTAACAGAGGGAAGAACCCGGCCACCCCTGTCTCCCTACTGGAGGTGCCCAGGCTGTCGAAAAGGTGGGCCAGAAGGGCCGCACCCCACGCGTAGCTCCCCACCTGGGTCAGGTCCTCCAGTAGGGGCAGACACCGACAGCTCACCGGGTCTCCTCGCGTACCCAAGATCAACTTCCGATCACAAGGATCAGGAAGCGCCTCAAGTCGCGGTCCGCTGCCGCTCCCTCCTCCTCTGCCAGCACGGCTCGGGCGTCCTCCGTCAGCCGCGCCAAGTACTCCGCCTGCTCCTCCCCCGTCCGGTGGCGCGCGCTCGCTACCCCAGGCTCGCCTGCAGCGCTGTCCTCCGACAACGAGGACCTCTCTCCCCTCACCTCCAGCTCGAGAAGCCTCTCCACTGGCTCCTGATAACTGGTGTAGGTGGTCCCGGTCACCGCCTGGCCATCCACTCTCAGGCCGGTGATCCGTACCACGTCCTCTAACGTGGGGACCATGTGCCCCCACGGAAAGAGGAACGCGTGGCACTCCGGGTCCCACCGCTCCTTTAGAGCCTGGATGAGCGCCACGTCTGGCGTCAGCTCCTCCAACCTCAAGAAAGGCCCGAAGCCCATCCCCTCCAATCGGCGTACCTGGAAGTCCGGCAAGCCGTCATAGATCGCTCGGATCACCGCCCACCCGAGTCGGGACCGCAACTCACTCTGCAAGACAAACACCAAAAGGGTCAGAATTCGAAAGAAAAGCGCGAACCACTCTGTCCTGATAAGGCGACAAGGGGCCCGTCGCCTTCCTAAAGGCGACATCCAGCTCGTCGCATTTCCAGATTGAGGTAGCGACGGTCACCCTGTCGCCTTTTAAAAGGCGACAGGGGGTCGTCGCCTTCCGATGGTAAGGCGACGGGTCCTACGTCGCATTAACAGGGTTGACCCGAGACGGAGCTTCCTCCGTTTTTCGGCCGTTTCCTCGGGCAAACCGCCCTACAAATGGGTGCGCCGCACCCCCACATCCCACATTCAGAGTATAGGGTTCGGAGACCTACCTTCTTGGGCCCGACCGGCTCGTCCTCGTCGCCCGGAACCACGGGCTCCTCCTCCATCGGCACGGCCGGAGGGACCTCCGGGGCGCCGTAGAGGTCCCTCACCCAGTTGCCGACGCCGGATCGATTTCTTGCGCCGCCGGCCACCGCCCTCACCGCCTTGGCCCTCTCGGTGCTCCTCTCCATCGCCGGTTGTCAAGAGAGAGAGAGGGATAGGAAGATAGGAGGAAGAGAGGAAAGAGAGAGAGAGAGAGAAGGCCGGAAGGAAGGGGAAGTCGCCGGAATCGCCGGAGCGAGCCAAGGAAGGGGAAGGTTTCGAAAGAGGGAAGAAGGAGAGAGAGGGCGCTCGGCCCGAATTCAAACTGCCTCGGTCCTGTGAAAGCGACATGTGGTCCGTCGCCTTCCTTTAATGGTCGCACAGTTGGTCCGTCGCCCTTCTGATTGCGACAGCCCTATGTCGCCTTATCAGGTCTGTGCACAATTTCTAAAAAAGCTCAATGTTCATTAATTCCATGATCACATCAAGTAAAAGCTATGAAAAATCAAAATCAGCATGTCCCCTTACATCAAGCATCAAATCCACCAAGTCCCATCCAAACATCAAAAGTACAATCAAGTCCCTAGCTCACGGTCCCCTAAGTGGCCGGATCTTCTCGTGCTCCAAGAGGTACGCCTGGTACGTCTCCCGGTCCTCGTCGAGTCTCGGTGGGAGTGCATGGGTAGCGCATGCCCTCCACAAGGCAAGCGCGCTCCGCACGGCCTGCTCATCCTCCGGGTTCCCCAGACGTCGCTTCTTCACAGGAGGTAGGTGCGATGGTGGAAGTACTCTCGTCCTTGGCTTCCCGATCTGTAGGTAGCACCGCTGCGGGTTGTAGAGCACGGTCGCCATGTTCCGATGAGTTGCAAATCCAAGCCGCGTCCGAGTGGTAGCCGGATCTCCGCTCCGCGCAGCGCCGCTATGCCCAAAGCAAAGTGCTCCACTGGTAAGGTGTTGAAGTAAAGGCGCCACGCACTCCTTGTCTTCTTGTCGGCCGTCCTGCATAAAACTTTGTCCGAAAATTTGGCCGCGCCGCCAATAAAGTTCAATGGATGGCACCCGAAGATTCTACTGTCGGTGGTGGGGTTGTCTACCGGTTTAAACTTGATCCTCACACCCAACCAACACTCTAGAAGGATCATAGAGCCATAAAGGAAACCTCCCGTGGAAGCTGAAGTGAGGCCCGAATAGAGATACGCCAAGACGGCGTGAGAGAGTGAAAGTCCTCGCCATACCCCACTAATCGCACTAAGGCTAGTGTAGTCTATGAGGTGATCCCGGACGGAAAGAGCACCACCCCACATAAGCATATCGCCACGGCCTTTGCTATCTCACGGTGGTCTACGCTCTTGTCCTTACACTTGGATATGACCCACTTAGACAAGGCACTAAATGGATGAATTGTGGGCTAATCATGGTATGGACATCCCCCGGATCGGTCATGAACTCCCCAAGGATAAGCTTCGGGTTAATGGGCTCAACCGTATAGCTTATGTTTTGCTCATCCCCCGGTTTTGTCTTAGGAAGAGCTAGAAAGGCCTCGACCTCCTCTAGAAGGACGGTCGCCTCGAATTTGGGAAAGAAGAAGGTATGGGTTTGTGGGTGCCATAACTCTATCAAGGCCGTGATGCTATGCCAATCGAAAGAAATTTTTGTGGTAATTATGGGCCGCTATCAACACTCCACCCAATCCCCACTCTCTCAAGAATCTAATGACATACATGGGTAAGACTTGATCATCGGGGCGATCCAAGTAAGCTTAGAATAGCGGCGGGACCCCGGGAAGAGCTAGAAGGGAGAAGAAAAGGCAAAAGAAGAGGGTAAGGAGAGAAGAACAGGAAAATTGATGAGCAAATTCGGAGTTAAAAGCATTGAAAATTGAAAACATCACCAACTCACCTCTCTCACTTCCTCGCTCGGCTCAGATGATTGGGGACGTCCGTCACCCTCATGAGAGCTTCATACATCGCCCGAGCACGCTTCGGACCTTCGTAAGCCGCCTCCCCACCCATGGGATCAAGAGGAGCTCTCTTCATGGCCATGAGAGCTTGCAAAACCTGAAGAAAAGAAGAGAGAGATGAGAGCTCCGAATTTGGCCTCTCACCCCCCTTATTTATAAAGCCATAACACTCCTAATCATGCTAGGAAAGGGTAGGGGAGACCCATTAGGAGTAGGACCTGAGTGGGAAGACTTAGAGTCCAAGTAGGGGACAAGTCCTAATCCCATGCTGAAAGCTTTTGAGCTCGGGCTGCAGAACCTGTGAAAGCGACGTATCGACCCGTCGCCTTCAAGTAGGCGACAGTCATCCTGTCGCCTTCTGAAGTGTAGGGTTGCGACAGGCCCTATGTCGCCTTCTGATCAGTTTATGTGCCATGCATGTTTCTTTATAACTGTTCAGGATATTTTGCACATGTTTTTGATGCTTATTATTTGGTGCATCTTTATTGTATCTTTATTGCTTTGATTAATTGAAAATCCATAAAAATCAAGAAAATGCAGAAAATCCATAAAATCAGAAAATCCAGAAAATCAGAAAGACGCGTTTGTCAGGTAAGACAGGTAAGTATCTCTAACCTTAATCCCTTCGCATTACTATATGATATTACGTTACTATATCAGCTCAAGGACCGGCTGGTTCCCAGTGTGTTTCAGGATCTGAGTTCCCCTTCATCAAAAACGATGATGATCTAGATGCACACTGCTAATCGCTGGATAGGCCGTTGGGTGATATGACTCGGGGACGATGGATTCTATCGCACGTCGGGGATGCGAAGTGTCTTGACCCTTGCCCATATTGTCTAGCAATATTATCCTTGAATATTGTTATTTTCTCCCTTTCTTGCATTTGTTTTTATGATTTCCTTTTGTTTTAGCCCAGCATGCATCATGTAGGAACTTTGAGCTTCACGAATCATGATTTGTCAAAGTCAGCTTCTCAATGATGTCCCAGCACAGATCCTCATTTTCCAGACAAGAATTCCACTCCGAGTTTGAAAGTTTTCCTCGAGCATGTGTTCGGTCCAGTCCGCCAGTGATGGTTCCTATGCAGGATTCCTCTCATCCCCATTCGCCATGACAGTCATTCCTTTATCCCCGATCCGCTCATTAGTCGTGACCCGCTCGAAGGCCAGAGTCGAATCGACCCGCCGGGCAGCACCTATCCCCTAATGAACGAAACCTGCACGCTAAAGATAGCCAGGGTACCTCTTGAATCAGGAGGTTGATCATTCTTTTCTTTTGACTTTTATCGTCCCAAGTAGGAGCCATCCTTGCGTTCTGTTCTTAGCCATGTTCGAGGTTAGCCGGATAATTCCTGCTGCTTACTCGTCAAGAATGGGTGTCTCTTTACCTTGATGCCCGCTTTTCAGCTCATTCCGCTTCATTCCGCTACATCGCCATTTCATGCCGCTTTCGCTCCGCTCCACTCCCTTGCAAAGCGAGCATCAAGGAGGGGCAATCTGTAGACACCCATTTCTGACCTATAAGTCGAGCAAAATCCCTTGTCGCATCATTGACGCCCCACGTTGGCTCATCATCGTCAAGCTGGCTTTCTCCGATCATGACATCATTCTGATTAATTCACCGCCCTGGAGGATTCTTCTGGTCAAGTCAAACAAATATCTCTCACTATTTCTCTGAACATAAAGTCCGACATTTCATCTGAAGGCTGTGCATAGAGTTTCGGATGCATTACATGCCAAAATCCAGAAAAGTCCAGAAGGCGACAGGACCTGTGTCGCGTTCCTGAAAACGACAGCCTCTACGTCGCATTCATAAATCGTATTTTAAATCCCTCAAAATTGCAAAATGACTTAAGTCAGCCTTCATATGAGGAAGGCGACGTATCGAGCCGTCGCTTCAGGAAAACGACAATGGCTGTCGCCTTTTGGACTTTAAACGGGAAACTCAATCCGAGGCTGATTTGGACCATGCTATTGATGGTAATTGCTTCTTTTGGACGTCCAAATCGAGTCCAAATCCTCTCAAATTCGGAGGAGACCTTCCTAACATGCTCCTTTCCGAGTTCCAATGGTCCTTGCACAGCCATACTTGCCCATAGTCGGACTCTTGCCCATTATTCCTCTCAGAACCTGTCCGGGAATAATCACCCATAAAAACCTTATTTCTCCATCGTTTTGGGCAAGGCCGGAGCCATTAGTTCGGGAATCCAGAGAGCTTCATCTCCAAGAAGAGAGTTTTCTCTCCAGACGACTCAGAAGAGCCCCCCAGGGCATTTTCCCACCGGCTATCCAATCTCCTCTCCCCTTTTCTCTTTGTTTCATTCAATTCATGCATGCATAGTTCGTTTTTTTTTCTAGTTTAACATTAGAACACGAAACACACACCCATCCTTAGCACCCCCAGGGGTTAAAAGCCGCAATCTCGTGAGTTCCCCCCATAATAGTTCATGTACATGCACTTTTCATTGAATAGATCTATTGCACATGAATTATAATGGGTTTCCTTGTGTTTAAATCATCTTGGCAGGTGTTTGAAGGTTAGAACGAAGTGAGGCTCCTGTCCCTTGGCCGGATGAGGAGCAGGAAGACGAGAACCCACAACTCTGTCCCTCTGAGAGAAGGCGACCAGACATCTGTCGCGTTCAAGAAGGCGCCAGCGCCCCTGTCGCGTTTCGAAAAAAGCGTCGCGACACTCCATCGTCGCATTCTCAGGTACGCCTTCCCTTCTCTTTCTTTTCCAAGGTAGTCAGACCTCCACGTCTACATCTCTGAGGCGATTACCTGGTGGCGATCACGGTCAGTTCCTAATCCCTACACTCTTAATTTTTAATCAAAAGGGGATACCATCCCGTGATTACAAGGAGTAGGTACATACATTATGAAATCTCGTTATGCCTTTGGTCTAAACAATGCTTTGCCAGCTTTATGCAACTCATGACAGCATATATCGGGCCATACCTTGACAAGTTCGTGGTGTCTCATCGATGATATTCTCATTTATTCAAAGACCAAAGAGGAGCATGAAGAAACACCTGAAGATTGCACTGCAAGTCTGCGGAGACAAAGACTGTACGCAAAGCTTAGCAAGTGTGAATTCTGGCTCGAAGAAGTATCCTTCTTGGGCATGTCATCTCAAAGGACGGCATCTGTTGATCCCTCCAAAGGAAGTTGTACTCAATTGAGAGAGACCAACCAGCGTCACGAGATAGGAAGCTTCTTAGGACTGGCTGGGCTATTACAGGCGTTCATAAGGATTCTCAAGGATCGCCATTCCTCTCACGCATCTGACACGAAAGGAGAATCCATACTCCTTGAGTAAAGAGTGTGAGAAAAGTTTCCAAACTCTCAAGACTGTCTTACTCAGCACCTGTTCTTGCTCTGCCAATAGAGGGAGAAGGGTTCTCTGTCTACACCGATGCCTCAGGAATCGGGCTAGGTTGTGTACTAATGCAAAAGGAGAAAGTCACCACCTACTCTTCTCGACAACTGAAGACTCATGAAGTCAACTACCCCGTGCATGATCTTGAGTTGGCTGCTGTGGTCTTCGCCTTGAAAATCTAGAGACATTACCTCTACGGAGAAACGTTCACTGTCTACTCAGACTATAAAAGTCTGAAGTATTTATTCTCTCAGAAAGAACTCAACATGAGACAGAGAAGATGGCTAGAATATCTGAAGGATTTCAACTTCAACATCCAATACCATCCAGGCAAGGGTAACGCCGTGGCTGATGCTCTTAGTAGAAAGCCGATGGCATGTGTTTCAAGTCTAGCCCTTGGTGAGATGCAATACTAGAACAATTCGCAAGGTTAGACTTAAATATTGAACATAGGGATGATCGAGTCTTGGTTGCCAATATCAAGTTTCAATCTAATTTTCTAGAGGAAATCAAAGCTCAACAAGATGATGATCCATTCTTAGTTCGCGTCCAAGAAACTTTAGCCGAAAGACCGAACTTTGCCATGACTGAGGATGGAAGGCTAGTATTTCAGGGAGGACATGTGTCCCCGACAATGAAGAACTAAAGAGGAAGCTAATGGATGAAGCTCACAAGACAAAGTACACTATTCATCAAGGAGGTACCAAAATGTATCAAGACATGAAAAGAACATTTTGGTGGCCGAACATGAAGAGAGAGGTAGCCGAGCATGCTGCTCACTGCCTTACTTGCCAACAAGTAAAAGCGGAACACTTGTGCCCTGCTGGTGTACTCAGACTGCTAGATATTCTAGAATGGAAATGGGAAAGCATTGGCATGGATTTCATCATGGGCTTACCCAAGACTCGTGGTGGACTCGACGCCATATGGCTTATTGTAGACCGATTAACCAAATCTGCCCACTTCCTAGCCATAAAGAGTAAGTGGTCAGTGGAGGTACTAGCTGCCTTATATGTCAAGGAGATTGTAAGACTACATGGCATTCCATCATCTATTGTTTCGGATCGAGATCCGAGATTTACATCTCATTTTTGGAAAGGATTGCAAGGTGCACTGGGTACTAAACTCAACTTTAGTACCACGTTCCATCCACAAACTAATGGGCAAACTGAAAGAACCAACCAAATAGTGGAATACATGTTGAAAGCTTGCACTATAGACTTCCAAGGATATTGGAACGAACATCTATCTCTATTGAGTTCGCCAAAACAACAGTTTCCAAGCGAGTATCAAGATGGCACCGTTCGAAGCACTCTACGGAAAGAATTGTAGATCTCCTACATGCTGGAACGAGGTTGGAGAACAGCAATGCTAGGCCCAGACATGGTGCAACGTACCACAAGGACATACAAGTGATTAGAGACCGGCTTAAGACTGCTCAGTCTAGACAAAAGAGCTATGCCGACAAAAGAAGGCGGGACCTAGAATTTCAAGTCGGTGATCATGTGTTCTTAAAAGTGTCACCTACACGTGGCATCCAAAGATTTGGAGTGAAAGGAAAGCTCAGCCCTAGATTCATTGGTCCTTTTGAAGTACTCGAAAGGATTGGAGAGGTTGCATACCGACTGGCATTGCCATCGGATCTGGCATGTGTACACTATGTTTCCATGTCTCCATGCTCAGGAAGTATGTCTATGACCCTACACACATCATTCGCCACGAGAAGTGGTACTGAACAAGGATGTGACATACGAAGAGAAGCCAGTCAAAATACTGGAATGAAAGATTCAACAGCTCAGGAACCGTCCCATCCACGTGGTTAAAGTCTTATGGAATAACTGCGGAGTGGAAGAAGCCACATGGGAACCAGAAGGAGTCATCAGACGGAGCTACCCCGATCTTTTCGGTAAGACATTCTCTCCTATATGATCATATGAATTTGGGGACCAAATTCTTTTAAGAGGTGGAGGATGTAGCAACCTGGATTTTTCCAAAATTTAAAAATCTAAATAATATTAAAATTTGATAATTGAAATATCAAATAAAAGAAAACTAATTAATTAGAAAATTAAAGAAAAGAGAATTAAATAAAACCCATCAAATGAAAATAAGTAATGGGTTTTATTAAATGGACCCATTAGAAATTAGTGGGCCAAAAATGAGATTTATAAAAAGAGAATAATGGAAAAATACCCTAAATTCGTAACCTAATTATTACCTAATTAGAAAAGGAGAAATTTAATACATTAAATAAGCAAATAGAGTTAGATTTGGAATCTTAAACCTACCCTAATTGATTGGCCACAAATTTGGCTCTCTTCCCAACCCAAACAGGAAGTGGAATGCTTAGAAGGAAAGTAGGAAATAGGAAAACTCGTAATAATTAATAGGAATTAGACATAAACTAGGAAAGGGAATGAGGAGAAGCTTAAATACTTCTCCTAAACTCTCATGGCTGGCCCTAGCTCATGCGAAGAGGTGCTGGACTAGGAGGAGAGGCCAAGAGGAGGAGATCTCGTGGGAGAAAGGAGTTCTCAAGCCCTCAACCCAAGTTCTTCAAGTCTTAACCCTAGAAAAGAAAAATGATCAAAGGTAGGCATTCTCACAAGCATAAACCATGAAACTTTTTCTGTAGGATGTCTCCTCTATCAGGAATAAAAGCCCTTTGATTTCATATTTTTCCATCGAGCAAATCTTTAGTTCTCAATTTTCCAAGTTCTGTGAACTTCATGACCCCGAACCCTCTTATTAAATTCATATCTTCATGTATACTCGTCCTCATGCCATGAGATTTTTATTGAAGATTCTGATGGATGTTAGGTTCCTTTTGCCCTGAAAGCCCTAATTTCCATCCACCCTATTATGCGAATTAATTCGTTGATCCCAACTGTACACAGTTCTATGTTCATCATGAATGCTCTTTATTAAACCCTGTTGAAACCTTCATTGCCTTCCGATTCTGATTTACTGGAAGTACCCATGCATGTCTGGATCTGTTTAAAACTAGTTTCATGATTTTTCATGCACTATACAATTTGTTCTTAGTTTTAGAACAACGCTGTGTCAAGACGGGAAACTCTTGGACCGTAATTGTCACGCCCCGATATTTAGCAGCGGAATAAATACCGGGAGGCGTGAACGATACAAATATGCGTATCACAATTGAGTAACGTAGAGTAACAATTACATATAACCACACATTTTAGACCATAATAATGTCATCAAAGGTACTCTTTATTCCATTTCAATCTACGAGTTACAACCTTACATAAGGACTCACTGAAAAGAGTTCATTATTCAAATGAAAATATTTCTCTAATACATAGTCTATTCAAATATCTATTCCTAAACTGTCAACTTCTCATATGGCGGTTGCTCATCACTCTTGCCCTGACCATCAGTCTCCTCTGGTTCCTCATCACTACCTGAAAAGGGCAGGATGATAGGGGTGAGCGAACTAGCTCAGTAGGATTTACATCTCAATATCGTGCGGGCACTAATATACGTGATTAACATTTTAATTAGGCAAGATATGAACATGTATATGATGACAATGCATGAAATACTAACAGATTGAATAGCAGAGTAGAACAGATATCATTTCAGATCAAATGTCGAGTTGCATATACAAGAGACAGATATTTTAAGAGTAGAATCGTATCAAAAGATATTTGGCCATATTCAAACAGATATCATGGGTTCACATGATCATACGTATCATATCAAATCTTATCATATCATATCAGATCAAACTTCTCATATCAAACAAAGGCACATTTTCACAATCTTGTGTGTTCGTTGTGCTATGCCAAGCACCAAGAGTCCATACTCCCGCGGTTAATAAGTACGTTGGGGCGCTCTCCCCAGGATCAGACAGGGCCCCTATTGCACAGGCATTGGTCAAATGGACCGAAGTCCCACGTTGTGCCGAATAAACATATTCATATTATGGCCACAGAGTTTCAATGACAAGCTCATAGAAAAAGGAACATGATCATTCATAGAGTCAAGGTATGACAAATAGCTCAAGAGAACAAAAGGCAGTATAACGACGTATCATGTTCCTAATCCATTAATGTCTTGACATGAGGATGTTTCTAAAGACAGATCGTATGCAGGACATGTGCTTTCTATCTCCAGGGTACTTCATGGTATAGCCAGCTCGGCATCTATGTGGAAATCCATAGAGAGCGGAGACTTACAAAGGTCTTAGGAAAAGGTCGCTAATCTACCAATTCAGAATAACCGGTAGAGAGCTCCCAATCCCCAAGAAGGGTGTGCCTACTCGTGCAATGTGTAAGTGACGAGTCACGGACCTTCCTAGCATGTATGCATATGGACAAATAATTAATGGAACACCGGAAAGCATATAACTATTGAAACTCATATGCAAATCATGATATTAACTTCACTAACAAGTCCATACTAACATGTATTCATCCCCATATTCACAACAAATTCTTATCATTTCAATTGACAATAGGCAAGATCACAAGATAATCCAATGAACATAAGGACAATCACAATTACACATTAGAATCATATTCGTATCATTACTATTTTTCAATGGGTTGATTTCTTTTAGGTCCATGCATACTATATAACATAATGCACATGCTAATAGACATCATGTAATGATCAGACCCCAGATATGCAATTTTTTTGCAAGGGTAGTGTCGACACACCCTTACTGGTGTCGACACAATGCTTCAAACACAAGGCAAAATAATGCATAACTGGTCAAGTAGTGTCGACACTAGATCAAGTAGTGTCGACACTAGAGACAGCTCCCAGAAACCTATTGTGCTAGTATGGGACAGGTGTCGACACTAGATCAAGTAGTGTCGACACTAGAGGCCTTCCCAGAACACCTTTTGGGCTAATTTGGGACAGTGTGTCGACACTAGATCAGGTAGTGTTGACACTAGAGGCCTTCCATAAAACATATAGGTCAAGGGTAACCCAAAAACACATCTCATGTAGCGATTTACTTACCCCTCTTATACCTCTCTAATGAATGACACTTAGATAAAACGTTCAACACGAAATATGACGAGGACAACTAGTAGAAGAACTTTTATGTTGGGGGTTTGATCTAATTTGGTCTCAAATCCTGAGAAAGATATGAAGAACATAAAGCTAAGTGCAGTCTGAAATCGCAGTATCATGCAGTGACTCTCTTACCATGCTTATAACTCTCTAACGAAAGACTTTTGGACAAAACGTCCAACATAAAAGATGATCGTGCTACAAGTAGAAGAACTTTCATAAAGGAAGTTTAGTCTAATTCGGTGTCAAATCGTGTGCATAATAAGAAGAACGGGAAAAGCCCTAACTGTGCGAGACTAGGGACAACTACGAATACACAATATATACTCCATGAAAATTAGTCAAATCAAGTGCAATGAACCTAGACTCGAAGAACTACATGATGGTGTTGGTTTTCTTTAATCTTGGCCTGAGAACACCTACCTTTGAATGCTAATAACTCTCTGCAGATTTCTGGGTTGATGCAGAGCGAGATTGAGGAAGACCACGTTTTCCCCAGCCGTTCTCCACACCTCCAGTGCTCCAAACTTGCTGCTCACGACCCCAACTTTTTGCTAACCCTTCCCTAAAAGTTTTGTGAGGAGTTCTTTTAGTGTTAGGGTTCTAATTCATGTCCCAATGGAACTAGGAAAGGGGGCTGCGAATTCTGCTTCCTACGTTTTAAAATCTGGGATTCTCTCACCCAAAGGAGGTAGCAAAGGTTTAAGAAACCATCTCTTAGGGTTGGGTCCGATTTTGGCTTACCTTACATGACTAATCACCCTAATTTTAACCCTAAATTGCCCTCCCTAATATTGCATAATTACATACACGAATTTCTGAGTATTTTCTTGTCCAAATTTTTATCCTTGGGCCAAATGTGCTTCATTGGCCCGATCTTGTTAATGGGTCATTAATACATGGTGTTGGAAGTCTCTCCAATATGTTTATTTAATTTATGGTTGGGTTATTTTTCCGTGTTAACAATTTTCCGACTTAGTTTCCTAATTCGGGTAACTTGGTCACATGTGATATATACTCGGCCAATCAGATTTTCCGTTGCACGAATTCCTTCGTGGAACGCTTAGGGATAATATTAGGGTTGGTTTATAATTTTTACGGAATTTTCTGATGTGTTTTCTCACGTACGATAGTGGTACGTAAGTTCTATTATTCCGATAATACGGAAGTTATTTATTTATTAATTTCATACTTGAATTTGTTCATGGGTCTTACGTTGTCCATTGATCCGATTTTTTATGACTATCCCCAATATTTTTTGGAGTCCACCATAAATTTCTCATTTAGTTTATGATCTCATTTTATACATCTAATAATGGGTTGTCCAACTTATTTCCTAATTACGATAAGAAGTCACACTAACTCTTAAATATATCCCAAATGACTTTTATTGACCCAAAATTCTTAATAGATCATTAGAGGATATTTTGAAGTCCATCTATGATTTGTATTTAATTTTCTGACTCATCTAAGTATGTGTGATAATGATTTCCTGACTTATCCCTGATTACGATACTCAGTCGCAAAACGCCTTAAACTTGGGCCATCCATTTTCTTTGCATGAATTTCTCTGTGGGTCATTAGGGAGTATTATTTAGAGTTGAACTATGGTTTTTATGAAATTTTCTAATGGGGTTTTTTTGTATGTATGATATGACACGTGCATTGTTTTGCTATTGCACGAATATTGAATTTATCATTTTCGATTTATTTCTAATTTTCCAATTACCGAATTTTCGGGGTGTTACATCCTCCCCCACTTAAAAGAATTTGGTCCCCAAATTCACATGTGTTTACGGGCTGGACTTACAGGGAATCAAATTGTGGATTGCTAATAATAATGATTGATTGGTGATGTAACTTCAGGGTCAAATAAAAGCGAGTTAGAAAGAATACCTCTCTCATACCTCCTTCTTTGGTTTGTTCTGCCATTTATTCCTTGAGCTTGATTTCTCGTTAGGGCAATCATTAACCTTGTGGTCTTGGCTACCACAACAGAAACACTTGCTTTGAAATTTCCAGCACTCCTCAGACCGATGATTTATTCTGTTGCAATGCTAGCATCTTTCTACAGGAGCGGGAATTAGTTTCTTATTGCACTTCTTGCACTTCTTTCTCTTGTGCGATCTATTACTGTTGGTGGGCCGTTTCTCTCTAGCTATGGGTTTGGAGCTTCTGTGGTTGTGATTTGTTCTTTCTCATTATTTTCGCCAACTCCTTTGTCATCAATAGACCTTTCCTTCCCATTGGTATCTCCCTTAGCCATTATTAGGGCATCCTCTAACAGTTGAGCAGCTCGTCGTAGTGTTTGGTTAATCTTTGGACCGATCTTTGTCCGTCCATAGATGGTGTAGGTATATCCTCCATTGCTGTTTATTTAAGTTCCTTCAAAACAACTATCACACGGTCAGTCTTCTTTACTCCTTGTTGATGCCTTGTAACTTACAATATTTAGTTATTAATAAAATTTTGGACTAAGCCCAAGTTTCTCCCCAATCTCACCAGGTAGGTACAAGTTCTTGACACAAGCTGAGGGTTATAATGACACTTATCCTATCATTCCTGATTGCCTAGGACTTAGGGGAAAGCCCGGCTCGCTCGACAGCCATTAAGATATTAAGTACCTTCAAGATATTAATATAAGTCAGTCATCTAAATATATCACATGTGACTTCTATTCCCATGGTTCTACCCAAGCTCACATTAGGTACGACAGATTTTGACTCGTGTGATCTAGTTTCATCCTATGTTCCTATTCCCTTGGACCCTAAAGTTTAGGGCTTTGATACCAACTGTCACGCCCCGATATTTAGCAGCAGAATAAATACCGGGAGGCGTGAACGATACAAATAGGCGTATCACAGTTGAGTAACGCAGAGTAACAATTACATATAACCACACATTTCATACCATAACAATGTCATCAAAGGTACTCTTTATTCCATTTCAATCCACTAGTTACAACCTTACATAAGGAGGACTCACTGAAAATAGTTCATTATTCAAATGAAAATATTTCTCTAATACATAGTCTATTCAAATATCTATTCCTAAACTGTCAACTCATCATATGGCGGTTGCTCATCACTCTTGCCTGACCCATCAGTCTCCTCTGGTTCCTCATCACTACCTGAAAAGGGCAGGATGATAGGGGTGAGCGAACTAGCTCAGTAGGATTTACATCTCAATATCATGGCGGGCACTAATATACGTGATTAACATTTTAATTAGGCAAGATATGAACATGTATATGATGACAATGCATGCAATACTAACAGATTGAATAGCAGAGTAGAATAGATATCATTTCAGATCAAATGTCGAGTTGCATATACAAGGGACATATATTTTAAGAGTAGAATCGTATCAAAAGATATTGGCCATATTTAAACAGATATCATGCGTTCACATGATCATACGTATCATATCAAATCTTATCATATCATATCAGATCAAACTTATCATATCAAACAAATGCACATTTTCACAATCTTGCATGTTCGTTGTGCTATGCCAAGCACCAAGAGTCCATACTCCCGCGGTTAATAAGTACGTTGGGGCGCTCCTCCCCAGGACCAGACAGGGCCCCTATTGCACAGGCATTGGTCAAATGGACCGAAGTCCCACGTTGTGCCGAACAAACATATTCATATTATGGCCACAGAGTTTCAATGACAAGCTCATAGTAAAAGGAACATGATCATTCATAGAGTCAAGGTATGACAAATAGCTCAAGAGAACAAAAGGCAGTATAACGACGTATCATGTTTCGTAATCCATTAATGTCTTGACATGAGGATGTTTCTAAAGACAGATCGTATGCAGGACATGTGCTTTCTATCTCCAGAGTACTTCATGGTACAGCCAGCTCGACATCTATGTGGAAATCCATAGAGAGCGGAGACTTACGAAGGTCTTAAGGAAAAGGTCGCTAATCTACCAATTCAGAATAACCGGCAGAGAGCTCCCAATCCCCAAGAAGGGTGTGCCTACTCGTGCAATGTGTAAGTGACGAGTCACGGATCTTTCCTAGCATGTATGCATATGGACAAATAATAATGGAACACGGAAAGCATATAACTATTGAAACTCATATGCAAATCATGATATTAACTTCACTAACAAGTCCATACTAACATGTATTCATCCCCATATCACAACAAATTCTTATCATTTCAATTGACAATAGGCAAGATCACAAGATAATCCAATGAACATAAGGACAATCACAATTACACATTAGAATCATATTCGTATCATTACTATTTTTCAATGGGTGATTTCTTTTAGGTCTATGCATACTATATAACATCATGCACATGCTAATAGACATCATGTAATGATCAGACCCCAGATATGCAATTTTTTGCAAGGGTAGTGTCGACACACCCTTACTGGTGTCGACACAATGCTTCAAACACAAGGCAAAATAATGCAGAACTGGTCAAGTAGTGTCGACACTAGATCAAGTAGTGTCGACACTAGAGACAGCTCCCAGAAACCTATTGTGCCAGTATGGGACAGTGTGTCGATACTAGATCAAGTAGTGTCGACACTAGAGGCCCTCCCAACACCTTTTGGGCTAATTTGGGATAGTGTGTCGACACTAGATCAGGTAGTGTTGACACTAGTCCCAGAAAACATATAGGTCAAGGGTAACTGAAAACACATCTCATGCAGCGATTTACTTAACCCTATTATACCTCTCTAACAATTGACATTTAGATAAAATGTTCAACATGAAATATGACGAGGACAACTAGTAGAAGAACTTTGATGTTGGGGGTTTGATCTAATTCGGTCTCAAATCTGCAGAAATATATGAAGAAAATAAAGCTATGTGCAGCCCGAAAATGCAGTATCATGCAGTGACTCTCTTACCATGCTTATAAGTCTCTAAGAAAAGGCTTTTGGATAAAATGTACAACATAAAAGATGATCATGACTACAAGTAGAAACTTTCATGAAGGAAGTTTAGTCTAATTAGGTGTCAAATTACATGCATAATAAGAAGAATGGGAAAAGCCCTAACTGTGCGAGACCTAGGGACAACTACAAATACACAATGTATACTCCATGAAAATTAGTCAAACCAAGTGCAAATGAACCTAGACTCGAAGAACTACATGATGGTGTTGGTTTTCTTTAATCTTGGCCCGAGAACACCTAACTTTGAATGCTAATAACTCTCTGCAGATTTCTGGGTTGATGTAGAGCGAGATTGAGGAAGAGCACGTTTTCCCCAGCCGCCCTGCACACCTCCAGTGCTCCAAACTTGCTGTTCACGACCCAACTTGTTGCTAACCCTTCCCTAAACGTTTTTTGAGGAGTTCTTATAGTGCTAGGGTTCTAATTCATGTCCCATGGAACTAGGAAAGGGGGCTGCGAATTCTGCTTCCTACTTTCCAAAATCTGGGATTCTCTCACCCAAAGGAGGTAGCAAAGGTTTAGGAAACCACCTCTTAGGGTTGGGTTCGGTTTTGGCTTACCTTACATGACTAATCACCCTAATTTTAACCCTAAATTGCCCTCCCTAATTATTGCATACTTAAATACACGAATTTCTGAGTATTTTCTTGTCCAATTTTTTATCCTTGGCCAAATGTGCTTCATTGGCCCGATCTTGTTAATGGGTCATTAATACATGGTGTTGGAAGTCTCTCCAATATGTTTATTTAATTTATGGTTGGGTTATTTTTCCGTGTTAACAATTTTCTGACTTAGTTTCCTAATTCGGGTAACTTGGTCACATGTGATATATACTCGGCCAATCAGATTTTTCGTTGTACGAATTCCTTCGTGGAACGCTTAGGGATAATATTTAGGGTTGGTTTATAATTTTTACGGAATTTTCTGATGTGTTTTCTTACGTACGATAGTGGTACGTAAGTTCTATTATTCCGATAATACGGAAGTTATTTATTTACTAATTTCATACTTGAATTTGTTCATGGGTCTTATGTTGTCCATTGATCCGATTCTTTTATGGACTATCCCCACATATTGTTTGGAGTCCACCATAAATTTCTCATTTAGTTTATGATCTCATTTTATACACCTAATAATGGGTTGTCCAACTTATTTCCTAATTACGATAAGAAGTCACACTAACTCTTAAATATATCCCAAATGACTTTTATTGACCCAAAATTCTTGATGGATCATTAGAGGATATTATTTGAAGTCCATCTATGATTTTTATTTAATTTTCTGACTCATCTAAGTATGTGTGATAATGATTTCCTAACTTATCTTCTGATTACGATACTCAGTCGCAAAACACCTTAAACTTGGGCCATCCGATTTTCCTTTGCATGAATTTCTCTGTGGGTCATCAGGGAGTATTATTTAGAGTTGAACTATGGTTTTTATGAAATTTTCTAATGGGTTTTTTGTATGTATGATAATGACACGTGCATTTTTTTTGCTATTGCACGAATATTGAATTTATCATTTTCGATTTATTTCTAATTTTCCAATTACCGAATTTTTGGGGTGTTACAGTAATCCAAGACATGTTTGATTCCTGTCGGACTCGGGCACAGACCACCAGAACACGACGGCCCGATAGGCCGCGTTCTGTGGTCTGGTCGCTACAGTCTGCCAGTCATGTTCTGAACGCGACAACCAGCGCCGTCGCGATCGATGTGCCTGGCCTGAACGGTTTGTCGCATTCCTTATAGGTCCTGTCGCGTTCTGACCACCTGTCATGATCGACCCGTCGCGATCCATTCAAACACCTGTCGCGATCTACCCTATACCCGTCGCGACCCTTACTAGGGTGCATCGCGTTCACAAGATTTTTGCAGAAAACCCCTGATTTGCAATGCTCTAATTGCCTATTGTGCTTATACCCTTTTATCCCAGTTATACCCATAGTAATTTTACTTAATATAAATTGTACATTTCTATGTGATTTAAAATACATTCACACGACGAATTTCCATCTATGATTTTATGACACACTCACACACTTTGAACCTTCCAAATATGGCTTAATCGGAAATAACTTGTTACTAAATATCTCTGGTAAATTAAGGAATTAAATTGCCTTATTTTATGATTCGTGCGATGTTTTGGAACACCGATCTCGATGCTCCATTGTTCTAGAGTTCCTCTAGAACGTCGAGCACTTGTTCTATACACACTTTCTTGACTTGGACAAACTCTCCGACGGATACTCCTTCTGCCGGACTAGTGAGTCTTTGTTCAAGGCCTCCGTAAATCTCCTCTGTCCATGGATTCCCACATGGTCGACGAGCTGGTTGTACCCTAACACCTATTACACCTTTTAGGGATCAATACGATCCAAACGGCCATTAGAAGTTTGCTCTCGTCGTGAATCACGCCGGACCTCTGGACCTGTGCCTAATAAGGCCAGTGGTAGGGTCGTGAATTCCACCTGACTGCCAACACCAAGTGCGCGTGTTGTGTAACCGTTACTATCGCCGGTTTACTTGATGTGTAACGTGCAATGTCCACTAGCTCTCGTCTATAATCTACTCGCTCATCTATTCATATTCACTCTGCTATCTCATCTATTCATCTAGTGCTCTCATCTATTTCTTGTTACTCTATATTGGCCATTAATTGATTGTCTAAAGATAAACAACATAACTAATGTCAGCGCAATAGGGTCCGATCTGGTCCTGGGGAGAGCGCCTGAAAGTGCCATTTGCCCATGGGAGTTAAATGATCAGGATGTGGGAATTACATCCAAGTGCCATACTATCTAGATTAATCTAATGACAATCAAAAGTGCTATATTCTCTCGTTGTCTGTTGACAACAAAGTGCTATGCTATACTCGTTGTGCTATTGCTATACTTGTGCTATTTTGTGCTATGGCCATCTTGCTATTTTGTGCTATACTCGACACTCTTGCTATATTGGGAAGTTGTGCTATTTTGTTTACGTGCTATCCTGCTATCTTTTACATGACTCTCTCGCTCTGTCATTAGTTACTCTGCCTTTAATACATTAATCATTTAAAGCCTGCTTGACTATTGAGATTTAAGTCCTACTGGGCGTTATCGCTCACCCTGCGTTATTTGTCGTTGTGTTCTCAAGTAAGACCAAGGATGAACTATACACTCAAGAGGACGGGAACGACTAGGAGTGATGTCAAGAGTTAGTGCTATGATAGGATTTTAGTTTAGTCTCTTGCTTTATTTCAATGTAATTGGGCCCTATAGATTGGCTCTGATATTAGTGGTTGTAACTAGACATTGGGAAAGTTATTAATGAGAAAGATTTTCTTTAGTATTATTCCTTGTGCAATGGTTTGATGTCTAGTACTTGCTCTGTACCCGTTTACTTGCAACTGACTCGCGTTCCGATATTCCGCGTCGGGGCGTGACAGTAGTAATGCCAGCATTTGCGTGCAATTTATGGAAATAGGAAAGTAAAGTTTGTGTCAGAGGTAAATTAATGTCAAGGCAAGGTAAATTGTGAAAGGACATTTGTGAGTAAACTGCAATAGTGGAATTGTTTGTATTCAGTAGTGGATCAGTAATGTAAAATAGAGGAGCCAGGCAGAATAAGACATTGTGTTTGAAGGAAATAGTTTCAATTTATGACTATGGCAGTATTTTAATAAAAAAGATTGTAGTGAAGATGGTACAGTGAGATTAATCTGTTAGCAGAATAGTTAAGAGAAATATTTTGCAGAAATGAAATTATGCTATTGGCAGTAAAGTTAAAGTTTAGTATCATTGAATAGATAAAGAATATGGCAGATTATAGAGCAGTGATAGTCAGATGGATCAAGGAATGTGCAACAGGAATTTGTGTAAATAGTAAGCAGCAAGGTGATCCAGATGAGCGAATGGGTTTGGTATAAAAATGTCTCCAAAGCTTAACATAAAGGTCGCAGCAGAACAGTTAGAGAATAGTGAGCAGGTTAAGAGGTGGAAAAATAGACAGGATAAGGAAAGGTATGATCAGTTTAGCAACAAGGAATTCTGGATAAGATGACATCGAGCAAATTTTGTTTTGTTAACAATGTTACAACAGTGAGAATAGAAATTGTAAAAAGATATGGGATTGGTTTACTGAGTTAGTCAGAAAATATTGTCTGAAGTGAGGAAAGCATATAAAAGGTAAGGTGTGTTGACAGTGGTATGCTAGAATTTAGAATTTAAGTAGGTGGTTCGATCAGAATAAGGAAAAGTAGACTGGAAACATTAGTGTTCTTCCAGTGGTAAGTGAATAAATAAGATGAATTGGGAAGCTAGTAAAGTTGAAATTGAGGTCAGAGTTATGGTTTTGCCCAGTGTTCGGTATAATCAGAGTAGCATAGCGGAAGCGTGGTGGGTCCATAACCCACAGGTCAGACAGTTAAGTATGTGAATACAGATAAAGCAGAGTAATAGCTAACGATGACAAGTGGATAATGGAATGGCACCAAGAAATTCGAGAATGTAAGCAAAGTTTAGCACGATAGAGTACTAGAAGTAGTAGAATAAAGTAAAAGGTTTTGAGTAGGAAAAGCGGCCCAGAAAGAAATGTTGCAAACATAGCCCAGAAAATGTGGAAGCAGGTTGAGTCCAAACAGATAAAGAGCCACAGGCAAGGTAGAATCGCCTACGGTCGAAAGGCATGGAATGACAGATTAGAATCATGGAATAAAGTGGTTGTGGAATAAATTAGAAAGGAGGAAAAGGCAGAACAAGCATGGAAATGAACAAATGGATCAGTCAGCACAGATGGTTTGAAAGAAAGATGTAAAGAAAGTGTATCCTACTTGTTCTTTATATGGTTTTCATTCTTTTTAGGTAATAGTTCGACTTTCTGTGTTTGTTGTGAATGTCGAGGACGACATTTCTTTTTAGGTAATAGTAATGTAACGTCGCGCATTTTTCGGATCCTCGTGGATCCTTGTTTAGCTTGTGTTTCAGGTGTTTGCGCACGATTGTGAGGCTTGGTGGGCCGGTAGTTGGGCCCAAAGTGCTCACAGGTCTTGTGCCTGCGAACGCGACAAGGAGTTGCATCGCGTTCTAAATGCGACGGCCCTAGGGGTCGCGTTCACGTTGCCGCTATTTGGCGGTCCTCGTCTGCATGGCTGACGCGTGTCGCGCGCTGGGCAGTCAACTGATGTCGACAGTTGGATCGCGACGGCCACCTACGTTGCGATCAGGTCGCGACGCAGGCCTACGTCGCATTCTTAACCGCTGTGTGGTTTTTTTTAAAAAAGTTTGGCTGGACAGAGCTAGGGCAAGCTCTGCTCGGCCAGGAGGAGCTGCTGCGGAGCTCTCTCGAGTGATTCAGCATTTTGGAGCGGGTTTTAGCGCGCTCTCGCCGCGAGGACGTCGCATGGAGTGGGGGAGACGCCGTACTGTGGACGGTTTTCGCGTTCTTCACGAAGGTAGGGAGATCCCACCATGTTTTGATACATGGATCATGTGTGTGGTGTGTTTGATGTGTTTTTCATCTTTTAAACCTTAGATATCATGGTAGGGCATTCATTAAAGCATGAAAAATGAGAGTTAAGCATGTTTTTTAGGGTCTGTGGGGGTAATCCGGGGAGAGGATCCCGGATTAGGGTTCATGCTTGTGAAGGCAACGGAACCCCCTCTCGCGACAAGGTCGCGACAGGCCGACCCATCGTGTTAGGGTTCTCTAACGCAACACTTTGGGCTGTCGCTATCTGAAAGCGACAGACCCTTCTGTCGTGACCCGGTCGCGACAGTATAACCCATCGTGTTAGGGTTTGCTAACGTGACACATCGGGGCGTCGCGTTCTGAAGGCGACACAACCCCATGTCGCGACCTTAGCCGAGGGGTCTTTTTGTGCATGTTATCAAGGTACGATTATCCGATTATTTGTTAAGTGTTGTGCATGGCACCGGTTTGTGGTGCGTGGCACTTGTAGCACTCGTAGAGCATGTTGCTCATGAGGTGAGCATATTTTCAAGTGGTTAGCATACTGCTTGTGTAGTATGCGTGGTGTTTACGTGGTTTGGGTGTGTGCTTGGCACACACATTGTCGTGGTGTAATCTTTATGATTCGTTGTAGTGGTAGGGCAGTGAGGTTCCTATGTGAACCTAGCCGTGATCTTGTGGTGTTTTCTATAAACTATTTAAGATGGTTTAACTTGTATAGCATGTGTGGGATTAAGTATTAATGTATGGTTATCGTATATTATGTTTACGCGGTATGGAGGTCATGGTATGACCAATGACAGACCGAGTTGTTAATGTTTAATGCGATTCGTGGATATGTCTGTGTAGGTTAGCTTGTGGGTCACGAGTGACCAGGTCAAGCTACTCCTCACACACTTGCACCGTGGCTTGTAATAAAGATTGTATATGTAAATATCATTGTTTGTGCGTTGCCGAGTTTGGTGGTCCGGCGCCTATTTCGGAATACCTCTGTAGTCGGGTACCCCACGTTCTGTGTGAGCCAGGCACGTGTGTTTGTTGTGCTCGGGGTTGTCCCGTACTTGTGTTGTACCATCGAGGTCTGTGTCGTCTATCCTGGACACCCTCACTCTTGTGTTTGAGTTGTACGTCCAGCTGAGGGAAAGACGACAGAGGGCAGCGACTTGTGTTGAGCTGGTTTTACGTTTGGTCGCTTGTAGCGCGCTTGTAGTTGGGGGTACGATCACCAATAGTCGACACTAGTCCCCAGTTAGTCCTATTTTTTCAGTGCCTCACTTTAGGGAGCTTAGGCCAGAGTCCCTAAAGGTGCCAGGCATGGGCCTGCAGTTGTGTGTGGTCTGCAGGTGTGGTGTTGGTTGGTCTCCACTCTTCTTTGGCTTGTGCTTGTGGAGCGGCAGTTGGACTTTACGTCTGTGACTGCGAGACTGAGAGGTAGTTCTTATGTTGTGTTGTCTGGGTTGGATACTGGTTTGATTAGCCAGTAGTCCGTTCCCATGTGGTGGCGTCGTTCCTTTCTGACTCGTGCTTTGCTATTGGTGGTGGATTGT
Source organism: Colocasia esculenta (assembly GCA_014218235.1). Classification (NCBI taxonomy): domain Eukaryota; kingdom Viridiplantae; phylum Streptophyta; class Magnoliopsida; order Alismatales; family Araceae; genus Colocasia; species Colocasia esculenta. The sequence goes on along the minus strand of CM024765.1, from coordinate 34,719,717 downwards.
GTGTGACACTTGGGTTGTGGTTTTGCCCGTTGAGGTGTGCCCTGGTGTTGGCACAGTTGTAGTTGTAGTTAGTGAGCGGAGACTCACTGGTTGTGGTTTGATCCGTGTGGTGTGCCCGTCATTGGCACATGTGTTAAGGTTTTACCCGTAGTAGAGTGCCTTGTGATGGCACTAGTTCAGTTGTAGATTCCATGGTAATACCTCATGGTAGTAGGTACCTATACCCTGCGTGGGTACCTGTTTCTCGTGGTACGTTGTGTACCAGTCTTTTCTGGTGTTGTGGTGAAGCTGTGCTCCATGGAGGTCGCATGGTGAGACTTTCCACTTGTTGTATTTTACCCTTCCTTGGGTAAACTTCCGATTAAGGTTATAATATGTGATGGATTGGCATCGTGGTAGCCAGTCCTATTATTTAAGTGTGACATTCATTATATCGTGGTTTAGGGGTATAAAGGACTTGCTCTTCGTTAGCAATCTTGTTACCCATGTGGTTGAGGTTCGCCTATGGAGCTTGTAGCCTAGGCAGTGGTTTGCCTGTGTGGCTTGTGGCTTAGGCGACAAGTTGTTGAGGTAGTATGCCTGTGAGGCCAGTGGCCTAGGCATTTCAGTTGTTGAGTGGACTAGTAGAGCTGTGCTAGTCCTGTGGTTCCTCTTTCTTTCCGAGGAATATGTATTTGTTTATGATTTACTATTTAAGCTGCTATTTATTATAAATGTTGTGAGCATGCCATGGTTTGGCTTTTAGTGTTGCGGTGAGACCCTCTGGGGTTGATGTCTCTTCTGTTTAGTTGTTCAGGTTTTGGGTGGTTCGCTACTGAGCCAGTGACTTGTTGAGGCTCACTCCCCTACAGTTCTTTTCAAGGCTTTCTGTTTGTGTGGCTTGTGGAGACGTTGTGACAGACTTGTACCACCAGCAGTTGAGTTGTAGTCGTGTTGTGTGAGCTTGTGCTCCCTCGAGTTATACCCAGGTAGTTGTACTTTTTAATTGGACATGTAATAATGTATTGGGATAGGTGTAAATTGTTATATGTAGATATGAGCACATGTACTTTCTTGTGTCTTATACTATGTGTTTGTCTTTTATATTCTTACCGGACACGTGTGTGAGGTATCCCTTAGGAGACTTCGGTCCGTTCGCGGGAGGCGGATCTGGATATGGAGCCTTAATGGGCATAAATATCTAGGGCTATCACAGTTGGTATCAGAGCATGGTCCAGTTAGAATATGAAAAGACATTGAGGGTACAATGTCCCAAGACATGGTTTAATGTCCACTGCTGGTAGTAAGTCTGCAGTTTTGTGTAGTTTTTAGTGTGGTTTTCACGAGAGTTTTTGGTATGAGAATTGCATATTTTTGTTCGTTAAATTGTCAGTTGTTAGAAATGGTAGAGAAATGGCATGGTTAATGGTATAGTGAGTGTGGTCACATCAGCATGCCAGTTTGTGATTAAAGTATGATTGTTTAAAAGGTTCTAAGTTATAGAAATTAAAGAGATTGGTGAATTCAGTTATGGAAACTAGTGAAAGTATTTTAATGAGGACCAGAGTTAGCAGAGACAGGTATAGGGTAATGATGTGGTGTAATGGCAGAAGAAATAACATTATGATGGGGAATAGTGCAGTGGGATCAGGGTTGTTAAATGCATAAGTTGCGGCTGAGAACTTTAGCAGAATAGTTAATGTATTTGAGATTTGTGTTGATGGATATTAAGAATCGACTTGATTAGCGATGTGTCAGGTCGGAAATAATTAAGTGAGGTAGTTCAGCTTAAGATGTGGTATTAATGAATAGAGGAACAGTAATGCGTGGTAGTCAGATGAAGTGTGCTTTGTGATTAGAGATGGGTGCAGTAAAGAGTTTCAGAATAGTGCAGTTATGAATAAAGATGATAATGGAAAGTTTGATACAGAGATTTATGTAAGTATGTACAGAGACGACCAGTTGGGTAAAGAAAGAATAAAGAAAAAAAAAGCATGTAGTCAGATTTTCCTGAAAATTTCATAAGGAAGATGTCCACTTAGCAAGTGGCAGTGGGTAAGGATTTTGCAGTAAGATTCGCACAGGATTACAGTGTTAAAGATAAGAGTAGTAATGCCAGCATTTGTGTGCAATTTATGGAAACAGGAAAGTAAAGTTTGTGTCAGAGGTAAATTAATGTCAAGGCAAGGTAAATTGTGAAAGGACATTTGTGAGTAAGTTGCAATATATAGTGGAATTGTTTGTATTCGGTAGTGGATCAGTAATGTAAAATAGAAGAGCCAGGCAGAATCAGACATTGTGTTTGAAGGAAATAGTTTCAATTTATGACTATGGCATTATTTTAATTAAAAAGATTGTAGTGAAGATGATACAATGAGATTAATCAGTTAGCATAATAGTTAAGAGAAATGCTTTGTAGAAATGAAATTATGCTGTTGGCAGTAAAGTTAAAGTTTAGTATCATTGAATAGATAAAGAATATTGCAGATTATAGAGCAGTGATAGTTAGATGGATCAAGGAATGTGCAGCAAGAATTTGTGTAAATAGTAAGCAGCAAGGTGATCCAGATGAGCGAATGGGTTTGTATAAAAATGTCTCCAAAGCTTAATGTAAAGGACACAACAGAACAGTTAGAGAATAGTGAGCAGGTTAAGAGGTGGAAAAATAGACAGGATAAGGAAATGTATGATCAGTTTAGCAGCAAGGAATTCTAGATAAGATGACATCGAGCAAATTTTGTTTTGTTAACAGCGTTACAGTAGTGAGAATAGAAATTGTAAAAAGATATGGGATTGGTTTACTGAGTTAGTCAGAAAATATTGTCTGAAGTGAGGAAAGCATATAAAAGGTAAGGTGTGTTGACAGTGGTATGCTAGAATTCAGAATTTAAGTAGGTGGTCGATCAGAATAAGGAAAAGTAGACTGGAAACATTAGTGTTTTCTTCCAGTGGTAAGTGAATAAATAAGATGAATTGGGAAGCTAGTAAAGTTGAAATTGAGGTCAGAGTTATGGTTTTCCCAGTGTTTGGTATAATCAGAGTAGCGCGCAGAAGCGTGGTGGGTCCATAACCCATAGGTTAGACAATTAAGTATGTGAATACAGATAAAGCAGAGAAACATCTAACGATGACAAGTGGATAATGGAATGGCACCGAGAAATTCAGGAATGTAAGCAAAGTTTAGCACGACAGAGTACTAGAAGTAGTAGAATAAAGTAAAAGGTTTTGAGTAGGAAAAGCGGCCAAAAAGAAATGTTGCAAACACAGCCCAGAAAATGTGGAAGCAAGTTGAGTCCAAAGAGATAAAGCGCCACGGCAAGATAGAATCGCCTACGGTCGAAAGGCAAGAAATGACAGATTGGAATCATGGATAAAGTGGTTGTGGAATAAATTAGAAAGGAAGAAAAGACAGAACAAGCATGGAAATGAACAAATGGATCAGTCAGCACAGATGGTTTGAAAGAAAGATGCAAAGAAAGTGTATTCTACTTGTTCTGTATATGGTTTTCATTCTTTTTAGGTAATAGTCCAGCTTTCTGTGGTTTGTTGTGAATGTCGAGGACGACATTTCTTTTTAGGTAATAGTAACGTAACGTCGCGCATTATTCGGATCCTCGTGGATCCTTGTTTAGCGGGTCTGGTGGCCAATGTGTGGCCCATTAGTCTGTGTTTCGGGTGTTTGCGCGCGATTGTGAGGCTTGTTGGGCCGGCAGTTGGGCCCAAAGTGCTCACAGGTCTTGTGCCTGTGAATGGGACAAGGAGTCACGTCTTGTTCTGAACGCGATGGCCTTGGGGGTCGCGTTCACATTGCCGTTGTTTGGCTGTCCTTCTCTACATGGCTGCTGCGTGTCGCGCGCTGGGCAGTCAGCTGATGTCGGCAGTGGGATCACGACGGCCACCTACGTCGCGATTAGGTTGCGACATAGGCCTACGTTGCATTCTTAACTGCTTTGTGGTTTTTTTAAAAATGTTTGGCCGGACAGAGCTGGGGCAAGCTCTGCTCAGCCAGGAGGAGCTGCTGCAGAGCTCTCTTAGGTGATTCAGCATTTTGGAGTGGGTTTTGGCGCGCTTTCGCCGCGAGGACATGCGTGGAGCGGGGGAGACACCGTACTGTGGACGGTTTTCGTGTTCTTCACGAAGGTAGGGAGATCCCACCTTGTTTTGATACATGATCGTGTGTGTGGTGTGTTTGATGTGTTTTTCAACTTTTAAACCTTAGATATCATGGTAGGGCACTCATTAAAGCAAGAAAAACGAGAGTTAAGCATGTTTTGTAGGGTCTGTGGGGGTAATCCGGGGAGAGGATCTCAGATTAGGGTTCCAGCCGGTGAAGGCGACGGAACCCCCTGTCGCGACAAGCCGACCCATCGCATTAGGGTTCTCTAATGCGACACTTTGGGCTTTCGCTATCTGAAAGCGACAGACCCTTCTGTCGCGACCCGGTCGCGACAGTATAACCCATCGCGTTAGGGTTTGCTAACGCGACACAACGGGGTGTCGCTTCTGATGGCGACACAACCCCATGTTGCAACCTTAGCCGAGGGGTCTTTTTGTGTATGTTTTCAAGGTACGATTATCCAATTATTTGTTAAGTGTTGTGCATGGCACCGGTTTGTGGTGTGTTGGCACTTGTAGCACTCCTAGAGCATGTTGCTCGTGAGGTGAGCATATTTTCAAGTGGTTAGCATACTCCTTGTGTAGTATGCGTGGTGTTTACATGGTTTGGGTGTGTGCTTGGCACACACATTGTCGTGGTGTAATCTTTATGATTCGTCGTAGTGGTAGGGCAGTGAGGTTCCTGTGTGAACTAGCCATGATCTTGTGGTGTTTTCTATAAACTATTTAAGATGGTTTAACTTGTATAGCATGTGTGGGATTAAGTATTAATGTATGGTTATCATATATTATGTTTACGCGGTATGGAGGTCATGGTATGACCAATGACAGGCCGAGTTGTTAATGTTTAATGCGATTCGTGGATATGTCTGTGTAGGTTAGCTTGTGGGTCACGAGTGACCAGGTCAAGCTACTCCTTACACACTTGCACCGTGGTTTGTAATAAATATTGTATATGTAAATATCATGGTTTGTGCTTTTCCGAGTTTGGTGGTCCGGCGCCTATTCCGGAATACCTCTGCAGTTGGGTACCCCAGGTTCTGTGTGAGCCAGACACGTGTGTTTGTTGTGCTCGGGGTTTGTCCCGGTACTTGTGTTGTACCGTCGAGGTCTGTGTCGTCTATCCTGGACACCCTCACTCCTGTGTTTGAGTTGTACGTCCAGCTGAGGGAAAGACGACAAAGGGCAGCGACTTGTGTTGAGCTGGTTTTACGTTTGGTCGCTTGTAGCGCGCTCGTAGTTGGGGGTACGAACACCAGTAGTCGACACTGGTCCCCAGCTAGTCCTATTTTTCCATGCCTCACTTTAGGGAGCTTAGGCCAGAGTCCCTAAAGGTGCCAGGCATGGGCCTGCAGTTGTGTGTGGTTTGCAGGTGTGGTGTTGGTTGATCCACTCTTCTTTGGCTTGTGCTTGTGGAGCGGCAGTTGGACCTTTCGTCCGTGACTACGAGACTGAGAGGTAGTTCTTGTGTTGTGTTGTCTGGGTTGGATATTGGTTTGATCAGCCAGTAGTCCGTTCTCGTGTGGTGGCGTCGTTCCTTTCTGACTCGTGCTTTGCTATTGGTGATGGATTGTGTGTGACACTTGGGTTGTGGTTTTGTCCGTTGAGGTGTGCCCTGGTGTTGGCACAGTTGTAGTTTTGGTTAGTGAGCGGAGACTCACTGGTTGTGGTTTGATTCTTGTGGTGTGCCCGTCATTGGCACATGTGTTAAGGTTTTACCCGTAGTAGAGTGCCTTGTGATGGCACTAGTTCAGTTGTGGATTCCGTGGTAATACCTCATGGTAGTAGGTACCTATACCCTACGTGGGTACCTGTTTATCGTGGTACATTATGTACCAGTCTTTTCTGGTGTTGTGGTGAAGTTATGCTCCATGGAGGTCGCGTGGTGAGACCTTCCACTTGTTGTATTTTACCCTTCCTTGGGTAAACTTCCGATTAAGGTTATAATATGTGATGGATTGGCATCGTGGTAGCCAGTCCTGTTATTTAAGTGTGACATTCGTTATATCGTGGTTTAGGGGTATAAAGGACTTGCTCTTGGTTAGCAGTCCTGTTACCCATGCGGTTGAGGTTCGCCTGTGGAGCTTGTAGCCTAGGCAGTGGTTTGCCTGTGTGGCTTGTAGCTTAGGCGACAAGTTGTTGAGGTAGTATGCCTGTGAGGCCAGTGGCCTAGGCATTTCAGTTGTTGAGTGGACTAGTAGAGCTGTGCTAGTCCTGTGGTTCCTCTTTCTTTTCGAGGAATATGTATTTGTTTATGATTTACTGTTTAAGCTGTTATTTATTATAAATGTTGTGAGCATGCCATGGTTTGGCTTTTAGTGTTGCCAGTGAGACCCTCTGGGGTTGAGGTCTCTTCTGTTTAGTTGTTGAGGTTTTTGGGTGGTTCGCTACTGAGCCAGTGACTTGTTGAGGCTCACTCCCCTACAGTTCTTTTCAGGGCTTGCTGTTTGTGTGGCTTGTGGAGACGTTGTGATAGACTTGTGCCACCAGCAGTTGAGCTGTAGTCGTGTTGTGTGTGCTTGTGCTTCCTCGGGGTTTGCCCTAGGTAGTTGTAATTTTTAATTGGACATGTAATAATGTATTGGGATAGGTGTAAATTGTTATATGCAGATATGAGCACATGTACTTTCTTGTGTCTTATACTATGTGGTTGTCTTTTATATTCTTACTGGACATGTGTGTGAGGTATCCCTTGCGAGACTTCGGTCCGTTCACGGGAGGCGGATCTGGATATGGAGCCTTAATGGGCATAAATATCCAGGGCTGTCACATTGCATATCTTTAATGCTTTGTGGTTGTTTCATATCTAAAATGGCTTGAATTTTATCCAAGTTCGCCTCAATTCCTCGAAGGCAACCAAGAAACCTAGGAATTTTTCAGACCTAACACTGAAAGTGAACTTTGAGGGGTTAAGCTTCATATTGTACTTCTGTAGTGTTTCGAAGGTGTTTGCTAAATCAACAAAGTGATCTTTAGCCTTTGGAGGCTTTACTAGCATGTTGTCAATGTAGACTTTCATGTTTCGACCAATGTGATTCTCGAACATCTGGTTCTCTAACCTCTAGTATATTGTTGTAGTATTCATGAGACTAAAAGGCATCTATGTGTAGCAGTATACACCAAAGTCTGAGGTAAAATTTATTTACTCGACATCCTCAAGATTCATCTGAATCTGGTGGTACTTAGAGTAAGCATCAATGAAACTGAGTAGCTCATTACTTCACATCGAATCGACCACTTTGTTGATGCTCAAAAGTGGATAGCAATCCTTCGGAGTAGTCTTGTTTAAGTTAGTGAAGTTGACACACATTCAACATTTGCTAGAGGCTTTGGGGCCAAAACGACATTAGCCAGCCAGGTTGGGTAGAGGACTATATGGAAATGTTTAGTCCTCCAATGATTTGCTCTTTGATCACCACTTGCTCTGCCAAAGCATGCTTTTTTTTTTTTTTGCTACTGGATCAACTTGAAAGAGGGATCTAAAGTGAGCTAGTACATCACTTTGTTCTTGGAAGCCCGAGTAGATCATCATTGTACCACGCCAAGATATGGATATACTATAAAAGGAAATTCTTATATTAATCTTGAAATTCTAGAGAAAGGTTTATCCCGATCTTGGGTTGGATCATTTTGCAGGAAAATAGGCAATAGCTCCCCTTTAGGTTAGCTTGTTGTTGCCTTCTCTTCCGCAATTCCTTCCCTCGGGATTTAGTTTTGAGCTTTGCAGCCTTAATGGAAATTACATAGCACCTTCTAGCCACGACTTGATCACTTCGAACCTCTTCCACCACACATTTTGTGGAAAATTTCATTTTTTAGTGGTGTGTTGAGGGCACTGCCTTTATCCATTCAAAGATGCCTCAGCCAAAGATGACATTATAGACCGCCATCCCTTTTACCATGATGAAGTTTTCCATAATAGTAATGACTTTGGGGGGGTTCCTAGGGTAAGTAGTGGTAGGCTTATCGCCCCCTATAGGATAGGTGGGTTGGCCATTAAATCTGCATAGGGGATAGGATTCGATGGATTTTCACCCATCTCCGAGAAATAATCATAAGATAAGACATTCGCTATCATTATCCACGAGGACTCTTTTTTACGTCATAGTGGTTTATAGTTGCTGATATCACAAGTGCATCATCATATGGGGCCTTCGTCCCTTCCAGGTCTTCTTTAGAGAAGGTAACGACTTATGCTCGAGTGGCGAGACAATTAAACTGCTTGGCTCCTTCTCCTGGTTGGCTCACTAGGCATGACATTTTCTCCCTCTGTGAATGTCTTCTCTTGGAGATGATCTTCTTGAGACAATGTTGATGTGCACGTCATAGAGACGATTGTCGATTTCCATGGGGGATCTCGAGGGGCGTCATGTCTATTGACCACGTACTTAGCCAGATGCCCTTGTGGATGTGACCTTGATTTCATCTTTGATGTGCTTGTAGTCGTTGGTGTAGTGGCCATGATCTCCATGGAACTAACAATGCTTTCATGCATTGTGATGTCATGGGTTGGAATTCATAGGCTCAAGTCAATAGAGAAGGTTCGAGTCTTTGATCTCCTGATAGATCTCGTAAACTAGAGTCACTAGAGGTGTAATGACCCGACCTCCCGGACCCCGCCAGGGTCCTGAGGGTTGCGCTGCCACCCACGGATCCGAAGATCCGGAAGGGTTAGAATAAATAGTCTAGTGAGATATGCAATGAATTCAAATAACTATAATAATTATGTACAATATACAAGGGTCTGTACAACGCGTCCCAAGCAAAAGCACAGGTACAAGAAAGAAGGTGCAGTCATACCCTGAGAACTTGCAAAACACAACTCTCAGCTCACTCGGCTACAAGAGCTCACAACACTCGCTCTCACTACTGCTGACAACACACAGCGCCACAGTCGCCTCTGCAACCCGTCTGACACCAAGCTCCCGTGACGACGAGCCCCTAGCTGAAGGAAGTAGGGGGGGGGGGGTGAGCCTCGCGAACAAGGCCCAGTAGGATTACCAGTCCCTCACCGGCCAGAGCAGCAGGAACTCCGAAAACAAGAAACTACACTAGAAAACTGTAAGTGAGGAACACCTACAGCAGGGTACTACTAAGCCGGGAGAAGAACAGCGCAATGCCACCCACCAACCAAGGTCGGGCCACACACACAACCCCCGCAGAAATCAACGGAGTCAGGCACAGAGCGGAAGCAACCTCGGCACGGCACACCTGCCGAGACTACGAAACAACCAAGTGAGATCGATGTCTCACCTCAAGCACGGCCACCTCAGACCTCCATAGGGTCGAGGGCCCACAAGTAGAACCATCCCGGACCCCAGATACACCGCAAGGTTGGAAGCCACACACCCGGTGCTACTGCGGACTGGCACCCAAGAACGGAACTACGGTACCGAGAGGAAACCGAGCGGGACCACTAGAAGCACGGGTCAGCCCATGGCCAGACCAACGACGCCCATGGAAACTAGGCACGGCCAGGCTATAACCGTCGTGCATGCTAGGGCAACGGATAACACTTGGAAACGTCGTAAGGAAACGCCGTCACAACAACAGCAACCAAGACACCGCCACTAGCAGCCAAGAGGGGAACCCGTAGTCCACACGCTCTGCTCGCTAGCCTAGCTCCTGCCTCCGCCCCCGCGGAAGGGCGAGATAGAGCCACCACAGAAACACACAATGCACGCAACACCGCAGCCTGGCCAAGCTGCGGCCCCACGCTTGACTCCCTACGCGGCTCCGGAACCAACGTAGAGCGAGGCAGTGAGACAAAGGACTGTCTGGTCTACGCCAGGAAAGCAACTCCGAACCCCTCGACGTCCCAGACCCAGACAAGAGAGCTCTACAAATGACTCAGCGCCCCTGTCCAACCTCGTTTTCCCCTCAGCTCCAGAGTCTGCCCTGTCGGCTGCCAACTCGAGCACACTCGTAGCCCAGAGAACTCCCTCAACAGGCTCCCGAGGATGGGTGGTCCCAGACAACGAAGACAACCTCTGAACGGGACAAGCCCTCAAGTGCAAGCATCGAGCGAACAGGCGGGGCAGCACAACAAAAACCACGCCGAACTGCTTGCTTGTAGCACACGACAAGCCCAGCGAGCACGAGGCACGCACAGACCCCCAGAGGGCCGTCGGCCAACCAAACACGCACGGAAAAGTCGGAGTCCTTTGAACACTACCACACAACACGGAAACTCGTCGCTCTGCTAATAATCGATTGACCGCCAGTCAATGATTATTAGACAGACGCGACCCTCCTGGCACCCCTTCCAGGACACAGCCACGAAGGTTTCACCTTCGGTCACTTAACGCAGGGAGGAAAAAAGGAAACGCCGCTCTCCCTACTAGAAGGTCCTAAGGGCAAGGCCTGACCTGGGGCACACGCCGACACACAACCAGGCCCACGGAAACACCCGAGGCAACACAGGTACTGTTGCGACCCCTAACACCATCGCGACACCATCGCGACGGGAAGGGCACCGCGACAGCCCTTGTTGCGACCGGGGAAGGCGTCGCGACAGCAACCCTGTCGCGACTTGGAAACGCGCCGCGACAGCAATCCTGTCGTGACCCGTCGCGATAAGGTCGCGCCCGAGCGGGCCGACGTCTCCTCTGATGTCGCGACGTGCTGAGCCGTCGCAACACCAGTAGGGAGGAAGACCAATGGGATCCTCAATCCTGGGCCACCCACAAACCATACAAGCATGCACACACGGAGGAGGGGAGCATGGGGAAAGTAGTAAAGCTAACTAACCCCGAGGGGCTCCCAATCCACCGGATCGAGAAGGGCACAAGAAATCTCTACCTTTCACGAAGAACGAACCCCAATGGGGCCCTTCACGTCGGTTGGCCACCTCCTCCTCGCTCCACGCAAGGTCCACGACGCCACGGCACCACGCACAGCCCTCCTCCTCGCTTGAAACACTCAAAGGGAGAGGGGGAGGAGGAGCACCGTCGGAGGGAGAGGGAGAAGGGAAGAAGAAGAGAGAGAGGGGGAAGGGGTAGCCGGCCAGGCCTTAAGCCCCCGGCACCCAGAACGTGACGGACTGCCCCATCGCGTTAACAACCTTAACGCGACGGATCCACAGACCGCAATAAGAACGTGCCCCCATGGGCACCGCGGACAACACGACAGGCCGTTATTGACACACCTGCCACTCTAACAGGCGTCAGACGGCCGAAGCGACATAAAGCAGTCGCGACCCGTTGACCGGGCGCAACATGAAGATGCGACAGAGAGCCAGGGCACGACCAGAACGCGACCCCAAGCTCGTCGCGACACGGATGACTGTCGCATCGGACACCTCGTGTTGAGCAACTACCCCTAAGTCTTTAAATAATAATGATTTTGCTATGACAAATCTTTAAATATATATTTTGCTTCTACCATGAAAAATCCCTAAATATGTATTTTCCATAATATAGATATATCACAAAAATTTCTAGACAGATTCAATGCCCAAAATTTCTAAGGCACAGACTATCTCTATAGCCTACTGAATTCGACTGATGTATTCGCTAATTTGACTCATTCAGAAGCTCAGCCACAAGTCTTGAAAATCTTTCTAAGTCCGCAACGTTACACTGTATTCGACTCATACAGTCGAATGTCTTTTACACTGTATTCGACTCATGACTTCGACTCATACAGTCGAATGTCTTTTACACTGTATTCGACTCATGACTTCGACTCATACAGTCGAATGTCTTTTACACTGTATTCGATTCAAGACTTCGACTCACAGTTAAACATCATTCGACTCACCACCTCGACTCATAGTCTTACACTACATTCGCTGATGGTTGCTCTATTGCAGTCGATTTACATAGTTCCTACTGTAGTCCAATCATGCTTACTTCTTAAGTCGAAATCCTATTCTATTGCATTCGACTATACTGTTAGTTGTGTACTTGTACCTTGTCAGTTCTATCTGTAAGGAAATATTTCTATTAGTTCTTGTTGAATCTTAAACTTAAGTATAAAATCAGTGACAAATTTCATGATCATTATTTTAATATATTTCTTCTGACGAAATTCAGTACATTCGAAATTATGCAAAACATTCTTTGCAATTTATTTCTAGTCTTACAGTCTTAGTGTCCTTTGCCTCAATCTATATCTTCTAAGAGACGCAAAGCATTTATGTAAGTTTCAGACGCATGGCTTCTGACCATCTCATACCACTGACAGACCCATACTTTACCTTTTTGTCTATCTGCTTTATTTTCTAAAATGACTAAAAATACTAGGTTCCATACTGTTTGTTGTACTCCACTGACCCACCTACCACAAAGGTATGGAGATGCTTTTATCTTTGTCTTGTCCTTGCTAAACAGGCATTTATTGGAGCACATGTCTGGCATGGGTTGCTCAGCTCAAGACTTTAAATAGCTTATCTTCTAGCTATGGCAACTGCTCCTATTTCTGAAGACCTGGAAAGAGACAAAATTCATGGCCCTTCGGATAAAACTTCCAAGATCCAAAGGATCCCCAAGACTATCTCCAACGGCTAAGAACACAACAGCCATCTTACTCCAACGGCTATCTTCTCCAAACGGCTAGTTTTTGAAGACTATAAAAAAAGGAAGAAAGCTCTTGAAGAAACACAAGACACATAGTGTTCAAGACAATTCCTTGAAAGCTCATCTTGCATTCTTCAAGCTCTCTCAAAGCCTTCCTGCTCAAGTTCTTATTTGAGAGAATCTCTTCAGAAATTCCTGTTCTGAAGATCTGTCTTTTGGGTGGCAACTATATTGCTTTTACTTCAAAGTCCACCCAAGTAGCTTTAGCTAGGATTTAGATTGAACTCCTTATCTTTCAATCCTGCTGGAAAGTGTGTGTTCTGTGCTCATTCTTGAGGCAAACACACAAGAGTTTCTTCCTTCATTTCTGTTGTAATTTCTGCATAAGTTTGATTATGCATTGCTCCTCTTGTGAAGGGAAGGCCTTGGTATAAGGCAGTCTTGTTTACCCCTGTTTTAGGGAAGACTTGCTTTGGAGCAAGTGGGTGTTGTAATTTCCTCTCAAGGGTGAGAGAAGGCCAAGTTGATTGGCAGTTTAGTGAAATCTCAAGTGGTTGGCTTGAGGACTGGATGTAGGACATCCATGTAGAAAGGGCCGAACCAGGATAGATCTCTTGTGCAATTTTCTGTGTGATTATTTTCCGCCAAGTTCACACTCGAATCACACACACCACACCAAGTACTAACACATCTACTTAGTGTTGTGTTTTTCAGAAGAGATTTGAAAAGTTAGAAAGTCCTATTCACCCCCCCTCTAGGACTGTGAACCTGCCATTTCGATCCAACACCCCGATGCGACACTAACGCATCGTCCAGCCTGGACACGTTAGTCGCCAGTCATCCCACGACACCAGACGGAAGCTGGGAAACCGGGTCTTACAAGAGGAGTATAGCACTTGAACTTCTCAGGCAGCTCCTTTTTATCACCTTTGCAACTTTTTTTTCTTTCTCTGGCTAACAAGGCTAATCATATTTTCATTTCCTTTTCTCCTCCTTTCCCTATCCAAAGCTATTTCGACAGGTGGTCAAGACATCTTCACACTCAGCGTGACATAATGCTAATGTGATGAGGTCAGCGAGGGTGGTAGGATCGTGGAGAACAAATTTGCACAAAAGCCCTTCATCCCATGTTCCCCTAGTTAGGGCAGTGATTGTAGATGCAATGTCGAGGTGGAGAATGCGATGGGCTTCTAATTTAAAGCATTTGATATAAGCCTGGAGCTTCTCCTTGGGGGCCCATTTGAGAGCTAGCAACCTACAAATGACCTTGGTGGGCCATTTCCAATGAAGCTTTCCTTAAAGGATTTGCCCAAACTACCAAAAAGTGGAGATCCTCCCTAGTGTGAAGATCCAGAACCATGCTTGGGTGCACCAAGGTGGTGGTGATGGCCTTGCATTTTATGAAATGTGAGGCCCATTGCAGGGTCATCAGAGCATCGAAGCTATTGAAATGATATGAAAGATCATCCAAACTGTCATAGAATTTCAGAAGTAGAAGTTGGAGTCTTAACGGTAACTCTGTTTCCAACATCTCTTGAGAAAATGGGATTGCTCCTCATTAACATTTATCATGAGGTTCTATCTTTCCTTCTGTAGAGCCTGAAGCAAATGCTCCTACTAAAAAAAATGCCACTAGAATTCCTAAAGCTGAAGAGTCAGCTCCAAATGGGTAAGTGAGTTGGTTGAAAACATGTTTCCCCTTATGGGGGAAGCTTATAGAAAATTCTCTCCCCCTGGTTGTCTGGCAACAGAGTAGTAGCATTAGCGAGAGGTGGTGTTTGCTACCGAGCATTGTTCGTCCTTCCTTGCAGATTATTGGAGGCTTCTTGATCTTCATGGTGGGGAGGGGGATGGGATGGCCCACCCACTTCGTTCCTGATGATTCAACCATCTTCTATAGTGAAGCGACCGCTCGCTGTTCATCGTGATGCCTCACCATGATGATGTACTAACTAGGATTGATGGGAGAATTCCCTCCTCATGGCCTAGGCCATCATCAATATGATGAGCGTGTCTAGTTTGGCATTGCTGGGGGTGTTAGAGTTTGTTGGAGGAGGCTATATCTCTTGGACGGGCTATGACCCTTAGGCAACTTGAAGAAGGGGAGCATCGACTCCCATATTTTGGGTAGCTCTAGCATCTTGGGAGGCTCTAACCATGGATTAAGAGGTTGATGAGGCCTCATTCCCTTAAGTGTTGGCCATCGAAGACTTCACCTTGTCACCGTTTGCCCTCTTGATGCACCATAATGGTTTTCATTCAGATTTTCCACAGACGGCTCCAAATAAAGAGGCTCGATCTCGTACCCTATCGTAGACTGTTGAATGTACAGAGAAAAACCTAATGAGAGGAACACACCTTATCTTCTCATGAGTGGGTCTGCAAGAGAGACCAAAGATTAGGGGTCTTAGGGGCTCCTAGGGAAAATCCTCTGATGTTTAAGTTAGTAAGATGCAAGAACAAAAAGTAAGAAGGGGAAGAGAGGCTTGGAGGATACCAAATTACTCTTCACCATTCTGAGAGTCTGGGATGCACTTGATTGTTCTGAAGGGAGATCCTTGGAATTATATAGCTACGAATTCCTTTATCGATTCCGCCAAGGTTAGACAGAGGAGAGGAATATTAGGAGATGTGCTCTTTAGATAATAGTCCTTATCCATGTCCAATAATCTATTATGAACTTTGAATAGATCATGTATAATTTTTATTCTTATCTTAATCTCTCTGTGTCCTACAGTTTAACAATATGGCTTGTCGGGAATTCACTTGTTGTTATATTAGGTAAGAATCTGATCAAACTGAATCTCCTTATGGCCTCGAGGATATCCCTAGAATAGGGTTGTCGACCTCCAAATAAAGATCAGACAATCTAGAGCGTTGATGTTATTGGGCACCTTTCCTACCTAGCGCTCTTCCGAAGGAAATCCCTCGATAGCTTTCCAGTTGCTTAGGATATGTTGTTGTGCAGTTTTCTCTGAACTCAGAGATCCTTTCACATGGGTGTTGATCTAAGGCTTGATGGAACTTTTGAGGCTCTATTGGTTGGGCTTTCGGAAAATAGGTCCTGAGTGTTTATTGGGCTATTATCTCCCGAGCCGAGGCACATTTTGTGAGCCTTTTGGTAGTTAAATTATTAGGCCACAATTTTCCCCTCCCCATATATTCGTGTTAATTAGTTCATATGGCAATCAAACAAG
>CM024765.1:34620397-34703806 GCA_014218235.1 Colocasia esculenta | reverse complement strand
GCGCCCCTGTCGCGTTTCGAAAAAAGCGTCGCGACACCTCCATCGTCGCATTCTCAGGTACGCCTTCCTTCTCTTTTCTTTTCCAAGGTAGTCAGACCTCCACGTCTACATCTCTGAGGCGATTACCCTGGTGGCGATCACGGTCAGTTCCTAATCCCTACACTCTTAATTTTAATTCAAAAGGGGATACCAATCCCGTGATTACAAGGAGTAGGTACATACATTATGAATTCATCGTTATGCCTTTTGGTCTAACCAATGCTCTTGCAGCCTTTATGCAACTCATGAACAGCATATATCGGCCATACCTTGACAAGTTCGTGGTCGTCTTCATCGATGATATTCTCATTTATTCAAAGACCAAAGAGGAGCATGAAGAACACCTGAAGATTGCACTGCAAGTCTTGCGAGACAACAGACTGTACGCAAAGCTTAGCAAGTGTGAATTCTGGCTCGAAGAAGTATCCTTCTTGGGCCATGTCATCTCAAAGGACGGCATCTCTGTTGATCCCTCCAAAGTCGAAGTTGTACTCAATTGAGAGAGACCAACCAGCGTCACCGAGATAGGAAGCTTCTTAGGACTGGCTGGCTATTACAGGCAGTTCATTAAGGACTTCTCAAGGATCGCCATTCCTCTCACGCATCTGACACGAAAGGAGAATCCATACTCCTTGAGTAAAGAGTGTGAGAAAAGTTTCCAAACTCTCAAAGACTGTCTTACCTCAGCACCTGTTCTTGCTCTGCCAATAGAGGGAGAAGGGTTCTCTGTCTACACGATGCCTCAGGAATCGGGCTAGGTTGTGTACTAATGCAAAAGGAGAAAGTCACCACCTACTCTTCTCGACAACTGAAGACTCATGAAGTCAACTACCCCGTGCATGATCTTGAGTTGGCTGCTGTGGTCTTCGCCTTGAAAATCTAGAGACATTACCTCTACGGAGAAACGTTCACTGTCTACTCAGACTATAAAAGTCTGAAGTATTTATTCTCTCAGAAAGAACTCAACATGAGACAGAGAAGATGGCTAGAATATCTGAAGGATTTCAACTTCAACATCCAATACCATCCAGGCAAGGGTAACGCCGTGGCTGATGCTCTTAGTAGAAAGCCGATGGCATGTGTTTCAAGTCTAGCCCTTGGTGAGATGCAATACTAGAACAATTCGCAAGGTTAGACTTAAATATTGAACATAGGGATGATCGAGTCTTGGTTGCCAATATCAAGTTTCAATCTAATTTTCTAGAGGAAATCAAAGCTCAACAAGATGATGATCCATTCTTAGTTCGCGTCCAAGAAACTTTAGCCGAAAGACCGAACTTTGCCATGACTGAGGATGGAAGGCTAGTATTTCAAGGGAGGACATGTGTCCCCGACAATGAAGAACTAAAGAGGAAGCTAATGGATGAAGCTCACAAGACAAAGTACACTATTCATCAAGGAGGTACCAAAATGTATCAAGACATGAAAAGAACATTTTGGTGGCCGAACATGAAGAGAGAGGTAGCCGAGCATGCTGCTCACTGCCTTACTTGCCAACAAGTAAAAGCGGAACACTTGTGCCCTGCTGGTGTACTCAGACTGCTAGATATTCTAGAATGGAAATGGGAAAGCATTGGCATGGATTTCATCATGGGCTTACCCAAGACTCGTGGTGGACTCGACGCCATATGGCTTATTGTAGACCGATTAACCAAATCTGCCCACTTCCTAGCCATAAAGAGTAAGTGGTCAGTGGAGGTACTAGCTGCCTTATATGTCAAGGAGATTGTAAGACTACATGGCATTCCATCATCTATTGTTTCGGATCGAGATCCGAGATTTACATCTCATTTTTGGAAAGGATTGCAAGGTGCACTGGGTACTAAACTCAACTTTAGTACCACGTTCCATCCACAAACTAATGGGCAAACTGAAAGAACCAACCAAATAGTGGAATACATGTTGAAAGCTTGCACTATAGACTTCCAAGGATATTGGAACGAACATCTATCTCTTATTGAGTTCGCCAAAACAACAGTTACCAAGCGAGTATCAAGATGGCACCGTTCGAAGCACTCTACGGAAAGAATTGTAGATCTCCTACATGCTGGAACGAGGTTGGAGAACAGCAATGGCTAGGCCCAGACATGGTGCAACGTACCACAAAGGACATACAAGTGATTAGAGACCGGCTTAAGACTGCTCAGTCTAGACAAAAGAGCTATGCCGACAAAAGAAGGCGGGACCTAGAATTTCAAGTCGGTGATCATGTGTTCTTAAAAGTGTCACCTACACGTGGCATCCAAAGATTTGGAGTGAAAGGAAAGCTCAGCCCTAGATTCATTGGTCCTTTTGAAGTACTCGAAAGGATTGGAGAGGTTGCATACCGACTGGCATTGCCATCGGATCTGGCATGTGTACACTATGTTTCCATGTCTCCATGCTCAGGAAGTATGTCTATGACCCTACACACATCATTCGCCACGAGAAGTGGTACTGAACAAGGATGTGACATACGAAGAGAAGCCAGTCAAAATACTGGAATGAAAGATTCAACAGCTCAGGAACCGTCCCATCCACGTGGTTAAAGTCTTATGGAATAACTGCGGAGTGGAAGAAGCCACATGGGAACCAGAAGGAGTCATCAGACGGAGCTACCCCGATCTTTTCGGTAAGACATTCTCTCCTATATGATCATATGAATTTGGGGACCAAATTCTTTTAAGAGGTGGAGGATGTAGCAACCTGGATTTTTCCAAAATTTAAAAATCTAAATAATATTAAAATTTGATAATTGAAATATCAAATAAAAGAAAACTAATTAATTAGAAAATTAAAGAAAAGAGAATTAAATAAAACCCATCAAATGAAAATAAGTAATGGGTTTTATTAAATGGACCCATTAGAAATTAGTGGGCCAAAAATGAGATTTATAAAAAGAGAATAATGGAAAAATACCCTAAATTCGTAACCTAATTATTACCTAATTAGAAAAGGAGAAATTTAATACATTAAATAAGCAAATAGAGTTAGATTTGGAATCTTAAACCTACCCTAATTGATTGGCCACAAATTTGGCTCTCTTCCCAACCCAAACAGGAAGTGGAATGCTTAGAAGGAAAGTAGGAAATAGGAAAACTCGTAATTAATAGGAATTAGACATAAACTAGGAAAGGGAATGAGGAGAAGCTTAAATACTTCTCCTAAACTCTCATGGCTGGCCCTAGCTCATGCGAAGAGGTTGCTGGACTAGGAGGAGAGGCCAAGAGGAGGAGATCTCGTGGGAGAAAGGAGTTCTCAAGCCCTCAACCCAAGTTCTTCAAGTCTTAACCCTAGAAAAGAAAAATGATCAAAGGTAGGCATTCTCACAAGCATAAACCATGAAACTTTTTCTGTAGGATGTCTCCTCTATCAGGAATAAAAGCCCTTTGATTTCATATTTTTCCATCGAGCAAATCTTTAGTTCTCAATTTTCCAAGTTCTGTGAACTTCATGACCCCGAACCCTCTTATTAAATTCATATCTTCATGTATACTCGTCCTCATGCCATGAGATTTTTATTGAAGATTCTGATGGATGTTAGGTTCCTTTTGCCCTGAAAGCCCTAATTTCCATCCACCCTATTATGCGAATTAATTCGTTGATCCCAACTGTACACAGTTCTATGTTCATCATGAATGCTCTTTATTAAACCCTGTTGAAACCTTCATTGCCTTCCGATTCTGATTTACTGGAAGTACCCATGCATGTCTAGATCTGTTTAAAACTAGTTTCATGATTTTTCATGCACTATACAATTTGTTCTTAGTTTTAGAACAACGCTATGTCAAGACGGGAAACTCTTGGACCGTAATTATCACGCCCCGATATTTAGCAGCAGAATAAATACTGGGAGGCGTGAACGATACAAATAGGCGTATCACAATTGAGTAACGTAGAGTAACAATTACATATAACCACACATTTTAGACCATAATAATGTCATCAAAGGTACTCTTTATTCCATTTCAATCTACGAGTTACAACCTTACATAAGGACTCACTGAAAAGAGTTCATTATTCAAATGAAAATATTTCTCTAATACATAGTCTATTCAAATATCTATTCCTAAACTGTCAACTTCTCATATGGCGGTTGCTCATCACTCTTGCCCTGACCATCAGTCTCCTCTGGTTCCTCATCACTACCTGAAAAGGGCAGGATGATAGGGGTGAGCGAACTAGCTCAGTAGGATTTACATCTCAATATCGTGCGGGCACTAATATACGTGATTAACATTTTAATTAGGCAAGATATGAACATGTATATGATGACAATGCATGAAATACTAACAGATTGAATAGCAGAGTAGAACAGATATCATTTCAGATCAAATGTCGAGTTGCATATACAAGAGACAGATATTTTAAGAGTAGAATCGTATCAAAAGATATTTGGCCATATTCAAACAGATATCATGGGTTCACATGATCATACGTATCATATCAAATCTTATCATATCATATCAGATCAAACTTCTCATATCAAACAAAGGCACATTTTCACAATCTTGTGTGTTCGTTGTGCTATGCCAAGCACCAAGAGTCCATACTCCCGCGGTTAATAAGTACGTTGGGGCGCTCCTCCCCAGGATCAGACAGGGCCCCTATTGCACAGGCATTGGTCAAATGGACCGAAGTCCCACGTTGTGCCGAATAAACATATTCATATTATGGCCACAGAGTTTCAATGACAAGCTCATAGAAAAAGGAACATGATCATTCATAGAGTCAAGGTATGACAAATAGCTCAAGAGAACAAAAGGCAGTATAACGACGTATCATGTTCCTAATCCATTAATGTCTTGACATGAGGATGTTTCTAAAGACAGATCGTATGCAGGACATGTGCTTTCTATCTCCAGGGTACTTCATGGTATAGCCAGCTCGGCATCTATGTGGAAATCCATAGAGAGCGGAGACTTACAAAGGTCTTAAGGAAAAGGTCGCTAATCTACCAATTCAGAATAACCGGTAGAGAGCTCCCAATTCCCCAAGAAGGGTGTGCCTACTCGTGCAATGTGTAAGTGACGAGTCACGGACCTTTCCTAGCATGTATGCATATGGACAAATAATTAATGGAACACCGGAAAGCATATAACTATTGAAACTCATATGCAAATCATGATATTAACTTCACTAACAAGTCCATACTAACATGTATTCATCCCCATATTCACAACAAATTCTTATCATTTCAATTGACAATAGGCAAGATCACAAGATAATCCAATGAACATAAGGACAATCACAATTACACATTAGAATCATATTCGTATCATTACTATTTTTCAATGGGTTGATTTCTTTTAGGTCCATGCATACTATATAACATAATGCACATGCTAATAGACATCATGTAATGATCAGACCCCAGATATGCAATTTTTTTGCAAGGGTAGTGTCGACACACCCCTTACTGGTGTCGACACAATGCTTCAAACACAAGGCAAAATAATGCATAACTGGTCAAGTAGTGTCGACACTAGATCAAGTAGTGTCGACACTAGAGACAGCTCCCAGAAACCTATTGTGCTAGTATGGGACAGTGTGTCGACACTAGATCAAGTAGTGTCGACACTAGAGGCCTTCCCAGAACACCTTTTGGGCTAATTTGGGACAGTGTGTCGACACTAGATCAGGTAGTGTTGACACTAGAGGCCTTCCATAAAACATATAGGTCAAGGGTAACCCAAAAACACATCTCATGTAGCGATTTACTTACCCCTCTTATACCTCTCTAATGAATGACACTTAGATAAAACGTTCAACACGAAATATGACGAGGACAACTAGTAGAAGAACTTTTATGTTGGGGGTTTGATCTAATTTGGTCTCAAATCCTGAGAAAGATATGAAGAACATAAAGCTAAGTGCAGTCTGAAATCGCAGTATCATGCAGTGACTCTCTTACCATGCTTATAACTCTCTAACGAAAGACTTTTGGACAAAACGTCCAACATAAAAGATGATCGTGCTACAAGTAGAAGAACTTTCATAAAGGAAGTTTAGTCTAATTCGGTGTCAAATCGTGTGCATAATAAGAAGAACGGGAAAAGCCCTAACTGTGCGAGACTAGGGACAACTACGAATACACAATATATACTCCATGAAAATTAGTCAAATCAAGTGCAATGAACCTAGACTCGAAGAACTACATGATGGTGTTGGTTTTCTTTAATCTTGGCCTGAGAACACCTACCTTTGAATGCTAATAACTCTCTGCAGATTTCTGGGTTGATGCAGAGCGAGATTGAGGAAGACCACGTTTTCCCCAGCCGTTCTCCACACCTCCAGTGCTCCAAACTTGCTGCTCACGACCCCAACTTTTTGCTAACCCTTCCCTAAAAGTTTTGTGAGGAGTTCTTTTAGTGTTAGGGTTCTAATTCATGTCCCAATGGAACTAGGAAAGGGGGCTGCGAATTCTGCTTCCTACGTTTTAAAATCTGGGATTCTCTCACCCAAAGGAGGTAGCAAAGGTTTAAGAAACCATCTCTTAGGGTTGGGTCCGATTTTGGCTTACCTTACATGACTAATCACCCTAATTTTAACCCTAAATTGCCCTCCCTAATATTGCATAATTACATACACGAATTTCTGAGTATTTTCTTGTCCAAATTTTTATCCTTGGGCCAAATGTGCTTCATTGGCCCGATCTTGTTAATGGGTCATTAAATACATGGTGTTGGAAGTCTCTCCAATATGTTTATTTAATTTATGGTTGGGTTATTTTTCCGTGTTAACAATTTTCCGACTTAGTTTCCTAATTCGGGTAACTTGGTCACATGTGATATATACTCGGCCAATCAGATTTTCCGTTGCACGAATTCCTTCGTGGAACGCTTAGGGATAATATTTAGGGTTGGTTTATAATTTTTACGGAATTTTCTGATGTGTTTTCTCACGTACGATAGTGGTACGTAAGTTCTATTATTCCGATAATACGGAAGTTATTTATTTATTAATTTCATACTTGAATTTGTTCATGGGTCTTACGTTGTCCATTGATCCGATTTTTTATGACTATCCCCAATATTTTTTGGAGTCCACCATAAATTTCTCATTTAGTTTATGATCTCATTTTATACATCTAATAATGGGTTGTCCAACTTATTTCCTAATTACGATAAGAAGTCACACTAACTCTTAAATATATCCCAAATGACTTTTATTGACCCAAAATTCTTAATAGATCATTAGAGGATATTTTGAAGTCCATCTATGATTTGTATTTAATTTTCTGACTCATCTAAGTATGTGTGATAATGATTTCCTGACTTATCCCTGATTACGATACTCAGTCGCAAAACGCCTTAAACTTGGGCCATCCATTTTCTTTGCATGAATTTCTCTGTGGGTCATTAGGGAGTATTATTTAGAGTTGAACTATGGTTTTTATGAAATTTTCTAATGGGGTTTTTTTGTATGTATGATATGACACGTGCATTGTTTTGCTATTGCACGAATATTGAATTTATCATTTTCGATTTATTTCTAATTTTCCAATTACCGAATTTTCGGGGTGTTACATCCTCCCCCACTTAAAAGAATTTGGTCCCCAAATTCACATGTGTTTACGGGCTGGACTTACAGGGAATCAAATTGTGGATTGCTAATAATAATGATTGATTGGTGATGTAACTTCAGGGTCAAATAAAAGCGAGTTAGAAAGAATACCTCTCTCATACCTCCTTCTTTGGTTTGTTCTGCCATTTATTCCTTGAGCTTGATTTCTCGTTAGGGCAATCATTAACCTTGTGGTCTTGGCTACCACAACAGAAACACTTGCTTTGAAATTTCCAGCACTCCTCAGACCGATGATTTATTCTGTTGCAATGCTAGCATCTTTCTACAGGAGCGGGAATTAGTTTCTTATTGCACTTCTTGCACTTCTTTCTCTTGTGCGATCTATTACTGTTGGTGGGCCGTTTCTCTCTAGCTATGGGTTTGGAGCTTCTGTGGTTGTGATTTGTTCTTTCTCATTATTTTCGCCAACTCCTTTGTCATCAATAGACCTTTCCTTCCCATTGGTATCTCCCTTAGCCATTATTAGGGCATCCTCTAACAGTTGAGCAGCTCGTCGTAGTGTTTGGTTAATCTTTGGACCGATCTTTGTCCGTCCATAGATGGTGTAGGTATATCCTCCATTGCTGTTTATTTAAGTTCCTTCAAAACAACTATCACACGGTCAGTCTTCTTTACTCCTTGTTGATGCCTTGTAACTTACAATATTTAGTTATTAATAAAATTTTGGACTAAGCCCAAGTTTCTCCCCAATCTCACCAGGTAGGTACAAGTTCTTGACACAAGCTGAGGGTTATAATGACACTTATCCTATCATTCCTGATTGCCTAGGACTTAGGGGAAAGCCCGGCTCGCTCGACAGCCATTAAGATATTAAGTACCTTCAAGATATTAATATAAGTCAGTCATCTAAATATATCACATGTGACTTCTATTCCCATGGTTCTACCCAAGCTCACATTAGGTACGACAGATTTTGACTCGTGTGATCTAGTTTCATCCTATGTTCCTATTCCCTTGGACCCTAAAGTTTAGGGCTTTGATACCAACTGTCACGCCCCGATATTTAGCAGCAGAATAAATACCGGGAGGCGTGAACGATACAAATAGGCGTATCACAGTTGAGTAACGCAGAGTAACAATTACATATAACCACACATTTCATACCATAACAATGTCATCAAAGGTACTCTTTATTCCATTTCAATCCACTAGTTACAACCTTACATAAGGAGGACTCACTGAAAATAGTTCATTATTCAAATGAAAATATTTCTCTAATACATAGTCTATTCAAATATCTATTCCTAAACTGTCAACTCATCATATGGCGGTTGCTCATCACTCTTGCCTGACCCATCAGTCTCCTCTGGTTCCTCATCACTACCTGAAAAGGGCAGGATGATAGGGGTGAGCGAACTAGCTCAGTAGGATTTACATCTCAATATCATGGCGGGCACTAATATACGTGATTAACATTTTAATTAGGCAAGATATGAACATGTATATGATGACAATGCATGCAATACTAACAGATTGAATAGCAGAGTAGAATAGATATCATTTCAGATCAAATGTCGAGTTGCATATACAAGGGACATATATTTTAAGAGTAGAATCGTATCAAAAGATATTGGCCATATTTAAACAGATATCATGCGTTCACATGATCATACGTATCATATCAAATCTTATCATATCATATCAGATCAAACTTATCATATCAAACAAATGCACATTTTCACAATCTTGCATGTTCGTTGTGCTATGCCAAGCACCAAGAGTCCATACTCCCGCGGTTAATAAGTACGTTGGGGCGCTCCTCCCCAGGACCAGACAGGGCCCCTATTGCACAGGCATTGGTCAAATGGACCGAAGTCCCACGTTGTGCCGAACAAACATATTCATATTATGGCCACAGAGTTTCAATGACAAGCTCATAGTAAAAGGAACATGATCATTCATAGAGTCAAGGTATGACAAATAGCTCAAGAGAACAAAAGGCAGTATAACGACGTATCATGTTTCGTAATCCATTAATGTCTTGACATGAGGATGTTTCTAAAGACAGATCGTATGCAGGACATGTGCTTTCTATCTCCAGAGTACTTCATGGTACAGCCAGCTCGACATCTATGTGGAAATCCATAGAGAGCGGAGACTTACGAAGGTCTTAAGGAAAAGGTCGCTAATCTACCAATTCAGAATAACCGGCAGAGAGCTCCCAATCCCCAAGAAGGGTGTGCCTACTCGTGCAATGTGTAAGTGACGAGTCACGGATCTTTCCTAGCATGTATGCATATGGACAAATAATAATGGAACACGGAAAGCATATAACTATTGAAACTCATATGCAAATCATGATATTAACTTCACTAACAAGTCCATACTAACATGTATTCATCCCCATATCACAACAAATTCTTATCATTTCAATTGACAATAGGCAAGATCACAAGATAATCCAATGAACATAAGGACAATCACAATTACACATTAGAATCATATTCGTATCATTACTATTTTTCAATGGGTGATTTCTTTTAGGTCTATGCATACTATATAACATCATGCACATGCTAATAGACATCATGTAATGATCAGACCCCAGATATGCAATTTTTTGCAAGGGTAGTGTCGACACACCCTTACTGGTGTCGACACAATGCTTCAAACACAAGGCAAAATAATGCAGAACTGGTCAAGTAGTGTCGACACTAGATCAAGTAGTGTCGACACTAGAGACAGCTCCCAGAAACCTATTGTGCCAGTATGGGACAGTGTGTCGATACTAGATCAAGTAGTGTCGACACTAGAGGCCCTCCCAACACCTTTTGGGCTAATTTGGGATAGTGTGTCGACACTAGATCAGGTAGTGTTGACACTAGTCCCAGAAAACATATAGGTCAAGGGTAACTGAAAACACATCTCATGCAGCGATTTACTTAACCCTATTATACCTCTCTAACAATTGACATTTAGATAAAATGTTCAACATGAAATATGACGAGGACAACTAGTAGAAGAACTTTGATGTTGGGGGTTTGATCTAATTCGGTCTCAAATCTGCAGAAATATATGAAGAAAATAAAGCTATGTGCAGCCCGAAAATGCAGTATCATGCAGTGACTCTCTTACCATGCTTATAAGTCTCTAAGAAAAGGCTTTTGGATAAAATGTACAACATAAAAGATGATCATGACTACAAGTAGAAACTTTCATGAAGGAAGTTTAGTCTAATTAGGTGTCAAATTACATGCATAATAAGAAGAATGGGAAAAGCCCTAACTGTGCGAGACCTAGGGACAACTACAAATACACAATGTATACTCCATGAAAATTAGTCAAACCAAGTGCAAATGAACCTAGACTCGAAGAACTACATGATGGTGTTGGTTTTCTTTAATCTTGGCCCGAGAACACCTACTTTGAATGCTAATAACTCTCTGCAGATTTCTGGGTTGATGTAGAGCGAGATTGAGGAAGAGCACGTTTTCCCCAGCCGCCCTGCACACCTCCAGTGCTCCAAACTTGCTGTTCACGACCCAACTTGTTGCTAACCCTTCCCTAAACGTTTTTTGAGGAGTTCTTATAGTGCTAGGGTTCTAATTCATGTCCCATGGAACTAGGAAAGGGGGCTGCGAATTCTGCTTCCTACTTTCCAAAATCTGGGATTCTCTCACCCAAAGGAGGTAGCAAAGGTTTAGGAAACCACCTCTTAGGGTTGGGTTCGGTTTTGGCTTACCTTACATGACTAATCACCCTAATTTTAACCCTAAATTGCCCTCCCTAATTATTGCATACTTAAATACACGAATTTCTGAGTATTTTCTTGTCCAATTTTTTATCCTTGGCCAAATGTGCTTCATTGGCCCGATCTTGTTAATGGGTCATTAATACATGGTGTTGGAAGTCTCTCCAATATGTTTATTTAATTTATGGTTGGGTTATTTTTCCGTGTTAACAATTTTCTGACTTAGTTTCCTAATTCGGGTAACTTGGTCACATGTGATATATACTCGGCCAATCAGATTTTTCGTTGTACGAATTCCTTCGTGGAACGCTTAGGGATAATATTTAGGGTTGGTTTATAATTTTTACGGAATTTTCTGATGTGTTTTCTTACGTACGATAGTGGTACGTAAGTTCTATTATTCCGATAATACGGAAGTTATTTATTTACTAATTTCATACTTGAATTTGTTCATGGGTCTTATGTTGTCCATTGATCCGATTCTTTTATGGACTATCCCCACATATTGTTTGGAGTCCACCATAAATTTCTCATTTAGTTTATGATCTCATTTTATACACCTAATAATGGGTTGTCCAACTTATTTCCTAATTACGATAAGAAGTCACACTAACTCTTAAATATATCCCAAATGACTTTTATTGACCCAAAATTCTTGATGGATCATTAGAGGATATTATTTGAAGTCCATCTATGATTTTTATTTAATTTTCTGACTCATCTAAGTATGTGTGATAATGATTTCCTAACTTATCTTCTGATTACGATACTCAGTCGCAAAACACCTTAAACTTGGGCCATCCGATTTTCCTTTGCATGAATTTCTCTGTGGGTCATCAGGGAGTATTATTTAGAGTTGAACTATGGTTTTTATGAAATTTTCTAATGGGTTTTTTGTATGTATGATAATGACACGTGCATTTTTTTTGCTATTGCACGAATATTGAATTTATCATTTTCGATTTATTTCTAATTTTCCAATTACCGAATTTTTGGGGTGTTACAGTAATCCAAGACATGTTTGATTCCTGTCGGACTCGGGCACAGACCACCAGAACACGACGGCCCGATAGGCCGCGTTCTGTGGTCTGGTCGCTACAGTCTGCCAGTCATGTTCTGAACGCGACAACCAGCGCCGTCGCGATCGATGTGCCTGGCCTGAACGGTTTGTCGCATTCCTTATAGGTCCCTGTCGCGTTCTGACCACCTGTCATGATCGACCCGTCGCGATCCATTCAAACACCTGTCGCGATCTACCCTATACCCGTCGCGACCCTTACTAGGGTGCATCGCGTTCACAAGATTTTTGCAGAAAACCCCTGATTTGCAATGCTCTAATTGCCTATTGTGCTTATACCCTTTTATCCCAGTTATACCCATAGTAATTTTACTTAATATAAATTGTACATTTCTATGTGATTTAAAATACATTCACACGACGAATTTCCATCTATGATTTTATGACACACTCACACACTTTGAACCTTCCAAATATGGCTTAATCGGAAATAACTTGTTACTAAATATCTCTGGTAAATTAAGGAATTAAATTGCCTTATTTTATGATTCGTGCGATGTTTTGGAACACCGATCTCGATGCTCCATTGTTCTAGAGTTCCTCTAGAACGTCGAGCACTTGTTCTATACACACTTTCTTGACTTGGACAAACTCTCCGACGGATACTCCTTCTGCCGGACTAGTGAGTCTTTGTTCAAGGCCTCCGTAAATCTCCTCTGTCCATGGATTCCCACATGGTCGACGAGCTGGTTGTACCCTAACACCTATTACACCTTTTAGGGATCAATACGATCCAAACGGCCATTAGAAGTTTGCTCTCGTCGTGAATCACGCCGGACCTCTGGACCTGTGCCTAATAAGGCCAGTGGTAGGGTCGTGAATTCCACCTGACTGCCAACACCAAGTGCGCGTGTTGTGTAACCGTTACTATCGCCGGTTTACTTGATGTGTAACGTGCAATGTCCACTAGCTCTCGTCTATAATCTACTCGCTCATCTATTCATATTCACTCTGCTATCTCATCTATTCATCTAGTGCTCTCATCTATTTCTTGTTACTCTATATTGGCCATTAATTGATTGTCTAAAGATAAACAACATAACTAATGTCAGCGCAATAGGGTCCGATCTGGTCCTGGGGAGAGCGCCTGAAAGTGCCATTTGCCCATGGGAGTTAAATGATCAGGATGTGGGAATTACATCCAAGTGCCATACTATCTAGATTAATCTAATGACAATCAAAAGTGCTATATTCTCTCGTTGTCTGTTGACAACAAAGTGCTATGCTATACTCGTTGTGCTATTGCTATACTTGTGCTATTTTGTGCTATGGCCATCTTGCTATTTTGTGCTATACTCGACACTCTTGCTATATTGGGAAGTTGTGCTATTTTGTTTACGTGCTATCCTGCTATCTTTTACATGACTCTCTCGCTCTGTCATTAGTTACTCTGCCTTTAATACATTAATCATTTAAAGCCTGCTTGACTATTGAGATTTAAGTCCTACTGGGCGTTATCGCTCACCCTGCGTTATTTGTCGTTGTGTTCTCAAGTAAGACCAAGGATGAACTATACACTCAAGAGGACGGGAACGACTAGGAGTGATGTCAAGAGTTAGTGCTATGATAGGATTTTAGTTTAGTCTCTTGCTTTATTTCAATGTAATTGGGCCCTATAGATTGGCTCTGATATTAGTGGTTGTAACTAGACATTGGGAAAGTTATTAATGAGAAAGATTTTCTTTAGTATTATTCCTTGTGCAATGGTTTGATGTCTAGTACTTGCTCTGTACCCGTTTACTTGCAACTGACTCGCGTTCCGATATTCCGCGTCGGGGCGTGACAGTAGTAATGCCAGCATTTGCGTGCAATTTATGGAAATAGGAAAGTAAAGTTTGTGTCAGAGGTAAATTAATGTCAAGGCAAGGTAAATTGTGAAAGGACATTTGTGAGTAAACTGCAATAGTGGAATTGTTTGTATTCAGTAGTGGATCAGTAATGTAAAATAGAGGAGCCAGGCAGAATCAGACATTGTGTTTGAAGGAAATAGTTTCAATTTATGACTATGGCAGTATTTTAATAAAAAAGATTGTAGTGAAGATGGTACAGTGAGATTAATCTGTTAGCAGAATAGTTAAGAGAAATATTTTGCAGAAATGAAATTATGCTATTGGCAGTAAAGTTAAAGTTTAGTATCATTGAATAGATAAAGAATATGGCAGATTATAGAGCAGTGATAGTTAGATGGATCAAGGAATGTGCAACAGGAATTTGTGTAAATAGTAAGCAGCAAGGTGATCCAGATGAGCGAATGGGTTTGGTATAAAAATGTCTCCAAAGCTTAACATAAAGGTCGCAGCAGAACAGTTAGAGAATAGTGAGCAGGTTAAAAGGTGGAAAAATAGACAAGATAAGGAAAGGTATGATCAGTTTAGCAACAAGGAATTCTGGATAAGATGACATCGAGCAAATTTTGTTTTGTTAACAGTGTTACAACAGTGAGAATAGAAATTGTAAAAAGATATGGGATTGGTTTACTGAGTTAGTCAGAAAATATTGTCTGAAGTGAGGAAAGCATATAAAAGGTAAGGTGTGTTGACAGTGGTATGCTAGAATTTAGAATTTAAGTAGGTGGTTCGATCAGAATAAGGAAAAGTAGACTGGAAACATTAGTGTTCTTCCAGTGGTAAGTGAATAAATAAGATGAATTGGGAAGCTAGTAAAGTTGAAATTGAGGTCAGAGTTATGGTTTTGCCCAGTGTTCGGTATAATCAGAGTAGCATAGCGGAAGCGTGGTGGGTCCATAACCCACAGGTCAGACAGTTAAGTATGTGAATACAGATAAAGCAGAGTAATAGCTAACGATGACAAGTGGATAATGGAATGGCACCAAGAAATTCGAGAATGTAAGCAAAGTTTAGCACGATAGAGTACTAGAAGTAGTAGAATAAAGTAAAAGGTTTTGAGTAGGAAAAGCGGCCCAGAAAGAAATGTTGCAAACATAGCCCAGAAAATGTGGAAGCAGGTTGAGTCCAAACAGATAAAGAGCCACAGGCAAGGTAGAATCGCCTACGGTCGAAAGGCATGGAATGACAGATTAGAATCATGGAATAAAGTGGTTGTGGAATAAATTAGAAAGGAGGAAAAGGCAGAACAAGCATGGAAATGAACAAATGGATCAGTCAGCACAGATGGTTTGAAAGAAAGATGTAAAGAAAGTGTATCCTACTTGTTCTTTATATGGTTTTCATTCTTTTTAGGTAATAGTTCGACTTTCTGTGTTTGTTGTGAATGTCGAGGACGACATTTCTTTTTAGGTAATAGTAATGTAACGTCGCGCATTTTTCGGATCCTCGTGGATCCTTGTTTAGCCTGTGTTTCAGGTGTTTGCGCACGATTGTGAGGCTTGGTGGGCCGGTAGTTGGGCCCAAAGTGCTCACAGGTCTTGTGCCTGCGAACGTGACAAGGAGTTGCATCGCGTTCTAAATGCGACGGCCCTAGGGGTCGCGTTCACGTTGCCGCTATTTGGCGGTCCTCGTCTGCATGGCTGACGCGTGTCGCGCGCTGGGCAGTCAGCTGATGTCGACAGTTGGATCGCGACGGCCACCTACGTTGCAATCAGGTCGCGACGCAGGCCTACGTCGCGTTCTTAACCGCTGTGTGTTTTTTTTTAAAAAAGTTTGGTTGGACAGAGCTAGGGCAAGCTCTGCTCGGCCAGGAGGAGCTGCTGCGGAGCTCTCTCGAGTGATTCAGCATTTTGGAGCGGGTTTTAGCGCGCTCTCGCCGCGAGGACGTCACATAGAGTGGGGGAGACGCCGTACTGTGGACGGTTTTCGCGTTCTTCGCGAAGGTAGGGAGATCCCACCATGTTTTGATACATAGATCATGTGTGTGGTGTGTTTGATGTGTTTTTCATCTTTTAAACCTTAGATATCATGGTAGCGCACTCATTAAAGCATGAAAAACGAGAGTTAAGCATGTTTTTTAGGGTCTGTGGGGGTAATCCGGGGAGAGGATCCCGAATTAGGGTTCCTGCCTGTAAAGGCAACGGAACCGCCTCTCGCGACAAGGTCGCGACAGGCCGACCCATCGTGTTAGGGTTCTCTAACGCAACACTTTGGGCTGTCGCTATCTGAAAGCGACAGACCCTTCTGTCGTGACCCGGTCGCGACAGTATAACCCATCGTGTTAGGGTTTGCTAACGTGACACATCGGGGCGTCGCGTTCTGAAGGCGACACAACCCCATGTCGCGACCTTAGCCGAGGGGTCTTTTTGTGCATGTTATCAAGGTACGATTATCCGATTATTTGTTAAGTGTTGTGCATGGCACCGGTTTGTGGTGCGTTGGCACTTGTAGCACTCGTAGAGCATGTTGCTCATGAGGTGAGCATATTTTCAAGTGGTTAGCATACTGCTTGTGTAGTATGCGTGGTGTTTACGTGGTTTGGGTGTGTGCTTGGCACACACATTGTCGTGGTGTAATCTTTATGATTCGTTGTAGTGGTAGAGCAGTGAGGTTCCTATGTGAACCTAGCCGTGATCTTGTGGTGTTTTCTATAAACTATTTAAGATGGTTTAACTTGTATAGCATGTGTGGGATTAAGTATTAATGTATGGTTATCGTATATTATGTTTACGCGGTATGGAGGTCATGGTATGACCAATGACAGACCGAGTTGTTAATGTTTAATGCGATTCGTAGATATGTCTGTGTAGGTTAGCTTGTGGGTCACGAGTGACCAGGTCAAGCTACTCCTTACACACTTGCACCGTGTCTTGTAATAAAGATTGTATATGTAAATATCATTGTTTGTGCGTTGCCGAGTTTGGTGGTCCGGCGCCTATTTCGGAATACCTCTGTAGTCGGGTACCCCAGGTTCTGTGTGAGCCAGGCACGTGTGTTTGTTGTGCTCGGGGTTTGTCCCGGTACTTGTGTTGTACCATCGAGGTCTGTGTCGTCTATCCTGGACACCCTCACTCTTGTGTTTGAGTTGTACGTCCAGCTGAGGGAAAGACGACAGAGGGCAGCGACTTGTGTTGAGCTGGTTTTACGTTTGGTCGCTTGTAGCGCGCTTGTAGTTGGGGGTACGATCACCAATAGTCGACACTAGTCCCCAGTTAGTCCTATTTTTTCAGTGCCTCACTTTAGGGAGCTTAGGCCAGAGTCCCTAAAGGTGCCAGGCATGGGCCTGCAGTTGTGTGTGGTCTGCAGGTGTGGTGTTGGTTGGTCTCCACTCTTCTTTGGCTTGTGCTTGTGGAGCGGCAGTTGGACTTTACGTCTGTGACTGCGAGACTGAGAGGTAGTTCTTATGTTGTGTTGTCTGGGTTGGATACTGGTTTGATTAGCCAGTAGTCCGTTCCCATGTGGTGGCGTCGTTCCTTTCTGACTCGTGCTTTGCTATTGGTGGTGGATTGTGTGTGACACTTGGGTTGTGGTTTTGCCCGTTGAGGTGTGCCCTGGTGTTGGCACAGTTGTAGTTGTAGTTAGTGAGCGGAGACTCACTGGTTGTGGTTTGATCCGTGTGGTGTGCCCGTCATTGGCACATGTGTTAAGGTTTTACCCGTAGTAGAGTGCCTTGTGATGGCACTAGTTCAGTTGTAGATTCCATGGTAATACCTCATGGTAGTAGGTACCTATACCCTGCGTGGGTACCTGTTTCTCGTGGTACGTTGTGTACCAGTCTTTTCTGGTGTTGTGGTGAAGCTGTGCTCCATGGAGGTCGCATGGTGAGACTTTCCACTTGTTGTATTTTACCCTTCCTTGGGTAAACTTCCGATTAAGGTTATAATATGTGATGGATTGGCATCGTGGTAGCCAGTCCTATTATTTAAGTGTGACATTCATTATATCGTGGTTTAGGGGTATAAAGGACTTGCTCTTCGTTAGCAATCTTGTTACCCATGTGGTTGAGGTTCGCCTATGGAGCTTGTAGCCTAGGCAGTGGTTTGCCTGTGTGGCTTGTGGCTTAGGCGACAAGTTGTTGAGGTAGTATGCCTGTGAGGCCAGTGGCCTAGGCATTTCAGTTGTTGAGTGGACTAGTAGAGCTGTGCTAGTCCTGTGGTTCCTCTTTCTTTCCGAGGAATATGTATTTGTTTATGATTTACTATTTAAGCTGCTATTTATTATAAATGTTGTGAGCATGCCATGGTTTGGCTTTTAGTGTTGCGGTGAGACCCTCTGGGGTTGATGTCTCTTCTGTTTAGTTGTTCAGGTTTTTGGGTGGTTCGCTACTGAGCCAGTGACTTGTTGAGGCTCACTCCCCTACAGTTCTTTTCAAGGCTTTCTGTTTGTGTGGCTTGTGGAGACGTTGTGACAGACTTGTACCACCAGCAGTTGAGTTGTAGTCGTGTTGTGTGAGCTTGTGCTCCCTCGAGTTATACCCAGGTAGTTGTACTTTTTAATTGGACATGTAATAATGTATTGGGATAGGTGTAAATTGTTATATGTAGATATGAGCACATGTACTTTCTTGTGTCTTATACTATGTGTTTGTCTTTTATATTCTTACCGGACACGTGTGTGAGGTATCCCTTAGGAGACTTCGGTCCGTTCGCGGGAGGCGGATCTGGATATGGAGCCTTAATGGGCATAAATATCTAGGGCTATCACAGTTGGTATCAGAGCATGGTCCAGTTAGAATATGAAAAGACATTGAGGGTACAATGTCCCAAGACATGGTTTAATGTCCACTGCTGGTAGTAAGTCTGCAGTTTTGTGTAGTTTTTAGTGTGGTTTTCACGAGAGTTTTTGGTATGAGAATTGCATATTTTTGTTCGTTAAATTGTCAGTTGTTAGAAATGGTAGAGAAATGGCATGGTTAATGGTATAGTGAGTGTGGTCACATCAGCATGCCAGTTTGTGATTAAAGTATGATTGTTTAAAAGGTTCTAAGTTATAGAAATTAAAGAGATTGGTGAATTCAGTTATGGAAACTAGTGAAAGTATTTTAATGAGGACCAGAGTTAGCAGAGACAGGTATAGGGTAATGATGTGGTGTAATGGCAGAAGAAATAACATTATGATGGGGAATAGTGCAGTGGGATCAGGGTTGTTAAATGCATAAGTTGCGGCTGAGAACTTTAGCAGAATAGTTAATGTATTTGAGATTTGTGTTGATGGATATTAAGAATCGACTTGATTAGCGATGTGTCAGGTCGGAAATAATTAAGTGAGGTAGTTCAGCTTAAGATGTGGTATTAATGAATAGAGGAACAGTAATGCGTGGTAGTCAGATGAAGTGTGCTTTGTGATTAGAGATGGGTGCAGTAAAGAGTTTCAGAATAGTGCAGTTATGAATAAAGATGATAATGGAAAGTTTGATACAGAGATTTATGTAAGTATGTACAGAGACGACCAGTTGGGTAAAGAAAGAATAAAGAAAAAAAAGCATGTAGTCAGATTTTCCTGAAAATTTCATAAGGAAGATGTCCACTTAGCAAGTGGCAGTGGGTAAGGATTTTGCAGTAAGATTCGCACAGGATTACAGTGTTAAAGATAAGAGTAGTAATGCCAGCATTTGTGTGCAATTTATGGAAACAGGAAAGTAAAGTTTGTGTCAGAGGTAAATTAATGTCAAGGCAAGGTAAATTGTGAAAGGACATTTGTGAGTAAGTTGCAATATATAGTGGAATTGTTTGTATTCGGTAGTGGATCAGTAATGTAAAATAGAAGAGCCAGGCAGAATCAGACATTGTGTTTGAAGGAAATAGTTTCAATTTATGACTATGGCATTATTTTAATTAAAAAGATTGTAGTGAAGATGATACAATGAGATTAATCAGTTAGCATAATAGTTAAGAGAAATGCTTTGTAGAAATGAAATTATGCTGTTGGCAGTAAAGTTAAAGTTTAGTATCATTGAATAGATAAAGAATATTGCAGATTATAGAGCAGTGATAGTTAGATGGATCAAGGAATGTGCAGCAAGAATTTGTGTAAATAGTAAGCAGCAAGGTGATCCAGATGAGCGAATGGGTTTTGTATAAAAATGTCTCCAAAGCTTAATGTAAAGGACACAACAGAACAGTTAGAGAATAGTGAGCAGGTTAAGAGGTGGAAAAATAGACAGGATAAGGAAATGTATGATCAGTTTAGCAGCAAGGAATTCTAGATAAGATGACATCGAGCAAATTTTGTTTTGTTAACAGCGTTACAGTAGTGAGAATAGAAATTGTAAAAAGATATGGGATTGGTTTACTGAGTTAGTCAGAAAATATTGTCTGAAGTGAGGAAAGCATATAAAAGGTAAGGTGTGTTGACAGTGGTATGCTAGAATTCAGAATTTAAGTAGGTGGTCGATCAGAATAAGGAAAAGTAGACTGGAAACATTAGTGTTTTCTTCCAGTGGTAAGTGAATAAATAAGATGAATTGGGAAGCTAGTAAAGTTGAAATTGAGGTCAGAGTTATGGTTTTCCCAGTGTTTGGTATAATCAGAGTAGCGCGCAGAAGCGTGGTGGGTCCATAACCCATAGGTTAGACAATTAAGTATGTGAATACAGATAAAGCAGAGAAACATCTAACGATGACAAGTGGATAATGGAATGGCACCGAGAAATTCAGGAATGTAAGCAAAGTTTAGCACGACAGAGTACTAGAAGTAGTAGAATAAAGTAAAAGGTTTTGAGTAGGAAAAGCGGCCCAAAAAGAAATGTTGCAAACACAGCCCAGAAAATGTGGAAGCAAGTTGAGTCCAAAGAGATAAAGCGCCACCGGCAAGATAGAATCGCCTACGGTCGAAAGGCAAGAAATGACAGATTGGAATCATGGAATAAAGTGGTTGTGGAATAAATTAGAAAGGAAGAAAAGACAGAACAAGCATGGAAATGAACAAATGGATCAGTCAGCACAGATGGTTTGAAAGAAAGATGCAAAGAAAGTGTATTCTACTTGTTCTGTATATGGTTTTCATTCTTTTTAGGTAATAGTCCAGCTTTCTGTGGTTTGTTGTGAATGTCGAGGACGACATTTCTTTTTAGGTAATAGTAATGTAACGTCGCGCATTATTCGGATCCTCGTGGATCCTTGTTTAGCGGGTCTGGTGGCCAATGTGTGGCCCATTAGTCTGTGTTTCGGGTGTTTGCGCGCGATTGTGAGGCTTGTTGGGCCGGCAGTTGGGCCCAAAGTGCTCACAGGTCTTGTGCCTGTGAATGGGACAAGGAGTCACGTCTTGTTCTGAACGCGATGGCCTTGG
Source organism: Colocasia esculenta (assembly GCA_014218235.1). Classification (NCBI taxonomy): domain Eukaryota; kingdom Viridiplantae; phylum Streptophyta; class Magnoliopsida; order Alismatales; family Araceae; genus Colocasia; species Colocasia esculenta. The sequence continues at coordinate 34,682,299 of CM024765.1, read as the reverse complement.
GGGTCGCGTTCACATTGCCGTGTTTGGCTGTCCTTCTCTACATGGCTGCTGCGTGTCGCGCGCTGGGCAGTCAGCTGATGTCGGCAGTGGGATCACGACGGCCACCTACGTCGCGATTAGGTTGCGACATAGGCCTACGTTGCATTCTTAACTGCTTTGTGGTTTTTTTAAAAATGTTTGGCCGGACAGAGCTGGGGCAAGCTCTGCTCAGCCAGGAGGAGCTGCTGCAGAGCTCTCTTAGGTGATTCAGCATTTTGGAGTGGGTTTTGGCGCGCTTTCGCCGCGAGGACATCGCGTGGAGCGGGGGAGACGCCGTACCGTGGACGGTTTTCGTGTTCTTCACGAAGGTAGGGAGATCCCACCTTGTTTTGATACATGATCGTGTGTGTGGTGTGTTTGATGTGTTTTTCATCTTTTAAAACTTAGATATCATGGTAGGGCACTCATTAAAGCATGAAAAACGAGAGTTAAGCATGTTTTGTAGGGTCTGTGGGGGTAATCCGGGGAGAGGATCTCAGATTAGGGTTCCAGCCGGTGAAGGCGACGGAACCCCCTGTCGCGACAAGCCGACCCATCGCATTAGGGTTCTCTAATGCGACACTTTGGGCTTTCGCTATCTGAAAGCGACAGACCCTTCTGTCGCGACCCGGTCGCGACAGTATAACCCATCGCGTTAGGGTTTGCTAACGCGACACAACGGGGTGTCGCTTCTGATGGCGACACAACCCCATGTTGCAACCTTAGCCGAGGGGTCTTTTTGTGTATGTTTTCAAGGTACGATTATCCAATTATTTGTTAAGTGTTGTGCATGGCACCGGTTTGTGGTGTGTTGGCACTTGTAGCACTCCTAGAGCATGTTGCTCGTGAGGTGAGCATATTTTCAAGTGGTTAGCATACTCCTTGTGTAGTATGCGTGGTGTTTACATGGTTTGGGTGTGTGCTTGGCACACACATTGTCGTGGTGTAATCTTTATGATTCGTCGTAGTGGTAGGGCAGTGAGGTTCCTGTGTGAACTAGCCATGATCTTGTGGTGTTTTCTATAAACTATTTAAGATGGTTTAACTTGTATAGCATGTGTGGGATTAAGTATTAATGTATGGTTATCATATATTATGTTTACGCGGTATGGAGGTCATGGTATGACCAATGACAGGCCGAGTTGTTAATGTTTAATGCGATTCGTGGATATGTCTGTGTAGGTTAGCTTGTGGGTCACGAGTGACCAGGTCAAGCTACTCCTTACACACTTGCACCGTGGTTTGTAATAAATATTGTATATGTAAATATCATGGTTTGTGCTTTTCCGAGTTTGGTGGTCCGGCGCCTATTCCGGAATACCTCTGCAGTTGGGTACCCCAGGTTCTGTGTGAGCCAGACACGTGTGTTTGTTGTGCTCGGGGTTTGTCCCGGTACTTGTGTTGTACCGTCGAGGTCTGTGTCGTCTATCCTGGACACCCTCACTCCTGTGTTTGAGTTGTACGTCCAGCTGAGGGAAAGACGACAAAGGGCAGCGACTTGTGTTGAGCTGGTTTTACGTTTGGTCGCTTGTAGCGCGCTCGTAGTTGGGGGTACGAACACCAGTAGTCGACACTGGTCCCCAGCTAGTCCTATTTTTCCATGCCTCACTTTAGGGAGCTTAGGCCAGAGTCCCTAAAGGTGCCAGGCATGGGCCTGCAGTTGTGTGTGGTTTGCAGGTGTGGTGTTGGTTGATCCACTCTTCTTTGGCTTGTGCTTGTGGAGCGGCAGTTGGACCTTTCGTCCGTGACTACGAGACTGAGAGGTAGTTCTTGTGTTGTGTTGTCTGGGTTGGATATTGGTTTGATCAGCCAGTAGTCCGTTCTCGTGTGGTGGCGTCGTTCCTTTCTGACTCGTGCTTTGCTATTGGTGATGGATTGTGTGTGACACTTGGGTTGTGGTTTTGTCCGTTGAGGTGTGCCCTGGTGTTGGCACAGTTGTAGTTTTGGTTAGTGAGCGGAGACTCACTGGTTGTGGTTTGATTCTTGTGGTGTGCCCGTCATTGGCACATGTGTTAAGGTTTTACCCGTAGTAGAGTGCCTTGTGATGGCACTAGTTCAGTTGTGGATTCCGTGGTAATACCTCATGGTAGTAGGTACCTATACCCTACGTGGGTACCTGTTTATCGTGGTACATTATGTACCAGTCTTTTCTGGTGTTGTGGTGAAGTTATGCTCCATGGAGGTCGCGTGGTGAGACCTTCCACTTGTTGTATTTTACCCTTCCTTGGGTAAACTTCCGATTAAGGTTATAATATGTGATGGATTGGCATCGTGGTAGCCAGTCCTGTTATTTAAGTGTGACATTCGTTATATCGTGGTTTAGGGGTATAAAGGACTTGATCTTGGTTAGCAATCTTGTTACCCATGTGGTTGAGGTTCGCCTGTGGAGCTTGTAGCCTAGGCAGTGGTTTGCCTGTGTGGCTTGTAGCTTAGGCGACAAGTTGTTGAGGTAGTATGCCTGCGAGGCCAGTGGCCTAGGCATTTCAGTTGTTGAGTGGACTAGTAGAGCTGTGCTAGTCCTGTGGTTCCTCTTTCTTTTCGAGGAATATGTATTTGTTTATGATTTACTGTTAAGCTGTTATTTATTATAAATGTTGTGAGCATGCCATGGTTTGGCTTTTAGTGTTGCCAGTGAGACCCTCTGGGGTTGAGGTCTCTTCTGTTTAGTTGTTGAGGTTTTTGGGTGGTTCCCTACTGAGCCAGTGACTTGTTGAGGCTCACTCCCCTACAGTTCTTTTCAGGGCTTGCTGTTTGTGTGGCTTGTGGAGACGTTGTGATAGACTTGTGCCACCAGCAGTTGAGCTGTAGTCGTGTTGTGTGTGCTTGTGCTTCCTCGGGGTTTGCCCTAGGTAGTTGTAATTTTTAATTGGACATGTAATAATGTATTGGGATAGGTGTAAATTGTTATATGCAGATATGAGCACATGTACTTTCTTGTGTCTTATACTATGTGGTTGTCTTTTATATTCTTACTGGACATGTGTGTGAGGTATCCCTTGCGAGACTTCGGTCCGTTCACGGGAGGCGGATCTGGATATGGAGCCTTAATGGGCATAAATATCCAGGGCTGTCACATTGCATATCTTTAATGCTTTGTGGTTGTTTCATATCTAAAATGGCTTGAATTTTATCCAAGTTCGCCTCAATTCCTCGAAGGCAACCAAGAAACCTAGGAATTTTTCAGACCTAACACTGAAAGTGAACTTTGAGGGGTTAAGCTTCATATTGTACTTCTGTAGTGTTTCGAAGGTGTTTGCTAAATCAACAAAGTGATCTTTAGCCTTTGGAGGCTTTACTAGCATGTTGTCAATGTAGACTTTCATGTTTCGACCAATGTGATTCTCGAACATCTGGTTCTCTAACCTCTAGTATATTGTTGTAGTATTCATGAGACTAAAAGGCATCTATGTGTAGCAGTATACACCAAAGTCTGAGGTAAAATTTATTTACTCGACATCCTCAAGATTCATCTGAATCTGGTGGTACTTAGAGTAAGCATCAATGAAACTGAGTAGCTCATTACTTCACATCGAATCGACCACTTTGTTGATGCTCAAAAGTGGATAGCAATCCTTCGGAGTAGTCTTGTTTAAGTTAGTGAAGTTGACACACATTCAACATTTGCTAGAGGCTTTGGGGCCAAAACGACATTAGCCAGCCAGGTTGGGTAGAGGACTATATGGAAATGTTTAGTCCTCCAATGATTTGCTCTTTGATCACCACTTGCTCTGCCAAAGCATGCTTTTTTTTTTTTTTGCTACTGGATCAACTTGAAAGAGGGATCTAAAGTGAGCTAGTACATCACTTTGTTCTTGGAAGCCCGAGTAGATCATCATTGTACCACGCCAAGATATGGATATACTATAAAAGGAAATTCTTATATTAATCTTGAAATTCTAGAGAAAGGTTTATCCCGATCTTGGGTTGGATCATTTTGCAGGAAAATAGGCAATAGCTCCCCTTTAGGTTAGCTTGTTGTTGCCTTCTCTTCCGCAATTCCTTCCCTCGGGATTTAGTTTTGAGCTTTGCAGCCTTAATGGAAATTACATAGCACCTTCTAGCCACGACTTGATCACTTCGAACCTCTTCCACCACACATTTTGTGGAAAATTTCATTTTTTAGTGGTGTGTTGAGGGCACTGCCTTTATCCATTCAAAGATGCCTCAGCCAAAGATGACATTATAGACCGCCATCCCTTTTACCATGATGAAGTTTTCCATAATAGTAATGACTTTGGGGGGGTTCCTAGGGTAAGTAGTGGTAGGCTTATCGCCCCCTATAGGATAGGTGGGTTGGCCATTAAATCTGCATAGGGGATAGGATTCGATGGATTTTCACCCATCTCCGAGAAATAATCATAAGATAAGACATTCGCTATCATTATCCACGAGGACTCTTTTTTACGTCATAGTGGTTTATAGTTGCTGATATCACAAGTGCATCATCATATGGGGCCTTCGTCCCTTCCAGGTCTTCTTTAGAGAAGGTAACGACTTATGCTCGAGTGGCGAGACAATTAAACTGCTTGGCTCCTTCTCCTGGTTGGCTCACTAGGCATGACATTTTCTCCCTCTGTGAATGTCTTCTCTTGGAGATGATCTTCTTGAGACAATGTTGATGTGCACGTCATAGAGACGATTGTCGATTTCCATGGGGGATCTCGAGGGGCGTCATGTCTATTGACCACGTACTTAGCCAGATGCCCTTGTTGGATGTGAGCCTTGATTTCATCTTTGATGTGCTTGTAGTCGTTGGTGTAGTGGCCATGATCTCCATGGAACTAACAATGCTTTCATGCATTGTGATGTCATGGGTTGGAATTCATAGGCTCAAGTCAATAGAGAAGGTTCGAGTCTTTGATCTCCTGATAGATCTCGTAAACTAGAGTCACTAGAGGTGTAATGACCCGACCTCCCGGACCCACGCCAGGGTCCTGAGGGTTGCGCTGCCACCACGGATCCGAAGATCCGGAAGGGTTAGAATAAATAGTCTAGTGAGATATGCAATGAATTCAAATAACTATAATAATTATGTACAATATACAAGGGTCTGTACAACGCGTCCCAAGCAAAAGCACAGGTACAAGAAGAAAGGTGCAGTCATACCCTGAGAACTTGCAAAACACAACTCTCAGCTCACTCGGCTACAAGAGCTCACAACACTCGCTCTCACTACTGCTGACAACACACAGCGCCACAGTCGCCTCTGCAACCCGTCTGACACCAAGCTCCCGTGACGACGAGCCCCTAGCTGAAGGAAGTAGGGGGGGGGGGTGAGCCTCGCGAACAAGGCCCAGTAGGGATTACCAGTCCCTCACCGGCCAGAGCAGCAGGAACTCCGAAAACAAGAAACTACACTAGAAAACTGTAAAGTGAGGAACACCTACAGCAGGGTACTACTAAGCCGTGGAAGAGAACAGCGCAATGCCACGACCACCAACCAAGGTCGGGCCACACACACAACCCCCGCAGAAATCAACGGAGTCAGGCACAGAGCGGAAGCAACCCTCGGCACACCTGCCGAGACTACGAAACAACCAAGTGAGATCGATGTCTCACCTCAAGCACGGCCACCTCAGACCTCCATAGGGTCGAGGGCCCACAAGTAGAACCATCCCGGACCCCAGATACACCGCAAGGTTGGGAAGCCACACACGCCGGTGCTACTGCGGACTGGCACCCAAGAACGGAACTACGGTACCGAGAGGAAACCGAGCGGGAACCACTAGAAGCACGGGTCAGCCCATGGCCAGACCAACGACGCCCATGGAAACTAGGCACGGCCAGGCTATAATCGTCGTGCATGCTAGGGCAACGGATAACACTTGGAAACGTCGTAAGGAAACGCCGTCACAACAACAGCAACCAAGACACCGCCACTAGCAGCCAAGAGGGGAACCCGTAGTCCACACGCTCTGCTCGCTAGCCTAGCTCCTGCCTCCGCCCCCGCGGAAGGGCGAGATAGAGCCACCACAGAAACACACAATGCACGCAACACCGCAGCCTGGCCAAGCTGCGGCCCCACGCTTGACCTCCCTACGCGGCTCCGGAACCAACGTAGAGCGAGGCAGTGAGACAAAGGACTGTCTGGTCTACGCCAGGAAAGCACTCCGAACCCCTCGACGTCCCAGACCCAGACAAGAGAGCTCTACAAATGACTCAGCGCCCCTGTCCAACCTCGTTTTCCCCTCAGCTCCAGAGTCTGCCCTGTCGGCTGCCAACTCGAGCACACTCGTAGCCCAGAGAACTCCCTCAACAGGCTCCCGAGGATGGTGGTCCCAGACAACGAAGACAACCTCTGAACGGGACAAGCCCTCAAGTGCCAAGCATCGAGCGAACAGGCGGGGCAGCACAACAAAAACCACGCCGAACTGCTTGCTTGTAGCACACGACAAGCCCAGCGAGCACGAGGCACGCACAGACCCCCAAGAGGGCCGTCGGCCAACCAAACACGCACGGAAAAGTCGGAGTCTTTGAACACTACCAGCCAACACGGAAACTCGTCGCTCTGCTAATAATCGATTGACCGCCAGTCAATAGATTATTAGACAGACGCGACCCTCCTGGCACCCCTTCCAGGACACAGCCACGAAGGTGTCACCTTCGGTCACTTAACGCAGGGAGGAAACCAGCCGCGCTCCCTACTAGAAGGTCCTAAGGGCAAGGCCTGACCTGGGGCACACGCCGACACACAACCAGGCCCACGGAAAAACCCGAGGCAACACAGGTACTGTTGCGACCCCTAACACCATCGCGACACCATCGCGACGAGGAAGGGCACCGCGACAGCCCTTGTTGCGACCGGGGAAGGCGTCGCGACAGCAACCCTGTCGCGACTTGGAAACGCGCCGCGACAGCAATCCTGTCGTGACCCGTCGCGATAAGGTCGCGCCCGAGCGGGCCGACGTCTCCTCTGATGTCGCGACGTGCTGAGCCGTCGCAACACCAGTAGGAGGAAGACCAATGGGATCCTCAATCCTGGGCCACCCACAAACCATACAAGCATGCACACACGGAGGAGGGGAGCATGGGGAAAGTAGTAAAGCTAACTATAAACCCCGAGGGGCTCCCAATCCACCCGGATCGAGAAGGGCACAAGAAATCTCTACCTTTCACGAAGAACGAACCCCAATGGGGCCCTTCACGTCGGTTGGCCACCTCCTCCTCGCTCCACGCAAGGTCCACGACGCCACGGCACCACGCACAGCCCTCCTCCTCGCTTGAAACACTCAAAGGGGAGAGGGGGAGGAGGAGCACCGTCGGAGGGAGAGGGAGAAGGGAAGAAGAAGAGAGAGAGGGGGAAGGGGTAGCCGGCCAGCGCCTTAAGCCCCCGGCACCCAGAACGTGACGGACTGCCCCATCGCGTTAACAACCTTAACGCGACAGATCCACAGACCGCAATAAGAACGTGCCCCCCATGGGCACCGCGACAACACGACAGGCCGTATTGACACACCTGCCACTCTAACAGGCGTCAGACGGCCGAAGCGACATAAAGCAGTCGCGACCCGTTGACCGGGCGCAACATGAAGATGCGACAGAGAGCCAGGGCACGACCAGAACGCGACCCACAAGCTCGTCGCGACACGGATGACTGTCGCATCGGACACCCTCGTGTTGAGCAACTACCCCTAAGTCTTTAAATAATAATGATTTTGCTATGACAAATCTTTAAATATATATTTTGCTTCTACCATGAAAAATCCCTAAATATGTATTTTCCATAATATAGATATATCACAAAAATTTCTAGACAGATTCAATGCCCAAAATTTTCTAAGGCACAGACTATCTCTATAGCCTACTGAATTCGACTGATGTATTCGACTAATTTGACTCATTCAGAAGCTCAGCCACAAGTCTTGAAAATCTTTCTAAGTCCGCAACGTTACACTGTATTCGACTCATACAGTCGAATGTCTTTTACACTGTATTCGACTCATGACTTCGACTCATACAGTCGAATGTCTTTTACACTGTATTCGACTCATGACTTCGACTCATACAGTCGAATGTCTTTTACACTGTATTCGATTCAAGACTTCGACTCACAGTTAAACATCATTCGACTCACCACCTCGACTCATAGTCTTACACTACATTCGACTGATGGTTGCTCTATTGCAGTCGATTTACATAGTTCCTACTGTAGTCCAATCATGCTTACTTCTTAAGTCGAAATACCTATTCTATTGCATTCGACTATACTGTTAGTTGTGTACTTGTACCTTTGTCAGTTCTATCTGTAAGGAAATATTTCTATTAGTTCTTTGTTGAATCTTAAACTTCTTAAGTATAAAATCAGTGACAAATTTCATGATCATTATTTTAATATATTTCTTCTGACGAAATTCAGTACATTCGAAATTATGCAAAACATTCTTTGCAATTTATTTCTAGTCTTACAGTCTTAGTGTCCTTTGCCTCAATCTATATCTTCTAAGAGACGCAAAGCATTTATGTAAGTTTCAGACGCATGGCTTCTGACCATCTCACATACCACTGACAGACCCATACTTTACCTTTTTGTCTATCTGCTTTATTTTCTAAAATGACTAAAAATACTAGGTTCCATACTGTTTGTTGTACTCCACTGACCCACCTACCACAAAGGTATGGAGATGCTTTTATCTTTGTCTTGTCCTTGCTAAACAGGCATTTATTGGAGCACATGTCTGGCATGGGTTGCTCAGCTCAAGACTTTAAATAGCTTATCTTCTAGCTATGGCAACTGCTCCTATTTCTGAAGACCTGGAAAGAGACAAAATTCATGGCCCTTCGGATAAAACTTCCAAGATCCAAAGGATCCCCAAGACTATCTCCAACGGCTAAGAACACAACAGCCATCTTACTCCAACGGCTATCTTCTCCAAACGGCTAGTTTTTGAAGACTATAAAAAAAGGAAGAAAGCTCTTGAAGAAACACAAGACACATAGTGTTCAAGACAATTCCTTGAAAGCTCATCTTGCATTCTTCAAGCTCTCTCAAAGCCTTCCTGCTCAAGTTCTTATTTGAGAGAATCTCTTCAGAAATTCCTGTTCTGAAGATCTGTCTTTTGGGTGGCAACTATATTGCTTTTACTTCAAAGTCCACCCAAGTAGCTTTAGCTAGGATTTAGATTGAACTCCTTATCTTTCAATCCTGCTGGAAAGTGTGTGTTCTGTGCTCATTCTTGAGGCAAACACACAAGAGTTTCTTCCTTCATTTCTGTTGTAATTTCTGCATAAGTTTGATTATGCATTGCTCCTCTTGTGAAGGGAAGGCCTTGGTATAAGGCAGTCTTGTTTACCCCTGTTTTAGGGAAGACTTGCTTTGGAGCAAGTGGGTGTTGTAATTTCCTCTCAAGGGTGAGAGAAGGCCAAGTTGATTGGCAGTTTAGTGAAATCTCAAGTGGTTGGCTTGAGGACTGGATGTAGGACATCCATGTAGAAAGGGCCGAACCAGGATAGATCTCTTGTGCAATTTTCTGTGTGATTATTTTCCGCCAAGTTCACACTCGAATCACACACACCACACCAAGTACTAACACATCTACTTAGTGTTGTGTTTTTCAGAAGAGATTTGAAAAGTTAGAAAGTCCTATTCACCCCCCCTCTAGGACTGTGAACCTGCCATTTCGATCCAACACCCCGATGCGACACTAACGCATCGTCCAGCCTGGACACGTTAGTCGCCAGTCATCCACGACACCAGACGGAAGCTGGGAAACCGGGTCTTACAAGAGGAGTATAGCACTTGAACTTCTCAGGCAGCTCCTTTTTATCACCTTTGCAACTTTTTTTTCTTTCTCTGGCTAACAAGGCTAATCATATTTTCATTTCCTTTTCTCCTCCTTTCCCTATCCAAAGCTATTTCGACAGGTGGTCAAGACATCTTCACACTCAGCGTGACATAATGCTAATGTGATGAGGTCAGCGAGGGTGGTAGGATCGTGGAGAACAAATTTGCACAAAAGCCCTTCATCCCATGTTCCCCTAGTTAGGGCAGTGATTGTAGATGCAATGTCGAGGTGGAGAATGCGATGGGCTTCTAATTTAAAGCATTTGATATAAGCCTGGAGCTTCTCCTTGGGGGCCCATTTGAGAGCTAGCAACCTACAAATGACCTTGGTGGGCCATTTCCAATGAAGCTTTCCTTAAAGGATTTGCCCAAACTACCAAAAAGTGGAGATCCTCCCTAGTGTGAAGATCCAGAACCATGCTTGGGTGCACCAAGGTGGTGGTGATGGCCTTGCATTTTATGAAATGTGAGGCCCATTGCAGGGTCATCAGAGCATCGAAGCTATTGAAATGATATGAAAGATCATCCAAACTGTCATAGAATTTCAGAAGTAGAAGTTGGAGTCTTAACGGTAACTCTGTTTCCAACATCTCTTGAGAAAATGGGATTGCTCCTCATTAACATTTATCATGAGGTTCTATCTTTCCTTCTGTAGAGCCTGAAGCAAATGCTCCTACTAAAAAAAAATGCCACTAGAATTCCTAAAGCTGAAGAGTCAGCTCCAAATGGGTAAGTGAGTTGGTTGAAAACATGTTTCCCCTTATGGGGGAAGCTTATAGCAAATTCTCTCCCCCTGGTTGTCTGGCAACAGAGTAGTAGCATTAGCGAGAGGTGGTGTTTGCTACCGAGCATTGTTCGTCCTTCCTTGCAGATTATTGGAGGCTTCTTGATCTTCATGGTGGGGAGGGGGATGGGATGGCCCACCCACTTCGTTCTTGATGATTCAACCATCTTCTATAGTGAAGCGACCGCTCGCTGTTCATCGTGATGCCTCACCATGATGAGTACTAACTAGGATTGATGGGAGCATTCCTCCTCATGGCCTAGGCCATCATCAATATGATGAGCGTGTCTAGTTTGGCATTGCTGGGGGTGTTAGAGTTTGTTGGAGGAGGCTATATCTCTTGGACGGGCTATGACCCTTAGGCAACTTGAAGAAGGGGAGCATCGACTCCCATATTTTGGGTAGCTCTAGCATCTTGGGAGGCTCTAACCATGGATTAAGAGGTTGATGAGGCCTCATTCCCTTAAGTGTTGGCCATCGAAGCCTTCACCTTGTCACCGTTTGCCCTCTTGATGCACCATAATGGTTTTCATTCAGATTTTCCACAGACGGCTCCAAATAAAGAGGCTCGATCTCGTACCCTATCGTAGACTGTTGAATGTACAGAGAAAAACCTAATGAGAGGAACACACCTTATCTTCTCATGAGTGGGTCTGCAAGAGAGACCAAAGATTAGGGGTCTTAGGGGCTCCTAGGGAAAATCCTCTGATGTTTAAGTTAGTAAGATGCAAGAACAAAAAGTAAGAAGGGGAAGAGAGGCTTGGAGGATACCAATTACTCTTCACCATTCTGAGAGTCTGGGATGCACTTGATTGTTCTGAAGGGAGATCCTTGGAATTATATAGCTACGAATTCCTTTATCGATTCCGCCCAGGTTAGACAGAGGAGAGGAATATTAGGAGATGTGCTCTTTAGATAATAGTCCTTATCCGTGTCCAATAATCTATTATGAACTTTGAATAGATCATGTATAATTTTTATTCTTATCTTAATCTCTCTGTGTCCTACAGTTTAACAATATGGCTTGTCAGGAATTCACTTGCTGTTATATTAGGTAAAATCTGATCAACTGAATCTCCTTATGGCCTCGAGATATCCCTAGAATAGGGTTGTCGACCTCCAATAAAGATCAGACAATCTAGAGCGTTGATGTTATTGGGCACCTTTCCTACCTAGCGCTCTTCCGAAGGAAATCCCTCGATAGCTTTCCAGTTGCTTAGGATATGTTTTTTGGCAGTTTTCTCTGAACTCAAAGATCCTTTCACATGGGTGTTGACTAAGGCTTGATGGCACTTTTGAGGCTCTATTGATTGGGCTTTCGGCAAATAGGTCCTGAGTGTTTATTGGGCTATTATCTCCCGAGCCGAGGCACATTTTGTGAGCCTTTTGATAGTTAAATTATTAGGCCACAATTTTCCCCTCCCATATATTCGTGTTAATTAGTTCATATGGCAATCAAACAAGAATCTTGATCCTTTCTGGATATCTGGACACAATTTCTTGTAGAAATGATGGCGAGTTGGGTATTTCTGTAATGGCCTCGGCACCCGGACCCTCGGCTCCCGCCAAGAATTCGACCACCGGCACTGCTGCCTACGGGCCTGAAGACCTGGAAGGGCTAATAGACCAGTCTAACAAGATATGTAAAGAAATTAAGTAATGACAACAAGCACTAAAAATGTACTAACATGTGAAGACAAAGTATGAGTCTAGTATAGTTCCAAAGTAACAAAGTACAAGAACTAAAAACAGGGGAAAACAGATCCCTTAGGGGCATACCCCGAGGGTGAAGAATCACAAGTATAGGGGAACACTACTTACGGAAGACACTGTCTACTACAGCTTAGTCTCCTCAGCCCGCCGCGGAAGGTACTGCTGTGAAGTCTCATCTTAAAAGGAGGAAATGAGCTTCACGAAGAAGCCCAGTAGGGACTACCAATCTCCCACTGGTCTAACAAGTAGAATAGATATATGGTTTAACAGAAATTAAGCAAATTTATCTATTTTACTAACAAGTAAGTGCGGAAGCGTAAAGTAAACTACATGGTCATCGGTCTAAACACGTTAGACAGAAACCCCTGTAAACTACAGCACTGGGATGAACCCCAAGGCTGCAAACAGACAGAGAACAACTGTCTGGACAAAGGCACTAGCCCCGGAGACAACTACCATTAGTTAACTGGTCAGGTGCCCCACACGCCTTACCCTCGGTCACCAGTCCATGTCTACCACCTCCCGTTGGAGTGAGACGCGGAACTAACATAACCACACAACAGCTGTTGTCTAGCCGGACTACGGTCCCATGCCTGGCCCCTCTAGATGGTACTGGAACCACATAGAGTGAGGTAGTGAGAAGGACTAGCTGATTTGCGCCGAAAGAATGCCTAAACCACCTCGGCATACTAGACTCTAGCTAAGAGAGCTCTGCAAATGACTCTATGTCACTATTCCCACAGTTTTCCCCTTAGCTCCAGAGTTCGTAACTCGAGCACTCCCGCCACCAAGAGAACTCCCTCAACCAGTGCGCGGGGACGGGGGGTCTCAGGTAACAATAACAACCTCTCACGGGACAAGTCCTCAAGTGCTAGTACTGGCCGAATGACTATTGTAGGACCTGCTAGGAACAACATAGGTGCCAAAAAAATAGAGATACATCGGAAGGAACTCCGAACAGGTCGCTAGTCACTCTCTATCTGAGAAGGTGACATGGTCACTGTTGTTTTCACAGAATAGGTGACTCAGGGGCTGTCACCACCTGAAGGTGACACCCAGCCTGTCACAACCTAAATCAAAAGGCGACGGGGGAAGCGTCACGATCCGGTCGCGACAAGTTCCGGTGTCCACCTGAGACCTCACACAGCCCCACAATAAACCAGATTTGAAGGTGATGGCCACCCTGTTGCAACAAGAATGCGACAGGGTGAGCATCGCTACCAGACCAGAAGGCAACAGGGCTACACGTCGTGTTTTGGGTCGCAACAAGAACCTTGTCACAACCACAGATCGATAGAGACCTAGGTGCTAACTCGAGGCCTCTCAAAATGCCCATAAATGGCAAACCTGGAGTACACAAAGGGAGGAGAGCATGGAACACGATGTAAACACTTCCTAGAGACACAAACCACCCTCATTCACACCCATGCATGGCAATGTGAAGGAACCTACACTCAAGAAACCTCACATGCATGCATGATAAGACTCAATCCCCCAATCCCCAACACAAGCTAAAGAAGTCACATATGCATCATACACCCTAGCATGATTCTACTAGGCTTGGAGAAGGGGAAGGTAGTCCTAGATTGATAGAACTAGGGGGAAAGATAAGGGTCCCTACCTCAAATAGAAGAGCCAACCCGTTGGGGTCTTCTTGTGTGCATGACCACCTCCTCCTCGCTCCAAGCTCCACATTCACGCCGTCCACGAGCAATGTACATCCTCCTATATGTCGAAGGAGAGGTCACACGTTGAAAAGGAAGTCGCCACGTCCAAAGGAACACCACGCCGAGGATAGACTCCACAATCCTTGCCACCAACACCCTCACAAGCTCCCCATGGAGAGGTCTCACACAGAGGGGGTCGGAGGAAGGAGAAGAAGAAGGAGAACGGGAAGAAGAAGAAGAATCTGATGGCCTTACCTATATAAGCCACAGACTTGAGAACACGACAGCCTGGTGGTCACGTTCAGTAGTGAACGTGACGGCCAACTTGTCGCGACCCGAAAGTCATGGTCAAACCTGACCATTGGACCTGCCACGTGTCACCCTCGCTGACACCATGAACGTGACACCTGACATATTGCCTTCATTTGACAGTGCCTTGACACATGCATGTCCCAACTGTTCCGACAGTAAGACGACAAAAATGCATGCTGCAGTCAGAAAGTGAACACGACGACATGCCCATCGCGTTCAAGAGTAGAACGCGATAGACGTTCCATCGCCTTCAGTAGAAGGTGGCTAACCAAGAATGGAGGGATGTTACACTTTCTGTCATCATCTTCGTAAATGCCACCATCCTCAGATCCATCAAAACATTCTTAGCAAATCTTCTCACTGAGGAATGGCATGTGGATTTGGCGTCGAGGGTGACGTGATATGAAACCTTATTTTTAACATTATATTTGATTCAAGTAAATAAACGTGATATTACATCAATTATTCGTTGACATCTTATAAAGGAGGTTGTGATGTGCTAAGTTTGATCACAAGAAATGGTGTTAAGTTTTACAGAGTTGATGTTAGCTGACAGGCACAATGGAATGTTGACCTCAAATTTAATTGTTGTCTGGTAGCTATCTCATCTCTGTCAAGCTTAAAAGGATTAGGTGCGACTAAATGACACTTGGAACCAGTTTGAGTAGTTTGTATTTGGTAAAATTTTTTATGGAAAAATTAATTAAGTCCCTATCAATGTTTGAATTATTTTTTAGTCTCTAATAGAGGTGTAACTCATTATAGTAAGTGTTATCCTCTGTTATAATATATGTTAAGCTCTGTTACAGCAAAAATCTCTCATGTTACAGTCAAGAACTATTAATTAATTTACCCTACTTTTATCTGTAACCATAAAATTGTGTCAGACACACTTTTGTTAGACATCCACAGTGTGATTCTAATTGTACGCAAATATCTTTTCTTGTTTGAATAACATCAAAATAAAAACATGCTCATCATCATGTCGACCTTATCACTCAGTTCTCTATGTCTCGAAAATGAAAGTTCATTACTTGATTCTAAATTTCGATTGTATATGATTTAAATTCTATAATTGAATATATATATATAATATATATTATATATATATATATAATATATATATATATATATATAAGATTACTAAATATGGATTGAAGATATCACTATATTTGAATGTCTTTTCCCATTCTTTTGAATGAAGAAGAATTTGTTTGATCAGTACATGAGAAAAAAACCATTTCGTGATCTTTTGCGCACTCTTTAGCCTTTTAAGCATTATGCTCTAGTTAAACATAAAGTATATTAGACATGATCCTGATCGAGGCGCCACTAAAAGATGATGAGATTAAGCAGTGCCCAAATTTGATTATTCGTGACTCACTTGTAAAAAGCCAGTTTTACTATATATATATATATATATATATATAGTTTCCTGCAACTTATAATTACCTCCATGGATTAATACTTAATTGCACGTCTGTACACGTTAATTAAGGTCCGTGTTTAACTCGAATCGAAGGAGATCGATCATCCAATGCATAAGCCTTTCCAACTTTTTCCTTTGAGAAGCGATCCCGACGCGTTTTTGGGTTCTATAAAAACGAATCGAAGTAAGAACAATAACTGGACATGTACAGCTTCACCTTCAAAATAACTGAAGGCACGCAATGTAGGGAAATAATAATATAAAAATAATAGTATCTGACAGATATATAGACACTAAGGGGAAAAGAAAAATTCAATTTAGGTAACACGGGAACGGCCCCCCCCTGGCTCCTAAACATCCGATGTGTACGTTTCTTGCTTGCACTCAACCTGGAGCTTACTCAGGAAGCTGAACAGCAAACAAATTAACTCTCTTGTCTCGTCGCCATAGATCGACGATAGAGGGATCACCATAATAAACATGGAGCTTATGATGAAGAATGACACCTGTAAATTAAACCTTGGGTGTAGTGATATTAATTAAGCAAAGTCCGACATCAAGAATATATATATATATATATATATAGCTAGCTAGCCAGAAGAACCATCGCCCCTCGTCCCCTAAAGCTAAACCCGCGATCTATGTATACGTGAAATACGCACTCAGCCTAATTATACTCCTTAAAAGAGGGACAAATATTCCAGGGGGCCGGGAATGTCTGATTAATCTTGTTTCTTGAACTACTGTCTGTCGCAAGCCTTCGTTTTCTTGAAGTGTTTGAATTGCGTTTGGCCAGAATTTTAGCTGCAGCCGCCACAAAAATTAACTAAGCAACCGCGATATACATAATATAGCTCGATCGGGGGCTCGTGCGCATAATTGGATCAGATATGTACGTATATGTGCTACCAGATAATTGAGGAGGATGAACTTAACAGCATTTCATCGGAAAGATCTATATCTGTGATTCATGTTCCAAGGAACTCATAATGCACAAAGGCATGGGCTTCCAGTTGAGTGCACTCTTAGCAAAACGCCACATACGTCTCCAGAAACGGTGTACCGGCAGCTAGCTAGCCAACTTCCGTGTGATTGGATGCTGTTGTGTTCCCAACCCATTGTTCATATCTCTGTGCATACGGGGAAACCGAACATCATAAGCATGCATTTTTTGTCCCCTGCGTGCATATCCAATTAATTTCAACCATGCAAACATCGACCTGGTGCCCAAGGGTAATAGAATAGTATACATATATATAAAAGGAAGAGGAAGGGGAGAGTAGTACGGGTCTGTTTAGGGTGATGGGCCAAACTGGTCGGGTTGGCCGTTGCCCAATGTTGCGAAGAAGCCGATCAGGTTTTGTGCCGGGGAAAATGGAGCCCACGAGATCCAGCCCCAAAAGAAATGAAAGGGAAGAGTCCACGAGATGATCATTGGGTCGTCCGACGCCGTCACCAAACGTGGAGAAATCTCATCGTCCCGGACTCGGGGGTGCCGTTTACATATGCCACGGCCACAAGACACACCTTGGCGTGTGCTTCTCGCTCACAGAAGGCCTAGATAGATACATCATCACGTACATGATAGATAGATACGTATCATGAGAGATAGACATGAGAGAGAGGAGAGACGTGGTTGGGGTGGTGTTTGTGTGGGCGGGTGAGAGCCTGATAGGATACTAAAGATTAATGGCGTGTGCAGGTTCAACTTTGTCGGACCTCCTTGTTTTGGAGGAAGCCAGGCGGAAGTGGAGCTAGGAACAAGGAAGACAGGGACGCGGCAGAGGTGAAGCGGACGCGCGTGGAGGATGGGGGAACGTGTCCTAACTAACGTCTACGTAGGCGGTGGCGGCTGGCCCCCCTCCCTATAAAATCCTACCCTCGTCTTCTGATCACTTCCTTCTTAATTTCCACAACTACGGTCGGACCGCCTACATCCCCTGCCAGCCATCGTCACCTCATACATATATACCTGTGACAAGGGTTTGAAGATGGGGAGAGTAGTGCGGAGATGCTGATCATGGTACTTGTTTGCTCTTGGCACCGTGCTATTTGAATACTCCGTGGAGTGCAAGCGGAAGAAGTAGCTAGCTGCATCAGAGGGAAGGATGTGGCCCAAGCTGAGATCTCTCGCAGCCAACTCGGGGTTCAGGAACACTAACGTTCCAGGGGGAGTTGGTGAGTAATATTCTGCACGCCAGAGCCAGCAGGAGTTTAATCTTGTCCTACTTCCATTGGTTTATTAATGATGTTGAAACGGATCATACAAGGTGCTCTCCATGAGGGAGGGCAAAAATCCTTTCTTTTGCACTTGAGTGTTCCAATCCTATCACGGTTCTCCAACGCAAGTCTATATAGGGTTGCAGGGCTGAGCTTTTTCTTTCTTTCTTTCTTTCTTCTTGTTTAGCGTAACACACAACAGGGGTTTCCTCGTGTCTTACCGTTTACTTCTTCCCCAAGCAATGCTCTTCGTGGTTCGTTTTTTCTTTTGTTCTTCGCAATCCCACACGCAGGAAGTGAGCAAATGGCTAATAAAATATTTGATTATCCCATTCGCTGAGTTGGTCTTCTGAAGAATCTCTTCTTGTCCTTCCTTTTCCATCTCCTCAGCCTCACCGGAGATGCAGAGACCGAAGCATGTTAGCAGCAGCAGTAGCATGCCGAGAACCGTCAACGTGAACGAGGAGTACAGGAAGGCCCTCCGAACCAAGTCCTACGTGGACGTCTGGACCAAGATCCACCACCACCTCCGGCGAAGCGCCACCCACCCCTCTGCCGCTACCTCGCCTCTGCGGCCGCGGAGCCCGACAACCAGCAGCAGCCGGGCAGAAGAAGTCTCCTCCTCCAGCTCATGCACCAGCCCTCTCACCCTGACACCCACTCGCTCCCCACTCTCCACGTCCTCCTCGCCCTTCTTCTCTTACTCCCACCTCCCCGACGACCTCCTGGAGCCCCACAACCACGAGGCCCTGCTGGGCGTCGTGCGCGACCCGGATCTCCAAGCCCTCTTCTCCGACTACTTCGACGCCAGTGAGGAGGCCTGCAACATCTGCGGCTCCTCCTGCTCTCCATCGACCAGCTACGCCGCAACTACCGAAGCATCCAGCGGCTGCTCAACCACACTATTGCCTCCGCCACACTCACCGCAGTCGACTGCGCCGGCTTGGCGCCTACGTGGAGCGCCAGAATCCCTTGTCCTCCCTCAAGACTGTCCACTTCCGCCGCATCCACGACCTCTACGAGTCGCTGATCGGGCGACTCATGCTGACCCGCGGCAGCATCATGCGGCGGGCGCGGCTCGTCCGGCTTGCCAGGTGGGCCTCGGGGCTGACCCTGGTGGTGGCTTGCGGGGCGCTGGCCACCGCCGTTCTGGTGGTGGCGGCGCACACGGTCGTGGTGCTGGCTGTGGCGGGGGGTCCGGCTCTGGCGGGGCCGTTCGGGGCCTGGGTGCGCAGGAGGATGCGCGTGGTGCGGCGGCCGGGACGGCTGGAGCGGCTAGGGGCGCAGGTGGACGCGGCGGCGCGTGGGGCCTACATCATGAGCCGGGACATGGAGACGATGAGCCGGATGGTAACGCGGCTTCACGACGAGGTGGAGCACGGGAAAGACGTGGTCAGGCTGTTCCTGCGGAGCAGGGAGAGGTGGATACTGCGGGAGGTGTCGGAGGAGGGCGGCGGGGCGGGGGGCTTCAGGGAGCTCCTCGAGGAGCTGGAGGAGCACGTTTATTGGTGCCTGCTCACCATAAACCGCACCCGGGGGCTTGTTGCCCAAGAAATAATCGCGGGGGCGTCGACGACGACCAGAACAACGTGGGATTGACCAGAGACCGGTCGTCCTAAAAGGACCACCTTCTGAAGAACTTGCTAGAGTTGCTGATTTCTTACATTAATTCAATTTATCATTTATTTTGAGGGATCCGTTCCTTTTGGAGGAAAACGTGAGGATTGTAATGTTATTTTATTAGTTTATCTACATGTCTTTTGTGTATCATCATCATGAGAGAGATCGATGAGACTCATATGTACGAATATATATCAATACATGGAAATAAGGGTAGAGAAGATGACAAGAGTAGCCATGGGACTGTCAACGGGCTGGTTGTGGACAGGCCCAGCCCAAATCCACCTTGGCCCGTGACCAATTTGGCCCGGCCCAGCCACTCCAAGCACCGTCGGCCTACATTCTCCCAGCCTATCCAAGCCCGTCTCTCAGCCCAGACCAAATCCGTCTCTTAGCTTGTTTGATCAAACAGTACCGATGCAGATAATTAAAAGGGCTCTTTAATTTGCGCACTTATCCACCTGAAAGAATCTAATAATCTTCTTAGAAAAGTTACAGTCGTATGAAACAAGGTTTTTTTTCACCAAACTGCAAGACTGTGTGATCAAGTCCTGGCAATTTAATTGCAATCTGAGTCGTAACAGAGTGATCAGTTAATTACTTTGAGCCATCTTTTTGCATGCCAGTACGTGAAATAATACCTAGTAAAAGTGCCTCTTTGCATTATAGAGATCAAGGACATTTTTTAAAAATAAGAGATTGATGTCGAGGCTTTCTCCGCATACATGATCATGAGACTTTCCATTCCGGAGAGGAAACGCGCCGAACAAAATAGATGGTGGATTAAATTAACGAAGCGTGTTCTTGTTACCGGGGAAGGAGGGGGGAGCGCTGGACAAACCCATGCCGCGCCTGATGGGCCAACCCGTCCAAACCCGGCTAGAAGCGGACCTAAATTTTGGGCCATTTTATGGGCTCGGGTTGAATTTTTGAGCTATGGATGGGCCTTTTGACCGATTAACCCAATAGGTTTATGAGCTAGCCGGGCCCGTTGACACCCCTAAGTAGCCATCTCTAGGACCCTAGTCTTCTTCCCTTCCTCTTCTGGTCTTCTCGTGTTGTGTTTCCCTAGTCATCTTACTCCCCCCCTTCCTTGGTCGTCGTCGTTCTCTCTGATCCCTTCCTTCCCTCTACTTCAGAGGCACATGGTCCATCTGTAGCGATCCTAGATATTTATGTTCGAAAATACTCTATATTCAGACCCGCCTCTCACGAACAAATCGAAGTCTCGCAAGAGATAGCCCACACACGTGTCCAGTACGAATATAAAAGACAACTACAAGAGTATAAGATATAAGAAAGTACATATATTCATACTCATTTACAACAAGTTTACACTGTACCAATACAATATTACATGTCTAAGAGAAAAGTACAACTATCTGTGACATATCCTGAGGGAGCAAGGTTCACACAACAACAACTAAAACTTAGCTGCTGGTGGTACACGTCTGTCACAACACCACTGCAAGCCCAAACACACTGCTAACACCTGAAAAGAACTATAGGGGAATGAGCTTCAAAAGTCACAGGTTCAACAGGAACCTCTAAAAAACAACAATCGAAAACTGAAGAGGGAAGTAAGACCTCAACCATGAAGGGTTTCACTGGTAACACTCACCGAAGAACTACTGAAGCAAAATGTGCTAATAATAAACATACTTAAGCTGCAATTAAACATAAACACACTAGCTATCACAACTCACATAAAGTAAAGGAAACAACAGGACTAGTAGAGAAACACCAGTCTACCATGATAACTAAAACAAACTAACCACAAGTCGCATAGGCAAACTGTGACGAACCACATCGTTCAAACCTGTTAACCTGATAACGGGCCTGACACGACTCCGCCTCCCGCGAACGAACTGAAGCTTTGCAAGGGATATAAATTCACATATGTCCGTAGAAATATAAAGGAAACAACTGAACAGAAGTAAAATTTCCATTCCACAAATATTACATGAGATTTACATAGCCAGTTCCTCAACTAAAACCATAAACCAATACAACAAAATCTAGGGCATACTCCGAGGTGTACAAAGAGAGAGAATTACACTGCTGGTGGTGGCGCAGACCTGCTCTGCTACGGTGCGGCCCGGAACTAGAAGACGGACGGGAAGCCTCCTGCTCTCCCCACCTGAAAGGAGTAGGGGGGGGGGGTGAGCCTCGCTAGTCACTGGCTCAGTAGGGAAACTCCCCCAAAAGAAACTGAGCAAACCACAACTCAAGTAACTAAGCAGGAAGCTACGCTATAGCAATTTATAGAGTTATCTAAACAGAATATTAAAGCTGTAACTTACTTACCGCTTGCTGACCCCAAACACAGTTTTAATAAATAAACGAAAAACCCAAACAGTGTACGAGCTAAAGCAGGTAAATGCCAAACTCGGGTCGCATAGCCTGGCTCGCGACACCAACAACCGACCCGGACAAACACACAGGTCTACCTCTCAGTCTCGCAGCCACGGACGAAAGGTCCAGCTGCTGCTCCACTAAACCAAACAAGAACTGTGGAGACCAACCAAACCACCACACCTGCAGGTCACACACCCCGCAGGCCCATGCCTGACACCTTTAGGGACTCTAGCCCAAGCTCCCTAAAGTAAGGCACTAGAAACAAGACTAGCTGGGGTCCAGTACATCTACTGGTGTCCGTCCCCCCAACTACAAGTGCGCTACAAGTGACTAAACAACAAACTCTCATAAGTCACTATCTCTGCTGTCTTTCCTTCAGTCGGACGACAACTCTCTTCGAGACCGAGGGTGTCCTGGAAGACAACAAGACCCTGACGGTACCACTGTATCGGGACGAACCTCGAGCACACCCACGTGCTTGGCTCACCTCGGAACCTGGGGCTCCCAACTAAAGAGGTAACCACGGAAGGCGTAACACTACCTGCCACGCACACGAAAACTCGTGCACCCTACACAACCACGTGAACACACACAGGTCACTGAAACCAAACACACACTCTCAACCACGTAAGCCTGCAGCTCACCATGTGAACCGCACTCCCAAGGAGCACTACAAGTGCCGAAGCACCGCTAACCACTCCTACACGCATCAGTTAACCATGCCACGCATCGGTTAAACAGAACGGATACATACATTAACAATTACATGCAAGTAGTAACCCTCGGCTGTGATCGCGACAGAGGCCCTGGTCGTGATCATATCACGACGCCCCGACATGTCACAACCATGAACGCAAACGCGACGTGTCGTCCTGTCGCGATCTGATCGCGACAGGGGATACCGTCGCCTTCACAGGCGAAAAACCCTAACCGGGTCCCGAACCCCCATAACCTGCCAAACCTAGTTTTCAATCTATTTTTCATGCTCTTTGTGATGTCCTAACATGCTTTCTAAAGTTCTTAAAGCATTAAACACATCACACCCCACGCACCCACGAAATCCATAGAGAAAAGGGTAGAATCTCCCTACTTTCTATGAAGAACACAAAAACTGGCAATAATGCGATGTTCCTTCCGCTCCACACGCGATCCTCGCGGCGAGGACACACCCAACCCAACGCCCAGAAGCTCAAATCGCCAACAAACCTCGAGCAGTTCCTCCCCTGGCCGAGCAGAGCTTCTGAAAGCTTTGTTATGCCAAGGTTTCTTAAAAACGCAACTCGGTTGGGAACACGACGTATCGCTATGTCGCGACCAGGTCGCGACGCGGCTGCCCGTCGCGATCAGCCCATCGACGTCAGCACGCCCACCCCGCACGCGACACGCGGCGCGCATGCAGACGACGAGCCAATGTTGGGTTGAGTGTGTTTTGGAATTTTCTAAAGTTGTATTTTAATGATGACCAATGAACATCACTCATACTTGATTTTGATGATGACATATTGTGATTTTGATGATGATATGTTGAACATGTTATACATTCTATACATATCACAATAATGCTTAAACAACATATTTTTGATGTTTAATATCTCATATTTTAATGATAATATATTGTACTAATGATTTATGTGTTAAATTTACAGGTGTCTACAGACTTTGTCATGGTAGTGTCGACACACCCATTGATGGTGTCGACACTGGGTCAGAGTCCCTGAAGCTTTTTCATGAAATCAGGGTCAAGTGTGCCGGCACAGTCCATGGTCGTGTCGACACTAGACCCAGTCTCTAGAAGACCCAGTTGCCAGACTGGGACAGTGTGTCGACACAGCCAGTGAGTGTGTCGACACTAGAGCCATCTCCCAGAACATCCTTTTGTGCAAATGGGACAGTGTGTTGACACACTCTAGGACAGTGTCGACACACTCCGGCTGATTTTTCATCTGGAAACGTGGCCGCCTGGGGTTCAAGAGAATCTGTCTAGGTTTTTGTGCCCATGTACCCTAAGGCTCTTTATGGACATATGGGGCTATAAATACCCATGTCATTGGTACTCCAAAGGATCCCACGCAAGACAAGAGCCAAGAGCTTTCTGGAAGAAGGGAAGAAGAGTGGGAAAAAGGCATTTGCATCCAGAGGAGCAGAGCAGCGCCGCCAAGGGAAGAAGAAGGAGAAGAAGAAGGAGAAGAAGAAGGAGAAGAAGAGAAGGACTCGTGATTGCAGTAGTGTTGGTCAAGAAGGAGATCCAGCCGAGTCTGCACTTGGTTAGAGTGTCAATTTCTTTGGGGAATCTGTGTATGTGTTCTATACAGATCTCCCAATTCTATTTGTCTCTTCCATTTCTATTGTACTGAGATAGATCGTGCTAGAGGATCTATTCTCTAAGTGTGCTTGTTCTAGCAGAACTTGGATCTATTGTGGTCCAGAGGTTTGAGTACTTTGTACTCTGTTTTGGAGCCCCAGTGCTTTGGGTTGGAGCTGTTGTGCTCTGGTGCTTGAGCCGTGGTGCTCAGGGCTTGTGAATTTGCTGAATTCAAAAGTGGTCTTTGGAGTAGGTCGTTGTGCCTATCTCCTGGGTTTCTTTGAGTCATCGCACTCAAAGAGGTTGGAGTCGTTGCGTTCAGATTGTACTACGCTTGTGCTAGTGGTTCCTCCGTTGTGAGGAGGTGGACGTAGGAGACACAAGTTGTGTTCTCCGAACCACCTTAAAATCTTCAGTGCACTGTGGTTTGATGTGTGGTTTGCTGTTCTTATTCACTATACTCACACACCACACTTGGATCTGATCGAATTGTGTGTTTTACTTATTTTAATTCCGCTGCATTACACACAATTTCTTAGTTCTTTTATCAAAGTCACCTATCCGATCCCCAACAGCCAAAACAACGGCAACCAGAATGTGATGTCCCGGGTGTCGCGATGAGAACGCGACGAGCACCTCTGTCGCGTTTAGAGATAGAGAACAAACAAGCAATTCGGGCCAACCAGCCGGCCCACAACGCACCAAAAACTGTGTAAGCACCTGCTACACACAACATGGGCCACACACTGGCCACCACAACTGATATAAGGTGATCTGAGCAGTCGATACGCTACATTATTATCACCTAAAAGAAATTTCGTCCTCAAAATTTAAAGCGGAACCCGATATCAAAAATTTTCCTTTAAAATTAATAGGGTACTGTCACCTAAAAATTAAAAGCTTACTCAAACAAATATGGATACGTCTTCATCATTTCCTCTGCTAGTTCCCAGTCTTCACCGCCCTGGCTGTTTTCCCATCTGACTTTCACCAAATCAATATTTTATTTCTGAGCTTTTGGTTCTGCGGCCTGTGATCTATACTGGATATTCTGGCATAGTCATGTCTGGATTAATTCCACTCTCTGGTAACTAACCACTTGGGATGGATCCTTAATGTACTTTTTGAGCATGGAAACATGGAACACATCATGGGTATCTGCAAAGTCTACTGGCAGATCTAATCTGTAAGCTGTCTCGCTCAACATGTCTTCTATTGTCTGGATGGTCCTTTCTGTCTGCGGATGATATGCTGAACTATATCTTAACTCAGTGCCAATTATCCTGTAAACTTCTCCAAAAGCCTGAGGTGAATCTTGGATCTCGATCTGAGACAATAGTAACTGGAATTCCATGCAATAGATTATTCTTTCTACATATAATTGGCTAGCCTGCCCACTGACCATGACATTAACCTGTACAGTCTGCAAACTTTAGTCAGCCTATCAACGAAAACCCAATGCCATTATGAACCGCTGAGCTGGGCAAACCCACTATAAAATCCATAGCTATATCATCCCATTTCCATTGTGGTATGGGCAAATGTTGCAACAAACCTCCTGGTCGCTGATGTTCTGCTTTTACTTGCTGACAGACGGCACATCTTGCTATAAATTTTGCAATTTCTCTTTTCATGTTTGGCCACCAGAAAAGACCCTTCATACCCTGATACATCTTAGTACTGCCTGGATGAATAGTGTATCTTGACCTGTGGGCTTCCTCTAGCACTTTTTGTCTGATTTCTGCATCAGCTGGAACATACACTCGGCCTTTCAATCTGACTACATTATCATGGCCCAAAGTTACCTCCTCCATTCTTAAAATATCTGCAAGTTCTCATCAGCTTTCTGAGCTTCAACTATCTACCTATAAAGAGAAGGTTCAACTGCATGTTCGCGAATACTGTTCTCTGCTGACTGTTTGGCACATACAAATAATTATCTGTTACCTCTTCATATAGTTTCCATTCTCTGATCATATGTTGATTCATAATAGCTTTTTGCTAAATGCATCTGCCACAACATTTTCTTTACCTGGATGGTACCCTAAACTGAAGTCATAATCTTTCAAATATTCCATCCATATGTGTTGTCTTAAATTCAGATCTTTCTATGAGATATAATTCAAGCTCTTATGATCCGTAAATATTTCAAATCTTTCTCCATATAAGTAATGCCGCCAAATCTTCAAAGCAAATACTACCGCTGCCAACTCCAAATCATGTCGGATAATTCTCTTCATGTTTCTTCAGCTGCCTGGAAGCATAAACAACCACTTTTCCATGCTGCATCAATACTGCCCCTAATCCTCTTCTGATGCATCTGTATATAAAACAAAAAACCACCACTACCTAAAGGAATTTCTAATATCGGTGCTGTAGTAAGCCTCTTTTTCAATTCAGCAAAGCTGCGCCTGCACTCGGAAGACCACACAAACAAAATTCCCTTCCTGGTCAACTTGGTCATTGGAGCTACTATTTTAGAGAAATCTTGAATAAATCTTCTATAATAACCTGCAAGACCCAAAAAGCTTCTAATCTCTGACACTGTTCTTGGCTCTTCCCACTTCAACACTGCTTCCACTTTCGTTGGATCCACTGCAACTCCTTCACTAGAGATCACATGTCCTAAAAATTGTATCTCTTTCAACTAGAATTCGCACTTACTAAACTTAGCATATAACTGGTGCTCTCTCAATGTCTGCAATGTGATTCTTAATGGGCTGCATGCTCCTCTTCTGATGCTGAGTATATCAAGATATCATCGATAAAAACTACTAAACCGATCCAGATATGGATGAAATATTCTATTCATCAAGTTCATAAAAGCTGCTGGCGCATTTGTCAACCCAAATGGCATTACTACAAATCATAATGTCCATACCTGGTCCTGAAAGCTGACTTTTCAATATCTTCCTCCTTAATTCTCAACTGATGATATCCTGATCTCAAATCAATCTTGGAGAACACCTTGCTGACTAAAGCTGGTCAAATAAATCATCTATTCTTGGAAGCGGATACTTGTTCTTGATGGTAACCTTATTCAACTGTCGGTAATCTATACACATCCTCAACTACCATCCTTCTTTTTAACAAATAGCACTGGCGCTCCCCACGGTGGATGACTTTGCCTGATGAAACCTTTCTCTAATAGCTCCTGCAATTGCTTCTTTAACTCTCTCAATTCTGCTGGTGCCATCCTGTACGGTGCCTTTGATATCGGCATACTGCCTGGCTCTAACTCAATAGTGAAATCTACTCTCTGTGCGGCGCTAGCCCCGACAAATCTTCTGGAAATACATCTACAAATTCTCTAACCACTGGCACAGATTCCACAGATTTATTTGACTCAACCAGACTCACAGAAGCAAGATACGCTACACACCCTGCATTAATTAACCTTCTAGCCCTAAGCGCGGAAATAATAAACTTAGGAGAATAGAAGGGCATACCTTGAAATTCAAAAGTTGATCCATCGGTCTACAAAACCTGACCCTCTTCTTTCTACAATCTACTAAAGCACCATAAGCCTCTAACCAATCCATACCCAGAATCAAATCATACTCCTTCAAAGATAAAGCATACAACTTTGCCGGCAACTGATTCCCATGAATCACAATTGGAACCTCATCTAAACAACATGAAGTAAGCATAAAATCACCAGAAGGAACCTCAACAACAATTCACACTGCCTTTCTTCTATGGGATGAGCTAGACTATCCAAGAAATCTTCGAAAATAATGAATGAGAAGCACCCGGATCAATAATATTTTAGCTTAGAAATCGAAGATCGATAATATACCTTCAATGAGATTTGATGCCTCTGCCTGCGCTCTGGTGATTGCCATCACCCGACCTCGACCTCCTCTCTGATAAGGGGTTCCTCTGCCTCTCTCTGCTGACGGTTGATAAGTCTGCTGCTGCTGCTGAGTCCCTCTGCCATAACCATATCCTCGAGACGGACAATCCCTGCATAATGTCCTAGATGACCACAAGCGTAACACATGACCTCCCAAAAAACTGCGGGCTGACGTGCGGTACTCTGCTGGGACTCCTCTGGAACCAGTGGCCTGTAGCCACGCCCCTGCTGGAAACACCCTGCTGGAAACCATGTTGCCTACCTCTGCCTCGTCCTCCTCCTTGGGAGAATTTCTTGATCTTCTTACACCACTTTCCTATCCCGGACGATGATGCTCCTGAGGGTGCTTTTCCTTTGCTGATGCCCTACGACTACTGGGGAAGTCGAAAGCTGCCTGAACCTCCCACCTGAGACTGACTTTGCCTAGCCTGCAAAATCCTCTCCAACACAGTTGCCCACTGTGCTGCCTCCTCTACTGTCCTACACATCAGTGGGGCTACTGCATCCTGAAACTCGGACCTCAATCCCCTAATAAAATACTCCACCATTATTGCATGATCGGTCACACAATAAGGGGCATATCTACTCAATGCCATGAATCTCATCTGATACTCCAACACGAACAATCTCCCTTGCTGCAAAGTTCTAAACCACTCCCTCTTTGCTTGTTGGATCTGTAGTGGAAAAAACGTGTCATTGAAGACTGTCAGAAACTCTGCCCAAGTAATCCCATCTTTTGACCTTCCTGCAAAAATAGTATGCAACTTGAGCCTCCACCATTCCTGAGCAAATCCCCTCAACTGATAGATAGCAAGAATGACTCTGTCCTCCTGCGGACACCTCATAGTCACAAATATCTCTTGATATCATGTATCTAATGCTCTGCAATATCTGGGTTAGGGCCACCTGAGTAGGTAGGGGGTTGTAACCTCAGAAACTCTCCACAAGAGCTGTGGATACCTCTGCCGTAGTTGGCCTCGCTGGTACTGCGGGGTGTACAGGTACTACAGGGGGTACCTCAACTCCTACTGGGGGTGAATAACTGGAGCTGCTGGCACTGCCTCCTCAACAACTGGTACCACTGGCTGTGCAGGTGCTGGCTGATCCATCCTCATACGGATCTCCGTAAGACTTTCCCATATCTGCTCAATCATCCTCTGGGTAGGATCCTCCGGATTATCACCACCTCCTCCCCAATCTCTTCGATCCTCCATTTTTGGTCCTGCACAAACAATTTCCCAACCACACAACACAACTCATATCAACACAAAAATCTAGGGTCAACTACCAGCAGTGGGTTTAAGTAGAGAATAGGCTATGTAAATTTCCTGTTCCTTTACATTTATACGGACTATGCACTGATACCAACTGTGACGGACCACATCATTCAAACCCGTTAACTTGATAACAGGCCTGACACGACTCCGCTTCCGCGAATGAACTAAAGCTTCGCAAGGGATATAAATTCACATATGTCCGTAGAAATATAAAGGAAACAACTAAACAGAAGTAAACATTCCATTCCACAAATATTACATGAGATTTACATAGTCAGTTCCTCAACTAAAACCATAAACCAATACAACAAAACTGGGGCATACCCCGAGGTGCACAAAGAGAGAGAATTACACTGCTAGTGGGGCGCAGACCCTGCTCTGCTACGGTGCGGCCTGGAACTAGAAGACGGACGGGAAGCCTCTGCTCTCCCTCACCTGAAAGGAGTAAGGGGGGGGGGGGGGGGGAGCCTCGCTAGTCACTGGCTCAGTAGGGAAACTCCCCAAAAGAAACGAGTAAACCACAACTCAAGTAACTAAGCAGGAAGCTACGCGATAGCAATTTATAGAGTTATCTAAGCAGAATATTAAAGCTGTAACTTACTTACCGCTTGCTGACCCCGAACACAGTTTTAATAAATAAACAGAAAACCCAAACAAGTGTACGAGCTAAAGTAGGTAAACACCAAACGGGTCACGTAGCCTAGCTCGCGGCACCAGCAACCGACCCAAACAAACACATAGATCTACCTCTCAGTCTCGCAGCACGGATGAAAGGTCCAGCTGCCGCTCCGCTAAACTAAACAAGAACCGTGGAGACCAACCAAACCACCACACCTGCAGGTCACACACCCCGCAGGCCCTGCCTGACACCTTTAGGGACTCTAGCCCAAGCTCCCTAAAGTGAGGCACTGGAAATAGGACTAGCTGGGGTCCAGTACATCTACTGGTGTTCGTCCCCCCAACTACAAGCGCGCTACAAGCGACTAAACAGCAAACTCTTACAAGTCGCTGTCTCTACCGTCTTTCCCTCAGTCAGACGACAACTCTCCTCGAGAGCGAGGGTGTTCAGGAAGACGACAAGACCTTGACGATACCACTGTACCGGGACAAACCCCGAGCACACCCACGTGCCTGGCTCACCTCGGAACCTGGGGCTCCCAACTGAAGAGGTAACCACGGAAGGCGTAACACTACCTGCCACACACACGAAAACGCGTGCACGCTACACAAACCATTGGACACACATGGGTCACTGAAACCAGACACACACTCTCAACCACATGAGCCTGCAGCTCACAATGTGAACCGCACTCCCAGGAGCACTACAAGTGCCGAAGCACCGCTAACCACTCCTACACACATCGGTTAACCATGCCACGCATCGGTTAAATAGAACGGATACATATATTAACAATTACATGCAAGTAGTAATCCTCGGCTGTGATCGCGACAGAGGCCTGGTCGCGATCATATCGCGACGCCCCGACATGTCACAACCACGAACGCGAACGCGACGTGTCATCCTTTCGTGATCTGATCGCGACCGGGAGAGCCGTCGCCTTCGCAGGCGAAAAACCCTAATCGGGTCCCCTCGCCAGAAAACCCCCATAACTCTGCCAAACCTAGTTTTCAATCCATTTTTCATGCTCTTTGTGATGTCCTAACATGCTTTCTAAAGTTCTTAAAGTATTAAACACATCACACCCCACACACCCACGAAATCCATGGAGAAAAGGGTAGAATCTCCCTACTTTCTATGAAGAACACAAAAACTGGCAATAATCTGGCGTTCCTTCCGCTCCACACGCGATCCTCGCGGCGAGGACACACCCAACCAATGCCCAGAAGCTCGAATCGCCCGCAAACCTCGAGCAGCTCCTCCCCTGGCCGAGCAGAGCTTGTGAAAGCTCTATTTTTCCAGGGTTTCTTAAAAATGCAACTCGGTTGGGAACACGGCGTATCGCTACGCCGCGACCAGGTCGCAACGCGGCTGCCCGTCGCGATCAGCCTGCGACGTCAACACGCTTGCCCCGCGCCGACATGCGGCGCGCATGCAGACGACGAGCCAAAATAGCGGCAACCAGAACGTGACGTCCCGGGTGTCACGATGAGAACGCGACGAGCACCTCTGTCGCATTCAGTGACAGAGAACAAACAAGCAATTCAGGCCAACCAGCTGGCCCACAACGCACCAAAAACCTGTGTAAGCACCTGCTACACACAACATGGGCCACACACTGGCCACCACAACTGATATAAGACGATCCGAACAGTCGATACGCTACACAAACCATCAACAAAAAGTAATAGGACTGTTAACAAGGAGCCAGTTCATCTCATACTAAACCAATAGAACACATCGAAAGACTACCATAGAAAGTAAAAATACAACAAGTGGAGGGTCACACAACATGCCCTCCACGGAACATAGCTCCACAACAACACCTGAAACATTAGCACTCAATGTGCCACACAACCCAACTACCCACGAAGGGTATAGGTACCTGAAACTAAAAGGTACCACAACTCAACCACCATCACAACTATGCCATCAACACTGCACACAATGAACGACTAGGAACCATTATCGAAGAGTCACAACTCATAACCACAACTGTTGGAAAGCTCGCGTCGGAAGGAACGATGCCTCCACGTGAGTAAAGACTACTGGTTCAGACACTAGTATCCAACCAGACAACACAACACAAGAAGCACATCTCAGTCTCGCAGCCATAGACGGAAAGGCCAACTGCGGCTCCACTACAACACTGCGTAGGCCAAAGAATTGTGGAGACCAACCAACACCACTCTGCAGCAACACATGTTGGAGACCCATGCCTGACACACCTCTACAGGTTTCGAACCCCGCAAAGTGAGGCAAGTGGAAACACAGAACTAGTTGGGGATCAGTGTGTTTTTTGGTGTCCATCCCCTAACCACAAGCGCGCTACAAGCAACTGAACCGAGAACACTCGCACCCCACAAGTCGCTGCCCCACTATCGTCTTTCCCTCAGCTAGATGAGCTACTCAACAAACAGACGAGTGAGGGTGTCCAGGAAGATGACACAAACCTCTACGGTACACACAGTATCGTGACAAACCCCGAGCACAATGTGCCTGGCTCACAGAGAACCTAGGATACCCGACTAGAGAGGTATTCCGAAATAGGCGTCAGACCACTAAACTTAGCAAACACACAAACGACGATGAATACTTGACATACTTATAAAACATATATTCATAAACCACAATAATTTGCATTCTAAACTTGCTTGTCATTGGTCATCACATGAGATCCATTGCAACTACATACGACTATACACATAAACCACATATCTTCTATATATTAACATAATAAACATGAGAAACATAATCATAATCTAATCTATTCACCTTAAGTCATGCTTTACTAACACTAAACACACTAAACATCTAAAATCCACATTAAATAACTAGGGCTAGGCCCACACAGGGCACTCATTGCCTAAAACTTTACATACACTTTGGACAAAAGAACGCCATAGGGGCTACTGTCATGTTAAGAATGCGACAGCCGACATACCGCAATCACACACTGGAACGCGACAGAGCCTACCATCGCATTAAGAATGCGATAGCATGACAAGCTGCATTCACAAAGCAGAATGCGAAGGGGTCTGCCATTACGACAAGGACACGACACTTTGACCCTCGCCTTCACAGACAGAAACCCTATTCTACAGTTTTCACACAAAAAACTACCACAACCTCGTTTTCATGCAAACCAAGCATCTACAACCAACTAAACCATACCATGAATACCTCCACACATCAATTCATGTCTAACATGCTTCAAACCATTCAAATAACACGAGTAAGACAAGGAAAGTCCCTACCAATAAGAAGAACTCGGAGAATGAGTCTCGATCGGCATTTCCGCGCTCCGGGCAACCTCGTCACGTGGAAACCGCACCAAATGAACATCCCCCAAGATGAAATCGCCGAAAATTGCCTTTCACGTCCTAATAATCACTATTTATCAGAAAATGATAGAAAACAGACTTAAGAAATAAAACTTAGATTATACAAACATCTGTCATTATTACACCGGAAGCTTTACATACATAACACTCCTCATTACAATTCACAGGAGGAGTGAGAAAGAAAACAAAATAACATTTCTATTTGCGCTATAGTCCTTAAAAGGTAATCTATGGAATTCCAAAGATGGGTTGTCCCGTCAGCACACCCCTTAAGAGCTAGGCTCATTATGTTCACCTGAAAAGTAAGATTTAATGAGCTAATATGCCCAGTAGGTTCATCCTCTTATCAAAAGATTAAGATAACAAATTAAGCAATATACACAACTGATAACGGTATTGAATAAAGCTTGTATAAAAATGAATCCAGTATGGTAATCACATTTGGTTCAAGTAAGAAATACATAATCATCTCATGACAGAATTAATTGATGACCAATCAAGCAAGTATGATGCAATGCCAAACATCCAGTAGATCCATTATCGTTCCGTACGACCAGTAAACGAATTCGGGCTCCTCCCGGGACTGGACCAGCCCCCCTTGCACAGACATTTATTTCAATTGAGTCCAAAGACCCAAAGTTGTCATCACAAATCATTCTTGTTAAACTTTCAAGTTTGGTACACAGATACTTAAATTCTCACATGTAACAAGGTTTTAGGAGTCAATGCCAATGACTTCAAGAAGACGTAGTCATGTAGAAACCAGTCATGCATGGAAGTGTCCAAGAACAATCCATAGTTGGATGTAGATTAAGATTAAATGATTCCTCTCATCGGTATAATAGTTTAGAATCCAAGAATATGAGGAAAACAACTTGATTGGACAACACGAAAGTGTGACACCTTAGATTGGAAGAAGAGTGGTTCTAGTTCAACTCACAGACTAGTGTATGTCGACAGCCATAAGGTGGCTGTCGATAGCTATTGGTCATCTAGAACTGGATTTTGGGATCTGGCCCTTAGCTGTCGACAGATCATATGTAGTAACTCTGATTTTTGAATCCCAAGTAAAAATTTAATTAAATAATATGATAAATAGATTAAATTAGATTAAAGAGGGAATAAATTGAAATAAAATGGGTTAAATCAAAACCCATTAAGCCAAGTTAGGGAATGAGTTAAATTAATGATCCAAGCAAGACTTAATGGCCAAAAAGCCAAGAGCCCATCTTTGGATGGGAGATAATTAAGTGAAATTCGCAATAAAAATAGTATAATTAGTAAAGGGTTAAGATAAATATTAAATAACTCATATCTATCCTAAAAAAGAGCCCTAGACTTACCCAAACTCTTTACCCACGAAATTTAACCTCTCCCCAAATCCTATTAGGTGATAAATGCTAGGAAATAGGGTGATAAAGATGGAAATTTGAAGTTTAATGGGAAAGAAGAGTTTTAGAAGGGTAGGACTCTATTAGCAACCAATACCGCCCTAATTCGTCTCTACCAGCCTCATTTCATTGCTGGGGCTCTGGAGAACGAAGAGAGAAGGCTGGGGACGAGGAGCAAGGAGAGGAAGGAGCTGGAAGCAAGGGATTTTCATCTTCTTCTTTGTCCAAACCCTAGGTTTTCATAACAGCGAGAAAAGGTAGGCAATCTCTCAAGCACAAATCACATACTTTCGGCCATAGGTAGCCCATACATTTATCTTTGAAAGCCCCATGATTTCCCCAAATTTTCGTTGCTCCATGAGAGCGAATTAAATGTTCAAGTCTCTGTCAATGTCATGTACCCGAACCTACATGTTTGCTTTCAATCCATGCGTGTACTTGATCCCATGCCATGCAATTATTCTCATAAATACTACATGATGTTAGCTTTCAAACGCTCCTATTTTTCCTAATTTCCATTCTGCATCCATTGCGAATTAATCGATTTCCATGACTGTGCTTGTTTTAGGTTACTGAAATGTATTCTGATAAAAGCATGCCCAATCCTTGTCTATTTTCTAATTACTCATGCCTAATGATAGATCTTTCATCTAAAAGTGTTTCATGATTTTTGGATGTGTATGCAATTTAATATCGATTTTTAAAGAGACCTGTATCAATGCCTTGGTGGAGAGACCCAACCTTAAAAGGGCCAAATTCCCTTTTGGGGGTTCGGGGCGCCTCCTAAAATCACGACGGCCCGACCTGTTGCGATCACAAGGGGTCGGGACTGGCAGAACCGTCACGTCTTGAACGCGATGGCTCGAGCCGTCGTAATTCCCTCCGGTTCAAACTCGCCCGGCTCGGTTCAGTTTGTGCGACCGGCCACTGTGTCACGTACCCATCGTGATTTCAGTAATGCGGCCAGAACCTGAAATTACTCTAATGCCTTTTATCCATTGTTTAGCCTTAATTGAACACTGTTATAAACATTTCGACCTGATTAATTAATAACGGGCAATATTTACATAAATTACAATAATTAAAAGCCATGTGCATAATTATTTATGCTCTCATGATTATCTTACACTTGCACACACTAAACACTCATGTTTGCAATAAGACCTTATTAATTACTCATTAATCTA
The DNA here is from genome assembly GCA_014218235.1 of Colocasia esculenta. Lineage (NCBI taxonomy): Eukaryota > Viridiplantae > Streptophyta > Magnoliopsida > Alismatales > Araceae > Colocasia > Colocasia esculenta. The sequence goes on along the minus strand of CM024765.1, from coordinate 34,646,421 downwards.
ACTGGTAATTAAGTGTAATTATTTCACTTAAATTCCCCATTATTTTTAACAACACTTGTCTTCGATTTATTCACGTGCTTTGTACACCGTTATCGTGTCCCTCTGTCATCGAGCACTCGAGGCAAGACGAACAACATTTCGCTACACACTTTTTCTTGGCATGGACCACCACTCCGTTGGGAATACTCCTGATAGGACCAGGGACTCCTTGTCAAGGCCTCCGTAAGTCTCCTTGGCTTTGACGTACGTCCATTGCCGACGAGCTGGTTGTACCCTTAAAACCCTTACACCCTTAGAGATTAGCACGATCCAATGGCCTTAGTATGTTTCCTTCTTATCTTGGGATCACGCCGGACCATTTAGCCTGTGTTCATAACACGACTAATGGGCGGTTGTGACTTCTACCTGACTACCGGCACCTGACCTATCGCTGTGCAACTATTACCATCGACTATTTAACATTGTTTTACGAATATGTCCCTATTCTCATCTATTATCTTTATACTCTTGTCTGTTCACTTTCTCTCTACACTCTCTTCTATTCGTCTACTACTCTCATCTATTCTTAGTACTCTATTTGACCATCTATATGATTGTCTATGATAAAGAACATGACTATGCCAGTGCAATAGGGCCCGATCTGGTCCTGAGAGGAGCGCCCGAAAAAGTGCTATTTGCCCATGGAGTTAAAATGATCAGGATGTTGGCATACATCCAGTGCCATTATGCTATCAATATTTAATCTATGACAATCAATCAGTGCAATAAATACAAGTGCTATCTATACAAGTGTTATCGTTACATGGCCAATCCTTTACCATACTTCTTGTGCTATTTACCATGTACAAGTGTTGTCATTCTTTTGCCATCATTACTTTACTCTGCATGACTATTCTCTCTAGATATTCTGCCTTATAAGACATTAATCATTTAAAGCATGCTTGTCTCTATGAGATATTAAGGCCTATTGGGCGTTATTCGCTCATCCTGCGCTATTATTTCATGTGTTTCAGGTGAGTCTGATGGGGAATACCACACTCACGAGGAAGGGAATGAGGAGGATGCTTAGGAGTGACTACTATTTCGACAACCACTGCTTTCTAGCTAGTTAGTTAGTTATGAGTTAGTCATTTTGTATTAGCTTGAAATTGAATAAAGTACTCTGAGCCCTAGTTTTGGCTCTGATTAGTGGATGTAATAGTTAGTTGATGAATTATTAATGAAGTTGTATTTTATTTGACATTATTCCAATTGTGCAATGGTTTGATGTTTATTTATCACTCTGTACTATTTAATAACTGTAATGCCGCTTCAATATTCTGCGTCGGGGCGTTACAGTTTTGTGGTATCAGAGCCTAAGTTATTCTTAAGTATAAGATGATCTAGGTTTGACCTGCCTCGACTTAGAGTCTAATTCCATACCTATGTGAGAGATGGGTAGACCATGGGTAATAAGTTAAAATAAACTCACACACGCACAAACTTAGTGCAACCTCAATATCTTACATTCAAAAGTTCTATTTTTCAAGGAACTTAAGACACTAGCAATGGCAGCGGAGCGTGCACAACTCCGTGATATGCAACACACCATTCAGCAGCTCACTCAGGCATTACTTCAGGCTGCTGGAGCCAGTGGTAACCGTGGAGCCGGAGATTTACACAGAAATTTCCGCAATCTGAATCTGCCTCATTTCAGTGGGACCACAGATCCCGATGAGGTAGAAAACTGGCTTAAGGAGACCGAAAGGATTTTCCGCATCATGCAATGTGCGGATGGAGACAAGTTACTGCTAGCAACATTCCGGTTAGAAAGGGACGCCTGTGCGTGGTGGGAGTCCGTTGAAGCTACACGGGCAGATGCACAGTTCACATGGAATGAATTCAAGGAGCACTTCAACTCCAAGTACTTTTCGGGAAGAGTCCAAGAGAGGAAGGCATCCGAGTTTGCTACAATGAAACAGAGGAACCTTACTATTGCTGAGTATGAAGCTCAGCTCTCCCGGTTGGCACGATATGCCAATCATCTGGTAGGCACTGAGAGAATGAGGCGAATCGCTTTCTTAATGGGCTCAGGCACGCATACATCACCCAACTGGAACCACTAGACATCCAGACCTATCTGAAATGGTCAAGAAGGCACAGTTATTGGAGGATGTGACCGACTCACCGATCGCATCAAGGCAAGAATGGTCAAGAAGGAACATACATCAGGAGCACCAAGCATGCCCACCAACGGCAAGAAGAGGCCGTTAAGCATCACTGATGAGCCAAGCCAAGAGCGGAAGCCCAAGGTCTTCACCCTTACTGCCCCTAACAAGCCTAGATGCAAGCATTGTGACAAGCTGGGTCACACTGCCGAAGAATGCTGGAGGGGTAGGCGCATGCCTACGCTGCAGGAGTCGAGAGCATCGTATTCCCGATTGCCCCCTACTTAAAGAAAATGAGAACTGTCCTATGGGACAGAAGAAGCCAGGCAGATTGCAAGCTGTCCAAGAGTTGGAAATCACCGAGGAAGGTGGAGTTGTGGAAGGTAGCTTACCAGTCTTTTTCCCAGTCAGTATTTGTTTTGTTTGATACTGCGCAACACATTCATTCAAATCACAAGCATTTGCTGACACCTTATGTGACGACCCTGGATATTTATGCCCATTAGGCTCCATATCTAGATTCGCCTCCCACGAACGGACCGAACGAAGTCTCGCAAGGATATCTCACACAAGTGTCCAGTAAGAATATAAAAAACAACTACATAGTATAAGACACAGAAAGTACATGTGCTCATACATGTATATAACAATTTACAACTGTCCCATACATTATTACATGTCCAATTAAAAAGCACAACTACCTGGGCATACCCTGAGGGAGCACAAGCTCACAAAACACTACTAACTCGACTCAGCTACAGGTGGTACAAGTCTGACACAACGTCTCCACAAGCTGAACCAACGGTAAGCCCTGAAAAGAACTGTAGGGAGTGAGCCTCAACAAGTCACAGGCTCAGCAGGGGCTACCCGAACAACAACAAACTACGGACACCTCAACCCCAGAGGGTCTCATTGGCAACACCATAGCCAAACCATTTCATGCTCACAACAATTGAATTTTAACTACAATTAAATATAAACACCTTAATCAAACATAACCACAGAAGGTAAGAAAGCAATAGGACTAGTTTTGCACCACTAGTCCACACAACAACTGAAACGCCTAAGCCTTAAGCCTCACAGGCAAACCATAATAACAATTGGTCGCCTACGCTTTAAGCCACACAGGCAAGTCACTGCCTAGGTTGCAAGCTTCCCAGGCGAACCTCAACCTCGTGGGTACTAGGACAGCCAACTAAGTGCTGGTCCATTAAACCCCAAACCACGATATATCAGAAGCTACACACACCAGGTAACATGATCGGCTACAGCGGGCCAATCCATCACCTACTAAAACCATAATCGAAAGCTTATCTAAAGAAGGTAAAAACACAACAAGTGGAAGGTCCCATCATACGACCTCCACGAAGCACAGCTCTACCAAACCACAGTACGCCTAGCCACAAGCCTCATCGGCAAATTACCCACAAGGTAACAGGATTGGCAATCACAAGCCATTTCACCTCATAATAAACCATAAACGGAGACTTACTTAAAATAGATAAAATACAACAGGTGGCAGGTCCATCCATAAGACCTCCACAGAACAAGAGTATTACCTCAATACCTAGAAAAGTTGTGTACACTATAAAACCGCAAGCAACCCACAAAGGGTACTAGTACCTACTACCCTGAGGTACAACAACACAAACACCCGTACGTATGAAGGGTACAAGTAGGTGATAAACACCACATAGAACCACAACTTTACTGTGCCATCACTTAGGCACAACATTACATGTGAAACCTCAACTGGCAAGTCACACAAGCCACAACCAGAGCCGGCAAGCACGAGTTGGAAAGAACAACGCCACCACATGGGAACGAACTACTGGCTGATCAGTCTCGCAGTCACGGACGAAAGGTCCAACTGCTGCTCCACGAGAACAAGTCAAACAACTGTGGAGACCAACCAACACCACACCTGTAGACACACAGCTGCAGGTCCATGCCTGGCACCTCTAGGGTCTCTGGCCGGAGCACCCTAAAGTGAGCACTGGAAAACAGGACTAGCTGGGACCAGTGACTTCTACTGGTGTCCGTACCCCCAACTACGAGTGCACTACAAGCGACTGCACACCCACAAACACAAGCCGTTGCCCTACTGTAGTCTTTCCCTCAGCTGGACGTACAACTCAAACACAAGAGTGAGGGTGTCCAGGAAGATGACACAGACCTCGACGGTACAACACAAGTCCCGGGACAAACCCCGAGCACAACAAACACATGTGCCTGGCTCACAAAGAACCTGGGGTACCCGACTAGAGAGACATTCTGGAACAGGCGCCGAACCACCACACTCGGCAAGCTCAACCACGATATATACACAAACACTTTCTATTACCAATCACGATACATATGTTAGGATAGCTCGTCCCAATCACCCTGTGACTTACAAGCTAACCTACATAATCACACACATAAACCATATTAATAATAACACACAGCCTGTCATCGGTCACCTTGTGACCTCCACTACCACACTAAACACAGTACACGATAATCACGTAATAACCATATTTATACATTACTAATTTTCCATCAAGGATAACTTATAAAAGATCCTAAAGGATCAAGGCTAGGTTCAAACGTGAACCTTACTGCCACAACACCACGGACTAACACAATAATTAAGATACAATAAACACAATGACGTACGATGTGCCATGCACACACAAACTACATGCACGACATCCAAACCACGTAAACACCATGCTAATTATAAAATAACACTTGTCCACGTAAAACCAGCCCCCTTGTGAGCAACACGCTTCGTGAGCGTGACAAGTGCACTGGCTCCACCTGTCATTGCCATGCACAACAAATACCACTAACCGGATATTCAAATATAGAAAGCATGCATAACGGGACCTCTCAGCTGAGGTCGCGACAAGGGGCCAGGTCGCCTTCAGAACGCGATACCCCGACATGCCGCGTTCAAACCATGAACGCGACGAATCGAGCTGTCGCATTAACACGCGACGCCCAGGGCTGTCACCTTCACAGGCGCAAGCCCTAATCCGGGAGCAATTCCACGGATCACCATTCCAGACCATTCAAACATGCTTAATTCACGTTTTTCATGCTTTAATGGATACCCTAGCATGGTATCTACAATTTTCAAAGCAATAAACGAACTAACATGCAATTCACAACACGAAACAAGGTAGTACACCTACCTTTGCGAAGAACACAAAAACCAAGGATCACTCAGCGTTTCTCCCACTCCACGCAATGTCCTCGCGGCGAGAACATGCCCCACGCATCTCCAGAACCTCGAATCGCCCGGAGAAACCCCGCAGCAGCTCCCCTTGGTCGAGCAGAGCCTGTGAAAGCTCTGTTCGGCCAGGGTTCCTTAAAAATGCATTGCAGTTGGGAACGCGACGTAGCCCTACGTTGCAACCTGAACGTGACGTAGGCGGCCGTCGCCTTCACAAGCCCGACGTCAGCAGGCCGCCCAACGCGTGACGCGTGGCGCACATGCAGACGTCGACTGCTCAACAGCGGTAACGAGAACGCGACCCCTAGGACTGTCGTGTTCAGAACACGACGCATACCCCTGTCGCTTCACAAGCAGAAAACCTGTGAGCTCTTTGGGCCCAATCTGGCGGCCCACGAAGCCTCACAACGGCGTAAACACCTGAAATACGCACTAATGGGCCACCCACCAAACCCACTAAGCAGGGATCCGCAAAGATCTGAAAAATGCGTGATGTTACATTATTATCACCTAAAAAAGAATGTCATCCTCGACATGCAAAGCAAATCACAACAAATCGGATTATCACCTAAAAAGAAACGAAACCGTATATAGAGCAAGTAGGATACGCTTCCTTTATATCTTCTCTTCAATCATCTACGCTGACTGATCCATCTGTTCATTCCCATGTTTGTTCTGCCTTTCCTTTCTTTTCAATTCATTCCACAACTGCCTTATTCCGTAATTTCAATATGCTATTTCCTTATCTTTTATCCGTAGGCGATTCTACCTTGCTGTGGCACTTTATCTCCTTGGACTGAACCTACTTTCACATTTTTCCGGCTGTGTTTGCACCTTTCTTTCGGGACCGCTTTACCTTTCTCGAGTATCTTACACTGTAATACTTTACCATGCTATAATCTTTCCAAATTCTTGAATTTCCGGTGCCATTTTCTTTTTTCTATTTATCATTGCTTACTGTTACCCTACCTTATCTACATTTACATTCGCAACTGTCATTTTTTTTCAAAGAAAACCAATCACCATCTTTGAATTTCCTGCCCTTTTCATATTATTCTACCCATACCGCTTTAAATCATTTCTGATTAAAACCATAATAACCTCTGTTCCTTTATTCGCTACACAAAACTTTATACTTTCCTTATTCAAGCAAACCTTGAACAATCTGTGAATATTAAATCTTTCTTGTTTCTGCTTCCGCTGCGCTACTCTGATCACACTGAACACTTTTTCAAAATATTCCACAATTTCTGTTCTCATTATTACTTTCAATTACTTTCTTCTGCTTCAACTGTATTCATTTCTAACTTTAACTGCTTCTCAAATCATCTTATTCAATTAATTCATGCTAAAAATATTACTGCAATTTTCTGATCTGCCAAACCGCTATTGACATGCTGTACTCTTCATATACCTTTCTTGCTTTACTGACATTCTCTGGATAATCTCATAATTTTGTTACATAATCTTTCAAATATTGTTTTAGTCTATTCCTGCTCTTGCATCAAACTCTGGAATATCTAATAACAGTCCATTTCTGCTCTATTGAATCATTTCTTGCACCGATATACAAACTCTAACTGACATTTCCTGACTCTCTAATTTTATTCACTTCATCATTTGCTACATTCTTCTTTTCTCTGGTCCATATTTCTTTTTTTATCTAAATTGCCAATCATTCTAATCATAACATCTTTTCCGAAAAATACTTCTCTTATTCATTCTGCTGCCTGACTAATCTTACTGTACGTTCAACTATAAATCTTTCTGATATCTAATCATCTTCTTTAAAATACAGCAAAAACTCAAATTTGAATACCAATTTCTTTAAATATACAACTTGCTCTGTCTGCTTCTTATTCCATTAAATGCTCTTTTTTTTTTCAAACATCATGAATATCACAATCTACACCTTACTGTTTTTGTCACGCCCCGATATTTAGCAGCGGAATAAATACCGGGGCGTGAACGATACAAACAAACGTATCACAGTTGAATAGTGCAGAGTCACAATTGAATATGATAACACATTTGAGACTGTAATATGGTCACCAAAAGTATACTTTATTCCATTCCATTCAACTAGTTACAACTCTACATAAAAGAATCAACTAAAAGAGTTCATTATTCAATAACATGTTTCTCTAATACATCAACTACTCAATTGTCTATTTCTACACTGTCATCTATTCATATGACGGGTGCTCATCACTCTTGCCCTGCCCCATCCGACTCCTCTGGTTCCTCATCACTACCTGAAAAGGGCAGGATGATAGGGGTGAGTGAACTAGCTCAGTAGGATTTACATCTCAATAACGTGCGGGCACTAGTATACATGATTAACATTTTTTAATAGGCAGATATGCACATGAATATGATGACAATGTATGCAATACTACCAATTGAATAGCAGAATAGAATGGATATCATATCAGAATCAAATGTCGAGTTGCATATTCATGAACAGATATTTCAAGAATAGAATCATGTCAGAAGAGATTGGCCATATTCAAGCAGATCTCATGTGTTCACAAGAACAAATGTATCTATCATGTAAGTCAAACTCATCATGTCAAACAGAAGGCACATTTTCACAATCTTGCATGTCAGTGTGCTATGCCAAGCACCAAGAGTCCATACTCCCGCGGTTAACAAGTACGTTGGGGCGCTCTCTCCCCAGGACCAGACAGGGCCCCTATTGCACAGGCATTGGATCAAGTTTTGGACCGGAGTCCCACGTTGTGCCGAACAAACATATTCATATTATGGCCACAGAGTTTCAATGACAAGCTCATAGTAAAAAGGACATGATCATTCATAGAGTCAAGGAATGACAAACAGCTCAAAAGAACAAGGCAGGATAACGACGTATCTTATGTTTCATAATTCATTAATGTCTTGACATGAGTGTGTTTCAAAAGACAAATCATACGCAGACATGTGCTCTCAATTTCCCAGAAGGGTGTGCCTATTCGTGCAAAAGTGTAAGTGATGAGTTACGGATCTTTCCTATCATGTATGCATATGACAAACAATTAATTGAACACCGGAAATATGTAACTATTGAAACTCATATGCAAATCATGACCTTAACACACTAGCATGTCCATACTAACATGTATTTATCCCCACATTCATATCATATTCTATCTTATCAATTGACAATAAGCAAGATCACAAGATAATCCAATGAACATAAGATCAATCACAATTACACATTAGAATCATATTCATATCATTACTATTTTCTTCAATGGTTGATTTATTTTAGGTCCATGCATACTATATAACATCATGCACATGCTCGTAGACATCATGAGATGATTAGACCTAAATTATGCAATTTCTTGTAAGTTAGTGTCGACACTAGATCAAGTGGTGTCGACACAATGCTCCAAACACAAGACCAAATCATGCAAAACTGGTCAGTAGTGTCGACACTAGTTCAGGTAGTGTTGACACTAGTCAGGTAGTGTTGACACTAGTTCGGTAGTGTCGACACTAGTGCAGGTAGTGTTGACACAGTGCTTCAAATACAAGGCAAAAGGTCAAGTAGTGTCGACACTAGTCCAGGTAGTGTCGACACTAGAGACAGCTCCCAGAACACCTTCTGGCCAAGCTGGACAGTGTGTCGACACTAGCCCAGTAGTGTCGACACTAGAGGCCTTTCCAGAACACCATCTGGGCTGTTTTGGGACAGCAGGTCGACACTACCTCAAGTAGTGTCGACACTAGTGCCCTTCCAGAACAAAACTTATGAGTCATGTGGAACCCGAAAACACATCTCATGCAGCGATTCACTTCTAACTCTTATAACTCTCTAACGAATGACATTGGACAAAACGTTCAACATGAAAGATGAAGAGACAACTAGTGGAAGAACGTTGATGTTGAGGGTTTGATCTAATTCGGTCTCAAATCCGAGAAAACATATGAAGAACAAAAGTCAAGAGTAGCCCGAAATCACAGTATCATGCAGAGACTCTCTTATCATGCTCCTAACTCTCTAACGAAGGATTTTGACAAAACGTCCAACATATAAGATGATCTTGACTTCAAGTGGAAGAACTTTCATGAAGAAGGTTTAGTCAAATTCGGTCTCGAATCAATGCAAAATAAGACAACGGGAAAAGCCCTAACTGTGCGAGACTTCGGGAAATCACCAATACACAATGTATACTCCATGAAAACCAGTCAAACCAATTGCAAATGAACCTAGACTCAAGAACTACATGATGGTGTTGGTTTTCTTAATCTTGGCCTGAGAACACCTACTTTTATGAAGATCTAAGAACATTGATGTTCTGGATGATGCAATAGGGATGCAGGGGATGAAGCTCCGGTTTCCCAGCCTTTCTCCTGCTCCTCAGAAGTTCTAGCCTGCCTCCAAATGACCCCAACTCGTTGTTAAACCTTCCCCAAGAGTTTGAGGATGAGTTCTTATAGATTTAGGTTGTAGTTAAGAGTCCTAACGAGACTAGGAAAGGGGCTGCGAATTCTGCTCCCTGTTTTCCAAGAATCTGGGACTCCTTCCTCCAAAGGAGGTAGTAATGGTTTAGGAAACCACCAATTGGGGTTGGGTTCGTTTTGGCTTACCTTGCATGACTAATCACCCTTATTTTAACCCTAAATACCCTTCCTAATTATGGCATAATTACCTACACGAATTTCTGGGTAATTCCCTGTCCTAGTTTATTTATATCCTTGGGCCAAATGTGCTCTATTGGCCCAATCTTGTTAATGGGTCATTATTACATGGTGTTGGAAGTCTCTCACTATGTTTAATTAATTTATCCCCTATATTTCTGGAATTTTTAAATTGCTAAATTTCCGGGGTGTTACATCCTCCCCACTTAAGAATTTGGTCCCCAAATTTACGCATAATGGTGTGGTTCGTACCTGAGAATAGTTCTGGGTGGTTTTTCTTCATTCTTTCCTCTGTTTCCCAGGTAGCATTAGTAACTCCGTCGACTCCATTGGACCTTCACCATAGGTATGGTACGATTCCTGAGTCGTTGAATCTTCCGATCCAACAGTTTGATCGGCTTCTCTTCATAAGTCAGGTCCTCCCGAATCTCCAAGTCCTCGTGTTAATTACATGGTCGCATTGAATAAGTACTTCCCAGCATGGATATGTGGAACACATTATGCACGTTGCCAGTTGCGGAGGTAGTGCAAGTCTATACGCCACCTGACCAATCCTTTCCAGGATTTCAAATGGCCCTATGAATCTGGGACTTAGTTTTCCTTTGATCCCAAATCTTTGTATTCCCCTTGAAGGTGAGACCTTCAAGAAAACATGTTCGCCAACCTGAAATTCCAGTTCTCTCCTTCTCTTGTCTGCATAACTCTTCTGTCTGGATTGTGCTATCTTCAGACGTTCCCTGACAATCTGAACCTTCCGGACAGTTGCCTCAATTAAGTCGGGTCCAACCCATTGGTTCTCCCCAACCTCTTCCCAACAAAGGGGTGATCTGCAACTCCTGCCATATAAGGCTTCAAATGGAGCCATCTTGATACTTGCCTGATAGCTGTTGTTATAAGCAAACTCCATCAGGTACAACTGATCATCCCATCGACCTTTGAAATCCAGCACCAGAGCACGAAGCATATCTTCCACAATTTGATTGGTCCTTTCAGTTTGTCCATCAGTCTGAGGATGGAAGGCAGTACTAAAGTTTAGTTTAGTACCCATTGCTGCTTGTAAACCCTTCCAGAAGTGTGAAGTAAATCTAGGGTCCCGATCTGATATTATGCTAGATGGAACCCCATGCAATCTAACTACTTCCTTACATATATGCAGCCAACACATCCACTGACCAGTGCTCTTAATCGGCAAGAAATGAGCCGACTTAGTCAATCGATCAACTATTACCCAATTGCATCCATACCACCTCTAGTCTTGGGCAATCCCATGATAAAGTCCATACCGATACTATCCCACTTCCATTCCGGATTTCTAGTGGTAGCAGTCCACCAGCTGTACGGAAATGCTCGGCCTTGACTTTCATGCATGTTAACAGTATGCCACATGATCGGCCACATCCCTCTTCATGTTTGGCCACCAGTACGACCTTTTCAAGTCTTGGTACATCTTTGTTGATCCAGGGTGAATCGTGTACTTGGACTGATGAGCTTCATTTAGTAACCTCTTCTTGAGTTCTCCATGATCAGGGACACATGTCCTACCTCGGAACAGTAATCTACCTTCCGCTGATAGAGTGAAGTCAGGTCTTTGTTCTAGCTTCTCCCTGATCTCAACTAAGAATGGATCCTCTCCCTGTTTCTCCTTGATTTCGGTCAGTAGATCGGATTGTATCTGGAGATTTGAAATCATTACTTGTTTTTCCTTCTTTCCCACGTCTATGTTCAAGCTTGCAAATTGCTCCAGTAACTTCCATTCGCCCAGCATCATACTAGCTAGCATAGCTCCTGGTTGTCTACTTAGAGCGTCTGCCACTACATTGGCTTTCCCAGGGTGATACTGAATGGAAAAGTCAAAGTCCTTAAGGTACTCTAACCACCTTCTTTGTCTCATGTTCAGCTCCTTCTGTGAGAACAAGTATTTCAAACTCTTGTGGTCAGAAAAGACCTTAAATTGCTCACCATAGATATAATGCCTCCAAATTTTCAAGGCGAATACTACAGCTGCCAACTCCAGGTCATGAACCGGATAGTTCACTTCGTGGATCTTCAACTGTCTGGAGCATAAGCTATTACCTTCCCTTGTTGCATTAAGACACATCCCAGTCCAGTACCAGAAGCATCTGAATAAATTTCAAATCCTCCCTCTTCAGTGGGTAAGGCGAGGACAGGAGCAGTAGTCAGACACTTCTTCAAGTTGTTGAAACCTTCCTCACATTCATTGGTCCACACAAATGGATTTTCCTTCCGGGTCAGCTTGGTCAATGGCACTGCAATCTTTGAGAAATCCTTTATAAACCTTCGATAATACCCTGCTAATCCCAGAAAACTCCTGATCTCTGTGACGCTTGTCGGTCTTTCCCATTTCAACACAGCCTCAACCTTTGATGGATCAACAGCGATACCATCTTTGGTTACCACATGCCCTAGAAAGGATACCTCCTCAAGCCAGAATTCACATTTACTTAACTTGGCATATAGTTTGTTCTCCCTTAAAATCTGCAATGCAATCCTCAAATGCTCCTCATGCTCTTCCTTTGTCTTGGAATAGATCAATATATCATCGATGAATACCACCACAAACTTATCAAGATATGGGCGATAAATGCTATTCATCAACTGCATGAAAACTGCAGGGGCATTTGTTAGTCCAAAGGCATAACAATAAATTCATAATGCCCATACCTGCTTCGGAAGGCAGTCTTGTGAATGTCTTCTCCTTTGATCCTCAATTGATGATAACCGGATCGAGATCTATTTTAGAGAAGTATCTAGCTCCAGATAATTGATCAAACAACTCATCAATTCTCGGCAGAGGGTATTTGTTCTTGATGGTTAACTGATTCAGTTGTCTGTAATCTATGCATAGCCTCATCGACCCATCTTTCTTCTTGACGAAGAGGACAGGTGCACCCCATGGCGATGTGCTTGGTCGGATGAAACCCTTCTCTAACAGTTCCATCAGTTGCTCTTTTAATTCCTTCAGTTCTGCGGGGACATTCTATATGGTGCCCTAGATACTGGTGCTGCTCCAGGGACCAATTCGATGGTAAAATCGACCTCTCGCTCAGGAGGAATTCCTGGCAAGTCTTCGGGGAAAACATCAGCGTATTCGCTGACACATGGATGTCCTCTACTTTGACTTCCTTCTTTGCAATGACTACAGCAGCAAGAAAGGCCATACAACCTTTCCTCATCATCCTTTTGGCTTGTAGTGCAGAGATAAGTGACAATCTCCTGCGGTTTCTATCCCCTGTGAACACTAGTTTTGGGTACTGGCTAAAAGTTACCCGACTTCTCCTGCAATTTATACTAGCCCATGTTCAGACATCCAGTCTGCTCCCAGTATCACATCATACCCCGCCATGTCCATACATATTAATTTGCTGGTAGGTTTTGGGTTTCAATCAACACTTCACTGGATGGTATATGGTTTGTAAGATTGGTACCCGGACCAATCGGGGTTGACACAACTATTCCGGATTTCATTGGGACGGGTTTCACAGGTAGGGTATCAACAAATGTTTGAGATATGAAGGAATGCGTAGCTCCCGTATCAAAGAGAACATATGCGGGTCGGGAAAGAATAGTAAGTGTACCTTCCACGATACCTCCTTCTTCAGCAGTTCTGGTTCCTGGACAGCTTGCAGTCGGCCTTGCCTCTTCTGTCCATTCGGACGTTTGTCCTGAGGGGCTTGTTCTTTCAGCATTGGGCAGTCCGAGATCCTATGGTCACGACTCCCACAGCGTAGGCATCTCCCTTGCGCTCTCCAGCATTCTTCAGACCGATGACCAGCTTTGTCACAATGTTTACACCTTTCTCCCGTTGTCACCATTACCTGCTTACCTAACTCCTTCGGCTTTTTATCCGCTGGTTCATTTACCCGCCACTGGGCCTTTTCTTCCCAATAGTCGGCTGATACCTCCCAGCAGAAGACACTTGTTCTCGTTTCACGGATTTTCCCTTAATCCTTTCGGCAGTCTCCATGGCATCTTCCAATAGCTGAGCCTTCTTACCCATTTCAGCATAAGTTTGAATGTCCATTGGCGCCAGTTGGGTGATGAACTGGGGCCTCAAGCCATTCAGAAAGCGTTTCGCCTTCATCCTTTCTGTCCCAATCAAGTGAACAGCGTATCGGGACAGCCGAGAGAATTGGCCTCATACTCGGCCACATTGAGTCCTCTCTGCTTCAAAGCCGCAAATTCGGCTGCTTTCCGTTCTTGGACCCTCTCAGAAAAGTACTTGGCGTTGAAACGCTCAATGAACTGAGCCCATGTTAGTTGTTGTCCATTTAGGGTTGCTTCTACCGACTCCCACCATGCCCTGGCATCCTTTTCCACTGGAAAGTCGCCAGAGCACTTTGTTCTGGTCGTGCATTGCATAACCTTGAATATCCTTTCAATCTCCTTAACCCAGTGTTCAGCAACATCTGGGTCAGTACTCCCTTCAAACCTAGGCGGATCCATGTTCCGAAATTCCGGTGGAGCTCACCGGCTCCGCGGTTACCTCCACCTTGGGGGCTTGTAAGATAGCCTGAGTCAAGTTCTGTAGTTCGTTGCATGTCCCTAGCCTGGGCACGTTCAGCGGCCATTGAGGTAATAATCACCTTCAAGATAATAATGTGGTTAGTCATCTAAATATATCACATGTGACTTCTATTCCCATGGCTCTACCCAAGCTCACATTAGGTACGACAGGTTTTGACTCGTGTAATCTAGTTTCATTCTATGTTCCTATTCCCTTGGACCCTAAAGTTCAGGCTCTGATACCAACTGTCACGCCCCGATATTTAGCAGCGGAATAAATACCGGGGGCGTGAACGATACAAACAACGTATCACAGTTGAATAGTGCAGAGTCACAATTGAATATAATAACACATTTGAGACTGTAATATGGTCACCAAAAGTATACTTTATTCCATTCCATTCAACTAGTTACAACCTTACATAAGAAGAATCAACTGAAAAGGTTCATTATTCAATAACAATGTTTCTCTAATACATCACTACTCAATTGTCTATTTCTAAACTTCAACTATTCATATGACGGTGCTCATCACTCTTGCCCTGCCCCATCCGACTCCACTGGTTCCTCATCACTACCTGAAAAGGGCAGGATGATAGGGGTGAGCGAACTAGCTCAGTAGGATTTACATCTCAATAACGTGCGGGCACTAGTATACATGATTAACATTTTTAATAGGCAGATATGCACATGAATATGATGACAATGTATGCATCTACCAATTGAATAGCAAATAGAACGGATATCATATCAGAATCAAATGTCGAGTTGCATATACAATGGACAGATATTTCAAGAATAGAATCATGTCAGAAGAGATTGGCCATATTCAAGCAGATCTCATGTGTTCACAAGAACAAACGTATCATATCATGTCAGTCAAACTTATCATGTCAAACAGAGGCACATTTTCACAATCTTGCATGTCAGTGTGCTATGCCAAGCACCAAGAGTCCATACTCCCGCGGTTAACAAGTACGTTGGGGCGCTCCTCCCCAGGACCAGACAGGGCCCCTATTGCACAGGCATTGGATCAATTTTTGGACCGAGTCCCACGTTGTGCCGAACAAAATATTCATATTATGGCCACAGAGTTTCAATGACAGCTCATAGTAAAAAGGACATGATCATTCATAGAGTCAAGGAATGACAAACAGCTCAAAAGAACAAGGCAGGATAACGACGTATCTTATGTTTCATAATTCATTAATGTCTTGACATGAGGTGTTTCAAAAGACAAATCATACGCAGAACATGTGCTCTCATTTCCAAGAAGGGTGTGCCTATTCGTGCAAAAGTGTAGTGATGAGTTACATCTTTCTATCATGTATGCATATGACAACATTAATTGAACACCGGAAATCATGTAACTATTGAAACTCATATGCAAATCATGACCTTAACACCACTAGCATGTCCATACTAACATGTATTTATCCCCACATTCATATCATATTCATATCTTATCAATTGACAATAGCAAGATCACAAGATAATCCATGACATAAGATCAATCACAATTACACATTAGAATCATATTCATATCATTACTATTTTCTTCAATGGGTTGATTTATTTTAGGTCCATGCATACTATATACATCATGCACATGCTTGTAGACATCATGAGATGATTAGACCTAAATTATGCAAATTTCTTGTAAGTTAGTGTCGACACTAGATCAAGTGGTGTCGACACATGCTCCAAACACAAGACAAAATCATGCAAAACTGGTCAGTAGTGTCGACACTAGTTCAGGTAGTGTTGACACTAGTGCAGGTAGTGTTGACACAGTGCTTCAAATACAAGCAAAAAGGTCAGTAGTGTCCACTAGTCCAGGTAGTGTCGACACTAGAGACAGCTCCCAGAACACCTTCTGGCCAAGCTGGGACAGTGTGTCGACACAACCCAAGTAGTGTCGACACTAGAGGCCTTCCCAGAACACCATCTGGGCTGTTTTGGGACAGCAGGTCGACACTACCTCAAGTAGTGTCGACACTAGTGCCCTTCCAGAGCAAAACTTTGAGTCATGTGGAACCCGAAAACACATCTCATGCAGTGATTCACTTCTAACTTTTATAACTCTCTAACGAATGACATTTGGACAAAATGTTCAACATGAAAGATGAAGAGGACAACTAGTGGAAGAACTTTGATGTTGAGGGTTTGATCTAATTCGGTCTCAAATCCGAGAAAACATATAAAGAACAAAATGTCAAGAGTAGCCCGAAATCACAGTATCATGCAGAGACTCTCTTATCATGCTCCTAACTCTCTAACGAAGGATTTTTTGAAAACGTCCAACATAGAAGATGATCGTGACTTCAAGTGGAAGAACTTTCATGAAGGAAGGTTAGTCAAATTCGGTCTCGAATCACATGCAAAATAAGAAAAACGGAAAAGCCCTAACTGTGCGAGACTTCGGGAAAATCCCAATACACAATATATACTCTATGAAAACCAGTCAAACCAATTGCAAATGAACCTAGACTCAAAGAACTACATGATGGGTTTGGTTTTCTTTAATCTTGGCCCGAGAACACCTACCTTTATGAAGATCTAAGAACAGTCGATGTTCTGGACGCAACAGGGGATGCAGGGGATGAAGCTCCGGGTTCCCAGCCTTTCTCCTGCTCCTCAGAAGTTCTAGCCTGCCTCCAAATGACCCCAACTCGTTGTTAAACTTCCCCAAGAGTTTGAGGACGAGTTCTTATAGATTTAGGTTGTAGTTAAGAGTCCTAACGAGACTAGGAAAGGGGCTGCGAATTCTGCTCCTGTTTTCCAGAAATCTGGGACTCTTCCTCCAAGGAGTAGTAATGGTTTAGGAAACCACCAATTGGGGTGGGTTTGGTTTTGGCTTACCTTGCATGACTAATCACCCTTATTTTAACCCTAAATTACCCTTCCTAATTATGCATAATTACCTACACGAATTTCTGGGTAATTCCCTGTCCTAGTTTATTTATATCCTTGGGCCACATATGCTCTATTGGCCCAATCTTGTTAATGGGTCATATTACATGGTGTTGGAAGTCTCTCACATATGTTTAATTATTTTATCCCCTTATATTTCTGGAATTTTTAATTGCTAAATTTCCGGGGTGTTACAAGTTTTTCTCAACTCAATATTTATTAACTGCTTCTCCATTAATGCGCTTATTTCCATTCTATTTCATTTGCCTTAAACTCATTCCAATATACTTAACTTTAATTTTGATTTTCCTCAACTGCTATAGTTATTAACTTTTACTGCTCTTATTTTTAGCCCAACAATCTTTACTAACTCTCTCTGAAGAATTCCTCATGATCTGTCATTCACCAACTAAATATTTTTCTATGTGATTCTTAGAAAATCTCTTTGCACACTGATTCTTCTTTTCTCTCTTTCTTTATCCAACTGATCCTTTCTGTACATATTTATACAAATCCTCATATCAAACTTCATATTACCATCATTATTCATAACAACATTTTTTTCAAATTTCTAATCTCAGGCATATTTAATCTATCTGCCATAAACCATTGCTCCCTTCTGTACTAGTACTTTTTTTTTAAAAGTTGATCTACCTTACTTAATCATGCAAATTTTCATAACACAAATCACATTCTCATTCATACTATTTCTTGATGTCATCTGACTCAGATCTCTGATGCCACAATACCTCTGCTGAGGTTCTCAACTATATTTTGCAATTTAATCACTTCTAACACACACACACACTGACATGTTCCTCATCACCTTGTTACCATATACCTGTCTCGCTAACTCTGTATCTCATTATAACTTACTTACTGAATTCCATATCCAAACTTGTTAATCTCTTCAATTCCTTTAACTGCGAATGTCACGCCCTGATATTTAGCAGCGAAATAAATACCAGGGGACGTGAACGATACAAACAGACGTATCACAGTTGAATAGCGCAGAGTCACAATTGAATATAATGACACTTTTCAGATCATGATAACATCATCAGAGGTACTCTTTATTTCATTTCATTCAACTAGATACAACCTTACATAAGAAAGAATCAACTAAAGGATCCATTATTCAATAAAACTTCCAGAAAAGTTAACTATTACATAGACGACTCAATTGTCTATTTCTAAACTATCATCGACTCATATGGAGGTGCTCATCACTCTTTCCTGCCCCATCGGACTCCACGGGTTCTTCATCACTTCCTGAAAAAGGGTAGGATGATAGGGTGAGCGAACTAGCTCAGTAGGATTTACATCTCAATACGGTGCGGGCACTGATATACATGATTAACATTTTAAAAGGCAATATATGAACATGCATACGATGCATGCATGCAATACTACAGATCGAATATCAAAGTGGAACGGATATCATTTCAGATCAAAAGTCGAGATGCATATATACAGAGGACAGATATTTCAAGAATAGAATCGTATCAAAAGATTGGCCATATTCAGACAAATATCATGCATTCACATGATCAGACGTATCATATCAATCATATCATATCAGATCACATCAACTTATCATATCAAACAAAGGCACATTCTCACAAATCTTGCATATCGTATCAGTGCCATGCCACGCACCACAAGTCCATACTCCCGCGGTTAAAAAGTACGTTGGGGTGCTCCTCCCCAGGACCAGACAGGGCCCCTATTGCACAGGCATTGGTTCAAATTTGACCGGAGTCCCACGTTGTGCCGAACAAACAGATTCATATTATGGCCACAGAGTTTCAATAACAAGCTCGTAGTAAAGAAACATGATCATTCATAGAGTCAAGTATGACAAATAGCTCAAGAGAACAAGGCAGGATAACGACGTATCTTATGTTTCATAATTCATTAATGTCTTGACATGAGGATGTTTCAAAAGATAGATCATATATAGAACATGTGCTCTCAATTTCCCAAGAAGGGTGTGCCTATTCGTGCAAATATGTAAGTGACGAGTTACAAATCTTTCCTATCATGTATGCAATTGACAAAGGATTATTTGAACACCGGAAAACATAAAACTATTGAAACTCATATGCAAATTATGACATTAACTCCACTAGCAAGTCCATACCAACATGTATTCATCCCCACATTCATATCATATTCTTATCTTATCAATTGACAATAAGCAAGATCACAAGATAATCCAATGGACATAAGATCAATCACAATTACACATTAGAATCATATTCATATCATTACTATTTTTCAATGGGTTGATTTATTTTAGGTCCATGCATACCATATAACATCATGCACATGCTAGTAGACATCATGAAATGATCCGACCCAAAATATGTAAAATTTTTGTAAGAGTAGTGTCGACACACCCCTTACTGGTGTCGACACAATGCTTCAAACACAAGACAAAATAATGCAAACTGGTCAAGTAGTGTCGACACTAGTCAGGTAGTGTCGACACAGTGCTTCAAATACAAGGCAAAAAGGTCAAGTAGTGTCGACACTAGTTCAGGTAGTGTCGACACTAGAGACAGCTCCCAGAACACCTTCTGGCCAATCTGGACAGTGTGTCAACACTAGCCCAAGTAGTGTCGACACTAGAGGCCTTCCAGAACACCTTCTGGGCTATTTTGGGACAGTGTGTCGACACTAGCCCAAGTAGTGTCGACACTAGTGCCCTTCCAGAACAAAACTTATAGTCATGTGGAACCCGAAAACACATCTCATGCAGTGGTTTACTTACCCTACTTATAACTCTCTACAAATGACATTTAGACAAAACGTTCAACACAAAGATGATGAAGACAACGAGTAGAAGAACTTTTATGTTGGGGGTTTGATCTAATTCAGTCTTGATCCCGAGAAAACATATGAAGAACAAAAAGTCAAGTGTAGCCCGAAATCGCAGTATCATGCAGAGACTCTCTTACCATGCTCATAACGCTCTAACAAAAGACTTTGGACAAAACGTCCAACATAAAAGATGATCATGACTACAAGTAGAAGAACTTTCATGAAGGAAGTTTAGTCAATTTCAGTCTCAAATCATGTGCATAATACAAAGAACGGGAAAAAGCCCTAACTGTACGAGACTTCGGGAAAACTACGAATACGCAATGTATACTCCATGAAAACTAGTCAACCAAGTGCAAATGATCCTAGACTCAAAGATCTACATGATGGTGTGGTTTCTTTAATCTTGGCCCGAGAACACCTACCTTTGGATGTTAGAAACTCTCTGCAGATTCTGGGTTGATGCAGAGCGAGGTTGAGGAAGACTACGATTTTCCCCAGCCGTTCTCCACTTCCCCAGCGCTCCAAACTTGCTACTCACGACCCCAACTTGTTGCTAAACCTTCCCCAAGAGTTAGGGATGAGTTCTTATAGTTTTAGGGTGTAGTTAAGAGTCCTAACGAGACTAGGAAAGGGGACGAGTTCTGTTTCCCACTTTCCAAAAATCTGGGATTCCTACCCAAAAGAGGTAGCAAAGGTTTAGGAAACCACCAATTGGTGTTGGGTCGGTTTGGCTTACCTTGCATGACTAATTACCTTAATTTTAATCCTAACTTGCCCTCTCCAATTATGACATAATTACATACACGAATTTCTGGGAAATTTCCTATCCTAGTTTATTTATATCCTTGGGCCAAATGTGCTCTATTGGCCCAAATCTTGTTAATGGGTCATTAATACATGGTGTTGGAAGTCTCTCTAATATGTTTATTTAATTTATCCTCCTTTATTTCTAAAGTTTTTAAATCACTAAATTTTCGGGGTGTTACAGCGAATCTTAACAACCAAACTGATCTATCACAAACCAGCATGCTGGTATAATCACATAGATTATACCACCTCTAATCACATCAACTTTCAATAACTGCTAACAAAAATTTCTCACACAAAAACACGTTTTATAGAACAAAAACTCAGATAAATACTATCTTAACCAACACAAAACCGCAGACTTACTACCAACAGTGGACATTAATCCATGTATTGGGACATTGTACTCTCAATGTCTTTCATATTCTAACTGGACATTGCTCTGATACCAACTGTGACGGCCCTGGATATTTATGCCCATTAAGGCTCCATATCCAGATCCGCCTCCCGCGAACGGACAGAAGTCTCGCAAGGGATATCTCACACAAGTGTCCAGTAAGAATATAAAAGACAACTATACAGTATAAGACAGAAAGTACATGTGCTCATACCTGTATATAATAATTTACAACTGTCCCATTATATTATTACATGTCCAATTAAAAAGTACAACTACCTGGGGCATACCCTGAGGGAGCACAAGCTCAAAAAACACTACTAACTCGACTCAGCTGCTGGTGGTACAAGTCTGACACAACGTCTCCACAAGCCGAACCAACGGTAAGCCCTGGAAAGAACTGTAGGGAAGTGAGCCTCAAAAGTCACAGGCTCAGCAGGGGCTACCCAACAAAACAACAAACTACAGACACCTCAACCCCAGAGGGTCTCATTGGCAACACCAATAGCCAAACCATTTCATGCTCACAACAATTGAATTTTAACTACAAAAATATAAAACACCTTAATCAAACATAACCACGGAAGGTAGAAGAAGCAACAGGACTAGTTTTGCACCACTAGTCCACACAACAACTGAAACGCCTAAGCCTTAAGCCTCACAGGCAAACCATAATAACTGGTCGCCTACGCTTTAAGCCACACAGGCAAGTCACTGCCTAGGCTGCAAGCTTCCCAGGCGAACCTCAACCTCGTGGGTACTAGGACAGCCAACTAAGTGCTGGTCCATTAAACCCCAAACCACGATATATCAGAAGCTACACACACCAGGTAATATGATCAGCTACAGTGGGCCAATCCATCACCTACTAAACCATAATCGAAAGCTTATCTAAAGAAAGGTAAAACACAACAATGGAAGGTCCCATCATACGACCTCCATGGAGCACAGCTCTACCAAACCACAGTACACCTAGTGTAACGTTCCGACCGTTCAGATCGTCCTTGTGTGGTCGTGGAGGCCAGTGTATGGCCGATGATGCGAGTGACAGGTGTTTTCTGTGAGTTGGGAGATTTTGCCCATTTGTGTTCTCTGTTTCTCTGTTGCTAACGCGGTCGTTTGGAGGGTCGCGATCAGCACGCGACAGTTTAGGGCGACGCGTTCATGTCACCGCTGGTTAAGTGAGCGTGTGCTTGTCTGCCGCGTGTCACCGGCTGGGTACTCGGGTGACGTCAGTAGGCTGATCGCGACAGCCTAAAGTGTCGCGTTCAGGTCGCGGTTGTGAAGAGCGTCGCGTTCTTACCTGCGTTGTGTTAGTAAGTAACCCTAGCAGAACAGAGCTGATGAAAGCTTTGCTCGGCAGGGAGATTTGCTGTGGGGATTTCTTGGCGATTTGACTTGTTAGAGCTCGGTTGGCGAGTTCCCATCGCAAGGACGTTACGTGGAGCGGAGGGAACCTCGTACGGGCTTCGTTCTTCGCGTCTTCGTAAAGGTAGGGAGATTTCCTATCGTTTGATCCATGGAATGTTCGTGTGTGCATGGATAATGCGTTTATTACTTTCTAAACAATAGTTGGTATGTGTAGGAACACATTAAAGCATGAAAATGGACTGAAACTACAGGTTTTAATGAGTTTTGGGTGATCCGGATGATGGATTCCATAGCAGGGTTCGTACCTGCTATCGCGGTTGCTTTGAGAGCCGCGACCAGGTCGCGACACCCCGATCTATCGCGTTCTGAAGGCAGTCTATCGTGCCATCGCGACAACCGCCGAATGTTGTCATTCGAGCATAGATGAAGTGTGTGATTATCTGTTCAGCGTGGTTTATGTTATGTGATGATAGTAGGAGGTGCATTGGCACTCTCTCTACACTCGGGAAGCGTGTGGGTGGTGGTTTTCCTAGTGTTAATGTGATTTACGTGGAGGTTTCACGTGGCTTGTGCGTTGTGCACGGGTTCTGTGTACGTGGTGTGTAGTTTGACGCCTTCCGTGGATACCTCTTCAGTTGGGAGCCCCAGGTTTTGTGTGAGCCAGGCACGTGAGTGCTGGGGCTTGTCCCGGTACTGGGTACCGATGAGGTCTTGTCGTCTTCCTGGACACCCTCACTCTTGTGCTGAGTAGTACGTCAGGATGAGGGAAAGACGGCAGTGGGACAGCGACTAGAGAGAGTTTGTTGCGTTGTCACTTGTAGCGCGCTCGTAGTTGGGGAGATGGACACCAGTAAACATATTGGACCCCAGCTAGTCTTGTTTTCCAGTGCCTCACTTTAGGGATCTTGGGCCAGAGTCCCTAAAGGTGTTAGGCATGGGCCTGCGAGGTGTGTGTGGCCTGCAGGTTGTGGTGGTTTAGTTGGACTCCACAGTTCTTGTACTTGTTTAGTGGAGCGGCAGCTGGACCTTTAGTCAGTGGCTGCGAGACTGAGAGGTGGTCCTGTGTGGTTTGTCCGGGTCAGTAACTGGTGTCGCGAAACAGTTGACGTGACTCGAGTGTGGCATTTCTCTACAGTGGCTCGTACACTGTTGGTGTTACCGTTTATTTATTTACGTTGATTCTTATTAAACAGTAAATGGTAAGTAGTACTTACAGTTTTATATCCTGCTAGATAATTCTGTAAGTTGCTAGTATAGTATTTCCTGCTTTACTACTTTGTTGGTTTGCTCGGTTTCTAGGGAGTTCCCTACTGAGCCAGTGACACGTGAGGCTCAACCCTACCTCCTACCAGGTGAGGGAGATCGGGAGATTTCGCACCCGTCGTCCAGTGGAGGGTCGGCACCACCCAGTGTAATTATACTTTCTTGGTGTTTACCTCGGGGTATGCCCCAGGTTCTGTTGTAGTTTGATTACAGTTGTGCTATGGCTATGTATATTTCATGTAAAGATTGTGAGATTGACAGATCTTATGAATAGTTAAGTTGGTTCCTTTATGTTTTCACGGACATATGGTTTGATATCCCTTGCGAGGCTTCAGCCCGTTCGCGGGAGGCGGACTCATGATAGACTCGTTGTTGGGTTAACGGGTCTGTTCAGTGAGGACCGTCACACCTAGGCCATAAGCCTATCGGCAAATTACACAACGGGTAATAGGATTGGCAATCACAAGCCAATTCACCTCATAATAAACCATAAACGAAGACTTACTTAAAATAGATAAAATACAACAGGTGGCAGGTCCATCCATAAGACCTCCACAGAAACAAGAGTATTACCTCAATACCTAGAAAAGTTGTGTACACTATAAAACCGCAAAGCAACCATAAAGGGTACTGGTACCTACTACCCTGAGGTACAACAACACAAACACCCGTATTAAGGGTACAAGTAGGTGATAAACACCACACAGAACCACAACTTTACTGTGCCATCACTTAGGCACAACATTACAGGTGAAACCTCAACGGCAAGTCACACAAGCCACAACCAGAGCCGGCAAAGCACGAGTCGGAAAGAACGATGCCACCACACGGGAACGAACTACTGGCTGATCAGGCCAGTATCCAACTCGGACAACACAACACAATGACAACCTCTCAGTCTCGCAGTCACGGACGAAAGGTCCAACTGCCGCTCCACGAGAACAAGTCAAACAACTGTGGAGACCAACCAACACCACACCTGCAGACACACGGCTGTAGGTCCATGCCTGGCACCTCTAGGGTCTCTGGCCGGAGCACCTAAAGTGAGGCACTGGAAAACATGACTAGCTGGGGACCAGTGATGTCTACTGGTGTCCATACCCCCAACTACGAGCGCGCTACAAGCGACTGCACACCACAAACACAAGCTGCTGCCCTACTGTCGTCTTTCCCTCAGCCGGACGTACAACTCAAACACAAGAGTGAGGGTGTCCAGGAAGACGACACAGACCTCGACGGTACAACACAAGTACCGGGACAAAACCCGAGCACAACAAACACACGTGCTGGCTCACAAAGAACCTGGGGTACCCGACTAGAGAGGCATTCCAGAACAGGCGCCGAACCACCACACTCGGCAAGCTTAAACCATGATATATACACAAACACTTTCTATTACCAATCACGGTACATATGTTAGGAATAGCTCGTCCCAGTCACCCTGTGACTTACAAGCTAACCTACATAATCACACACATAAACCATATTAATAATAACACCACAGCGTGTCATCGGTCACCTTGTGACCTCCACTACCACACTAAACACAGTACACGATAATCGCGTAATAACCATACATACTTTACTAATTTTCCATCGAGGATAACTTATAAAAGATCCTAAAGGATCAAGGCTAGGTTCAAACATGAACCTTACTACCACAACACCACGGACTAACACAATAATTAAGATACAATAAACACAATGACGTACGATGTGCCATGCACACACAAACTACATGCACGGCATCCAAACCATGTAAACACCATGCTAATTATATAAATAACACATTGGCCACGTAAAACCAGCCCACCTTGTGAGCAACACGCTTCGTGAGCGTGACAAGTGCACTGGCAGCACCTGTCATTGCCATGCACAATAAATACCACTAACCGAATATTCAAAA
>CM024765.1:34489151-34620297 GCA_014218235.1 Colocasia esculenta | reverse complement strand
ACAATGTCTTATTCTGCCTGGCTCCTCTATTTTACATTACTGATCCACTACTGAATACAAACAATTCCACTATTGCAGTTTACTCACAAATGTCCTTTCACAATTTACCTTGCCTTGACATTAATTTACCTCTGACACAAACTTTACTTTCCTATTTCCATAAATTGCACGCAAATGCTGGCATTACTACTGTCACGCCCCGACGCGGAATATCGGAACGCGAGTCAGTTGCAAGTAAACGGGTACAGAGCAAGTACTAGACATCAAACCATTGCACAAGGAATAATACTAAAGAAAATCTTTCTCATTAATAACTTTCCCAATGTCTAGTTACAACCACTAATATCAGAGCCAATCTATAGGGCCCAATTACATTGAAATAAAGCAAGAGACTAAACTAAAATCCTATCATAGCACTAACTCTTGACATCACTCCTAGTCGTTCCCGTCCTCTTGAGTGTATAGTTCATCCTTGGTCTTACTTGAGAACACAACGACAAATAACGCAGGGTGAGCGATAACGCCCAGTAGGACTTAAATCTCAATAGTCAAGCAGGCTTTAAATGATTAATGTATTAAAGGCAGAGTAACTAATGACAGAGCGAGAGAGTCATGTAAAAGATAGCAGGATAGCACGTAAACAAAATAGCACAACTTCCCAATATAGCAAGAGTGTCGAGTATAGCACAAAATAGCAAGATGGCCATAGCACAAATAGCACAAGTATAGCAATAGCACAACGAGTATAGCATAGCACTTTGTTGTCAACAGACAACGAGAGAATATAGCACTTTTGATTGTCATTAGATTAATCTAGATAGTATGGCACTTGGATGTAATTCCCACATCCTGATCATTTAACTCCCATGGGCAAATGGCACTTTCAGGCGCTCTCCCCAGGACCAGATCGGACCCTATTGCGCTGACATTAGTTATGTTGTTTATCTTTAGACAATCAATTAATGGCCAATATAGAGTAACAAGAAATAGATGAGAGCACTAGATGAATAGATGAGATAGCAGAGTGAATATGAATAGATGAGCGAGTAGATTATAGACGAGAGCTAGTGGACATTGCACGTTACACATCAAGTAAACCGGCGATAGTAACGGTTACACAACACGCGCACTTGGTGTTGGCAGTCAGGTGGAATTCACGACCCTACCACTGGCCTTATTAGGCACAGGTCCAGAGGTCCGGCGTGATTCACGACGAGAGCAAACTTCTAATGGCCGTTTGGATCGTATTGATCCCTAAAAGGTGTAATAGGTGTTAGGGTACAACCAGCTCGTCGACCATGTGGGAATCCATGGACAGAGGAGATTTACGGAGGCCTTGAACAAAGACTCACTAGTCCGGCAGAAGGAGTATCCGTCGGAGAGTTTGTCCAAGTCAAGAAAGTGTGTATAGAACAAGTGCTCGACGTTCTAGAGGAACTCTAGAACAATGGAGCATCGAGATCGGTGTTCCAAAACATCGCACGAATCATAAAATAAGGCAATTTAATTCCTTAATTTACCAGAGATATTTAGTAACAAGTTATTTCCGATTAAGCCATATTTGGAAGGTTCAAAGTGTGTGAGTGTGTCATAAAATCATAGATGGAAATTCGTCGTGTGAATGTATTTTAAATCACATAGAAATGTACAATTTATATTAAGTAAAATTACTATGGGTATAACTGGGATAAAAGGGTATAAGCACAATAGGCAATTAGAGCATTGCAAATCAGGGGTTTTCTGCAAAAATCTTGTGAACGCGATGCACCCTAGTAAGGGTCGCGACGGGTATAGGGTAGATCGCGACAGGTGTTTGAATGGATCGCGACGGGTCGATCATAACAGGTGGTCAGAACGCGACAGGGAACCTATAAGGAATGCGACAAACCGTTCAGGCCAGCAGGCACCCTCGAGCGACGGCGCTGGTTGTCGCGTTCACATGACTGGCAACTGTAGCGACCAGACCACAGACCGCGCCTATGGGCCGTTGCGTTTGGTGTCTGTGCCCGAGTCCGTCTGGATTCCAGAAAGGAATCAAGACTTGGATTACTGTAACACCCCAAAAATTCGGTAATTGGAAAATTAGAAATAAATCAAAATGATAAATTCAATATTCGTGCAATAGCAAAAAAATGCATGTGTCATTATCATACATACAAAAAAACCATTAGAAATTTCATAAAAACCATAGTTCAACTCTAAATAATACTCCCTAATGACCCACAGAGAATTCATGCAAAGGAAAATCGGATGGCCCAAGTTTAAGGTGTTTTGCGACGAGTATCGTAATCAGAGGATAAGTTAGGAAATCATTATCACACAACTTAGATGAGTCAGAAAATTAAATAAAAATCATAGAGGACTTCAAATAATATCCTCTAATGATCCATAAGAATTTTGGGTCAATAAAAGTCATTTTGGATATATTTAAGAGTTAGTGGGCTTCTTATCGTAATTAGAAATAAGTTGACAACCCATTATTAGGTGTATAAAATGAGATCATAAACTAAATGAGAAATTTATGGTGGACTCCAAACATTATGTGGGGATAGTCCTAAAAAAATCGATCAATGGACAACATAAGACCCATGAACAAATTCAAGTATGAAATTAGTAAATAAGAACTTCCGTATTATCGGAATAATAGAACTTACGTACCACTATCGTACGTGAGAAAACACATCAGAAAATTCCGTAAAAATTATAAACCAACCTAAATATTATCCCTAAGCGTTCCACGAAGGATTCGTACAACGAAAAATCTGATTGGCCGAGTATATTCACATGTGACCAATTACCCGATTAGGAAACTAAGTCAAAAATTGTTAACACGGAAAAATAACCCAACCATAAATTAAATAAACATATTGGAGAGACTTCCAACACCATGTATTAATGACCCATTAACAATCGGGCCAATGAAGCACATTGGCCAAGGATAAAAATTGGACAAGAAATACTCAGAATTCGTGTATTTAATTATGCAATATTAGGGAGGGCATTTAGGGTTAAAATTAGGGTGATTAGTCATGTAAGGAAGCCAAAACCGAACCCACCCTAAGAGGTGGTTTCCAAAACTTTGCTACCTCCTTTGGGTGAGAGAATCCCAGATTTTGGAAAGTAGGAAGCAGAATTCGCGCCCCCTTTCCTAGTTCCATTGGGACATGAATTAGAACCCTAGCACTATAAGAAACTCCTCACAAAACGTTTAGGGAAGGGTTAGCAACAGTTGGGTCGTGAACAGCAAGTTTGGAGCACTGGAGGTGTGCAGGACGGCTGGGGAAAACGTGTCTTCCTCAATCTCGCTCTGCATCAACCAGAAATCTGCAGAGAGTTATTAGCATTCAATTTAGGGTTTTCTCGGGCCAAGATTAAAGAAAACCAACACCATCATGTATTTCTTCGAGTCTAGGTTCATTTGCACTGGTTTGACTAATTTTCATGGAGTATACATTGTGTATTTGTAGTTGTCCCTAGGTCTCGCACAGTTAGGGCTTTTCCCGTTCTTCTTATTATGCATGTAATTTGACACCTAATACTAACTTCCTTCATGAAAGTTCTTCTACTTGTAGTCACGATCATCTTTTTTGTTGACTTTATCCAAAAGTCTTTTGTAGAGACTTATAAGCATGGTAGAGAGTCACTGCATGATACTATACTGCGATTTCGGGCTGCACTTAGCTTTATTTTCTTCATATATTTCCTCCAGATTTGAGACCGAATTAGATCAAACCCCCAACATCAAAGTTCTTCTACTAGTTGTCCTCGTCATATTTCATGTTGAACATTTTATCTAAATGTCAATTGTTAGAGGTATAATAGGGTAAGTAAATCGCTGCATGAGATGTGTTTCAGGTTACCCTTGACCTATATGTTTTTCTGGGACTAGTGTCGACACTACATGACTAGTGTGCGACACACTATCCCAAATTAGCCAAAAGGTGTTCTGGGAGGGCCTCTATGTCGACACTACTTGATCTAGTGTCGACACACTGTCCCATACTGGCACAATAGGTTTCTGGGAGCTGTCTCTAGTGTCGACCTGTCCCTACTGGCACAATATTTCTTGGGAGCTGTCTCTACACTACTTGATCAGTGTCTGCCCATTCTATTATTGGCCTTGTGTTTGAAGCATTGTGTCGACACCAGTAAGGGGTGTCGACACTACCCTTGCACCCTTGCAAAAAATTGCATATCTGGGTCTGATCATCACATGATGTCTAATAGCATGTGCATGATGTATATAGTATGCATGGACTAAAAGAAATCAACCCATTGAAAAATAGTAATGATACGAATATGATTCTAATGTAATTGTGATTGTCCTTATGTTCATTGGATTATCTTGTGATCTTGCCTATTGTCAATTGAAATGATAAGAATTTGTTGTGAATATGGGGATAATACATGTTAGTATGGACTTGTTAGTGAAGTTAATATCATGATTTGCATATGAGTTTCATAGTTATATGCTTTCCGTGTTCCATTAATTATTGTCCATATGCATACATGCTAGGAAAGATCCGTGACTCGTCACTTACACATTGCACGAGTAGGCACACCCTTCCTTGGGGAATGGGAGCTCTCTGCCGGTATTCTGAATTGGTAGATTAGCGACCTTTTCCTTAAGACCTTTGTAAGTCTCCGCTCTCTATGGATTTCCACATAGATGTCCGAGCTGGCTGTACCATGAAGTACTCTGGAGATAGAAAGCCATGTCCTGCATACGATCTGTCTTTAGAAACTCCTCATGTCAAGACATTAATGGATTATGAAACATGATACGTCGTTATACCTGCCTTTTGTTCTCTTGAGCTATTTGTCATACCTTGACTCTATGAATGATCATGTTCTTTTACTATGAGCTTGTCATTGAAACTCTGTGGCCATAATATGAATATGTTTGTTCGGCACAACGTGGGACTTCGGTCCATTTGACCAATGCCTGTGCAATAGGGGCCCTGTCTGGTCCTGGGGAGGAGCGCCCCAACGTACTTATTAACCGCGGGAGTATGGACTCTTGGTGCTTGGCATAGCACAACGAACACGCAAGATTGTGAAAATGTGCCTTTGTTTGATATGATAAGTTTGATCTGATATGATATGATAAGATTTGATATGATACGTATGATCATGTGAACGCATGATATCTGTTTGAATATGGCCAAATATCTTTTGATACGATTCTACTCTTAAAATATCTGTCCCTTGTATATGCAACTCGACATTTGATCTGAATGATATCTATTCTACTCTGCTATTCATCTGTTAGTATTGCATGCATGTCATCATATACATGTTCATATCTTGCCTAATTAAAATGTTATCACGTATATTAGTGCCCGCATGATATTGAGATGTAAATCCTACTGAGCTAGTTCGCTCACCCCCTATCAATCCGCCCTTTTCAGGTAGTGATGAGGAACCAGAGGAGACTGATGGGTCAGGGTAAGAGTGATGAGCAACCGCCATATGAGGAGTTGACAGTTTAGGAATAGATATTTTAATAGACTATGTATTAGAGAATATTTTCATTTGAATAATGAACTCTTTCAGTGAGTCCTCCTTATGTAAGGTTGTAACTAGTGATTGAAATGGAATAAAGAGTACCTTTGATGACATTGTTATGGTATGAAATGTGTGGTTATATGTAATTGTTACTCTGCGTTACTCAACTGTGATACGCCTATTTGTATCGTTCACGCCTCCTGGTATTTATTCTCTGCTAAATATCGGGGCGTGACAGTTGGTATCAGAGCCCTAAACTTTAGGGTCCAAGGGAATGGACATAGGATAACTAGATCACACGAGTCAAAATCTGTCGTACCTAATGTGAGCTTGGGTAGAACCATGGGAATAGAAGTCACATGTGATATATTTAGTGACTGACTTATATTAATATCTTGAAGGTACTTAATACCTTAATGGCTGCCGAGCGAGCTGGGCTTTCCCCTAAGTCCTAGGCAATCAGGAATGATAGGATAAGTGTCATTATACCCTCAGCTTGTGTCAAGAACTTGGTACCTACCTGGTGAGATTGGGGAGAAACTTGGGCTTAGTCCAAATTTATTAATAACTAAATATTGTAAGTTACAAGGCATCAACAAGGAGTAAAGAACTGACCGTGTGATAGTTGTTTTGAAGGAACTTAAATAAACAGCAATGGAGGATATACCTACACCATCTATGGACGGACAAGATCGGTCCAAAGATTACCAAAACACTACGACGAGCTGCTCAACTGTTAGAGGATGCCCTAATAATGGCTAAGGGAGATACAAATGGGAAGGAAAGGTCTATTGATGACAAAGGAGTTGGCGAAAATAATGAGAAAGAACAATCACAACCACAGGAAGCTCCAAACCCATAGCTAGAGAGAAACGCCCACCAACAGTAATAGATCGCACAAGAGAAAGAAGTGCAAAAGTGCAATAAGAAACTAATTCCCGCTCCTGTAGAAGATGCTAGCATTGCAACAGATAAATCATCGGTCTGAGGAGTGCTGGAAATTTCAAAGCAAGTGTTTTTGTTGTGGTAGCCAAGACCCAAGGTAATGATTGCCCTAACGAAATCAAGCTCAAGGAATAATGGCAAACAACAAAAGAAGGTATGAGAGAGGTATTCTTTCTAACTCGCTTTTATTTGACCCTGAAGTTACATCACCAATCAATCATTATATTATTAGCAATCCACAATTTGATTCCCTGTAAGTCCAGCCCGTAAACACATGTGAATTTGGGGAGCAAATTCTTTTAAGTGGGGGAGGATGTAACACCCCGAAAATTCGGTAATTGGAAAATTAGAAATAAATCGAAAATGATAAATTCAATATTCGTGCAATAGCAAAAAAATGCATGTGTCATTATCATACATACAAAAAAACCCCCTTAGAAAATGTTCATAAAAACCATAGTTCAACGTAAAATAATACTCCTAATGACCCACAGAGAATTCATGCAAAGGAAAATCGGATGGCCCAAGTTTAAGGCGTTTTGCGACTGAGTAACGTAATCAGGGATAAGTTCAGGAAATCATTATCACACATACTTAGATGAGTCAGAAAATTAATAAAAATCATAGATGGACTTCAATAATATCCTCTAATGATCTATTAAGAATTTTGGGTCAATAAAGTCATTTTGGATATACTTAAGAGTTAGTGTGACTTCTTATCGTATTAGGAAATAATTGGACAACCCATTATTAGGTGTATAAAATGAGATCATAAACTAAATGAGAAATTTATGGTGGACTCCAAAACAATATGTGGGGATAGTCCATAAAAATCGGATCAATGGACAACGTAAGACCCATGAACAAATTCAAGTATGAAATTAATAAATAAATAACTTCCGTATATCGGAATAATAGAACTTACGTACCACTATCGTACGTGAGAAAACACATCAGAAAATTCATAAAAATTATAAACCAACCCTAAATATTATCCTAACGTTCCACGAAGGAATTCGTGCAACGAAAATCTGATTGGCCGAGTATATATCACATGTGACCAAGTTACCCGAATTAGGAAACTAAGTCGGAAAATTGTTAACACGGAAAAATAACCCAACCATAAATTAAATAAACATATTGGAGAGACTTCCAACCATGTATTAATGACCCATTAACAAGATCGGGCCAATGGAGCACATTTGGCCCAAGATAAAATTTGGACAAGAAAATACTCAGAAATTCGTGTATGTATTATGCAATAATTAGGGAGGGCAATTTAGGGTTAAAATTAGGGTGATTAGTCATGTAAGGTAAGCCAAAATCGGACCCAACCCTAAGAGGAGGTTTCTTAAACCTTTGCTACCTCCTTTGGGTGAGAGAATCCCAGATTTTAAAAAGTAGGAAGCAGAATTCGCAGCCCCCTTCCTAGTTCCATTGGGACATGAATTAGAACCCTAACACTATAACTCCTCACAAACGTTTAGGGAAGGGTTAGCAACAAGTTGGGGTCGTGAGCAGCAAGTTTGGAGCACTGGAGGTGTGGAGAACGGCTGGGGAAAACGTGGTCTTCCTCAACCTCGCTCTGCATCAACCCAGAAATCTGCAGAGAGTTATTAGCATTCAAAGGTAGGTGTTCTCGGGCCAAGATTAAAGAAAACCAACACCATCATGTAGTTCTTCGAGTCTAGGTTCATTTGCACTTGGTTTGACTAATTTTCATGGAGTATACATTGTGTATTCGTAGTTGTCCCTAGGTCTCGCACAGTTAGGCTTTTCCCGTTCTTCTTATTATGCACACGATTTGACACCGAATTAGACTAAACTTCCTTATGAAAGTTCTTCTACTTGTAGTCACGATCATCTTTTATGTTGGACGTTTTGTCCAAAAGTCTTTCGTTAGAGAGTTATAAGCATGGTAAGAGAGTCACTGCATGATACTGCGATTTCGGACTGCACTTAGCTTTATGTTCTTCATATATTTCTCAGGATTTGAGACCAAATTAGATCAAACCCCCAACATCAAAGTTCTCTACTAGTTGTCCTCGTCATATTTCGTGTTGAACGTTTTATCTAAATGTCATTCATTAGAGAGTTATAAGAGGGGTAAGTAAATCGCTACATGAGATGTGTTTTCGGGTTACCCTTGACCTATATGTTTTCGGGAAGGCCTCTAGTGTCGACACTACTTGATCTAGTGTCGACACACTGTCCCAAATTAGCCCAAAAGGTGTTCTGGAAGGCCTCTAGTGTCGACACTACTTGATCTAGTGTCGACACACTGTCCCAGACTAGCACAATAGGTTTTCTGGGAGCTGTCTCTAGTGTCGACACTACTTGATCTTGTCGACACTACTTGACCAGTTCTGCATTATTTTGCCTTGTGTTTGAAGCATTGTGTCGACACCAGTAAGGGGTGTCGACACTACCCTTGCAAAAAAATTGCATATCTGGGGTCTGATCATTACATGATGTCTACTAGCATGTGCATGATGTTATATAGTATGCATGGACCTAAAAGAAATCAACCCATTGAAAAATGGTAATGATACGAATATGATTCTAATGTGTATTGTGATTGTCCTTGTTCATTGGATTATCTTGTGATCTTGCCTATTGTCAATTGAAATGATAAGAATTTGTTGTGAATATGGGGATGAATACATGTTAGTATGGACTTGTTAGTGAAGTTAATATCATGATTTGCATATGAGTTTCAATAGTTACATGCTTTCCGGTGTTCCATTAATTATTTGTCCATATGCATACATGCTAGGAAAGATCCGTGACTCGTCACTTACACATTGCACGAGTAGGCACACCCTTCTTGGGAATTGGGAGCTCTCTGCCGGTTATTCTGAATTGGTAGACTAGCGACCTTTTCCTTAAGACCTTTGTAAGTCTCCGCTCTCTATGGATTTCACATAGATGCCGAGCTGGCTGTACCATGAAGTACCCTGGAGATAGAAGCACATGTCCTGCATACGATCTGTCTTTAGAAACATCCTCATGTCAAGACATTAATGGATTATGAAACATGATACGTCGTTATACTGCCTTTTGTTCTCTTGAGCTATTTGTCATACCTTGACTCTATGAATGATCATGTTCCTTTTCTATGAGCTTGTCATTGAAACTCTGTGGCCATAATATGAATATGTTTGTTCGGCACAACGTGGGACTTCGGTCCATTTGACCAATGCCTGTGCAATAGGGGCCCTGTCTGGTCCTGGGGAGGAGCGCCCCAACGTACTTATTACCGCGGGAGTATGGACTCTTGGTGCTTGGCATAGCACAACGAACACGCAAGATTGTGAAAATGTGCCTTTGTTTGATATGAAGTTTGATCTGATATGATATGATAAGATTTGATATGATACGTCTGATCATGTGAACGCATGATATCTGTTTGAATATGGCCAATATCTTTTGATACGATTCTACTCTTAAAATATCTGTCTCTTGTATATGCAACTCGACATTTGATCTGAAATGATATCTGTTCTACTCTGCTATTCAATCTGTTAGTATTGCATGCATTGTCATCATATACATGTTCATATCTTGCCTAATTAAAATGTTAATCACGTATATTAGTGCCCGCACGATATTGAGATGTAAATCCTACTGAGCTAGTTCGCTCACCCCTATCATCCTGCCCTTTTCAGGTAGTGATGAGGAACCAGAGGAGACTGATGGTCGGGCAAGAGTGATGAGCACCGCCATATGAGGAGTTGACAGTTTAGGAATAGATATTTGAATAGACTATGTATTAGAGAATATTTTCATTTGAATAATGAACTCTTTTCAGTGAGTCCTTTATGTAAGGTTAACTCGTAGATTGAAATGGAATAAAGAGTACTTTGATGACATTATTATGTCTAAAATGTGTGGTTATGTAATTGTTACTCTACGTTACTCAATTGTGATCGCCTATTTGTATCGTTCACGCCTCCGGGTATTTATTCTGCTGCTAAATATCGGGGCGTGACAATTACGGTCCAAGAGTTTCCCGTCTTGACATAGGGTTGTTCTAAAACTAAGAACAAATTGTAGAGTGCATGAAAAATCATGAACTAGTTTTAAACAGATCCAGACATGCATGGGTACTTCTAGTAATCAGAATCGGAAGGCAATGAGGGTTCAACAGGGTTTAAATAAAGAGCATCATGATGAACATAGAACTGTGTACAGTTGGATCAACGAATTAATTCGCATAATAGGGTGGTGGAAATTAGGGCTTTCAGGCAAAGGAACCTAACATCCAT
This sequence comes from Colocasia esculenta, assembly GCA_014218235.1. NCBI lineage: Eukaryota > Viridiplantae > Streptophyta > Magnoliopsida > Alismatales > Araceae > Colocasia > Colocasia esculenta. The sequence continues at coordinate 34,609,576 of CM024765.1, read as the reverse complement.
CAGAATCTTCAATAAAATATCATGGCATGAGGACGAGTATACATGAAGATATGAATGTTAATAAGAGGTTCGGGTCATGAAGTTCACAGAACTTGGAAAAATGAGAACTAAATATTTGCTCGATGGAAAAATATGAAATCAAGGCTTTTATTCCTGATAGAGGAGACATCCTACAGAAAAAGTTCATGGTTTATGCTTGTGAGAATGCCTACCTTTGATCATTTTCTCTTCTAGGGTTAAGACTTGAAGAACTTGGGTTGAGGGCTTGAGAACTCCTTCTCCCATGAGATCTCCTCCTCTTGGCCCTCCTCCTAGTCCAGCAACCTCTTGGCATGAGCTAGGCCAGCCATGAGAGTTTAGATAAGTATTTAAGCTTTTTCCTCATTCCCTTTCCTAGTTTAAGTCTAATTCCTATTAATTACGAGTTTTCCTATTCCTACTTTCCTTCTAAGCATCCACTTCCTGTTTGGGTTGGGAAGAGAGCCATTTGGGCCAATCAATTAGGGTAGGTTAAGATTCCAAATCTAACTCTATTTGCTTATTTAATGTATTAAATTTCTCCTTTTCTAATTAGGTTTAATTAGGTTACGATTAGGGTATTTTCCTATTTATTCTCTTTTTATAATCTCATTTTTGGCCCACTAATTCTAATGGGTCCAATTAATAAAATCCCTTACTATTTTCATTTGATGGGTTTTTATTTAATTCTCTTTTCTTTTAATTTTTCTAATTAATTAGTTTCTTTTATTTGATTTTTCAATTATCAAAATTTTAATATATAATTAGATTTTTAATTTTTGGAAAATTCAGGTTGCTAACATCCTCCACCTCTTAAAAGAATTTGGTCCCCAATTCATATGATCATATAGGAGAGAATGTCTTACCGAAAAGATCGGGGTAGCTCCGTCTGATGACTCTTCCGGTTCCCATGTGGCTTCTCCACTCCGCAGTTATTCCATAAGACTTTAACCACGTGGATGGGACGGTTTCTGAGCGTTTGAATCTTTCATTCCATATCTTGATTGGCTTCTCTTCGTATGTCACATCCTTGTTCAGTACCAACTTCTCGTGGCGAATGATGTGTTAGGGTCATAGACATACTTCCTGACATGGAGACATGGAACACATTGTGTACACATGCCAAATCCGTGGCAATGCCAGTCGGTATGCAACCTCTCCAATCCTTTCGAGTACTTCAAAAGGACCAATGAACTAGGGCTGAGCTTTCCTTTCACTCCAAATCTTTAGATGCCACGTGTAGGTGACACTTTTAAGAACACATGATCACCGACTTGAAATTCTAAGTCCCGCACTTCTTTTGTCGGCATAGCTCTTTATCTAGACTGAGCAGTCTTAAGCCGTTCGCTAATCACTTGTATGTCCTTTGTGGTACGTTGCACCATGTCTGGCCAGGCCATTGCTGTTCTCCAACCTCGTTCCAGCATGTAGGAGATCTACAATTCTTTCCGTAGAGTGCTTCGAACGGTGCCATCTTGATACTCGCTTGGTAACTGTTGTTTTGGCGAACTCAATAAGAGATAGATGTTCGTTCCAATATCCTTGGAAGTCTATAGTGCAAGCTTTCAACATGTATTCCACTATTTGGTTGGTTCTTTCAGTTTGCCCATTAGTTTGTGGATGGAACGTGGTACTAAAGTTGAGTTTAGTACCCAGTGCACCTTGCAATCCTTTCCAAAAATGAGATGTAAATCTCGGATCTCGATCCGAAACAATAGATGATGGAATGCCATGTAGTCTTACAATCTCCTTGACATATAAGGCAGCTAGTACCTCCACTGACCACTTACTCTTTATGGCTAGGAAGTGGGCAGATTTGGTTAATCGGTCTACAATAAGCCATATGGCGTCGAGTCCACCACGAGTCTTGGGTAAGCCCATGATGAAATCCATGCCAATGCTTTCCCATTTCCATTCTAGAATATCTAGCAGTCTGAGTACACCAGCAGGGCACAAGTGTTCCGCTTTTACTTGTTGGCAAGTAAGGCAGTGAGCAGCATGCTCGGCTACCTCTCTCTTCATGTTCGGCCACCAAAATGTTCTTTTCATGTCTTGATACATTTTGGTACCTCCTTGATGAATAGTGTACTTTGTCTTGTGAGCTTCATCCATTAGCTTCCTCTTTAGTTCTTCATTGTCGGGGACACATGTCCTCCCTGAAATACTAGCCTTCCATCCTCAGTCATGGCAAAGTTCGGTCTTTCGGCTAAAGTTTCTTGGACGCGAACTAAGAATGGATCATCATCTTGTTGAGCTTTGATTTCCTCTAGAAAATTAGATTGAAACTTGATATTGGCAACCAAGACTCGATCATCCCTATGTTCAATATTTAAGTCTAACCTTGCGAATTGTTCTAGTATTGCATCTCACCAAGGGCTAGACTTGAAACACATGCCATCGGCTTTCTACTAAGAGCATCAGCCACGGCGTTACCCTTGCCTGGATGGTATTGGATGTTGAAGTTTAAATCCTTCAGATATTCTAGCCATCTTCTCTGTCTCATGTTGAGTTCTTTCTGAGAGAATAAATACTTCAGACTTTTATAGTCTGAGTAGACAGTGAACGTTTCTCCGTAGAGGTAATGTCTCTAGATTTTCAAGGCGAAGACCACAGCAGCCAACTCAAGATCATGCACGGGGTAGTTGACTTCATGAGTCTTCAGTTGTCGAGAAGAGTAGGTGGTGACTTTCTCCTTTTGCATTAGTACACAACCTAGCCCGATTCCTGAGGCATCGGTGTAGACAGAGAACCCTTCTCCCTCTATTGGCAGAGCAAGAACAGGTGCTGAGTAAGACAGTCTTGAGAGTTTGGAAACTTTTCTCACACTCTTTACTCAAGGAGTATGGATTCTCCTTTCGTGTCAGATGCGTGAGAGGAATGGCGATCCTTGAGAATCCTTATGAACGCCTGTAATAGCCCAGCCAGTCCTAAGAAGCTTCCTATCTCGTGACGCTGGTTGGTCTCTCTCAATTGAGTACAACTTCCTTTGGAGGGATCAACAGATGCCGTCCTTTGAGATGACATGCCCAAGAAGGATACTTCTTCGAGCCAGAATTCACACTTGCTAAGCTTTGCGTACAGTCTTTGTCTCCGCAGACTTGCAGTGCAATCTTCAGGTGTTTCTTCATGCTCCTCTTTGGTCTTTGAATAAATGAGAATATCATCGATGAGACACCACGAACTTGTCAAGGTATGGCCCGATATATGCTGTCATGAGTTGCATAAAGCTGGCAAAGCATTGTTTAGACCAAAGGCATAACGAGATTTCATAATGTATGTACCTACTCCTTGTAATCACGGGATGGTATCCCCTTTTGATTAAAAATTAAGAGTGTAGGGATTAGGAACTGACCGTGATCGCCACCAGGTAATCGCCTCAGAGATGTAGACGTGGAGGTCTGACTACCTTGGAAAAGAAAGAGAAGGGAAGGCGTACCTGAGAATGCGACGATGGAGTGTCGCGACGCTTTTTTCGAAACGCGACAGGGGCGCTGGCGCCTTCTTGAACGCGACAGATGTCTGGTCGCCTTCTCTCAGAGGGACAGAGTTGTGGGTTCTCGTCTTCCTGCTCCTCATCCGGCCAAGGGACAGGAGCCTCACTTCGTTCTAACCTTCAAACACCTGCCAAGATGATTTAAACACAAGGAAACCCATTATAATTCATGTGCAATAGATCTATTCAATGAAAAGTGCATGTACATGAACTATTATGGGGGGAACTCACGAGATTGCGGCTTTTAACCCCTGGGGGTGCTAAGGATGGGTGTGTGTTTCGTGTTCTAATGTTAAACTAGAAAAAAAAACGAACTATGCATGCATGAATTGAATGAAACAAAGAGAAAAGGGGAGAGGAGATTGGATAGCCGGTGGGAAAATGCCCTGGGGGGCTCTTCTGAGTCGTCTGGAGAGAAAACTCTCTTCTTGGAGATGAAGCTCTCTGGATTCCCGAACTAATGGCTCCGGCCTTGCCCAAAACGATGGAGAAATAAGGTTTTTATGGGTGATTATTCCCGGACAGGTTCTGAGAGGAATAATGGGCAAGAGTCCGACTATGGGCAAGTATGGCTGTGCAAGGACCATTGGAACTCGGAAAGGAGCATGTTAGGAAGGTCTCCTCCGAATTTGAGAGGATTTGGACTCGATTTGGACGTCCAAAAGAAGCAATTACCATCAATAGCATGGTCCAAATCAGCCTCGGATTGAGTTTCCCGTTTAAAGTCCAAAAGGCGACAGCCATTGTCGTTTTCCTGAAGCGACGGCTCGATACGTCGCCTTCCTCATATGAAGGCTGACTTAAGTCATTTTGCAATTTTGAGGGATTTAAAATACGATTTATGAATGCGACGTAGAGGCTGTCGTTTTCAGGAACGCGACACAGGTCCTGTCGCCTTCTGGACTTTTCTGGATTTTGGCATGTAATGCATCCGAAACTCTATGCACAGCCTTCAGATGAAATGTCGGACTTTATGTTCAGAGAAATAGTGAGAGATATTTGTTTGACTTGACCAGAAGAATCCTCCAGGGCGGTGAATTAATCAGAATGATGTCATGATCGGAGAAAGCCAGCTTGACGATGATGAGCCAACGTGGGGCGTCAATGATGCGACAAGGGATTTTGCTCGACTTATAGGTCAGAAATGGGTGTCTACAGATTGCCCCTCCTTGATGCTCGCTTTGCAAGGGAGTGGAGCGGAGCGAAAGCGGCATGAAATGGCGATGTAGCGGAATGAAGCGGAATGAGCTGAAAAGCGGGCATCAAGGTAAAGAGACACCCATTCTTGACGAGTAAGCAGCAGGAATTATCCGGCTAACCTCGAACATGGCTAAGAACAGAACGCAAGGATGGCTCCTACTTGGGACGATAAAAGTCAAAAGAAAAGAATGATCAACCTCCTGATTCAAGAGGTACCCTGGCTATCTTTAGCGTGCAGGTTTCGTTCATTAGGGGATAGGTGCTGCCCGGCGGGTCGATTCGACTCTGGCCTTCGAGCGGGTCACGACTAATGAGCGGATCGGGGATAAAGGAATGACTGTCATGGCGAATGGGGATGAGAGGAATCCTGCATAGGAACCATCACTGGCGGACTGGACCGAACACATGCTCGAGGAAAACTTTCAAACTCGGAGTGGAATTCTTGTCTGGAAAATGAGGATCTGTGCTGGGACATCATTGAGAAGCTGACTTTGACAAATCATGATTCGTGAAGCTCAAAGTTCCTACATGATGCATGCTGGGCTAAAACAAAAGGAAATCATAAAAACAAATGCAAGAAAGGGAGAAAATAACAATATTCAAGGATAATATTGCTAGACAATATGGGCAAGGGTCAAGACACTTCGCATCCCCGACGTGCGATAGAATCCATCGTCCCCGAGTCATATCACCCAACGGCCTATCCAGCGATTAGCAGTGTGCATCTAGATCATCATCGTTTTTGATGAAGGGGAACTCAGATCCTGAAACACACTGGGAACCAGCCGGTCCTTGAGCTGATATAGTAACGTAATATCATATAGTAATGCGAAGGGATTAAGGTTAGAGATACTTACCTGTCTTACCTGACAAACGCGTCTTTCTGATTTTCTGGATTTTCTGATTTTATGGATTTTCTGCATTTTCTTGATTTTTATGGATTTTCAATTAATCAAAGCAATAAAGATACAATAAAGATGCACCAAATAATAAGCATCAAAAACATGTGCAAAATATCCTGAACAGTTATAAAGAAACATGCATGGCACATAAACTGATCAGAAGGCGACATAGGGCCTGTCGCAACCCTACACTTCAGAAGGCGACAGGATGACTGTCGCCTACTTGAAGGCGACGGGTCGATACGTCGCTTTCACAGGTTCTGCAGCCCGAGCTCAAAAGCTTTCAGCATGGGATTAGGACTTGTCCCCTACTTGGACTCTAAGTCTTCCCACTCAGGTCCTACTCCTAATGGGTCTCCCCTACCCTTTCCTAGCATGATTAGGAGTGTTATGGCTTTATAAATAAGGGGGGTGAGAGGCCAAATTCGGAGCTCTCATCTCTCTCTTCTTTTCTTCAGGTTTTGCAAGCTCTCATGGCCATGAAGAGAGCTCCTCTTGATCCCATGGGTGGGGAGGCGGCTTACGAAGGTCCGAAGCGTGCTCGGGCGATGTATGAAGCTCTCATGAGGGTGACGGACGTCCCCAATCATCTGAGCCGAGCGAGGAAGTGAGAGAGGTGAGTTGGTGATGTTTTCAATTTTCAATGCTTTTAACTCCGAATTTGCTCATCAATTTTCCTGTTCTTCTCTCCTTACCCTCTTCTTTTGCCTTTTCTTCTCCCTTCTAGCTCTTCCCGGGGTCCCGCCGCTATTCTAAGCTTACTTGGATCGCCCCGATGATCAAGTCTTACCCATGTATGTCATTAGATTCTTGAGAGAGTGGGGATTGGGTGGAGTGTTGATAGCGGCCCATAATTACCACAAAAATTTCTTTCGATTGGCATAGCATCACGGCCTTGATAGAGTTATGGCACCCACAAACCCATACCTTCTTCTTTCCCAAATTCGAGGCGACCGTCCTTCTAGAGGAGGTCGAGGCCTTTCTAGCTCTTCCTAAGACAAAACCGGGGGATGAGCAAAACATAAGCTATACGGTTGAGCCCATTAACCCGAAGCTTATCCTTGGGGAGTTCATGACCGATCCGGGGGATGTCCATACCATGATTAGCCCACAATTCATCCATTTAGTGCCTTGTCTAAGTGGGTCATATCCAAGTGTAAGGACAAGAGCGTAGACCACCGTGAGATAGCAAAGGCCGTGGCGATATGCTTATGTGGGGTGGTGCTCTTTCCGTCCGGGATCACCTCATAGACTACACTAGCCTTAGTGCGATTAGTGGGGTATGGCGAGGACTTTCACTCTCTCACGCCGTCTTGGCGTATCTCTATTCGGGCCTCACTTCAGCTTCCACGGGAGGTTTCCTTTATGGCTCTATGATCCTTCTAGAGTGTTGGTTGGGTGTGAGGATCAAGTTTAAACCGGTAGACAACCCCACCACCGACAGTAGAATCTTCGGGTGCCATCCATTGAACTTCATTGGCGGCGCGGCCAAATTTTCGGACAAAGTTTTATGCAGGACGGCCGACAAGAAGACAAGGAGTGCGTGGCGCCTTTACTTCAACACCCTACCAGTGGAGCACTTTGCTTTGGGCATAGCGGCGCTGCGCGGAGCGGAGATCCGGCTACCACTCGGACGCGGCTTGGATTTGCAACTCATCGGAACATGGCGACCGTGCTCTACAACCCGCAGCGGTGCTACCTACAGATCGGGAAGCCAAGGACGAGAGTACTTCCACCATCGCACCTACCTCCTGTGAAGAAGCGACGTCTGGGGAACCCGGAGGATGAGCAGGCCGTGCGGAGCGCGCTTGCCTTGTGGAGGGCATGCGCTACCCATGCACTCCCACCGAGACTCGACGAGGACCGGGAGACGTACCAGGCGTACCTCTTGGAGCACGAGAAGATCCGGCCACTTAGGGGACCGTGAGCTAGGGACTTGATTGTACTTTTGATGTTTGGATGGGACTTGGTGGATTTGATGCTTGATGTAAGGGGACATGCTGATTTTGATTTTTCATAGCTTTTACTTGATGTGATCATGGAATTAATGAACATTGAGCTTTTTTAGAAATTGTGCACAGACCTGATAAGGCGACATAGGGCTGTCGCAATCAGAAGGGCGACGGACCAACTGTGCGACCATTAAAGGAAGGCGACGGACCACATGTCGCTTTCACAGGACCGAGGCAGTTTGAATTCGGGCCGAGCGCCCTCTCTCTCCTTCTTCCCTCTTTCGAAACCTTCCCCTTCCTTGGCTCGCTCCGGCGATTCCGGCGACTTCCCCTTCCTTCCGGCCTTCTCTCTCTCTCTCTCTTTCCTCTCTTCCTCCTATCTTCCTATCCCTCTCTCTCTCTTGACAACCGGCGATGGAGAGGAGCACCGAGAGGGCCAAGGCGGTGAGGGCGGTGGCCGGCGGCGCAAGAAATCGATCCGGCGTCGGCAACTGGGTGAGGGACCTCTACGGCGCCCCGGAGGTCCCTCCGGCCGTGCCGATGGAGGAGGAGCCCGTGGTTCCGGGCGACGAGGACGAGCCGGTCGGGCCCAAGAAGGTAGGTCTCCGAACCCTATACTCTGAATGTGGGATGTGGGGGTGCGGCGCACCCATTTGTAGGGCGGTTTGCCCGAGGAAACGGCCGAAAAACGGAGGAAGCTCCGTCTCGGGTCAACCCTGTTAATGCGACGTAGGACCCGTCGCCTTACCATCGGAAGGCGACGACCCCCTGTCGCCTTTTAAAAGGCGACAGGGTGACCGTCGCTACCTCAATCTGGAAATGCGACGAGCTGGATGTCGCCTTTAGGAAGGCGACGGGCCCCTTGTCGCCTTATCAGGACAGAGTGGTTCGCGCTTTTCTTTCGAATTCTGACCCTTTTGGTGTTTGTCTTGCAGAGTGAGTTGCGGTCCCGACTCGGGTGGGCGGTGATCCGAGCGATCTATGACGGCTTGCCGGACTTCCAGGTACGCCGATTGGAGGGGATGGGCTTCGGGCCTTTCTTGAGGTTGGAGGAGCTGACGCCAGACGTGGCGCTCATCCAGGCTCTAAAGGAGCGGTGGGACCCGGAGTGCCACGCGTTCCTCTTTCCGTGGGGGCACATGGTCCCCACGTTAGAGGACGTGGTACGGATCACCGGCCTGAGAGTGGATGGCCAGGCGGTGACCGGGACCACCTACACCAGTTATCAGGAGCCAGTGGAGAGGCTTCTCGAGCTGGAGGTGAGGGGAGAGAGGTCCTCGTTGTCGGAGGACAGCGCTGCAGGCGAGCCTGGGGTAGCGAGCGCGCGCCACCGGACGGGGGAGGAGCAGGCGGAGTACTTGGCGCGGCTGACGGAGGACGCCCGAGCCGTGCTGGCAGAGGAGGAGGGAGCGGCAGCGGACCGCGACTTGAGGCGCTTCCTGATCCTTGTGATCGGAAGTTGATCTTGGGTACGCGAGGAGACCCGGTGAGCTGTCGGTGTCTGCCCCTACTGGAGGACCTGACCCAGGTGGGGAGCTACGCGTGGGGTGCGGCCCTTCTGGCCCACCTTTTCGACAGCCTGGGCACCTCCAGTAGGGAGACAGGGGTGGCCGGGTTCTTCCCTCTGTTACAGGTACACTTCTCACCTCAGCCTTTGTTATTTTTGCTGCTTATTTTATTAATCGTGGTACTGACTGTGTTGCTCCTGCAGGTGTGGGCGTACTACCACCTCCCTCTCTTCGCCGCGGGGTGGCGAGGCGACGAGGCGCCGCCCCCTTCTCCCAGCGCTGGCGGTTCTGCCGCGCGAGCGATCCTTGCGGCGGCAGGTGACGCTGATCCACGACGCGATGGACACCATTCCCTTCGGGCATGTGAGTACTTCAAGCCTTAACCATTCTACTTTGATTGCTTCCCTGGTAGTTGACTGACATATTTTACTTGTGGTGTGCAGGTACAGTGGACTCCCTATGTCGGGGAGGACGACGCTACCCAGCCGTGGGTGGAGCGGGCCGTCCTTACTTCGGTAGGGACATTTGGCTCCACTGTTTAACACAGTGGTCCCGCTCCACCACCGGCTAGTGGCGCGGACACTGGGACTCTATCAGGCGGTGGTGGAGTTCCCGACCCGACAGAGGTCGTGGGAGAGGCCCGGTCGCAGCTTCCGGGGAATCCAGCAGGTCACGGACTGGACAGTCCGGTCCGGGAGCAGCTGGATGATTGGGAGCGACGAGGGAAGGAGGTGGTCTCTGAGGCTGCCAGCGACGAGGACTACTACCGGGCCTACGCCCGAGGTACGGGGCCCAGGTCTACAGGGGGACCCGTCGACCGTGAGTTTTACTGCTTTTAGTCTGTTTGAAATTCTTTAATTAATTATGTGACTGATTCTGACTTGTGTTTGCAGCTTGACCCCGAGGGACGGATTGCCTCGCTCGAGGGCGTCCTCCATTCCACTATCCAGCAGCGAGACGACCTCCAGGCGGTGGTGGACCAGCTGGTGAGTTTCTACCTTGTGCTTTTACCCTTTCTGTTTCTAGTGTTGGTTGACTGACCCCACGGTGTTTCTTTTGCAGAGGGGAGAGTTGGAGAGGGCCCAGCAGATGGTGGGCGGCGCCTCTTCCTCTCGGGAGGACCCTGGCCGCTCCGTCTTGGAGGCCAGCTGGCGGCGGCGGCGGCTCGAGCGGAGGACGCCCTCGCCCAGCTGCGGGAGCGGGTAGGTTTCTTACTCTAGATGCCCCTTGAGTTTTGTTGTTTTGGTGAAATCTGACAGGATGTTTGGTGTTGCAGGAGCAGGAGCTGAGGACCGCCCTGGCGCGGACGACCGCGTTGGAGGCGGAGATGGCGGAGCTACGCCTACGCCCCGAGGCAGCGGAGGTGGCGCGGTGGCGCCAGGAGGCAGAGGCGGCGGCCCGCTGGCAGCAGGACGCGGAGGAGGCGGTGCGACTGCGCGCCGAGGCTGGCGACCTTCGCACGCAGCTTGGAGAGGAGCGACATGCTGCGCTCCGAGATGAGGGGGCTAGAGAGGCCCCTGGCGCTGGTCGGGCGCAGCCGATCAGTGACCAGCCGGAGCGGTATCCCGAGCGGGTCCGCTGGGCATTATCTGACGGGTTCCTCCGGACGGCGGAGGAACGAGGAGGAGGAGCGGCGACGGCGCGAGAGGGCGCCTGAGGGGAGTGAGACAGGGCCGAGAGTGATGGCCCCTCCGTCTCCCCGCCCGCCTGAGGGCACAGGGGAGAGCGGCTGAGGGTTTGTACTTTTTGCTCCCTTCTTTTGTACATGGATAGAAGGAATGAAATGGAACTCTTATGTTTTTATGGTTTGTGACTGAGTGAGAGTGACGAGTGAGATATGAGTGCCGCTTTCTTTTCCGTCCTGCACACTTAGACAACCACGAAACAAGTCAGATCTGTTCTTAGGCTTAGCCCCTTGCCTTAAAATGCGACGGGTGAGCGACCTTGATAATTTGTCAAGGGGCTAAGCCTTATTAAATAGGCAAAAGATGCGAATAAACAAATGAAATGCATGTATGCAAACGGCTTGGAATCATTTAATTTTTTGAGATTTTTTGGAATATTTGATTTTTAGAGTTTTAAAAAATTTTGATTTTTTTGAAGTTTTGGAAATATTTGATTTTTTTGGAGTTTTTGGAATATTGATTTTTTTTGAGTTTTGGAAATATTTGATTTTTTTGGAGTTTTGTTAGCGCCTAAAGCCGGCGTTGGCCCTTCCTAAAATAAGACACGCGAGACGGAAGGTACTCGCATCTTCGGGCTACAACACTTAAGCCGATTCGAGCTGCTGGTTAGGAATCTTGATCTCCTCTGGTCCTCGCCACAGGGCTTTCTAAGTTAGGACGTGCATAAGGGGTGACAACGCCTCGAAAACCCACGCTTAGTTGATGCCGCGACTAGTTAAGCCCCACCCTAGAGGTGACTCAGCCTTGTAGGGAGAAACGGAAGAGTATTTTAAGGAAAGTCTTGTGGGGGTACGAGGACGTTGGGTTTGCTACTTCCTACAGCATACCATTCGGAGATCGGGTCTGTTGTGGAGGACTTTATGGTCTTTTATCATGGACTTGCTTTGCTTTGGGGCATGCGTACGACCGGGCTCATTAGTGTCCCGCGGGGACTTTGCCACTCTTTGCCATGCCCCTATTGTATTATGGATTTTCTTTTCTTTTCATTTCTTTGCTTCTTTGCCCTTTTGTTATTTTGACCGTCCCTGTTTGAGACTTCCTCTTGTCAGGGTATGCTGTAGGTTGATGACCTTACCCTTACGACCCTTTTGCCCCTACACTTCGACCGATTAGGAGAGAATGACTGACCCGTCGCTAGAGCAGGGCCCGCATAATTGCAGCACCTACCGAGTGTAGTTATCCGGGCTTGCCGTGCGCGTGTGTGTTAATCCTAACTTAGAGCAGCCCTTGGCGATTAGAGAGGCATCTTAGACTCCCAACATGGGGCTACTCCCCGATTTAGGTGTTGTAGCCTCACACCTATAGGATAGAAACGTTTGAGGTACAGCCCGTTCCACGGATGTGATAATTCGACGCCCTCAGCATTGATTAGCGATATGCGTTTCCAGGGTAGACCTCCCTCACAACGTACGGACCCTCCCAGTTGGGTTGCAGTTTGGACCTAGGACCTCCGGGTTTGATAAAGATGCGTTTCAAGACCATATCACCCTCTTGGAATTTTCGCTCAATTACCTTCTTTTGAAAGGACCTTGAGATTCGCCTTTGGTAGGAAAGCACATGGTCGGCTGCCATAAGCCGCCTTCGTCTAAGAGTTCCAATTGGACTAGTAACGCCTCTCGACGTTCATCAAGATTAAGTTCCTTGTCTAATTGGACCCTTAGTGAAGGGATTAGGATCTCGTACGGAACTACCCCGCCTCCATCCCGTATGTAAGAGCGTACGGGGTTTGCCCGTGGGAGTGCGGACGGAGGTACGGTAGGCCCATAGAGCCTCTATCAGCTTCTCTGGCCAGTCGGCGAATTTATGCGACTCACAGGTTTTCTTTAGGATTTTAAGAAGGGTTTTGTTAGTTGCTTCAGCTTGGCCATTGCCTTGTGGGTAATACGGTGATGAATGGCAGCGTGATGTTTGTATTTCTACAGAGGTCCTGGAGCTTCTGTGCGATGAATTGCGGCCCATTGTCCGTGACGATGCTGCTTGCACTCCGAACCGCGAGATGATGTTTCTCATGATAAGCGGCACACCGTGGATGCTTTGATTTCTGTGAAGGCTTCAGCTTCCGCCCACTTGGTGTAATACTCAGTCGCAGTTAGGATAAATGACTTTTGTTTGGTTTGAGCATTAGAATCACCAAGAGGACCGACAATGTCGAAAGCCCACATGGAGATGGCCATGGTGTAGAGAGTGGGTGTAGTGAGGAGAGGGGCATGGATCTTATCGGCATGGAGTTGACACTTAACACACCTACGACGTAGATGGTACAGTCTTCTTCTAGGGTGGCCAGTAATAGCCCTGCCTAATGATCTTCTTGGCTAGCATCTGACTGTTGACGTGCCCTCCGCATTCGCTAGCATGGGCCCCTTCCACCACCTTCCAAGCTTCGTCATCGGTAAGGCACCTTAAAAGGACTCCATTAAGGGCTCGCCTGTACAGAACTTCTCCGACAACTGTGTACCTTAAGGCGGCTCTTCTGATGGCCCTGCGGTCCTCTGCACTTGCCCCTTCAGGATATGTTCCATCCCTGCAGTACTGCTCTATCTCAAAGTACCATGGCAGTTCTTCTTCATTCAAGATCTCCTCGAGCTCAGTTAACATAACTTGTTGCGCTCCTCTTCTCCTAGCCTTCTCTCTAAGGTTGCCCTGAGGTCGCTAAACCAAGGGTCCTGGGTGGATGGGACATCGAGACGCTGGACGATGATTGTCTCAGTCCGGCGGCTCAGAGGGAAGGATAGAGATGAGGCTAGCGACGCCAGTGCGTCAGCCAGGATATTTTGAGAACGAGGAGTGTGGATATAGATAAGCTTACGGAACTGCCTTGCCAGCAATGTGACCAGGTCTTGATATGGCTTGAGCTTTGGGTCACGAGTGCGGTAAGTTGAGAGCACCTGCCGCAGGACGAGTGAGAATCTCCTATAATTCTGAGGTGAGATGCCCCCAGCAGATAAGCGTGCTTGAGACCAGCAAGGAGAGCCTCATACTCTGACATATTGTTGGTAGCGGGGAAGGTGAGTTGATATGCAAAGGGATGGTGATACCTTCCGGGGTAAGCAGCACGGCTCCAATGCCCCGTCCCTGAGAGTTGAGTGCACCATCGAAATGAAGGGACCAGAAGGGGTCTTTGATTATGACTGAGAGTTCCTCATCGGGGAACCCTTCTCGGAGGGAGTCGCTGTGAGGGAGCGGGAGATGGGCTAGATGCTCGGCGATGGCATACCCCTTGACGGCCTTTTGGACCACAAAGGATATGTCAAACTGGGAGAGGAAACTCTGCCAGCGTGCCAGCCGATCAGAAAGGACGGGCTTTTCAAGAAGATAACGGAGTGGATCCATCCTTGAGATCAGCTTGACCTCGTGGGCTAGGAAGTAATGCTTGAGCTTTTGGACTACCCACACGAGTGCGGCACAAGTTTTGTCCGCGGTGGTGAGCTTGGATTCAGCAGGGTTGAAGAGCCTAGAGAGGTAGTATGCTGCCCTTTCTTTCCCAGACTCGTCATGTTGTGCCAGGACAGCTCCTAGGGAGTCCTCAATGACTGAGAGATATAGGATTAGCGGCTTTCCAGGTACAGGAGGCTGTAAGACTGGGGGATTCATGAGATAACTCTTTAGCTCATCGAAGGCTGCTTGGCATTTATCATTCCATTCGAATTTTGCCCCTCCTTTCAAGAGATCATAAAATGGGCGGCATCTTTGCGAATGCTGGGAGATAAATCTTCTGATGAATTGCAAACGCCCGATTAGCCCTCTTAATTGTGCGATATTCTTTGGAGGAGGCATCTCTGCTATTGCCTTGGCCTTGTTCGGATCGATCTCAATGCCCCGCTTACTGACTATGAAGCCTAGCAGCTTACCTGATGATACCCCGAACACACACTTCTTTGGATTCATCTTCAGCTGATACTCCCTAGCTCTCTGCAGCACTTTGGCTAAGATCTCGGGGTGTTCTCTCTCCTGTCCTTGACTTCACCAAGATGTCATCCACATAGACTTCAACATAGACATGGATCATATCGTGGAATATAGCCATCATCGCCCTCTGGTAGGTAGCACCAGCATTCTTCAGCCCAAATGGCATGACTACGTAACAGTATGTTCCCCAGGGCGTGGTGAAGGAAGTCTTTTCTTGATCTTCAGGAGCGAGACGGATCTGGTTGTATCCTGAATACCCATCCATGAATGAGAGGGTCTCATACCCAGCCGTGTTGTCGATTAGCACATCAAGATGAGGAAGCGGGAAGTCATCCTTCGGACATGCCCTATTCAGATCCCTGAAGTCGATGCAGATTCTGACTTTGCCGTCTTTCTTCATGACAGGGACTATATTGGCCACCCAGTTCGGATATAGCACTACCCTGATGAATCTAGCCTTATGGAGTTTATCTACTTCGTCCTTCATCTTCAGGGCTGTGAGTGGGTGGAACCTTCGGAGTTTCTGCTTGATTGCCTTTGCCCCTTCTTTCAGTACTAGTCGGTGCTCCACTAGAGAGGGGTCTAGGCCGGCATGTCCTCATAAGACCAGGCGAATGAATCCTTGTACTCCCTTAAGATTTGCACCAATTCCTCTTCTTCATCAGGAGGGAGGTTTGCTGAGATTATCACAATCCTAGGGTCTTCTTCTGTTCCGAGGTTGACTTCCTTAGTAGGTTCATCCACTGCCGCTGTGGGTTCGTCGAATCTCCTGACTCCGCTGGCATATTTCTCGGCAGCGTCATCTACTTCGCTATCCTCTTCCTCGATCGGGTCCTCATCATTCATGATTTCGTAGACGCCAAACCCGTCGTCTACGAACACCCCATCTTGCTCAAACACCTCTTCAAACACCAGTGCTTCCTTTGTGAATTCCTCTATCAATAGCGCTTGACACCGCCGAGCTAGCTCTTGAAGATATCTCCGGGAATAGCTTTTCCCCGCTGCTTCCTAGGACGGTGCTTGGAACTGGCGGATGGCAGGCTGACCTGACTCTCTATCCTAGGCCTATCTACTCTAGACTCACCTACCCTAGACTCTCCTAAACTAGACGACTCTACAGGACTGGGGGAGGACATGGTGTCCTCGAAGAGGATGGCTCCTAATGAAGGCAGAGGGGGACCCTCAGTCGAGGAGGGCCCCTGATCACAGAGTGCAGGACGTATGCCGGCTCCTCGACCTCAACGTGCATTTGAAAGTGGACTTTTTTTTTTGGAGATCGGAGGAGAGCATGCAACAGGAGAGGGTGACCTCGTGGTCACCTGGATCAGCTTGAAGGGCGGAGAGGACAGCCGGTGGGAGCTGGGGTGTGAGAAGGCTGTGCGCCGCCGTAAGGAGCTGGGGAGTCAGCTGGATCAGTAAAGGAGGAGAGGATGGACTAGGCTGGGAAGGAGGGACTCCAGGAGGGATGGGTGGATGGCTAGGCAGGTGCCTCTCCAGAGTTCATCAACAGTGTTCCCCTCCTCGTAGGGGATGTCCGGCTCTCCTACATCTGAGGCATCGCTCATGAGCTGCCTTTTGGATGTGATAGCAACGGGAGGATCTAGTAATTCTTCCGCAGCTGGCGGCCAGGTTCTCTCCTCTTCCCAGAACAGTCGGCTGAAGGCGATGGCGATGTCTTCTATGTCGAACCATCTATACCACTCAGCCTCTGGGTCTCCTACTTTCTCCTTCTGGTCGGACGGAGGGCTTCCAGGGCTTGATAGGTCAGCAACGGGCCATGTGCCGGAGAAGTTCCGGCCATGCACCTCGTGCTGTGAGAGTTCTGCCTCGACTACCACGGTGTTATATCCAGGCTGGGTAGGCCCCCTGACAAAATGACACCAGAGTGTCCAGGTGAGTGGCTCTCGGTCGGCCTTGAGAGTGGATGTGCTGGATGACCATGGTTTGGATTTCTCCCTATATCCTAAGCCCCATCGGCTTTTCATGACGATGTCGGGGATGGGTTTGACTATACCTTGTAGCTCTGCCCCTAGGCCCTTGCCTTCTTCATACCCCAACTTCATCATAATTTGCCACCCCTTTGTGCTTAGTGGCTCCTTTCTTTTTACCGCATTGACCTGGGCTAGGTTGACCTCTCGCTGGGACTGGAACGTGTAGCTCCAGGGGTAGTTGATGTCTAGCACCGAGACGATGGGTTTGTTTGGCTGGCCACACAGCTGGGAGGTGGGTATCGTGGAGAGCATCTACAGAGTGGGCGGTGGCTATGCTTTTGACCTTGATAATTCGCCCTTGGAAGGGAACTTTAAGCACTGATGTGCGGTAGATGGTACAGCCCCTAGTGACTCTAACCATGGACGTCCCAGGATTGCTTTGAACATGGGATCGATATCTAGGACGTAGAAGTCCACTGTGATGGCGAGGGGTCCCAGTTCGGCTTGCACAGTCACCATGCCGTGGCAGGATCTTCTAGAATTGTCGTATGCGGCAATGGTGGTGGGCGTCGGCCTTAGCATACTTTCTGATAACTCACAGGCCCTCAGGGTGCTTAGCGGGCAGACATTTATGGATGCCCCCGTATCGACCAGTGCTGCTCCCACTGCTATATGGTTGATGACTAGAGTGACACAGAGGGGAGCCTCCTGGCTTCTGGGGGGGCTAATTCATTCTCTGCAAATGTGATTGCCGGCCCGCGAGTCACCATGGCCAGGGCACTGGGTAGCTTGTCTGCCATCATGTCTTCATTCACTACCACCTTCTGCAGAAATTCCTCAGGGCTTCCTGGTGCTCTTTGGACTTCTTTATTAGCTCCAGAATGGAGATCTTGGCTGGCACGTGGTCCAGGTGCTTGAGGATGTCGTAATGGTTCCAGGCAATGGCTCAATCACCCCTCATCTTGTTGCTGAGCTTGCTGTTGCTGTGGCGGCTGCAGGACCTGCTGGGGGTTTGTGGAAGTGGTGGTGGTGGAGATAGGTGGGTATGGGCGGCGGAAGACTCGCCCGCTCCGTAGGGTGGTTGGATTGGTGGATGGCTGTCTGGCGGAGGACAATGTTGCGGCGGAGGGTTGGTCCGGCCCAGGGGGTGGTAGGATGATGGGTGAGGGAGCGGATATGATAGGGGGTAGAGGGATGGAGACAGGTGGAGCGAAGGGTAAGATGATGGGTGAGCTAACAGCTGGCGCGGATGCTAAACTGACGGGCAGTATGACGGCGTTGGCCATGGAGACTACAGAAGGGACTGACTGGGGAGCCGCGTAGGCTGGTTGTGTTGTTTGGGATTGGATAGGATATTGTTAATGGCCATCATCTGCTGAACGTCCAGCTCATCATCGTACGTCCAGTTTGCTTGCGGAGGAGGGTGGTGGACGATGGGGTTTACCTGGGCAGGTTGTTGTGTGGTGGTGGTGGCTTCGGAGCTGGGGTGGTTGACAATCCCGAGGTCCTGCAGCGGCTGCTGATGTTGTTGTGCTGTTGTTGTTGTTGAGGGGTGGTTGGCGCTGCTGCCTTTGCTGCTGCTGCTGTCTCTGCCTCTCTTTGATGTCTCCGATTACTTGCCGGAGGGCTGTCCAATCTATTCTGTGCTGCTCATGCAAGTCATACACCAAGTCCTTAAATGTAAAGCACTGGTCGATGGTATGACCAGGCTGCCTATGGAACACACAATACCGAGTTTGATCTACGCTCGGGTTCAGGGTCTCTCAGGAGGGAGCCTAATGGCATCGGTGGAGAGCAAGGCCAAGAATATGTCGGAGAGGGTCTCCGGCAACGGTGGGTAGTGGGCTCTTCTGGGACCCATGGGACGCCTTGGCTGAGAGCCATCAGGGGCGGCACTTGATTGTATTGGCGTTGTTGCTGCCCCTGGGGCGGATGGGTAGGGTTCTGACCCTGGGCATTGTATGGTTGGCGGTTTTGGCTCTGGCCGGCAGGGTTGAACGCGCTCACTTGCTCATTCACCTGGACGCCCTCGGTAACTGGACCCTGAGGCTTTCTTTGGAACCTAGGCTTCTGGGGTTCGAACATGGAGTGGATCGGGGAGTCCTTTGAGCTGGGTCTGGATGAACCGGGCCCGGCTGTAAAGTTGATGCATGGTGGTGATGTCATTCATCGCCAGAATGTTTCTAAAAGCAGGTGTGGCATTAGCAATGATGATCTTCACCTTCTCCCCTTCCGGAAGGTACCCCGGAACTCTGGTGGCCATTTGCCTCCACCTATCGGCGTATGTGGCGAAGTCCTCATCAGGCTTCATCTTTTCGGCCATGAGATCTGTGAGTGAATATTCAGGGCCGACTCTATCTTGGAATTGCTCGAGGAACTTAGCCTTCACACACGAGTCTTCAGCGTCCTCGGGTAACAGGTAAACCAATCCAGAGCGTGCCCGTCCAGCGACCGGCGGAAGAGATATGCCATAAGACGGCGGTCATGCTGGTAAGGCGCGGACTCATAGATGAAGTCCTTGATGTGGATATATGGATTGCCTGAGCCATTGTATTTTCGGTACTTTGGCAGCTCGGATGGAAGAGGGACCCACAGACCATTGAAATTAGGCATGTGCACATCGTGGTGCTGCCTAGGGTCGACTTGCTTGCGGAGCTCTTGGAGCTCCTTCTTGATGGACGCCCACTCGGACATCATGTCCGGTGCGGCGGATGGCTGAGCGTAGACGGATGAGGCACGAGAGGTGGGCCTGGCGCGTGGCTCAGGGGGAGGATGAGGGGAGTACACGTGGTAAGGTGGAGACCGGGGCCTCGACTCACGGGGAATGTAGTGCTCAGACTCGAAGGGCGTGAATCGGATAGTCCGCGGCCGGATGGGGGTGTTGTCGGCTTGTCCCATGGAGACGTGGGGGCCGAAAGTAGCTGCTGCAGGGCGTGATGCGCCCGCCCTGGGTGAGGGTGAGGAGGCGGCCTTTCCTTTGAGAGCCGTCATGAGAGTTTGAATTTGAGACTGATCAAGCTGTGGAATTAGACGCAGAAGCTGAGCAGCTTGATCATCTGACTGAGGAGGGTGGGTGTTCCGAGACGGGCTGCCCTCGTCACGATGGCGACCCTCAGAGGTATGGACGGTGGCGACCCAAGGCCGGGCCACCTCGTCAAAGAGATCATGGGTAGGACTCCTCGTAATCCCGGGAATTATGAAGGCAGTGTCGGGATTCTCACCATTGTAGATTGGGTTCAAGAAAGACTCCATACTCGGAAAGTGGGTGGAGAGAGACGGAAAGCCTTTCCAGATTTGAGAGACAACCTAACCTAGACAGACTCTTAGTTTCCTAAACAAACAATCCTATGCAGACAAAAGGAAAGAGAAAACGTCTCACCCAAAGCAAGCAGTTGGCAATGATGATGGTTTCTTTTATTTGGTTCAGGTTTGCCTTTTAGTGATTTTGACTTTTAGCAAGTTCTCTCCAAATAAGGAAGGTTTCCTAAATGGGAGAGGGCTTCCAACTTCGGGTATGACTAGAGTTCTCTCTACCTTGCCAAATGAGTCTAGACTCGATCCTAGGTGGCGACGGGTACAACCAGCCCGCGGCCGTGTGGGAATCCACGGTCAGCGGGGACTTACGGAGGCCCTCAAGCGCGCGCTCTAGTCGGACACAAGGAGTATGTGGCCGAGAGAGCGAACGTCGCTGAGGAGGAAACCTATGCTACGAACATGGAAGATGTATGCAATTCCTATGTGCACCGGAGTGCATGCAAAATTCTAATCCTAGTGCTAACACAACGAGAATTAGGACTAATCACCCTCAGAGGAAGAAGGCGACAAGAATGATGTCGCGACCAAGATCGCGACACAAGGCCTGTCGCTTTCCTTCTCGCAGTGGACAGAAAGTGATTAAACCCTAATTATGCACGAAAAATCAATCAATCCTATAAAATACAAGACTGGCAATCTCTCAATAACATGGAAGAGGCATGATATGATGAAACCTGGATGGAGTATGTGAAAGCAAACCCAAATTTACAAGAAGGTCAATGGACCAGGTACTGACCTGAATGCGACTATCACCCCGTCGCCTTCTGTGTAGCGACAACAACCCCGTCGCTTTCTTCACAGGCTCGAGCAATACTCAACCAAAGGAAACAGGTGTACGGAAGACTGCGTACCTGATCGCGACGTAGCACGCGTCGCTACGCTGGTTGCGACGTGGCGGATGTCGCCTTCTCACCCAGACCAGCAGAGCACTAACAAACCTAAAAGAACAGAACTGAACAAACAAAAGCTGACAACACAACACCCGTTAAAGGACAAGGACGGCAGGGAAAGGAAGAACGAGCGTGATGGGCACAAGTGGTCCCACCGTGATCGCCAAAAGTGTAATCACGGGATTGGTATCCCCTTTTGAATTAAAAATTAAGAGTGTAGGGATTAGAAACTGACCGTGATCGCCACCAGGGTAATCGCCTCAGAGATGTAGACGTGGAGGGCTGACTACCTTGGAAAGAAAAGAGAAGGGAAGGCGTACCTGAGAACGCGACATGGAGGTGTCGCCGCTTTTTTTCGGAACGCGACAGGCTAAGCTGCGCCTTCTTGAACGCGACAGATGTCTGGTCGCCTTCTCTTCAGAGGGACAGAGTTGTGGTTCTCGTCTTCCTGCTCCTCAGCCGGCCAAGGGACAGGAGCCTCACTTCGTTCTAACCTTCAAACACCTGCCAAGATGATTTAAACACAAGAAAACCCATTAGAATTCGTGTGCAATAGATCTATTCAATGAAAAGTGCATGTACATGAACTATTATGGGGGGAACTCACAGGATTGGGGCTTTTAACCCCTGGGGGTGCTAAGGATGGGTGTGTGTTTCGTGTTCTAATGTAAACTAGAAGAAAAAAAATGAACTATGCATGCATGAATTGATGAAACAAAGAGAAAAGGGGAGAGGAGATTGGATAGCCGGTGGGAAAACGCCCTGGGGGGCTCTTCTGAGTCGTCTGGAGAGAAAACTCTCTTCTTGGAAGATGAAGCTCTCTGGATCCCGAACTAATGGCTCCGGCCTTGCCCAAAACGATGGAGAAATAAGGTTTTTATGGGTGATTATTCCCGG
The DNA here is from genome assembly GCA_014218235.1 of Colocasia esculenta. Classification (NCBI taxonomy): domain Eukaryota; kingdom Viridiplantae; phylum Streptophyta; class Magnoliopsida; order Alismatales; family Araceae; genus Colocasia; species Colocasia esculenta. Next base: position 34,587,879 of record CM024765.1, on the reverse strand, counting down.
ACAGGTTCTGAGAGGAATAATGGGCAAGAGTCCGACTATGGGCAAGTATGGCTGTGCAAGGGCCATTGGAACTCGGAAAGGAGCATGTTAGGAAGGTCTCCTCCGAATTTGAGAGGATTTGGACTCGATTTGGACGTCCAAAAGAAGCAATTACCATCAATAGCATGGGTCCAAATCAGCCTCGGATTGAGTTTCCTGTTTAAAGTCCAAAAGGCGACGGCCACATTGTCGTTTTCCTGAAGGCGACGGCTCGATATGTCGCCTTCCTCATATGGAAGGTGACTTAAGTCATTTTGCAATTTTTGAGGGATTTAAAAATATGATTTATGAATGCGGTAGAGGCTGTCGTTTTCAGGAACGCGACACAGGCCTGTCGCCTTCTGGACTTTTCTGGATTTTGGCATGTAATGCATCCGAAACTCTATGCACAGCCTTCAGATGAAATGTCGGACTTTATGTTCAGAGAATAGTGAGAGATATTGTTTGACTTGACCAAAGAATCCTCCAGGGCGGTGAATTAATCAAATGATGTCATGATCGAAGAAAGCCAGCTTGACGATGATGAGCCAACGTGGGGCGTCAATGATGCGACAAGGGATTTTGCTCGACTTATAGGTCAGAAATGGGTGTCCTACACTCCTGAAGCCGTTTTGAAGATATCGTCATCCTTGATCTCATTTGATGATAGCCATCGAAGATCGATCTTAGAGAAATATTGACTCTGGATATTTGGTCGATAGTTTCGTCGACCCTTGGCAATGGGTATTTGTTCCTTGATGGTGAGCTGATTGAATTTGACGATAGTCGATGCATAGCCTCATCGATCCCTCTTTCTTCTTGACGAATAGTCCGGTGCTCCCCATGGGGAAGTACTTGGTCTGATAAACCCCTTTCTAATATCTCCATCAGTTGCGTCTTCAACTCCTTTAGAGCTCGGCAAGTGACATCTGGTACGGTTGACGGTGATACAGTGCAGCTCCAGCGATCAACTCTATAGCGAAGTTGACATCCCGTTCCGGAGGAATCCCTGGCAGATCTTCAGGAAACACATCGGGGTAATCCTGGACTATATGGATGTCTTCTATCTTAGAAACCTTCTTTTCCACAACTACGGCTGCTAGGAAAGCGATACACCCTTTTCTTATCATGTTATGGGCTTTTATGGCAGAGATTAGAGACATTTGTTTCTTATGTCTAATTCCAGAGAATGCCAATTTAGGAAAGTCACTAAAGGTAACCTTCCCTCTCTTACAGTCGACACTTGCCCCATATGAGAACAACCAGTCGGCTCCTAAGATTACATCATAGCCTTCCATGGGCATACACACCAGGTCCGCTTTTATGTTATGGTGTCCGATCATACATCGCAGATGGAAAGTATTTGTTCAGTTTCTCCTTCTCTCCTAGTGGCGTTGTGACAGAGAACTCACAACCCATGGATATAGGTTTTTCAGTTAGGGTATCAACAAAATGTTGAGATATAAATGAATGAGTTGCTCCAGTATCAAATAAGACAAATGCTAATAAAAAGAATACTTGTAGAGTACCTTCTACCACACCACCGTCCGTAGCAGGTTCCTCATCATACAGGGCTTGCAGCCGACCGTGTTTCTTAGGCGCATTAGGGCGCCTCTCATTCTCTTTCAGTAGTAGGCACTCGGGGATGCGGTGCTCGCGACTTCTGTAGCACAGACATGCGCTGACCTTCCTCCAGCATTCATCAGCCGTATGACCCGGCTTATCGCAGTGTTTACAGTTGCTTTTTGCTAGAGTGTATGGGACTATTGCTTTGGGTTTCCTTTCTTGGCTAGGACCCTCTGTGAGGTTGAGGGGACGCTTCTTGCCATTGTTTGGCCTAGAAGATGATTGACCCGAGGTCAATTCCTTCTTCACGAACTTCCCTTTGATACAGTCGTGAAATTCGTAGCATCTTCCAGTAGCTGAGCTTTCTTCCCATGTCGGCGTAGGTCCTGGATATCGAGAGGTGCCTTGGGTGATGTATTGTGGGCTTAAGGCCATTGAGAAAGTGCTCAGCCTTCATTCTTTCAGTAGCTACTAGGTGTGGTCGCATACCTTGCAGTCTAGAGATTGGGCCTCGTATTCAGCCATAGTCAGGCTCCTCTGTTTCAGAGCAGCGAATTCCGCAGCCTTCCTTTCTTGGACACGCTCAGAGAAGTACTTGGAGTTAAAGCTTCTTTAATTTGATCCAGGTGAATTGACCATTCTCCCTAGTTGCTTCCACTGACTCCCCCAAGCGTGGGCGTCCTTCTCCAGTTGAAAAGTGGCTAGCAGCAGCTTATCTCCCGATGCGCATTGCATGACACAGAAAATCCTTTCCGTTTCTTTCAGCTAGTGTTCTGCTTCATCCGGATCAGTGGATCTACTGAACCTAGGTGGGTTCAGACTTCTGAAGTTACGATCATGATCGCCTGCACGGCACATTACCCCCCCCCCTGGGTAGCTTGCATGATGGCACGAGTCAACTCTTGGATGGTTGTTGCATGCCCCTCATTTGAGCACGTTCAGTAGTCATCTTTATTGCTTAGTTCCTACAAAAAATATTTGTTGTCATGATATCGAGTGAGATTTACTTTGTGCGTGTGTGAGTTCATTTTAGCTAATTACCCTTGGCTCTAACCACCTCTCACATAGGTAGGATATTGACTCTAATCGAGGCAGGTTAACCTAGATCATCCTATACTTAAGAATAACCTAGGCTCTAATACCACAAAACTGTACGCCCCGACACGGAATATCGGAACGTGAGGTAGGGAGATTGCAGAAAACGGTACAAAGCAAGTACTAGACATCAAACCATTGCACAAGGAATAATACTAAGAAAATCTTTCTCATTAATAACTTTTCCAATGTCTAGTTACAACCACTAATATTAGAGCCAATCTATAGGGCCCAATTACATTGAAATAAAGCAAAAGACTAAACTAAGATCCTATCACAGCACTAGGACACTCGGGTACTCTTGACATCACTCCTGGTCATTCTCGTCCTCTTGAGTGTATAGTTCATCCTCGGTCTCACCTGAGAACACAACGACAAATAACGCAGGGTGAGCGATAACGCTCAGTAGGACTTAATCTCAATAGTCAGCAGGCTTTAAATGATTAATGTTAAAGGAGAGTAACTAATGGCATAGCGAGAGAGTCATGTAAAAGATAGCAGGATAGCATGTAAATGAAATAGCACAACTTCCGAATATAGCAAGAGTGTCGAGTATAGCACAAAATAGCAAGATGGCGATAGCACAAGTATATCAATAGCACAACGAGTATAGCATAGCACTTTGTTGTCAACAGACAACGAGAAAATATAGCACTTTTGATTGTCATTAGATTAATCTAGATAGTATGGCACTTGGATGTAATCCCGACATCCTGATCATTAACTCCCATGGGCAAATGGCACTTTTGGGCGCTCTCCCTAGGACCAGATCGGGCCCCATTGCGCCGGGCATTAGTTATGTTGTTTATCTTTAGACAATCATTGATGGCCAATATAGAGTACCAAAAAATAGACGCTCTCTTGGAGCCAAGGGCCCAAGTGGGCCGAGTCTTACATCCCACCCACCTTAAGAAACTTCATCCTCGAAATTAAATGAAACTCAGTCCCACCGGAAAGCAGTACAGTACAGGGAAGAACATACCAATCAATCAAACAAATATGGGAACTGCTCTGTCATCTCATCCTCGCGCTCCCAGGTGGCCTCGCCACCAACGCGGTTCTCGCAAACGACCTTGACCAGCGGAATCTGCCTCCGGTGCAACTACTGCACTCTGCGGTCCACAACTCTAAACAAGTACTCTAGCACTGACAAGTCTGGCGCTACCTCAAGCTGTGAGTAGTCCAACACATGCGACGGATCTGTAATGTACCTCCTGAGCTGCGACACGTGTAAAACACTGTGCACTCCTGCCAACTCTGTCGGAAGACTCAACCTGTAAGCCACCTCGTTGATCCTCTCTATGATAGGGAAAGGCCCTATGTACCTGGGACTGAGCTTTCCCTTCCTACCAAACCTCATAACACCCTTGGTCGGCGAAATCCGCAAGAACACAAGGTCACCCATGCTGAACTGCAATGGCCTCCTACGGATATCTGCATAGCTCTTCTACCTGCTCTGTGCTGCCCAAAGCCTCTGCCTGACTGTATCTGCACACTGCTGCACCATCTCTGGTCCCAAAAGCTGCCTCTCTTTGACCTTGAACCAGAGAAGCGGTGTCCTACACGGGCGACCATACAAACCCTCGTATGGTGCCATTCCAATGCTTAAGTGATAACTGTTGTTATATGCGAACTCTACCATCGGAAGGTGCGACTCCTAGGTGCCACTCCAGTCTAAACAGCACGCTCTCAGCATATCCTCCAAAGTCTGAATGGTCCTCTCTGACTGCCCATCTGACTGCGGGTGATACGCTGAACTCAACCTCAACTCTGTACCAAGAGCTCTCTGCAGACTGCGTCAAAACCCCAATGTAAACCTCGGATCTCTATCAGAAACTATCGAAACTGGGGTTCCGTGCAACGGAACAACTCGGTCCACGTATAGCCTGGCTAACCTGTCCACTGACCAAGACATCCTAACTGGAAGAAAATGCGATGACTTGGTCAATCGATCCACAATCACCCAAATGCCATCATACCTCTGCGGAGTATGGGGCAAACCAACCACAAAGTCTATGGTGATGTCGTCCCACTTGCACTCGGGAATGGGTAACCGCTGAAGCTCACCACCAGGACGCTGGTGCTCAGCCTTCACCTACTGACAGGTAAGGCACCGAGCGACAAACTCTGCCACGCCCCTCTTCATCCCTGGCCACCAAAAGAACTTCCTTAGGTTATGGTACATCTTAGTGGAACTAGGATGAACAGCATACCTCGACCAGTGTGCCTCTGACAATAGTGCATGGCACGCATCACTAGGAACATACAATCTGCCTCTGAATCTGACCTCACTGTCCTCATCCAGCTCAACATTTGGCATCTACAAAATATCTGCCAACTCTGAGTCTGCCTGCTGTGCCTGCAACACCTGACAGTACACTGACAGCCGAACTGACAAACTAGTCATCACTGCATGGTCTCTATGCCTCAAAGGGTAGAAAACTCCCTAGGACAGCTCCTCAAACTGCCTCCACTCTCTGACCATCATCGAACTCAAGTGAACACGCCTACTCAAAGCATCAGCTATGATGTTAGCCCTTCCTGGGTGATAGGAGAGGGTAAGGTCATAATCCTTCAAGTACTCAATCCACCTGTGCTGCCTCAAGTTCAGATCCCTCTGAGTGAAAATGTATTGCAAACTCTGATGGTCGGTGAAGATCTCAAATGCCTCGCCGTACAAATAGTGCCTCCACAACTTCAGAGCGAACACCACTGCTGCCAACTCTAAGTCATGGGTAGGGTAGTTCTCCTCATGCTTCTTGAGTGTCGAGTAGCATAGGCAACGACCCCACCATGCTGCATCAGCACGACACCCAAACCTGATCTCGACGTGTCGGTGTAGACCACAAAACCTCTGCTACCTGACAGCAAGACCAACACTGGTGCTGAAGTCAACCTCATCTTCAGCTCCTAGAAACTCCGCTCACAGTCCTCCGTCCACACAAATCTGGCCTCCAGCCTGGTCAGTCTGGTCAACGGCTCTGCAATCTTGGAAAAGTCTTGGATGAATCTCCTGTAGTAGCCTGCCAAACCCAGAAAGTTGCGAACCTCTGACACCTAAAGTGGGCTGCTCCAAGACAACACTGCCTCAACCTTGGCAGGGTCCACTGTGAAGGATCGAGTGAAGGTGAGGAAAAGATCTAGAAGGGGGGATGAATAGATCTTTGCCACTTTTTGCGGAAGCTTATCAATTAAAATACTTTTGAATCAGAGGCAATTTTATCAATGAAAAACCACAGATCTGATGAGATTTGAGTGAGTGGTAAAATAGATGTGAAACAAGTTGATTAAGTGAATATTAACCGATCCTATGCAAGCATCTAATGAATGAAATGATCAAACCACAATTAGACAAATGCAAGGATTTTATGTGGTTCGAAAATCACCCAAGTGATTCCTACATCCCCCCCTCACACCCCATGAGATTCACTAAAACAACTGGGTACAACCCACTGGAGCCTGACAACTCCAACACTTGAGAGCTTACAACTCACACAACTTCTAGAGAAGACTACTCTAGAACAACTGAGTAAGACTGCTCAACACAACCTTGAGTTAGACAATCAAAATGAGCACAACGGCTCACAACAACCTGAGCACAATGCTCACACAACTTGAGCACAATGCTCACATAAGACTTGCTAGACACCAACTCAAGACATAGACCTTCTAGCAACAGATCTAGTCGAAAATGAGAGCACTAATGAGAGGTATGCAGAAGCACTTGCATAATCTCAAAAGTATCTCAGAAGAACAGAAGTACAATGAATTGTATTAAATAACTTCGTTCTTCAAGTGTACTCCCTTGTAGAAGCTTGGATTGGGAAGAGGCTTGCAATCTTGAAGTCCAAAACCGATGCTCTGCACTTTGGAAGTGTTGGATCTTCCTTGAATTCTTCTCCAACGAAGGCTTCTACTGGATCTGCTTCCTTGGGATGCTTCAGAGGTTTCTACAGGGATCACACTCCATTCTCACACTTGAATTGGTGAGAATTGGTCTTCTGAAGCACACGGAGAGCAGAGGAGGGAGACGACCTCTTGTAGCCGCCAGGAAACTTTCAGGAGGTCTAAGAGTTGGTTGGGTCTCTTCTGATGTGATGGGGGGCCGATTAGGGACCTTTTATACCCAAAAGATTCCAAAGATACCCTTTGGGCATAGGGCACACGATTCTACATTGATACCATCGCCTACGCTGGACACGTGGCAAAACATCCATCTTAGGATGGAATCTTTCCGTAGTAGTGTGTCGACCTGCCCTGGTGGTGGTGTCGACACACTGCCCAAATCTTGAAACAGGCTGTTCTGGAAACTGATCCAGTGTCGACCTGCTTTGGTATTGTGTCGACCTGCTATCTGGTTCTGAAAACAGCTGTTCTGGGAGCAGGATCCAGGCGACCTGCCCTGAGAGTGCGTCGACCTGGGTAGTGTAAAATCTTGGAATCTGCAACTCGTGTCGACCTGCTTCTGACTAGTGTCGACACAGTCTAGGCAATTCTTCAGCTTTTTGCCTTTGAGACTGAGGGGTTGTGTCGACACCATTGAGGGGTGTGTCGACACTTCTTTTGCAAAAAGGTTTTGTACCTGAAAATTAAACACATATATCATTAGTTAATGATTTATCATAAACATAAATGATAAATGTGATTTGAAACATGCTTTTTGAAACATTGACTTCAGGTATGATGTTTTTGACATGTCATTTAAATTGCTTTAAAATCACTCTTGTCATCATCAAAATAGGAGGGAAATGATATGAATATACACTCAACCCAACACACTGCCACCAGAACTTGAGATCACGTGCCGAGAAAAGTGCACCCTCCCTTAGCCAAAATTCGCACTTATCGAACTTGGCATACGGTTGGTGACTCCACAACGTCTCTAGCACGATCCTCAGATGCTCCTCGTGCTCCTCCTCAGAAGTCGAGTAGACCAAAATGTCATCCACAATGATGACCACGAACCGGTCTAAGTACTCACTGAACACCCTATGCATCAAATCCATAAAAGCTGCGGGTGCGTTCGTCAACCCAAACGACATCATGACGAACTCAAAGTGACCGTACCTAGAACGGAAGGCTGTCATGCCAACATCTGACTCTCTGATCCTCAACTTGTAGTAACTGGACCTCAAGTCAATCTTCGAGAACACTCTGGCTGACTGCAACTAGTCGAACAAATCATCGATCCTCGATAACGGATACTTGTTCTTCACTGTTACCAGGTTCAGCTGCCTGTAATCGATGCACAACCTCAAACTGCCATCCTTCTTCCTCACGAACAGCACGGGCGCTCCCCACGGTGAATGACTCGGACGGATGAAGCCCAGCTCAAGCAACTCCCACAACTCGTGCAACTCAGCCGGAGCCATTCGGTAAGGTGCCTTAGACAAAGGCATCATACCGGGACAAAAGCTCAATGGAGAACTCTACCTTCCGCTCAGGCAGCAACCCAAGTAGATCCTTCGGGAAAACATCAGAGAACTCGTAAACAACAAGCACATCAGAAACCGACGACCCGCTAGGCTCCAAGGAACAAACAGAAGTAAGATATGCTACACAGCCATCACAGATCAAACGACGAGCTCTACAGAAGGAAATAAAGGTCGACGGGTAGATCAGATACTCGAAAGTAGAGAATAGGTGCTCCAGGTACCTCAAACCGAACGGTCTTCCACTGATAATCCACCATAGTTGAGTGAGCCTCCAACCAGTCCATGCCCAAGATGACGTCAAAGTCACGAAGTTGCAAACGTACAATCTGGCTGGCAACTGGTGTCCCTGGACCTCAACTGTGATGCCCTCCAGGTAACCAAAAGAATGCATATAATCACCGGACGGGAGATCGACCATCACATCACACTGCCTCTCAGGGGTGTGATGAACTAGAGACTCGTAAAACTCATCAGAAGTAAAATAAAGAGAAGCACCGGGGTCAACTAAAACACGAGCAGCTCTACCGAGGATAGGCAAGGTACCTATAACCAGGTTTGATGCCTCGGCCTGCTCCCTAGTAAGCACCATCACACGGCCACGACCATGCCCACACTGCGGTGCCTACTGGGGTTGCTGCTGCTATGGCGGCTGTGGTGCTGGGGAAACGACTGCTGCTGTTGGTATGGCTGATACTACTGAGGCTACTGGTATGGCTGGTACTGTTGAGGCTGCTGGTACTACTGGAACTATTGAGGCTGCTGCTGGTACTGCCCCTGCTGTTGCTGACGGGGTGCCTGCTATTGGGGAGGGTACTGATACTGCGGTAGCTACTGCGCGTACTGCACTGGCTGCTGCGGCTGCTGAACCTGCCCCATCGGGCAATCCCTCCTGAAGTAGCCTGGCAAACCACAAGTGTAGCAAACTGCCTCATATCTGCCCTGATCAGCTCCCTACTGAACTGACTACTCCGCAAATCTCGACTGGCGCTTCTGCTGCTTCCCTCGACCACCTCCACACGTAGTCATCTGCTTGAACCTTCAGCGCAATCCGGAACTGCCTGAACTGCCTGAGCCCGAAGAAGAAGAAGTCGCACTGCCGCGACTGCCTGCGGGACGCTGGTACGGCGAGGACCTGGAAAAGGCTCCTCCCTACTGCTGCTACTGTTGGGGCTGCCAGGTCTCTCTATCCAAGGTGGTGGCCTTAGCCACGGCCTCTCCCAAGGTGGCACACATGTGAGCAGTCATGCCCCACCTCAAATCTGGTCTCAGACCTGCGATAAACCTCTATGCACAAGCCTGCTCACTGCCTGCAACATGAGGAACATGTCTCAACAACCGGACAAATCTCTGGTGGTACTGAGTAACTGTGACATCGCCCTGCACCAACTCGTGGAAGTAGTCTTCGTCTCTCACGTCGACCGTAGTTGAGGAAGTACTCGCCGTGAAGATCTCCAAAATCGCTGCCAAGTGATTTGATCCAAACACTGCCCCTGGAGTGGTGAGGTCTGCCGCTGAACTCTCCACCACTCATGGGCTGCTCCCTTGAGCTGATACACCACCAGTCTGACCTGGTCCTCCTCAGCGCACTCCATAGTCTCAAACGTGCGCTCCAACTCGTGCGTCCAACTCTCTGCCTTGTCTGGATCATACTCACTGAAGAACATCGACAGTCGAAGATGCAAGAACCTCTCCAAGAGAGCAGTCCTGTCCTCGGTGATAGTCATCCTCCGCCGACCGGCCCGGGTAGTCCCAGTACCCGACGCCTGCTGAACTGCGAGCTGCTCCACCTCTAGATCTGCCTGCTGCTCTGGTACCGCTAGGGGAGGTACTAGAGGCTGACCACCTGCTGCCTCCTGCCCAGGCTGCCACCCTCCCTGGTACAGTTCCTAAAGAACTGCTCGACCAGGGGAAACCAATCTGCATACTGCTGTGGTGGGGGCTGGTACTCCTGCTGCTACTGCCCACCGACTGCTGCTGCTGCCGCTGCACCCTGAGGCTGTGCCACTGACTCCTCTGCTAACACCTCCTCCTGGACCTGCCCTGGCGCGGGCATATCTGACTCATCCTGCTACTCAATCAGCTCGCTGGCCTGCCTATGCCTACGCGGAGCCATATTCTATATGGCACACAGTCAACAAGGTTAACAATACCAACTCGGGCGGCTAGCAGTGTACTTGTACTACTTTTGGGACTTCCTGTTGCAGTTTAAATCCTTTACAAGTCCTGTCAGACTCTCGCTCTGGTACCAACTATAACGACCCCGAGAACCTAACCCTCGACCCACGGCGAGGACCTGATTTTCACAGTCGCCACCCCAGATCCAGATACCGGGAAGGGCTATAATATAAGTCTAACAGAATATGTAAAGGAAATAAACGTCAACTACTAAGTAGGAGCATATACGCGGAAGCAGAAAGAAGAAGAGCGAGACTGCTGCGTATCGCTCTAGGTACAGTCCCAACACACACAACTAGTACAAGTAAAAGTAGGGGAATAACAAGTCCATTAGGGTCATACCCCGAGGGTGATGTACAACTAAAAGGGGGAACCACTGCTAGCTACGGGGACCACGACTACCACCCCGTCTCCTCCGCCCGGCGCGCGCCCTACACTGTTGAGAAGTCTCACCTGGGAAAAGGAAGGGATGAGCTTCAAAATAGAAGCTCAGTAGGGACTACCAATCTCCTACTGGCTCTAACAGGTAGTCAAAACTATGTACTTAATTAAATGATAGTAGTTATATCTTCTACCTACGAAAGAAAGTGCGGAAGCAAAGCTACTAACTAGCAATGGTACGGAAGTACAACACGGTCGGAAACTTCGTACGACTGCTCGTCGTGACCATCACACGGCTAGTAACACAGACAGAGAGAACCCTGCTTGGACAAGAAACACTAGCTACGGAAAGCACTACCACTAGTCAACCGGTCAGGTGCGTCCACTGACGTCTTATCCTCGACCCAGGTCCAGACCTCCACGTCTCGTCAGAGTAAGGCAAGACACAAAGTACATAACAGTAACCACCATAGTCTGGCCGGACTACGGTCCCACGCCTGGCCTCTCTAAGTGGTTCCGGGGCCACAAAGAGCGAGGTAGTGAAAAAAGGACTAGCTAGCCTACACCGGGTAGAAATCCGGCCATCCTCGGTGTCCCAGGCTAACCAAGAGAGCTCTATAAACGACTCGACGCCACTGTCCTAACCACCGTTTTCCCCTCAACTCCAGAGTCCGTGACTCGAGTACGCTTGTCGCCCTGAACGCTCCCTCTAAGGCGCACGAGGATGGGGGTCCCAGGCAATGATAACAACCTTTCTCACATGACAAGCCCTCAAGTTCCAAGCACCGGACGAATGACTAGTGTAGGACCGTACTAGGGAACTAGCACAGGTGCCACAGATACAGTAAAAGCGGAAACGGCGAAGACTTCACGAAAAACGGACTTCACATGGACTTAACCTGTCTCTGCTGTACTCGCGACACATCGGGCCAATCCTCCCGGAGACCACCCCAAAACATGATACAAATGCATCCATAGGGGGAGGGGAGCATGCTAAACACCATAGAAACCTTTAAGCAAGCCAAACCACCCTCAAGACCCCACAAAAGCATAGATTTACAAGAATCTATGCTCGATGGAATCTCACTCAAGCACGAGCATGGTTCCTCACATCCCCACAACCCAAACCATGGGGAAAACATGATCTTAAGGGGGAGGGGACTAGGGCTGTGCACTATTTGGTCCCAAACAAAAAAACCGAACCGACTGGTTCGGTTCACAAACCTTACTGTTCAGTTCGGTTTTAGACAGGGAAACCGAAATGAATCGAATATCTATATATAATTAATTAAATATTATATTTAAACATAAAATCTCCTGTAGCGCAGTGGTTCGGCCCCCTTTGGCGTGCGCGGTGCGCCCTCCATGCCCGTTGGCGCGAGTTCGAGCCTCGCGAGCGCCTTGCCAAAATCCGATTTTTGCCATTTTCCCTATTTTTGTGGGTGTCGTGGCCAATTTTTGGTTAATTTCAATTTGAACCGAACCGGCTCGATTCACCGAAAGAGTTCGATAAGGTTAGGTTCGGTTTCCCCAAAAATTGGGGAAACTGAATTGAACCAAACCGTTGTACACCCCTAGAGGGGAGCATGCTAGGGCAAGAGGAGAACGAGGGTCCCTACTTCCACAAGTAGAGCCCACCCGTTGGGGCCTTCACGTCGGAATGGCCACCTCCTCCTCGCTCCAAGCACCACGACCACGTCCCCTGCACAAGCGGGATGGCACCACCTCAGCATGAGCACCACGAGCACCAAGAACGCCAAGAAATTGCAAGGGAGCTCGAGAGGAGAAGAAGAGGGAAGAAGAAGAAGAAAAAGGGCGAGAGGGGGAGAATGGGGCGCAGCCTCGGTTTTAAACTAACGGCCCCCAAGATGGACGGGTCAGCCCGGCGTGACAACGACCATGTCGCGATGCCCCTAGGCGTCACGACCATGTCGCGACGGCCAACCCCCAGCGCGATACCAAAAGTGGTCAAACCTCGAAGATCGGGAAACCAGAATGCGACGGCCTAATAGGTCGCGTCAACACTGTACGCACCTGCCACATGACACGACCGTTCTGATAGATAGGATAGCAGTCATGTCTATCAGAAAAGTAGTCGTGATGCCTCCAGACGGTGCGACAGGACGCGACGGCTACCCCCATCACGACCAGAATGAGACGACTGGGCGCGTCGCGACCCGAAGCCTGTCGCAGTAGGCTCCTCTAGTGCGACCATGTCGCGACTAGGGCGCCCATCACAACCTGAGGATGGGGCCAAGGGCCCAAGAGGGGCGGGGTCTTATAGCACTGGCACTCCCATGGTGAATGGATCAGACGAATAAAACCCAACTCAGCAACTCTTGCAATTGGCGCTTCAGCTCGCGCAACTCAGCCTGAGCCATCCGTTAAGGTGCCTTAGACAAAGGCATCATACCAGGCAAAAGCTCAATGGAGAACTCCACCTCTCGCTCAGGCGGTAACCCAGGTAGGTCCTCCGAAAAAACATCAGAGATCTCACAAACAACAGGTACATCAAAAACTGATGACCCACTAAGCGCAGAAGAACAAACAGAAGCAAGATATGCTACGCAACCATCGTGGATCAAACGGCGAGCTCTACAGAAAGAAATAAAAGGTCGACGGGTAGATCGGATACCTCGGAAGCTAAGAACGGGCACTCCAGGTATCTCAAACTGAACGGTCTTCCGCTAACAATCCACACAGCTGAATGAGCCTCCAACCAGTTCATGCCCAGGATGATGTCAAAGTCACAAAGCTGCAATGCATACACTTGGCCTGCAACTAGTGTCCCTGGGCCTCAACTGTGACGCCCTCCAGGTAACGAAAGAACCCATGTAATCACGGACGGAGATCGACCATCACATCACATTGCCTCTGAGGGGTGTGATGAACCAGAGACTCGTAAAACTCCTCGGAAGTAAACAAAGGGAAGCATCGAGCTCGACCAAAACACGAGCAGCTTTACCAAGGATAGGCAAAGTACCTACAACCAGGTTCGACGCCTCGGCCTACTCCCTGGTAAGAGCCATCACATGACCACGTCTACGCCCACGCTGCAGCGCCTGCTGGGGCTGCTGCTGCTGCAGCGGCTGCTGCTGCTGTGGAAACTGCTAGTGCTAGTATGGCTGGAACTACTGAGGCTGCTGATGCTACTGAAACTACTGAGGTTGCAAATGATACTACCGGAGGGAACTGGTATTGCGGTAGCTACTATGTGTACTGTATTGGCTACTGCAGTTGCTGGACTTGCCCCATCGGGCAATCCCTCCTAAAGTGGCCTGGCAGACCACAAATGTAACAGACTACCTCTTGCCTGCCCTGCTCAGCTTCCTGCTGGATCGACTGCTCCACAAACCTCGACTGACACTTCTGATGCCGACTCCGTCCACCCCCGCGAGTAGTCATCTGCTTGAACTTCGAGCGCAGACCGGAACTGCCCGAGCCTGAAGAAGAAGAAGTCGCACTACCACGACTACCTGCGGGACGCTGGTACGGCGAGGACCTAGAAGAGGCTCCTCCTATTGCTGCTACTGCTGGGGCTGCCAAGTCTCTCTCTCTAAGGCAGTGGCCTTAGCCACGGCCTCTCCCAAAGTGGCAAACATATGAGCAGTCACGCCCCACCTCAAATCTAGCCTCAGTCCTGCAATAAACCTCTCTGCACAAGCCTGCTCATTGCTAGCAACATGAGGAACATGCCTCAACAACCGGACAAACCTCTGGTGGTACTGAGTAACTGTCAGATCGCCCTGAACCAACTCATGGAACTGATATCGTCTCTCACGTCGAGCGTAGTCAGGAAAGTACTAGCCGCGAAACACCCCCAAAAACCACTGCCACGTGATCTGATCCAAATACTGCCCTGGAAAGTGGGTCTCCCTCTGAACTCTCCACCACTCATGGGCTGGCCCCTTGAACTGATACACTGCCAGTCTGACCTGGTCCTCCTCGGCACACTCCATGGTCTAGAACGTGCGCTCCAACTCATACGTCCAACTCTCTGCCTTGTCTGGATCATACTCACCGAAGAACATTGGTGGCCGGAGACGCAAGAACCTCTCCAAGAGGGCGGTCTTATCCTCAGTGATAGCCGTCCTCCTCCGACCGGCCCGGGTACTCCCAGTACCTGATGCCTGCTGAACTGCTAGCTGCTCCACCTCCAGATCTGCCTGCTGCTCCAGTACTGCTGGGGGAGGTACTGAAGGCTGACCTCCCGCTGCTGCCTACCCAGTCTACCACACTCCCTGGTACAGGATCCGGAAGAACTGCTCGGCCAAAGGAAACCAATCCGCATGCTACTGTGGTTAAGACTGGTACCATGACTGTTGCTGCCCACCTACTGCTGCTGTTGCCGCTGCCGCTGCTCCCTGAGGCTGTGCCACAGACTCCTCTATTGACACATCCTCTTGAACCTGCCCCTGTGCGGGCATATCTGACTCATCCTGCTACTCCATCAGCTCTCTTGTGACGGAACGCCTCGGCCAAGCCCGTTAAACCGATAACGTACTTGATCCGAGTCCGCCTCCCGCGAACGGGCCGAAGCCTCGCAAGGGATACCAAACCACAGTCCGTGTAAACATAAGGAACACACCACATTTTATATATATTTCACAGTTTACATAGCCAAATTTCCACAAAAATTGAAAAGAGGTACAAGAGCCTGGGGCATACCCCGAGGTATAACTAAAGAAAGTAAGAAACTACAAAGCTACACTGCTGGAGAACTACACAGCTGGAACTACTCCGCTGGAGGTACTGACCCTACACCGCTACGACGCGGCCCTGAACTGGACGTCGGACGAGAACGTCCTCCTCGCCCTCACCTGTGGGGGTAGGGGTGAGCCTCTCTAGTCACTGGCTCAGTAGGGAACTCCCCAAACCGAGCAAACCAACACCAAGTACGAATAGTAAACAGTACCAACAATTTATATAACAGCTAAGCAGATAAGTAAAGCTGTAAAAGTACTCACCGTCTGCCGACTACGAGAAACAACAGTAATAATTAAACGGCAAACCAGTACAGGTGTACAAGCTAAAGTAGAGACAGCCAACACGAGCCACGTGAACTGGTTCGCGACACCAGAAACTGACTCGGACAACTAACACAGGTCTACCTCTCAGTCTCGCAGCCACGGACGAAAGGTCCAGCTGCCGCTCCACGTAAAAAGGTCAAGCAACTGTGGAGACCAACTAAACACCACCACCTGCAGGACCACACGGTCACAGGCCCATGCCTGACACCTCCAGAGACCCTGGCCTGGGCTCGCTAGAGTGAGGCACTGGAAAAGGACTAGCTGGGGTCCAGTACGTCTACTGGTGTCCGTACCCCCAACTACGAGCGCGCTACAAGTGACTAAAAATAAAACACATGTGTCACTGTCCCACTGTCGTCTTTCCCTCAGCCGGACGTACAACTCAAACACAGAGTGAGGGTGTCCAGGTCAGAGACACAGACCTCGACGGTACAACACAAGTACCGGGACAAAGCCCCGAGCTAACAGCCTGGCTCACAAAGAACCTGGGGCACCCAACTGGAGAGGTAACCACGGTAGGCGTCGTACTACTCGCCACGTACACAAAAACCACGTGAACCTCACGTAAACCACAAGTAACACGGTCCACCACACGTGAACCCAACTGACTCGCGTAAACAATGCGCCGTCACAGAAGTAAGCAACTAAACTACATACCTTGTATGCTAAACACGAAAACCAAGTGCACTCAGTGCACCTCATGTGTCAACACACATGCATTATCGATAAATACTGCCATCAGTCGTTTCTGCTCATAACCAGTAGGCGGCAACATCGACTGCCGCTTACACTAAGTCAACGGCAAGGGACCTGGCCGTTAACATCCTGGCTGAGGAGCTTGGCGACAAACGATGTTGACGCCAAGTTCTCCGGCCATAAACCCTGCAGAAACCCTAATCCGGCTCTACGGGCTTTCTACCGTTCTAACTATAGAAAACATACAAATGCAGTTCCTTCAGCATGCCAGAACCCAATACAACCCATTACAACATGCTTGTACATTAAACTACTCAAACCACCCATTATCCCCGTATGGTGCAACTTTATCCAAACATGCATTATCATGCTGGTTCAGTGGTTATGATGTGTTTTAATGTTTCTACGGAGCTAAATGGGTTCTTCCCCTACCTCAGAACACGCTAGAACCTCCCGCAATCTCCCGGTTTACGTCGAGCCCTCCGCGAGCTTCCACGGGAATTGCACCACGCCGCGACGTTTCCTCGCGCAATTCGGCAACGCCACGCGTTCTACGATAGTCTAACCACTCCTCGAAACCTGTTAGAAGCTTCGGAGACTTCGGGACGCGAAGCTGGGGCAAGAGGGAAAGAGAGTGGGTGAGAGAACTGCTCTCAGGTGAGCCTATAACCTGCAGAATTCTCAGGTTGGCGTCAACCCCTATGCCGCCAATAGCAACCGCCACCCTAGCGTCCACATCTATGCCGCCAAGTTCAAGCAGTAAACGTCCACTAACCTGGACGCCAACCAGTCAACGGCCACCCCTGGCCGCCAACTCCAATGAACAGCAGCAGATCCTGTTTCATTTCAGGACCAACCCTGCTCTTCACCTGCTCAAGCCACACATTCACATCACACATTCCACACAACTAGCTCACATTGCCTCACAAGGCCTACACAACCAACACACACATGATCTGCATGGATCCAAAAGGCACGCGACGTTACATTACTATCATCTAAAAATAAAATTTCGACTCGAAATTCATAACACAATTCAAAGTTAAACAACTCATAATACACACTTTTACAAGTACTATCATCTAAAAAGAAAATACATAAGCTACTCAAACAGATAGGGATACCCTTTAGCCATTTCCGTGGCCAAACCCAGGTATCCTCACCACCTAATCTATTTTCCCATCTCACTTAACTAGCTCAATTTCTTTATTTCTCAGTCTTCATCTTTCGATCTGTGATCTGCACCGGATACTCTAGCATAGTCATGTCCGCCTCAGGTCACCACCTTGATATCTAATTATTTGAGCTGGATCTTCAATACACTTTCTCAACATGGAGACATGGAAAATATCATGCACATCTGCAAAATCAGCTGGCAAATCCAGCTATAAGCTGCTTCCCCAATTCTTTCAATCACCTGAAAGGTCCCACATACCTTGGACTCAACTTCCCAGACTTGCCAAATCTCATAATACCTTTACTCGGGGAAACTCTAGGAAAACAAAATCTCCTACCTCAAACTGAAGTGGTCTCCTCTGCACATTGCATAACTTTTCTGCCTACTTTGAGCTGCCTGCAATTTTTCTTAATAAGCTTTACCACTTCCGTGTTTGCTGAATCAATTCAGGACCCACCAATGTTTTCTCCCACTTCATGCCAGTTCAATGGGGTTCTACATGGCCTTCCATATAAAGCTTCATACGGTGCCATCCCAAGACTGGTATGATAGCTATATGTAGGCAAACTCAATCATTCCAAATGATGCTCCCAACTACCTCCCCAAACTAAACAACAAGCCCGTAACATATCTTCAATTGTCTGAATAGTCCTCTCTGTCTGACCATCTGTTTGGGGATGATAAGCGGAGCTAACCTCAATTCAGAACCAATTACTTTCTGCAGACTTCTCAAAAAACCAGAGGTAAATCTTGGATCTCTATCTGATACAATAGTCTTCGGAATACCATGCAGTGGAACAATTCTTTCAACATAAATATTTGTCAACCTGTCCACTGTCCAAGACATACTCACTGCCACTAATCTGCATACCTTAGTCAATCTGTCAACAAACACTCATATTCCATTATGCCCGGAACTCGACCTTGGTAAACCTGCCACAAAGTCCATTGCAATATCATCCCATTTCCACTGTGGAATAGGCAACGGTTGCAATAGACCTCCAGGCTTCTGATGCTCTGCTTTAATCTGCTGACAGATAGCACACCTTGCCACAAATTCTGCTATTTCTTTCTTCATACAAGGCCACCAAAAATGCTTCTTAAATCATGGTACATTTTAGTACTACCGGATGAATAGTGTACCTAGATTTATGAGCCTCTTTCAGAACTCGCTGCTTCACCTCTCTCTCTGCAGGAACAAACAACCTGCCCCTGAGCCTGACCACACAATTATCATCAATAGAAACTCCTTCCATTTTTACAATTTCAGCTAAACCGCACTGCTCTGAGCTTCAATAATCTGCCAATACAAAGACGGCTCTACAGCACTAGCAGCTAGAATTGCCCGTCGCTGACTGCTGGGCACATACAAGGAGTTCTCTGCTACTTCTTCATACAACTTCCATTCTTTAATCATCATCAAATTCATATATGCCTTTCTGCTCAAGGCATCCGCTACAACATTGGCCTTACCCGGATGGTAAGCCAAACTGAAATCATAATCTATCAAATATTCAACCCATCTGCGTTGGCGAAGATTCAAATCTTTCTGCGAGAAGATATACTTCAAGCTTTTATGATCTGTAAAAATCTCAAATCTCTCGCCATACAGATAATGCCTCCACATTTTTAAAGCAAACACAACCGCTGCCAATTCTAAATCATGAGTGGGGTAATTTTCTTCTGCTGGCTTCAATTGCCTGGATGCATAGGCTATCACTTTACCATGCTGCATAAGCACTGCACCAAGTCCTCTCCTTGAAGCATCAGTATACAACACGAAACCACCACTCCCTGCCGGTAATGTCAATATAGGTGCTGATGTGAGTCTTTTCTTCAATTCCATGAAACTTCTCTGACATTCACCGGACCACACAAAAGGCACTCCTTTCCTGGTCAATCTAGTCATAGGTGCTGCAATCTTAGAAAAATCTTGAATAAAGCGTCTATAATAACCTGCCAACCCCAGAAAACTTCTAATCTCGGTTATTGTCTTAGGCACTCCCCACCTAGACACAGCTTCCACTTTACTCGGGTCCACTGCTATTCCTTTAGCTGAAATAACATGACCCAAAAACTGAATTTCTTCAACCAGAATTCACACTTACTGAATTTAGCAAACAGCTGGTTATCTCTTAACAACTGCAAGGTAAACCTCAAATGAGCTGCATGCTCCTCTTCAGATGCTGAATAAATTAGAATATCATCAATAAAGACCACAATAATTGATCTAAATATGGATGAAAAATTCTATTCATCAGATCCATAAAACCTGCAGGAGCATTAGTCACCCAAAAGGCATTACCACAAACTCATAGTGACCATATCTGGTTCTGAACACTGTCTTATCTATATCCTCCTCTTTAATTCTCAACTGATGGTACCCGGACCTCAAATCAATCTTAGAAAACATTGCTGATTGCAACTGATCAATAAATCATCTATCCTCGGCAACGGGTACTTATTCTTGATGGTCACATCATTCAATTTTCTATAATCAATACATCCGAAAACTTCCATCTTTTTTCACAAATAAAACTAGCGCTCCCCACGGGGAATGACTCGGTCTAATAAAACCTTTTTGCAACAACTTCTTAATTGCTTTTTCAATTCTTTAAGTTCTGCTGGTGCCATCCGATATGGAGCTTTAGAAATCGGCATGGTACCTGGCAGCAACTCAATAGTAAAGTCCACCTCTCTATGTGGAGCTAAACCAGGCAAATCTTCCAAAAAAACATCAGCAAATTCCCTAACCACGGGAACTGCTTCTATTGGCTGACTGGCCTCTACCAAACTTACCGAGGCTAAATAAGCCACACACCCATCATTTATCAACTTTCTAACTTTAATTGCAGAAATTAGAAACTTGGAGGTATAAAAAGGCATACCTTGATATTCAAACACTGCACCATTAGGATGACAAAATCTGATCCTTTTCTTTCTGCAATCTAACATTGCTCCATACATTCAAGCCAATCCATACCCAGAATGATATCATAATCTGACAATGCAGGGCATAAACCGACCCGGCATCTGGTTCCCTTCAATCATAACAGGAGCTTCATCTATATAGCTCGAAGTGAGCAAGAACTCACCTGAAGGAACCTCCACCACTAACTCACAAGACTTCTCCTCTAAAGGATGAGCTATACAATCCAGAAATTCTTCGGAAATAAAAGAATGAGAGGCACCCGAATCAAATAAGACTCTTGCTGAATATTCATAAAGAGGTAAAGTACCTTCTATCATATTTGACGCCTCTGCCTGGGCTCGGGTGATAGCCATAACCCGGCCTCTCCCTCGCTGCTGCGGTGCTCCTCTGCCACAGCCTGTGGCTGCTGGAACTGCTGAGGCTGCTGCTGCTGCACACCTCTGCCATACCCATACTCTCTTGCATAGGGACAATTGCGGATCAAATGTCCCGGCTGATTACAATTATAACATCTATACCCTGGAGGAACATAGGCTGCCTGGCAGTGCTCTGCTGCGACTCCTCCACCTCAGGCCTACCACGACCTTGCTGGAACTGCGGACGACCTCCCCATCCTCTTCCTTTTCTTTAAGTGCTTGCTTTAATTTCTGGCCCCATTTACCAAAGCCTGATGTAGAAGGTCCTGCTGGTGCCTTGCCCTTGCTTGCACCTACTGTCTGCTGCGGTAGCCTAAAAACTACCTGAACCTGACTCACCCGCCTGGCGAGTACGGATAGACCTCTCCAAGTAGCTGCCCTATGCGCTGCCTCTTCCACTGTCTTGCACATAAGAGGTACTATCGCATCCTGCAATTCCACTCTCAATCCTCTGATAAAGTACTCAACCATCATGTTATTATCTGAAACCACATATGGCGCATAACGGCTAAGTGCCATAACCTCATCTGGTACTCTAAGACTGAAGAGTTACCTTGCTGAGAGTCCGAAATTGCTCTCTTTTTACTTGCTGCACTTGGATCGGAAAGAATGTATCATTGAACACATCAAGAAACTCCGGCCAAGTGATAGCTTCTCCGTCCTGCCTGCAAAAGTGGTTTGCATCTTCAATCGCCACCATTCCAAGGCAAAACCTCTCAACTGATAAGCAGCTAATACCACTCTATCTACTGCCGAACATCTCATGGTTGAAAAAACTCTTTCTATTTCATGAACCCAGTGCTCAGCTGTATCTGGATTCGGCCCTCCTGAATAAGTAGGCGGCTGCAATCTCAGAAATTTCTCCACCTGCATCACTGGTTCTTCTGCTATCAATACTGGTGGTGGTGGTGGCACAGGTGCTACAAAAGGTACCTCCACTCTCGGCGGAACTGGAGCAACAGGTATTGCCTCTCCATCCCCAGGTGGCACTGCAACGGTGGTACTGGCGCCTGCTGATCCATTCTCGCCCGAATATCCGTGAGGCTCTCCCAATTCTTTCTATCATTGCTGGGTGCTTTCCTCCGGATCATCTCCTCCACCACCCCAATCTCTCTATCAGCCATTTCAGAAATTTCTACATAACAAACACCAAACAAAAATCAAAACCACAAATGATCAAAAAAACAGGGTCCCTACCAGCAGTGTATAATGACCGAAATAAGGCTATGTATCCTTCTAATTCCTTATATTAACACGGACCTTGCTCTGATACCAACTGTGACGGAACGCCTCGGCCAAGCCCGTTAAACCGATAACGTACTTGATCCGAGTCCGCCTCCCGCGAACGGGCCGAAGCCTCGCAAGGGATACCAACCACAGTCCGTGTAAACATAAAGGAACACACCACATTTATATATATTTCACAGTTTTACATAGCCAAATTTTCACAAAAACTGAAAAGAGGTACAAGAGCCTGGGGCATACCCCGAGGTACAACTAAAGAAGAAAGTAAGCAACTACAAAGCTACACTGCTGGAAACTACACTGGAACTACTCGGGAGGTACTGACCCTGCACCGCTACGACGCGGCCCTGAACTGGACGTCGGATGAGAAACGTCCTCCTCGCCTCACCTGTGGGGGTAGGGGTGAGCCTCTCTAGTCACTGGCTCAGTAGGGAACTCCCCCAAAACCGAGCAAACAACACCACAAGTACGAATAGTAAACAGCACCAACAATTTATATAACAGCTAAGCAGATAAGTAAAGCTGTAAAAGTACTCACCGTCTGCCGACTACGAGAAACAACAGTAATAATTAAACGGCAAACCAGTACAGGTGTACAAGCTAAAGTAGAGACAGCCAACACGAGCCACGTGAACTGGTTCGCGACACCAGAACTGACTCGGACAACTAACACAGGTCTACCTCTCAGTCTCGCAGCCACGGACGAAAGGTCCAGCTGCCGCTCCACGTAAAAAGGTCAAGCAACTGTGGAGACCAACTAAACACCACCACCTGCAGACCACACGGTCACAGGCCCATGCCTGGCACCTCCAGAGACCCTGGCCTGGGCTCGCTAGAGTGAGGCACTGGAAAAGGACTAGCTGGGGTCCAGTACGTCTACTGGTGTCCGTACCCCCAACTACGAGCGCGCTACAAGTGACTAAAAACAAACACAAGTGTCACTGTCCCACTGTCGTCTTTCCCTCAGCCGGACGTACAACTCAACACAAGAGTGAGGGTGTCCAGGTCAGACGACACAGACCTCGACGGTACAACACAAGTACGGGACAAAGCCCCGAGCTAACAGCCTGGCTCACAAAGAACCTGGGGCACCAACTGGAGAGGTAACCACGGTAGGCGTCGTACTACTCGCCACGTACACAAAACCACGTGAAACCTCACGTAAACCACAAGTAACCACGGTCCACCCACGTGAACCCAACTGACTCGCGTAAACAACGCGCAGTCACAGAAGTAAGCAACTAACTGCATACCTTGTATGCTAAACACGAAAACCAAGTGCACTCAGTGCACCTCATGTGTCAACACACATGCATTATCGATAATATGCAATCAGATTTCTGCTCATAACAGTAGGCGGCAACATCGACTGCCGCTTACACTAAGTCAACGGCAAGGGACCTGGCCGTTAACATCCTGGCTGAGGAGCTTGGCGACAAACGATGTTGACGCCAAGTTCTCGGCCATAAACCTGCAGAAACCCTAATCTGGCTCTGCGGGCTTTCTAACCATTCTAACTACATAAAAACATACAAATGCAGTTCCTTCAGCATGCCAGAACCCAATACAACCCATTACAACATGCTTCGTACATTAAACTACTCAAACCACCCATTATCCCCGTATGGTGCAACTTTATCCCAACATGCATTATCATGCTGGTTCAGTGGTTATGATGTGTTTTAATGTTTCTACGGAGCTAAACGGGTTCGTCCCCTACCTCAGAACACGCTAGAACCTTCCGCAATCTCCCGGTTCACGCCGAGCCCTCCGCGAGCTCCACGGGAATTGCACCACGCCGCGACGTTTCCTCGCGCAATTCGGCAACGCCACGCGTTCTACGATCGTCCAACCACTCCTCGGAACCTGTTAGAAGCTTCGGGACTTCGGGACGCGAAGCTGGGGCAAGAGGGAAAGAGAGTGAGCTGAGAGAATGCTCTCGGGTGAGCCTATAACCTGCAGAATTCTCAGGTTGGCGTCAAACCCTATGCCGCCAATAGCAACCGCCACCCTTAGCGTCCACATCTACTGCCGCCAAGTTCAAGCAGTAAACGTCCACTAACCTGGACGCCAACCAGTCAACGGCCACCCCTGGCTGCCAACTCCATTGAACAGCAGCAAGTCCTGTTTCATTTCAGGACCAACCCTGCTCTTCACCTGCTCAAGCCACACATTCACATCACACATTCCACACAACTAGCTCCATTGGCTTCACAACGGCCTACACAACCAACACACACTGATCCGCATGGATCCAAAAGGCACGCGACGACTTACATCTCTGGCCTACCTACGCCCTCACAGAGCCATTCCTGCACGGCACACAACCAATAAGGTTAACAATACCCACTTGGGCGGCTAGCAGTGTACTTGTACTACTGTTGGGACTTTCTGTTGCAGTTTAAATCTGCTACAAGTCATGTCAGACTCTCGCTCTAATACCAACTGTAACGACCCCGACCCTCGGCCCAAACCGAGGACCCGATTTTCACAATCGCCGCCCACGGATCCGAGGACACAAGTCTAATAGAATATGTAAAGGAAATAAACGTCAACTGCTAACTAGGAGAACACATGCGGAAGCAGAAAGAAGAGCGAAACTGCTGCGTATCGCTCTAGGTACAATCCCAACACACACAACTTAGTACAAGTAAAAAGGGGAAGGACAAGTCCCTTAGGGGCATACCCCGAGGGTGACGTACAACTGGAAGGGGGGAAACACTGTCCTCCGCCCGACGCTCACCCTACCGCTGCTGAGAAGTCTCACCTAGAAAAAGGAAGGGATAAGCTTCACAATAGAAGCTCAATAGGGACTACCAATCTCCTACTGGCTCTAATAGGCAGAAGAACATATATATACAATTAATTAAATAACAACAGTTATATCTTCTACCTACACAGGAAAGAGCGGAACCGAAGCTACCAACTAGCAACAGAACAGAAGGACAACACGGTCGGAGACTCCAGAGAACCCGTATGACGTGACCACCACACGGCTAGCAACGCAGATAGAGAGAACCCTACCTGGACAAGAGACACTAGCTATAGAAAACACTACCACTAGTTAACCGGTCAGGTGCGTCCACTGACGTCTTATCCTCGACCCAGGTCCAAACCTCCATGTCTCATCAGAGTGGGGCAGGAACACAAAGTAGCACAACAGTAACCGCCGTAGTCTGGCCGAACTACGGTCCCACGCCTAGCCTCTCTAAGTGGTTCCGGGGCCACAAAGAGCGAGGCAGTGAGAAAAGGACTGACTGGCCTGCACCGAGAAGGACTCCAAACGACCTCGGCATCCCAGACCAATCACAAGAGCTCTGTAAATGACTCAATGCCGCTGTCCTAACCACTGTTTTCCCCTCCACTCCAGAGTTCGCGACTCGAGCACGCTCGCCACTCGGAGTACTCCCTCAACAGGCACACGGGGACGGGGGTCCCAAGCAATAGTAACAACCTCTCTCATGGGACAAGCCCTCAAGTGCCGAGCACCGGGTGAACGACTAGTGTAGGACCGTACTAGGGAACTAGCACTGGTGCCACGGGTATAGTAAGAAGCGGAAATGGTGAAGACTCCACAAAAAAATGGAACTCTACAAGACTTACCTGTCTCTGCTGTTGTCGCGACGCCCAGGGCTGTCGCGACACTGTCGCGATGGCACAAGCCATCGCGACCATGTTGCGACACTCGAGAGCATCGCGATGATGTCGCGGCAGCCTAGCAGGTCGCGACATCATCGTGACCTCTATACTGGTCGCGTTCTCAGCCGAAAGGCATCCCAGTATAGTCCTCCCAAGGACCACCCTAAAATCGATACAAACACACCACAAGGAAGAGGGGAGTATGCTAAACTTGTAGGGAAGCCTTTAAATCATTCAAACCACCATCGAACCCCACAAAACATGGATTATAAGGAATCTACGCTCGATGGAAATCTCACACACCACGAGCATGATCCTCACACACCCCACGACCCCAAACCACAGAGAAATCACCATCTCAAGGGGGAAGGGAGCATGCTTAGAATGAGAGGAGTCAAGGGTCCCTACCTCCAAGAGTAGAGCCGACCGTTGGGGCCTTCATGTCAGAATGGCCAACTCCTCCTCGCTCCAAGCACCACGAGCACGTCCCCTACATGAAGGAGACGTCACCTCCTCGCCACGAGCACCACGAACGACAAGAATCGCCGAAGAACACGAGAGAGCTCAGGAGAGGAAGAAGGAAGAAGAAGAAGAAGGAAAGGGGGAGAGGGGGAAATGGGGCACCGGCCTCGATTTTAAACCGATGGGCCCCAAGACGCGACGGGTTGG
This sequence comes from Colocasia esculenta, assembly GCA_014218235.1. Classification (NCBI taxonomy): domain Eukaryota; kingdom Viridiplantae; phylum Streptophyta; class Magnoliopsida; order Alismatales; family Araceae; genus Colocasia; species Colocasia esculenta. The sequence continues at coordinate 34,561,405 of CM024765.1, read as the reverse complement.
CCTGGCACGACAACGAGCATGTCGCGATGCCCACGTGATGGCCTTCCCCGGTGCGACACCGAAAGGTGGTCAAACCTCGAAGACCGGGAAGCCAGAATGCGATGGTCTGCCAGGTCGCGTCAATGTTGTATGCACCTGACGCCCGACAAGGCCATTCTGACAGATAGGACAGTGGTCAAGTCGGTCAGAAAAGTAGTCGCGTCACCAGACGGTGCGACAAGAACGCGACGCCCACCCCCATTGCGACCAGAACGCGACGGCCAGGTGTGTTGCCACACAAACACTGTCGTGACGGGTTCCCCTGGCACGACCATGTCGCGACCAGGGTGGCCATCGTGATCCTGAGGACAGGGCCAAGGGCCCATGAGGGCCGGGTCTTACAGAAATACTTGTACATAAGCTAGTTCCAAATGGTTTAGGAGATCCACAATGAACGGATGGACGGGAAGATGAAATCCAGACTTCCAAGCTAAGGTGTAATTACAAAGGTGTCATAGTATGTTGATGCTCAGTTCATTGGTTTTTGCTGGATCAAATGTGTAGTGCCAAGGCACCTTTAGCAGAGGAGAAGCTCCTCTCAGTGAATTCGCTTAGGGATTGATAGTAAGATGGGGGTGCCGAGGTTCCAGCTATTAGCTCAATCTCACCACTATGCGAAAACACTTCCTAGTCAACCATGGAAGTAGAAGGAGAAGAGAGAGATGAATTGGAAGAAGGAGCAAGTCGATGCAAGCAAACAAATAACCTCAATAGTAATTGTAACAAGATCTGTGAAGATAGTAGCAATCCTTGATCCCTTTCGACTTGGGATATAAGAAAGGACTAGAAGATAGGGGCCAAAGGAAGAAGCTGAAAAGTGGAAACTTGGAGACAATGATAAAAGGATACTCTAATGACCTAACACCGATATTTATAATCACAGACAGTCGACGGAACCATCCAAGACATCCCTCACCTCCTTCAATACCAAAATGGTTTAAGCGACGATATGAGTCAGTGTCGAGTCCAACATAAAAGGTGTGATCATTGCACTCGTTGTCCAAATAAGCTTGGAAAGGCATGACAAAGCCCAGTGGATGCATTGGAACATTCACATCAGGTAAGACACATGACACCAGCTGCACTGCCTCCAAAAGATGTGTGATAAATCAAGGCACCCACCCTTGTTGATAGCCCAAGTGTACCTTTCTCAGAGAGCTATATGTCAAGCTTGGGAGTAGGGGGGCAAGTGGAGAGGGGGGAAATTGTGGCCCAACAATTCAACTACCAAAAGGCCCACAAGTTGCGCTGCAACCAAAAAGATAATAGCCCAATGAACACCCAAGGCCTATCTGTCGAAAGCCCAAGCAATAGGGCCCCAAAAGTGCCATCAAGCCTCGGATCACTGCCCACACGGAAGGATCTCCGAGTTCGGAAGAAACTCCACAACAACGGTATCCCGAGTGACCGGAAAGTTACCAAGGGCCTTCCTTCGGAAGAGCACTAGGGTAGGAAATGTGTCCGGTAATATCAACTCTCCAAATTGTCCAATCTTTATCCTGAGGCAGACAACCCCATTCCAAAGATCTCTTTAAGTCCATAAGGGGACTCAATCCAATCAAATTCCTACCTAATATAACAACTATAGAATTCCCAACATGGATATGGTTAAACTATAGGACACTGAGGGATTAAGATAAGAATAAGAGTTCCACGTGATCTGTTCAAAGCCCATAACAAATTATTGGACATAGATAAAGACTCTAATCTAAGGAGCATATCTCCTAATATACTTCTCCTCTGCCTGACCTTGGAGGAACTGATAAAGGAATTTGTAGCTATTTAATCCTAAGGACCTCCCTTCAAAACAAGTAAGTGCCCTAGACCCTCAAACTAGTGAAGAGTGATCCCATATGCTCTAAGTCTCTTAACCCTTCTTGCTCTTTACTCTTTCCCCATTAGAGGATTTTCCTTGGGGGTCCCCTCCTAAGACCCTTGATCTTTGGTCTCCCTTGCAGACCCACTTGCGAGAAGATATGGCACATTCCCATCATCAGGTTTTCCCCTCTACATCTGATGGTCTATGATAGGTTATGAGATCAAACATCTTCAATATGTAGATGTTTTGGCCTCACTCGGTCGCTCGCCAATCTACACCTTCTCATAGGGAGGATCTATATCTTTCTTGTTGGAGTACCATACATGTTTAGAAAATATTTTAAAAGTATAACAATGAAAAGGAGATCTTGTCATTCCCCATTTAAAAGTAGAGATACAAGTGGAAGGAGGTGAAGATGGGATCCTCTCCCCACATTGTACCCTCATCGTCCAAAGATCCTAGAGAGATTGATGCATCGGATCGTTGTATCTAGATAGCTATACTTCTATTCGATTGTCCTAGGCTGATCACCACCTTTTTCCCTTTCTCCTCGCATCATCCACCATCTTGCCGCCTTCTTCTCCCTTCTCTTTGTCTCTTCCTTCCCTCTCTCTCCTCGTGTCCTCCACCTCTATCCCTTCTTTCTTGTGCACGCCCCACCTATGATCCCCTGGTCACCGCCATCTTCCTCGACCCTCTGTCAACCTTCATCGTGTAGCCCCTCTACTGCCGCCTCTACCCCTTCCCAGCCCTATGCACCCTCACTCTAAAATCCCTTAGCCGACACCAGTTCTCCCCCCATTCTCTGTTTTGCCCTATCTCCTTCATCCATCTCATCACCCTCCCCATCCAAATCTCTGGGCCTAGTACTAATTAGTGTTTTGTTGCTATCTTTGTGCTCATATCTAGGGTTTTGCTCCTCCTGCAACTCTCTACAGTGGAATCGGTTGATCGACATCGACTTTGGCATATTATATTATTATTTCTTGCACTGTCTAGGTTCATCTCTACCACTAAAGTTTTTGATTGGGTGATCTCCAACTTTGGTTGGTTCAACCATCAAGCCACTGGAAGACGTCAGTTTGAAGAATTGGAGTTTCAAAAGTAACTTGAGTCTCGAGATTTATCAACACATTTTACATTTATGTGCTTCATTCAAGTTATCTTTCCTATGTTATTGCAAATATGAAGTGCAATCCATTTTTGCTTGAGTAGGCTCTAGTTTTATCTTGGAGTTTTTATCTTCTATTCTCCGATGGCAGTGTTCGACTTTAGTTTTAGTACGGTGTGATGGTCTTTTTGTAGAAGGGGCTCTTGTTGTTATGTTGAATATGTTGAATGAATGAAATCGAATTGTAGCTCTAAGCACCATTTTTGTCAAAAAAAAATTATGCAATTAAAAGATTGGTATTATTTCATTGTGCTATCTAGACATATTGATATATATATATAGCCTACTTCTTATGGCACTACATATTTAGAGATATTTATTTTTAATTAACCCATCCGCAAGTTTAGGTTACAGTGACGGCGGAAGGAAATGGGTCTACATTTTTGAATGAAACACGGCTTCCTTTGCAAATTTAGGGAAATCTGAGAGAAATGTTTCTTCATGGGGTTCGAACAAGGTATATTAGAAAGGCAACTGATTTATTAATACATTTTCTTGACATTAAACTTGAGACTCCAACCAATAAAAACACGCCACGTTATCATCAATGAAAGGAGGAACGCAGAAACACACGTCATAAACGAGGGGGTTGTGGTGTTTTCTAATTGGTGTTTTAAAAGTTAAAAGAGAAAAATTTAGTGCGTTTAAGTTTTGCACTTTGTACTTATACTTCTTTTTTTTCATTGATTAAATAAAAAAAAAGTACAATATACTCATCTAATGAGAATGAAGAAGTATAAGTACAATGTACAAAGCTCAAGTGTACTCAATTATTCTCAAGTTAAAAATACTGAATTTCCATTCAAACATCCCACCCCCATAGGATTATGTAGGTGGGATCCACCTCATCCATGTGAATGAGATAGATCTCCTCCGGAGGTAAGTGACTCTTTATGTATGTTAGCAAACTATTTTAAAAAAAAAAAAATTTTAATGTAACATTTTCTAAATAATTAATCACAATTTAGCCAATACAATAACGGATCGTTTTCTATTTCACCGTTTTAATTCGCCGTTCTTGCTTCTGTTCAGAGGCTTCTCCAGTGGACCAGCGGCGTCTCGGCAGACGGAAACCTGTTCGGCGATGGCCGAGGTGAACGAAGACGAGGGAGGCGTCACCTCCACGAAGCGTCCCTCTGCTGAAGCTTCTGCAGCATCCGCCACCGCTGGTACCGCTGCCAGCTCTCGTGCTTCGTCGCCCTCTCCCACAATGACCAGAATCTCTCGACACTATTTCTCGGACGACGACAGTGATCGCCCCGCGGATGCTTTCTTCATCGATATCATAGAGGTATGAGAAGAGCAAGAGATCCCTCGGCGCGCCCACTTCTGCCCAACTCCCCAACTACCTTCGCTGCAGATCCCCCTTTCCTTTTCTCCTGTTCATCCCCTCCTTTCCTCTATCGCGCTAGCCCTAGCCCAGAACCATCACCGTTCATATTTCTCTCCATTTTCAGTTTCAGTAGAAGTAACCATATGTTCAAATTTTCATGTACACCTTAGTGACCTAGGCTGAAATCCCGCCCCCATGTTACCTAATCAGGAAAAAAAAAAAAGAACTAGTGGGTGTTGCAGTATATATTGTGGATGGAAGGGTGGTTATCTTTCTGGTTCGATGATTTGGAAACCTTCTCTATGGCGACAAAATTGTATTTTTTTTGTTTTTTGGTGGAAAGAAGGGTGTATAGTCCCCACTGGGAAAAAAAAAATTGGGAAAATTTTTTTTTGGAGACCCCAATTTTGAGCTTTGAGTCTTGGATCTTTGTAGGCGAATGCCCAGGGGGGTGGGGGGTTTTGTGTTTCACAGCAAAAAGTATCCTCAAAGTGTCGGCTTGCTTAAGCTATTTTCCCAGGATAAGAGTGGTTACATTATCAGGCTCACCAAACCAGTGACTACACTATCTGGCCTATTATAAACCTTTTACCAGGGCTATCGGCTATCGAATTCGCCCTAGGATCTTCTACTTGGTTTGTCCCTATAAAGCGTGTAGTTGAGCAAGTCAAGTCGGAGGCCCTTTTGTTGATGTAGTGGAGAAGTTTCTCTAGCTTAGTTGTCCTGCTTTCTTTGTCTAGGATGAGCCAGAAAAGGCAAAGAACTGGATATGAGCGGTGGAAGAGGACTTTTTCCCTCTCGCGGGGGTGTCTAGATGGCGACAGTATTGTCCCTGTAAGTTTCTTGCTTCACAGGATTGTTAAATGGCTCTGTGTAACGAGAAAGACTCATCTTGGGGGAGATGGCAGTTCAACTCCTGGCAAGACCAACCCTTGCCAGCGTCCATTCCAAAAAAAAGAGAGGATAAAATAAAAATACCAAATACATAAATAAAATCTACTCTCTATGTTTGGTATATGAAAGGAATTCCCACTTCTTAAAGTTACTTGTTTAGCCCTCGAATCACAGAATTTGATCTTACTAAAACTGGTTCATCAGAACATTACTCATGATGCTCGTTGATGTATGCTCAGAACTTATTATGGTTCCTTGTGTAACTTGAGTCTACTAACCATGAGAGTGGGGTTGACATTGGGATCGGCTTATACCTAGGTTGTGGTATCAGCAGTCACGTTGTTCTCATAGACCTTTTACCAGGGCTATCGGCTATCGAATTCGCCCTAGGATCTTCTACTTGGTTTGTCCCTATCAAGCGTGTAGTTGAGCAAGTCAAGTGGGAGGCCCTTTTGTTGATGTAGTGGAGAAGTTTCTCTAGCTTAGTTGTCCTGCTTTCTTTGTCTAGGATGAGCCAGAAAAGGCAAAGAACTGGATATGAGTGGTGGAAGAGGACTTTTTCCCTCTCGCGGGGGTGTCTAGATGGCGACAGTATTGTCCCTGTTAAGTTTCTTGCTTCACAAGATTGTTAAATGGCTCTGTGTAACGAGAAAGACTCATCTTGGGGGAGATGGCAGTTCAACTCCTGGCAAGACCAACCCTTGCCAGCGTCCCATTCCAAAAAAAAGAGAGGATAAAATAAAAATACCAAATACATAAATAAAATCTACTCTCTATGTTTGGTATATGAAAGGAATTCCCACTTCTTAAAGTTACTTGTTTAGCCCTCGAAATCACAGAATTTGATCTTACTAAAACTGGTTCATCAGAACATTACTCATTGATGCTCGTTGATGTATGCTCAGAACTTATTATGGTTCCTTGTGTAACTTGAGTCTACTAACCATGAGAGTGGGGTTTGACGTTGGGATTCGGCTTATACCTAGGTTGTGGTATCAGCAGTCACGTTGTTCCTCATTTCAATACTTCCACTCATTTCTTAGCTATTCACTTTTCATGCTTCATAGTTTTCTGTGTAGAAGTTACAATTTTGTGGAAAGTAATCAGCCTTTTTGTGTGTAGAATATCCAGGAAGAATATGGAATGTTTGTCTGGCCTTGTAGCATGGTTCTTGCTGAGTATGTGTGGCAACAAAGATCACGCTTCTTTAATGCACCTGTGGTCGAGGTATTCATCAAGCTTAGCTGTTCCTGATTGTCATAATAGATTTATAACCTTTCTCTGGAGTGCCATGTTAGACTTCTGTATGCTGCAGTTTGTGGTAACCTTATTTCCTTTTAGTTGATCTCGTTAGGAGTGAACTTTCTATGTTTCCTTTTTTAATTTATTTTTTGGATTGTGACATTGGAAAACAATTTATAGTATTTAAAAATGTTTATAGGCATCTTAATTCAATTTGACCATAATATAGAACCAGTTCACTGTGCTACATTGTGATGTGGTAACAGTGAGCTTTACAACATGCGTAAAAGTTGGGAGCAACATATATCCAATTATAGCTAGGAGGGTGCAAAAGACAAGGAAATAGATATTCTTGTTTATTCTATTTTTAGTGAACATCAGTATTTGTTCAATTACTATCAATATTAGCAATCTAATGTCCAGAAGGTTTATTATGCTATATTCAGAATCCAAAACAAAACAAGTGGCTTTGTAGACCATCATAGACTATTTGTTTTTGCTCGTTTTGTTACAATGTTGCTGCTTGCTATGTTGTTTTTACTTAAAGCGTGAGAGACCAGTTAATGTAAATGAATGTATCACCAATTTTCTTTAGGTTAACATTTGTACTAAACTAGAATGATTATTCATAGTGCAACCCATGTTTCTAATTGTTTCTTGATCTCCACATATAATCGGCCTCCAGTCGATGATTATCCCACATATATACCAGATACTTTCTTCTCAATTTTCTTAGAGATGACACACCATTCTGTTGAGGAAATGAGTAATCCTAGAGACTGGGTGGCACAGTTAGACCAATAATAGCCTAGTTTTCTTCTACTATGCTTTTCGGTCTTTATTACTATTGTCATGTAATTCCAAGGATGAGAATGCGTACTATATTGAATGCCTGTTATATTTGTTTGTCTAACCACATCTTTCATTTGTTTTTTCACCTTCATGATGTTTTGCCCGTGTATTTTTCATTATCCATATTCAAATTGTCATTTTGTCTCTCCCTTTCTGCTTTTATGTTCTTATGAGCATTTAGTTAACTGGGAAAGTAAAGTCTTAGAAACAAAGACTTGGTTTTGTCTTTCATGTCAGGCATCAAACATAAATTTGATTGCTATTATATTTGAGAAATACACATGCAGGTTAGACATTCGGGTGCGTTATTTAATGTACTCATTCATTGGAGTATGCTTACCCTCCTCCCACAAACTACAATCATTTGAACCGAACCTAATTGAGAATGCATTGTGACCAGCTTATCATTTCCTCCCCTCCATTGACCAGCTTGGTGCAGGAACTGCTTTGCCTGGTTTGGTGGCTGAGAAAGTGGGAGCAGATGTTACTTTGACAGACAGCTCAAGCAACCTGGAGGTATTAAATGGATTGCTGAATTCCAGGATGTGTCAGAGTGCATGCAAAATTTATGAAAATAAGCATGGAGGGGGGGAAGTTAAATCTATTGCATCTTGCAGATTAGAACCAATTTTTATTGGGTATACTTATGTCCTATGACCTTTCTTATACTTATGTCCTTTGATCTGATAACTTCTCTTGCTCAGATACGAAAGACAAGGTTCACCTTGTTATGTTTTATAACGGGTCATAGGAGGAATCCTTGGTTCTATTTTGGAATGCATTACTTAGTTTAATATAACTAAGAATGTAGTTTCATGTTACATCTTTTATTTGTTTCAAGAGTCATTTTTCTCCAAACTCTTGTTACTAGGTTATAAAATGGATAATCTTCATCCTGAAGCTGACATCCACAATATTGTTCGCATCTGTTAAAGTAGTTTGCTGAACTGATTCTGCAGTCTTAAGAGTCATTCGACTGTTTGTTGCTTTTCACTATTTCTGTATTTTGATAGTTCGTCCAAATTTTCTTTTATCCGCTATTATATGATCTTTCCTTAGACTTTGCACTTCAGGTGCTGGATAACATGAGAAGAACATGTGGCATCAACAAACTGAATTGTAAGGTATTCCATTACATAATTGTATTGGAAGCTGTAGGATTTTGCTTTTTGTCTAAGCATTTCCATCGTCTCTTTTGCAGATATTAGGGCTCACCTGGGGAGAATGGGACGTTTCCTTGTTCAGTTTAAAGCCAAAAATTGTACTTGGCGCTGATGTACTCTATGATAGTTCTGGTAAGTTCCTTCCCAAGATCATCATCGCAAGTCGTGCTTCTGTCTGTCAATCTTCTGTTGCTGATCTTTTGATGGGAACTTTATTTCCTGTGAAGACTTCGATGATCTTTTCGCGACAGTGACATTCCTCTTTCAAAATACTCCAGGATGTGTTTTTATAACCACTTACCATAACAGGAGGTATCTTCTTAGTCATACATTTCAACATTTGTTCTAAACTTGGACTTTCATCATGGAGAAAAAAAATTAAATTGCCACTATTTTAAAATTAATTAAATTTGCAGTGGGCATCATCTCATAGAATACTTGATGGTCAAATGGGGATGGAAATGCATTAGGCTTTTGGATGCCTTCTCCTTCATGCCATCGTCCAAAGCAGCGAAACTGCATGGGAACATACAACTTGTGGAGATGCTGATGAATGATGAAGTCCCTAGGGTGACCCCAGCTTGAAGAAATGCCCTGGTACTTTCACGGTAATAATGCCAGCATCTATTTGTTGCATAACCTATGGCTACAAGATGACAAGTTTATCTCTTTTGTATCCCACTAGGAACTCATCCTTTCCAGATACAACTTCCACAACTGTTTTAAAGATCCCATATTTAGCAAGCACAGTTGCAGTGGTTCATCTTGAGCCTCACTTCCCTACCAACAACACAAGCAAAAGAGCGAACTTTTCAAACAGGATGCTTTTTTTATGAACTTGATATCCAGAAGGGATAAACTTCCAAAATGTCCAATAGAGGCTGTCTGATTTTAGTATATTGAAAAAGGACGCTTTTGTGAATTTAATATCTATAACCACTAACAATATTACCCTTAAAACGATTTCACAAATGACTTTTCTTAATTATAAATCTATGTAGTCGACGGAGAATATCTAAAAAGTGATGGCTTGTTATCACATCGCAAATTCTAGTTAAGCTATTCTGACCTGTGATGGAATGAAGTAAAATAGTGAAAATAACATATTTGTAAAAAGAAAAATATTAAAATAGTTATGTTTCGTTGCGTCATCTTTTGATGCATACAAGTTAACCTCATATTTTGACGTTAATGCAGACACCAATCATGTCTTCGTTCACTTGACTCTTTGTGTGCTAAAAGACGTTTTAGCATTCTTGGTTTTTTGTTTCAAAATTTTGACTCATCTGTTGTAGATATGATCTCCAGGTTAATGCCCATTTTAGATACTTCAACATAAGAGTTCTTTTATTAGATATCCTCAAATTTTTTTGCCTTTTTCCTGCGATTAAATTCTAAAGGAAACCAAAACGTGTTATTAAATAAAAAATTTACCGAACACGTCATGCAGCATCTTATTCCGTTACTTCACCCCAACAATTATGGGAATCTGACATCAGAATCCAGAAGTAAGACAGAAGGGGTTTCACCCAAGCACAGCAAAGATGAAGTTTTCAAAACATCAACAAGCGTCAGGTCCAGAGAATCCTTAACCATCCTACATATGACATGAGCCTTGCCCAAATCTTGGTCAAGAACTAGTTACAGACAAGCCCATGCTCGAGTCCGTTCTGCCCTTTTGCAGAATCAAAAGTTTAATGCTTATCAATTTCTGCTTCAGTGGTAAAGTTCTGAGCACAAGAAAAAAAATCTTACTATGAGACCGCAGCGTGCCAAAAAACAAAATAAATTGGCAGGTTTTGGGGTCTCGGCTTTCAAAACTGGCACAAAATCTGGGAGCCGTGCTTGAATCTTAACCAAATTCATGAATGAGAAGAGGGAGGTTTAAGCTCAGTAACCGGGTTGCCTACTCATGTTTCAGGGATCATTACTGTTCAGGGTGACCCGGCGGCCCAAGGGAATAACTTTTAACACCGAGACATGTTGGAATGACGAGCTGTACACTCCTCATGTCCAAATATTACGCTCAATCTCGGGGGAAAATTTAATACCCGTGGTGGAACAACATGAAGTACACACGCACCTGCAGCTGAAAAATCATTTCCCGAGGACTTCCTAAACGCACTAGGATGGGCAAGTAACATGCGAATGATACGACGACTAAGGTCTGTTTGTTTGAGGGGAAAAGTTGAGGTAGGAAATGGTTTTCAGGAAAACTGTAGTTTTTATACATTTGGTACCATTGAAAATTGAAATTTGGAAAAGTGTGTCCCAAAAAATCTGGATTTTGGCATCCACGGTTTTGCCCCGGATGCCATTTTCCAAAGGGGTACTGTTGCTGCTACAGTAACCGTTTAGGCACTATTCACATGAGTTATATTTTTATTTTTTTCTACTTTTTTAAAAAGTCTTTATTAAATTTAATTACTTTCATTATTAATTTAATTTTTATTTTTTATTAAAATATCTATAAAACACTATTTATTCAAATTGTGCTTTTTATTTTATTTCTCCTACTTTAAATTATATTTGTCAAAGTTACTTATTTTTCATTAGTTATCTAATTTTTTTATTTTTTAAAATATAAAAATAAAATAAAATAAAAATTTTGATGAATAATGTAGTACACAAAGAGTATATGACTCTCTTTCATTTGAGTGATCATAAAATCTTATACCCCTCCATACAACTTTATATTTTCCTAACAACCAAATAGACAATTACGTTTTCATTTTCACGGAAAAATTATTCCGTGAAAAACTATTTTCCTCTGAAACTATTTTACATACAACCAAACGGACCCTAACCAGCATATGTTTGGGGTCGGTAATATCTGTCCACCTCAACACGTGCAGCAAGTATTTTTCATTTTTCCTGGATCATGTCCATAGAAATCGCAACTCAACTGGTTAAAGAGATTGCAACATTCCACAACAAGTGGCATCGACCCATGTAGTGCTTTTGCAAGTTTATGATGTCAGTTACCCTGGGGACTCCACTAATACAAGATGAAAACCACAAAAAATATATTCTAGTCCTCGGACAAGAATATGTAAAAGTAAAGAATGAAAAGGGACATTTCTTTCTTATGAACAATTGCAATTGGATTCAAACACTCCTTGTACACAGGACCTTGACGCTAACTCCCAAAGAATTTTCTTCAGTTAGAAATAAAGAATGAACATAATAAAGTACACATCCCCAGTGTGAATTTGGTTCCTCACCGTGAGCACAACAATTGTAAGCAACGGATTGATTCCAAGAGTTTGAATAGGTCAAAAATGTGGGTCTGCACCACTTGTGAGACAATGAAGGCCGGCCAGCCCATTTCACCTTTACTAGCCAGAAAGGCGGATTCAGGGGACATGAAGAGCATTTATCACCTAAAATTTCTGAAGGTGTTCAAACTCTTGGCAATCTGCTCCCACTTCACTAAAAGCCATATAGATCTTCGGTGAATTCTTGGCCAACATCAGCTTGAAACCAACAGAGGAAGATTGTTCATTATTCTCAGCAGTCATACAGGCATCTTTCGACAGTGAACCAACTGGGCAACCTTTCATGTATGCATCACAAGCTTTCAGAATATAATACCCCCGCCTGCGGAAGTGATCTTTAACAAAGTCCTCGAAATGCTGTAATATTTCAGAAAATGTTAACTCATACAAAAGGATAATACCGAAGCAATACATTCAGATTTCAAGTTTGAAATAATCCATTCGGGTTATTCCACACTTCATGAGGTGTACAGTAAAACAGCATACATTTCAGTGGAATACAGGCAGAAGCACAGGAATGGGATCAAGGTGGAAGCAAGATATGTCGTTAATTCTGATCAACAATACGAAGACATAGCAGCCAAACCATCGTCAGCAGTAAAATAATGGCCAAGCAAAACAAAGGAAAAAAACAAGAGAACTAAGGTGGAAGCAAAACATGTCCATTATCCTCATTGATAAAAAAGAGAGCAAAGAAACAAGAGGACTTAATGCTCGGCAGTAAAACCATGGCCAAAATAAGAAACAAAAAGGGGATCATTTTGCTATTGAAATTTACTGGATCCCCAAAATAAGAGACAAATAAGTCATCGTATGAACAGGGCTTCTGAGGAATATGAAGATTGAATATTGACCCAACACGATATAACAAACTAACATTTGTGTACCCAAACAGCTTGGAATTCTCTGAGTCACCAACTCTACACAAGCTAAATGTTAAACAGAAACAATCGTATGTGGCTTTCCAATGATATCAATATGGTCAAACTGTCACCCTTATACACGTTCTGAAGGCAACTTTGACGATAATAAGACCATGCAGCAGCGCAAGCAAAGACATGGTAACAGTAAAGAAATTAGAGATTGTAGGGAAATTTGGTAGTTGAAAGACTATAACCTTGAAAAAGAATGACATTGTTTTATCCATCATGCGAGCTATCAGCAGGTGATATAACACAAAAAGTCATAGCTAAAAGACAGTGAAGAAGATGATATTGTTATATTACCATGGGAGGCCTTCGCAGGAGATACAACATTGATCTTAAATTAAGCAAATATGTGTTCTCATTGTATGGTAAAGAATTTTTTTCTCCTTCAGCAGTTCCAACTTGCTTTTCATATCCTGCTTCATTGAAGTACGGCCTAGAATTGAGTACAAGTCCCTGAATTGAGACAAGGACCTGAAGTATGCTAGATGAGTTGGGGTCCCAAACTTCATTTCCTTTGCCTGTCCAGGTGTTAAGCAGGCTAAGGCACACCTTTCCTTCCTCATACAGATTAGGGTTTATGCGCAAGCCTCCTGAATGATAATATACTGACTGCAGATTAAAAGAATGTCATAATTTGATGTAAAGTAAAAAAGCAAGAGCTAAATGCCTGCATTATAACAATAACATGAATCACTTACAGGAGGAACTTGAGGGTACTCTGTCGGAAGATGAAAATCAAAGAAAAAAAGACCATCCTGGTATGGTGTTCCACATGCTCCAACTATTACAGCTCTTAAAAGATCCATCCGATCCTCAAAAACTCTGACAAAAACTGCATCTGCACATAAATTAAAACTTTCAACATTCAGTTTTGGAACATAGATTCATGTCTTTTGGCATTTGGGGGATCTCAACAACCTAGCCATGGTTTGCCATTGCTTGGACACAGGATCTTTTATTATTACTAGATGGATAAGAATTTTGGATTTTGTCTTTGCAATTTATCTGAGAACACATCTCAAAAGGAAATCCCTTTGACATTTACCAGGCAGATTTTTCTCAAGGATGCTCCATTCCTTCTGAACCTTTTTGATCCATTTTCTTCCATAGCTATTCTGAAAAACATTAATAAGAAATGTAATTAAAAATTTTGAGTTTTCAACAAAGGAGAGGATTTTTACCAAGAAAAAAAAAAAAGGAGAGGATAAGAGAATTGTATTACCTGTCCATTCTCACTAAGAAAGTGATGATCAAAAGGGTCCTTCGCAATATCAAAGTGTTTAAAGCTACATGAACCATGTTCATTAACTGCTCTCTGGCAATCGATGTCAACATCCATTTCCTCAGATGTATGATTATCTAGGTTATCCTCCACTTTCTCTTTGGTTTCTGCTGCCAAAGCAATAGTACTGCTTACCTGTCCAGACTCTTGAGAAGTTTGTGCACTCAGATCATCCAATACATCAGATTCATGGGAGCTGTGTTCATCAACGACTGTATCTCCCATAGATGATTCCTGCATATCCTGGGATTCAGTTTGTTTCAAGCCACCTTCATCTGTATATGAAGAATCCATTTCTTTCCTCCCCCGTGAGAAAAATCCAGTAGCTAGCCTAGTAAAAAAGCCAAGGGCAGCGAGAGGAATGGATAAGGATTCATTGCATACAGGATTGCTATCCTCGCTAGGACCTGCAGTGTAAGTATCCCTCTCGACAACATTATCAGTGGGGGGTTGAAAATCAGCACCCTGAAAATTAGTGACACAAATTGTCAGGGTTCAGCATACAAGAAATACATGGAAAACGTCAGGCTAGATAACAACAGAATACTGTTATATAACATCACCTCTGCAACGTCAAGGGCACCCATTTCATTTTCTTCAACTGTCTCCCAGCTCGCACCATCATCACTCACTTCACTTCCACCATTGAATGATTCCCCGTCTTCTCGTCCAACAACATAAATTGCCTGAGGTCCCACCTGTAATGAACATGAACTCAGTTGTGATTTAAGCACCAAAATAGAAAGGGAACTGAGATATCAATATGAAGTATGAAGTAAGATATGAATGTCAGGTATTCCTTGGTTTTGGAACTTCATATTACACAGAATTTTCTTTTCAATCCAAATAGCATTCTTCGGTAAAAGTTTTAGGAGAAAATGGGAGAAAATGCATATTACAAGATAAAAGGGTTTAATGGAATGCCATTTTACATACCCTTGAGACCATTCCATCAGCCCATGTTACTTCAATATCACCATCCTCCAGACCTGTTATATGCCCTACCCATGATAAGCTTGAAATTTTTGGATCAGTTTCATCATTCAATGTCTCAGTCATCTCACAAGTTAACCTTTCTGCACTCATTTCGTCAGCTACTTGTGGTAGATCAACATGATCTTCCCGCTCCACAGGATTATCATAAATGGAATCATTAGCAACAATTGAAAACGGTGACAAACGAACAACAAGATCTCCATAACAATAGTCATAGTCTGGATGCTCAGCAAGTTCATATGCACTAACTACTTCATCATTATCAAATTCGCGTGGATCTTCAGGCCTTGAAACAGGTTTAAGCCATCTCACATTTGCAGTACGTTCCTTTGCATCAACACTTCTAATAATTCCTACACGTTTCACTTCAGCAGCATCATCACTTTCATTGGAGGCTTTCTCCACCACATACTGTTCAGGAAAGAATTCATGATCTCCTGGACTTTGCATTGGAATCAGAGACTTTGATTCCAAATTAAGTTCTCTACTTCCATCTTGCCAAGCTACATCAACTTTCGTAATGGTATTTGCAATAAAATAAGCTCTTTCAAAGGGTTCTTCTTTCTTATGCGCCTTCTTCTCTCTCCTAAATAAGACTTTCCGGAGCTTTTTGCGATAAGCAGGGCAACTTTCATGAGCAGGTTCATTTGATGGAGCAAGTGATGAGCCAGATTGTATCATTGGATTTCTTATATCAGCTACTTGTGCTAAACCACTGTCGGATTTTCTATCAGGGCAAGTCAAAACCTTATTTTCACAAGAAAAATAAGCTACCTTGGAGTTGTCTGTCATCCTAGAGCTTGCATTGAAGTCATTACCCAGGTGAGAAGAAACCAATTTATCCAAAGAATTAGCAGGTTTAGAATGATCGAACTTACAGTCTTCATCCTGACCTACCTCACTTGGATATGTTACATCTGATTCCTTTTCATCTTTCAAATCTATTATTGGCACATGAAAAGCTTGGTCAGAGGCTTCTGCACATTCGGTGACAAAATTTGTATCATCATGCACGTGGTCCATGGAATAATCAATCTCAGGCCTACATTCTCTACTGGAATCTTCAGCATTTTTTATAGTTGAATTGTCAGTTGAAGAGGATAGTGGCAACTGAGATGTTGGAAGCAGACACCAATCACCAAGTTGCCAATTTGCATGTGTAAAACAAGTCAACAATGTTAGATTCTTTGGATTCTGCTCCTCAGAGGGGACAACTGCTGAACTATCACCTGTTCCAGGGCTGGCAGAGGCAATCCAGTAGACAAACACAGATGCTGCCTGAACTTTTGTCACGGTGCCTTCAAGGCGGCTGGCTTTCCACAACCCAGAAAGCCATCTAGAAGTTTTAAACACAGATGAAGAAACAGCCCTTACGCGCTGACCTGGGTAGTACGGAAAACCTGCATCAGCAATGATGCTTTTGGAAACAGGTTTGAGTCTCAAAGGATCAGCCTTCATAACTTTACACAAGGATCCATCATCAAATAACACAGTCACATTATCTAGCACATCATCAACCCGGCCCAGCCAGGGTCCACATACTACATAATCACCTGAAGTAAAATCTCGAACACGTTTCAAATTCCTGGAGGATACATTTTTTATCATTTCCCCAGTGGAGGATAGAAGATCCACTGAAATATTAACATCTACCACAAGACCAAGTTGCCCTGTTGGATTTGAAAGAGATGCAACTATATCTCCATGCAAAAACTCTCTGTCCACAACGGAAATATCACTAAGGTTGTTTGTTGTCTCAGAACCATCAATCCACATTACTCTAACCTGGCCATCAGTAAGCGATTCATTTCTCTCACCACTATCATTCTCATTGTTTCCGCTATCACCACCATTATCATTACTGCCATTGCCTTCATCATTTTCAGCGTCACTCACATCTGTAACATCATCGCCCTCAGAATCGGAATCCCCAGCAACTTCCAGGACAACCCCAAGCATATCTTCATACTGATTGCACCTGACAATATCTTGTCTGTAGACATAGGCCTCCTTGGGAAGATTTGCTGAAGATTCCTGCAGCTTCACTGTACTCCCACTTCCAGGTATTTCTTTGGCTGCAATGCTGATTCCACATCCTGGTTCACATTCCATTGGAGCAATTTTACTCCCTTCACCATACTCCATAGATAATGGTAGACTCTCACCATTACAATGGAGATCATCTTCCATCTGAAATGCAAAAAACTTTCAGAAAAGCTCGTCATAGAGTATTTTCTCCACCTCTGTAAAAGAAATTCACGTACTCGGCAAACTTCAAAGTCACAACAATTTCACAAACAAAAAATTTCTTATGATAGTTACACCCAAAAGATATTAAGGACAATAAATGTATCATGAAAAGCAAATTAAACAGACAACTGTAATTTACACTGTGTGAGAAGGGACCTCATGCCAACTGTAACAAATCTCAGTTAGGGTGTACGAACATTCAGTTCAAAGGAACCCAACCAAACAATGTAATTGTAATCAAATTTGGTTCGGTTTGGCAAATTTTCAATTTGATTTCACAAGCTTGTGAACCGAAAGTCCAAATTTCTTATGAACATCTAATTTTGTATTAATTTTATATACAATATATTATAAATACTTCAAAAATCAATTGCATACATAATATAAGTATTTTTGTTTTAGTTTCAACATTAAATACATATGATTATTGCAATGACAAATACATGTTATAATAAATGAAATTTCATGTTCAGGTCAATTCAGTTTGACATCTCCGTTTGGCTTGGTACAATGAGGAAAAAATTACCAGAAACCAAGTCTAAGTAGCCTTAAATTTATCAATTCTCAACACACCTAGACTTGAAATGCATGTACCACTCAGATCTGCGATGCATACATTATGTCACCAGTGGGTTAACCCCTGTGTAACTAAAGCAACCTTCTCCAAGTAGATTCAACTGAACCAGAACTTTGATTGTGGGAATTAACTATCTAAAAAATTTATATTCTCTAACTCAACTATCCTTTTTCTTTTTTCTTTTTATTTTTGGGTGGGGTGTGGATGGGGTGGAGGAAAAGGTTGCCACAAGCAATTTCTATGATCATTTTTAGAGGACTCTTTCACTCTTCTCAGGTCAAAACAATAACATTGGTTTAAGCAGCATTGCTGGGTTGACAATAAAAGTATCTGTCAAGACAATTCACGACCTTATTAATGAGACATTGCAGTTTGGTGAAACAGTAGCCCCAAAGTGGAAGCAGTCAACTTAGTCAGATGAATTAGAGTTTGGACAAACATCTGTTAGCACTCCAGTCTTCTGTCTTCTTTTAGGGCCTTTTGAAGAGAATCCAGTACTTTTTCCCTTGGTTGTGGTTATATGAACAGGCCAGGGTCCCTCTACTATCTTGGCCCTAAAGGTGACAAACAAAAGTACGCTTAAAAGTAGAATGTGCATTACCCATATGGAGATTTTAAAGTAAAGAATATCCATTGACATGAAAGCATGGCACTCAGAACTGGCCGAATTGAACCCGAACAAGCTGGAACCCAACTGGCTGAGACCACCCGGAATTGGTAAGAACTTGCCTTGGAACTGGAACCAGGATCAAGAACCAACCTCCAGCGGTCCAGGAACCAGTTCCGGTTCAGCAAACTTTCCTAAGAGGCTGAGATGAATAGAAACATTTGTCTATGTTTTCATTAATTAATTAATCCAGATTCATTATTGGAGCAGAAAACCATTTCAGAAGCTGTATGTATTCTTTTACTTTCAATAGATTTACATAGTCTTATTAGCAGAAATTGTGTGATGAGGTGAGTAGCAAGTCTATTATTTACATATATGCTGTGGTACTATCCACATTCCAAAAAAAAAAGTTATTATTTACATCCAATTCTTCTTAAGACAGTATATCAGGAGTTTTAGAATCCTGTTAACAGTTACAAATCCAAAATGTACTAAGAGATAGAAAATATGTTAGCTCGATCCAATGCAGAAGCTTTTTATAGAGCAATGTCAGCCACTGTAGTTTAGCTGACATTGTATAACAGGAAAGCTGAAGAGAGTGAAACCAAGGATAGCTTTTCAACATAAACACTTTTTAGCAATTTTAATGCAAAGTGAAGGCCCTCACTTAAGGAAGGAATGATCAACAACATTTGATTGCTGAGTCATTGTCTCAACCACTAGGTCAGAAGAAAAACTCCAGTTTCAGCATGGAGGTTAACAGGATGCCTGAACTGTAGATCCCATATGGTTTTCTTCAGCAGTTAAGGAAAATGCTTGTTCACCAGTCTTTTTCAAAAAATAGTAATTCGAGCCACAAAAGGGTTCTTTTAGAGAAAGGGCCATTTGTAAGCAGTATTAATTCAAGTCAATGACAGAGAGTAACAAAAGAAAGGATGAAAGTGGTGGGGACTTGTCCCAAATAAAAGAAAATGAACAGGCAATATGCTAGGTGGTTATGGAAACTAGTAGCTGAAGAGAATGCACCATGGACAGCACGTATGGTGAATGGTGTGCTCAAGCATCTTGTGACAGAATATTCCTTAACCTGCACTTTAGAAAAGCAGGATGCAAAGTTTCATATAAGTCATGCTTCAGAAAGACGCATCAATGAGGAACATTGTGGACTACTAGGGGCATTCCACTCTGCTTGATCAACTGGGTTTCAGGAGCTTGATGATGAAAGATGCTGGATCATAGTGCTAGTCTGTGATTTTGGTCACATCAGTAGATATGGAAATTTCTAGAATGATGGTGGAAAGGATATGCAAAGTCAAAGGAATTCCCAGCAGAAAATACAAGGAAACAAGAAAATACCAGAGTCTTCATGTGGACTGGCCTCTTTTTCCACGGAAACAGATGCTATTGCAGTTTCACTAAAAACAAAAGACAAGGGGATTTACAATTGCAGTATCAGTATGCTCTCAAAAGTTGCACATAGAAACATACAGTGTACACAAGGAGGGTGTGAAGGCTTCTAACTATCCAAGCAACTCAAGTTGGATATGATTAGCCTATTGTGAACCCCCACATTGCACAATGGTTTAGTCTAACTCCAAAACTCTGCCGCGAATGAAAATATGGTTTCCACCTGAAGTGCTGTTTTGCCTTTTGAAGATAGAATGTCTCTCTCCTCACAAGACACCCAGGGTCACATGAGAGATAAGGCACCAAACTGTTATCTCCCTCAAGAGCCCATAGATCTCATGCATAATTCAACCCTATAATCATGTCTTCCAATGTGTAGACAGGATGGATGTGATTCCAAATAGGATCCACTTGGTCCAATTCAAACTTCATATTCTACATTGATTGGGTTGTCAACCTAAAACTTTTTTATCATGGTTGACCTATGTAGTCAGAGGCAAGAGGTGATTGAAGTGATCAAGGGGTCGCCTCAGCCTCAAAGGACTAGGCGATTAAGGCGATATATTATAAAGTAATATATATAGTTAAAAAAC
Source organism: Colocasia esculenta (assembly GCA_014218235.1). Classification (NCBI taxonomy): domain Eukaryota; kingdom Viridiplantae; phylum Streptophyta; class Magnoliopsida; order Alismatales; family Araceae; genus Colocasia; species Colocasia esculenta. The sequence continues at coordinate 34,540,970 of CM024765.1, read as the reverse complement.
ATGAAGATATCTATAAATATCACCTAAATAGGTACATGAAACCAAGGTTTGATGGATCGGCGATTCGGACCGAATCGGGTTCTCCCTGATTCGGTTCGATTCGCATGGAATCGGTCCGATTCGCATAGGATTATTATATATATTATATTTATGTATGTGTGTGTGTGTATTACCCATAGGGGAACACGGTTTCCTCTTCATACCTTCATTTACTTAAATGATATAGAATGTAAATAAGGAAGTACCCCTCATTTGAATCCAATAAAAATATCAAAAAAATTATATCTCTTACCAAAAAAAGTCAACTCTCCCATCGAGGAAGAAAATCGTGATTTTAGCGAAATGTTAACTTTCTAATCTCTCATAATTTGACCTATCTAAAAATTTGATAATTCAAATAAATTATATGGAACACTAAAAATCTAAAGTCCGGTAAAAACAACACTATTTCAGTAGGAGAACGGCTCCCTTGGAGAAGTCACATGCACGTTTGACTTTTTTTACCGGACTTTAGATTTTTAGTGTTCCATATAGTTTATTTGAATTATCAAATTTTTAGATAGGTCAAATTATGAGAGATTAGAAAGTTAGCATTTCGCTAAAATCACCGAAATCGCGATTTTCTTCTTCGATGGGAGAGTTGACTTTTTTTTGGTAAGAGATATAATTTTTTGATATTTTTATTGGATTCAAATGGGGGTACTTCCTTATTTACATGTAATATCTTAAGTATTACTTAAATGATATGGAATGTAAATAAGGTATGAGTTCCATCTCATACCATGTGAATCCCTCAACCCATTCTCATATCTAATATACATATGTTACATATATGCAAGCATATATGTATTACATATACATATATATGTAATATATATTCATTATATACATATATTATATTATATATATATATATTATATATACATGCAAATCGGACCGAATCAGGCGAATCGCGAATCGGGTTTCCCCTGATTCGCTCCGATTCACCCGAATCGGCCTGATCCGATTCGCCATGACAAACCATGCATGAAACTAATATATTTCATATAATTAATCATTCATATATGTCAAATTATTGTATGACTTACTAAATCTATTCATTTCTATATGTAAAGTAACTAAAACGTAAGAAACTAAATTGCAAGTAAATAAAATGGCCAAGTGGCCCTCTTTATGGGCCAATATATGGGCTAGACAAGGGCAAAAATGGTGGAATTGGTGGCTTGAAATCGCCAAGGCGAAATGGGCCGGGGCGAGGCGATCTGAGGTCGCCTTGCCTCATGGCCTAGGCGATCGCCTCAATCGCCTTTGATAACATAGTGGTTGACTGAGATCCCCTGATGGGTTAAAAAATTAACTAAAAGAAAGCAAAAGAATGAGTAATGAGTTTGTATGATGCAGGGCATTTTGGCATGGCATAGAAATTCCTATCAGCTATAGCTAGTCAAGAAGAGCAGACATACATACATTCACATATCCGATGACTGAATTGTAAAGGACTTCTAGAAGGTTCATGAAGAAATATTTCATTCTTAGATGTATAATGTGGGAATATCACTTCATATTACTTTCAAATGTTGTAGGCTATAACACCTAGACTGGAAACTGCAAAGTATTCCCCTCTTTCTCCAGCATTATGAGGACAAAACCCTAAAAGTCCTCAAAAAGAGGGCCGAATAAATCCAGGATGTGCCCAAAGCTGTCTACCCTTGGTTTTATGATGTGTGCAGGTGAACATTCGCTTCAATAGAGATAGCTTGGTCACCACAACATGGCGTCCTCGTTAACCTGCAAGGACACTTTCTGAGGATACTCGTTAAGCAGCGATCCGATAGATTGTGCGTGTCCTTGAAAAGCACTCAATCAACAATAAAGTGAATCTATAAAACTTTATGATTAAACTGGTAAAATAATCAAATGAACAATCTACCAAGGATGATAATACAGTCCATCCAAATTGGACAGTTATCCACTTGGATCGCCTGGAAATAAAACAAATGGCACACAAACACCAGCTAAGATATTATAGCCAATCTCTGGACTTCCACTAGCTGCTCAGGGTAGCAGGATAAGTGCGTCAGCACATCAAGTCCATAATGCCTATGATTGACGTCTGAGTCGTTCTAACAATAACCCGCTCCTGCGCCCAAGCGGAAAGGAGAAGGGAGACGGAGGAAATATGTGAAGCTTCAGTAACCTTCCAACTACAACATCTCCGGTAAGGAGGAGAGACGAGGATGTCAAGGAAACAAACAATGTTTATTTCTCCAAACGAGATAAGTTAGCAGATGGACCACCAAAATCGACATCAGTCCAAGAAAAGCACCACTGTTTCTCATTCTCAACCGATGCAGCAACAAACATCAATTGACAGATGCATCCAAGAATGGCCAGATAAAAAAAGATGCGCAAATCAATTGCCAAAAACTCCTAGTTTTCCTCAGAACGACTCCATAAAGAAACATGGAACGGCATCTAGAAACACAGGAAAAACGGCAGACGGAGCCCCAACCTTCGTAGACCTTCCCGGCAAATGGAACCCGCGACGATCGCGTGACAAGAGGGGAGGTCGGAATCGGAGATGCCGGAAAAGATGGAGCTCCGTGGCGCCGCTGCGTGAGCCAATTGGTAACTCTATTCGCACATCAAACACGTAGATGGAGTCGAGGTCGACAGAGATGGAGGTGGGGCGGAGGGATGCAACGGAGGCGAAGTAGCTGGAAGCGGTGGGGGCAACGAGAAGGGACCTTGTCGGCGAAATCACGCAACGGAGTTCTACCCTTTTTCCTTTCCCTGATATATTACTGCCCTCTTCTTCCAGGTCTTATATATATATATATATATATATATATATATAATATATATATATATATATATATTATTCTCATATTTATACATTCCTCCTTTTCAAAAATAGTTTTAAAAAATATTTCTAATATATATATATAAATACTTATTATTATATCTCTCACTTGTTGAGATTCTAGTGGCCGGATCAGATCGACCAACTTATGGCATAATATGAATCAAAACGTACCCATTTGATACATCTTAATTTGATTTTATTTACAGTAAAAATATAATAATAAAAAGAACAAAAATGTCAAACATAATACGAATTGGATGTACCGATACAGTTCAATAAACCCAACCACCGTTGAGATTACAAACTTATTATACAATATACCACGTCCAAAGAAAATTTTATATTAGTTAATATATTTCAATAGTACTAGTATTGTTTTTTACAATTTAGAAAAAATTAGAGAGATCTTATTCAATACCAAACTTTGAAGCAATGATGGACCAGAATAGTGAATCGGAGTAGATCAGACTCTCCAAATAATCGATGCAAACAAAAGCGTATTAGTCTAGTTCGATGTGATTTATATTTAAACTATAATAAAAAATATATATATCAATTAACTATACCTAAGATTGCAAAGTTTCAAAAATAATATGAATCAGACACATCAAACCAATTTGATACTTCCAACCATATTTGGAGGCATATGCACAAGAATATACTTTTTTATAATTTCCATTACACCTCAGTAAGAATTATTTCATAAATTTAAAAAGGAGAAGTATATTGAGGGACAAAGAAGAAGAAGAAGAAGAAGACCCCCATTATTAGCCCCAAGATTGGGATTGCTATACTGCACCAAACTATAATTTGGTGATATACAACGAATTGGTCATACAATACCATTCGACGATAGTTTGGGTGGATCAGCTCAAAGAAATTTTTTTTGTTTTCTCATATTTAAATTTTTTGTTATTTTGAGATTTTATAGCTCATTTCACATATTTTATGCATACCATACAATAATAATATTTGGTAATTGAATAATATATGTTATTAAATATTAATAACATATGAACACATGCAAAATTCTAACCATTGGATCTATCTTAAATTACCTAGATCTATGCTACAACTTATTGCAAATAGTTATAAACTAGTTGCAACAAATTTTTACATCAATCTTATAGCCAAATTAATACAAATAAACAAATCTTTGACAATCACATACACATCTTTGTATTGACCATACTTGAGTGTCATGATCAATCAAATATGGTATTTTATGATAAGACATCATGAACTCGAGTTAGCCACAGTGGGAGTTGCTATACTAAGAACCGTACTTGAGTGTCATGATCAATCAGATATTTTTCTTTTTATTGCCGCCTTAAACTGAATTAAGATGAGATCCCTCTGAATCGATCACAAGATATGAGAATCAAATCTGTGAAACCTTTATTAAACCGGCTGTGAGTTTTATAATAAGACGTCATGAGAGTTAGTTGCAGTGGGAGTGGCTAGACTAAGAACCGTACGGTATTTTTATTCTGTTATATGTGACACGCCCATAATGATGGAAAAATATCGTAGCATGTGTCACATACCACATGTGTGTAAGATGACCGTTAAAGAGAATGATGAATGGGATCTTTGCTTCATCATTGTGTGAGCTCTTAGATCATACTTTATTAATTTATCTCTACCCTTAGAACTTGAGATCTATGTCATGAAAAGGAAGCTTGATGTCGCTACTTTAACATTCTCCTTAGGACTATGGTTGATACAGTCCAGCAGAACATGACTAGGAAAGCGGTCAAGACTAATTGAATTGCCATAAGAACTCAAGAAAGACATTTAAATATTACACCATGTTTTGTGGCTCATACCTCGAGGGGCTCTATCGACTTAGTGGTGATAAAGTCATGAGTACTGAACGACCCGACATCTCGGACCCCTCACTGGGGACCTCGAGGGTCGCGCCGCCACCCACGGATCCGAAGACGCGGAAGGGTTATATGAAAAAGTCTAGTGAGATATGTACTGAGTTCAAATAACTATAATAATATGTACATTATACAAAAGGGTTGTACAACGCGTCCCAAGCAAAAGCACAGGTACAAGAAGAAAGGTGCAGTCCTTAAGCCCCATACCCCGAGGACTTGCAAAACACAACTCTCAGCTCACTCAGGCTACAAGAGCTCACAACACTCGCTCTCACTGCTGCTGACAACACACGGCGCCACAACCGCCTCTGCAACCCGTCCGACACCGCTCCCGCGACGACGAGCCCCTAGTTGAAAGAAGTAGGGGGGGGGGGGTGAGCCTCACGAACAAGGCCCAGTAGGGATTACCAGTCCCTCACCGGCCAGAGCAGTAGGAACTCTGAAAACATGAACTACACTAGAAAGTTGTAAAGCGAGGAACAACTACAGCATGGTACTACTAAGCAGCGGAAGAGAACAGTACAACGCCACGACCACCAACCAAGGTCGTGGCACACACACGACTCCCGCAGAAACCAACGGAGTCGGGCACAAAGCGGAAGCAGTGCTCAGCACACCTGTCGAGACCACGAAACAACCAAGTGAGAACGACGTCTCACCGCAAGCACGGCCACCTCAGACCTCTACAAGGTCGAGGCCCACAAGCAGAACCACCCCGAACCCCGGACACACCGCCAAGTCGGGAAGCTACACACGCCGGTGCCATCACGGGCTGGCACCCAATAATGGGACCATGGAACCGAGAGAACACCGAAGCGGGAACCACCAGAAGCACGGGTCTGCCGAAGGCCAGACCAACGACGCCCACGGGAGCTAAGCACAGCCAGGCTAAAACCGCCGTGCAAGCTAGGGCAACGAGGAACACTCGAAAACGTCGTGAGGAAAACGCCGTCACAACAACATCAACCAAGCCACTGCCGCTAGCAGCCAAGAGAGGGGGACCCGCAGTCCACACACACTCTGCTCACTAGCCTAGCTCCTACCTCCACCCCCGCGAAGGGCGAGACAGAGCCGCCACAGAAACATACAACACACGCAACACCGCAGCCTGGCCAAGCTGCGGCCTCATGCCTAGCACCACTACATGGCTCCGGAACCAACGTAGAGAGAGGCAGTGAGACAAAGGACTGTCTGGTTGTGCCAGGAGAGCACTCCGAACCCCTCGGCGTCCCAGACCCAGACAAGAGAGCTCTACAAACGACTCAGTGCCGCTGTCTAAACCTCATTTTCCCCTCAGCTCCAGAGTCCGCTCACGTGGGCTGCCAACTCGAGCACGCTCGTAGCCCGGATACCTCCCTCAACGGGCTCCCGAGGATGGGGGTCCTAGGAAACAGAGACAACCTCTGAACGGGACAAGCCCTCAAGTGCCAAGCATCGGGCGAACAGGCGGGGCAGCACAACAAGAACCACGCCGAACCGCTGGCTTGTAGCATACGACAAGCCCAGCAAGCGAGAGGCACGCACGAACCCTCAAAAGGGTCGTCGGCCAAGCAAACACGCACGAGAGAGCCAAAACCTCGGAGCACTACCAGAAGTACCGAAAGCCCATTGCTCTGCTAACAATCGATTAACTGCCAGTCAATCGATTATTAGATAGATGCGACCCTCCTGGCACCGCTGCCAGGACACGGCCACGAAGGTGTCACCTTCGGTCACTAAACGCAGGGAGGCAACCTGCCGCGTTCCCTACCAGAAGGTCCTAAGGGCAAAGCTTGCCCTGGGGCACACGCCGACACACAAACCGGCCACGGAAACCACCCGAGGCAGCACAGGCACTGTCTCGCCCCCATAGGCCGTCGCGATGCCATCGCGATGGGGAAGGGCGCCGCGACAATAGCCTTGATGCGACGGGGCAGCGCGTCGTGACAGCCTCCCTGTCGCGACAGGAAACTAGGTCGCGATAGCGACCCTTATCGCGACCGCCAAACGCGTCGCGATAAGGTCGCGCCCGACCGGGGCGACGCCTCTACTGATGTCGCGACGCGCACCGCGGCCGTGACATCAGTCGGGAGGCAAACCAAGGGATGCTCCATCCCGGGCCGCCCCTAACCATACAAACATGCACACACGGGGAGGGGAGCATGGGGAAAGCTGTAAAGCTAACTACAAAATCCCGAGGACTCCCGATCCACCCAGATTGGGAAGGGCACAAGAAATCCCTACCGGTTACGAAGAACCGAACCCACGAAGGGCCTTCACGACGCACGGCCACCTCCTCCTCGCTCCACGCAAGGTCCACGACGCCACAACACCACGCACGGCCCTCCTCCTCGCCTGAAACACACGAAGGGGAGAGGGGGAGGCAGAGCACCACGGAAGGGAGAGGGAGAGGGAAGAAGGAGAGAGAGGGGGATCACCGACCAAGGCTTTTAACCTTCGGCAACCAGAACGCGACGGACCGCCCTGTCGCGTTACGAACCTTAACGCGATGGGTCAATGGACTGCAACAAGAACGCGCCCTACAAGGGCACCGCGACAAGCCGTACTGACACACCTGCCACCCTGACAGGCGTCAGACGACCAGACAGCGCAACACGACAAAACACTGTCGCGGCTCGTTGACCGAGTGTGACAGCAAGACGCGACGGAGAACCAGGGCGTGACCCACAAGCTCACCGCGACACGGATGACTGTCGCGTCGGGCACCCCTGACGCGACACCAATGCATCACCCAGCCTGGACGCGTCAGTGTCCAGTCATCCCACGACACCGGACGGAAGCGGGAAACTGGGTCTTACAAGTACAATGATGATCAGTTTATCCCCATGTAATTTAAATAAATTACATATCTATTTTGGTGATTATTTTGGTGATTAACAAAACTATATAAAGTTTAAACTAACGAATTTTCTACAAGTCTTGAGTACAGGAAATAAAATAAGGAAAATCAAGCCAAATGGTAAGCATTATTCCTACTGTAAAACAAGGAAAATCAAAGCATGAAATCTATCTAAGTCCACATCGACTTTCTTTATGCTACAACGATTCGGTAAGTGATCGCAATGATTTGTCCTCACAACGATTCGTTAAGTGATTGTAACAATTTGCTTTCGTAACGATTTGCTAAGTATTCACAACGATTTGCATTCGTAACGATTCGTTAAGTATTCATAACGATTTGCTTCCATAACGATTCGATAAGTGATCACATCGATTTCTTAAGTAAGAACAACGATTTGGTCTCACATCGATTTCTTAAGTGAGAACAACGATTTGGTCTCACATCGATTTCTTAAGTGAGAACAACGATTTGATCTCACATCGATTTCTTAAGTGAGAACAACGATTTGGTCTCACATCGATCTCTTAAGTGAGAACAATGATTTGGTCTCACATCAATTTCTTAAGTGAGAACAACGATTTGGTCTCACATCGATTTCTTAAGTGAGAACAACGATTTGGTCGAACATCGATTTCTTTAGTGATCATAACGACTTGCTCGCACATCGATTTCTTTAGTGATCATAACAACTTGCTCTCGCAACGATTCCTTAAGTGATCATAACGATTTGTTCCAGAACGATTTCTTAAGTGATCACAACGACTTGCTCTCATAATGATTCGATAAGTTACATAACGACTCTGTCGCTACAACGGCTCATAACGACTTGGTCGCTGTAACGATTTGATACATTTCACAATGATTCGCTTATAACGACTTGGTTATTCATGTATAACGATTTGTGTATGCATCTGTTTACTTATGAATGCACAACAATTCACTTATTTGCTCAATGATTTCATAAGTCAGAATGTAACGATTTCGTGAAATATAACGATTTGATTTTCGAGATAATTTTTGAATAACGTTGAAAAGTCAAAATCTTCACGTATATCTTTTTGACAGCCATGCATTTATTACGATAGTACGTATCACTGCATGCATGCAGACAATATCTTCTATTCTCATGTTTATTCTATAAACATCTTTTTAGAAGAACAGAATGGAACTTCTACATTTGTATAAAATCAATCTAATGTTGACTGACAACAAGAGACACTCTAGCTATCTATTGTTTAGCATATAATGTGTGCAGGTCTCTGACAACATTCGTCATACAACGTTGGACAAAATAGAAGCCAAAGGATACTTCAGAAGATCTTCTCTCTTTCCGTACATGAAAAGCCAAAAGACCGTTGAACTTCTACAATACCATGCAGTCTAACGTAAACCAGAACTTAGAGACAACGGACACTTCAACGTTCGAATTTCAAATAGAAGATATATAAAGAAGACTGAAGCTCCAGAAAAAGTAGATCGAAGAGTTGGAGAATACGAACGACAATCTTACACAAGTTTTTCTACGAGCATCTCGAAGAGCCAAGCCTCACTCTTTTGATTGTTTAGCTCTTAGCTCTCTGCATTCATTATGTTAATCTTGAGAGCTTCTATAAACTAAGAGTGTCTCTCACTGTAGATCTTCATCTCAGTTTTTAGCTTCAGATCTGGCATTGTATAAGCTTGATCTAAGGGCTTGATCTCATTTCACTTCTTGTGTGTTTGTTCCCTTCGGGTAAGAAGGAAGACCTGGTGGGATCCAGGGTGTGAGATTTCCTTCGTGTAGAAGGAAGACCTGGTGGTATCCAGGGTACTGTAAGTTCCTCTTCGGGTTGTGAAGAGAAGACCAGCTGCGGCTGGGTGTGTAAGGGTCCATAAGGGGGACAGTACCCTTATGTTTGTGAAATCCTGAGATATTGCTCAGGGACTGGACGTAGAACTCCTAGGGAGAGGAGATCCAAACCAGAATAATTCTCTGTGTCGTGTGAATGCTTTTGTGTGATTGATTTTTCCTTAACTAACACTAACAATTTGCGAAGTGTGTTTTTGTGACCTTTGTGTGAACAGGTTTTAGGTACTCAATATTTTTTAATATTCCATTCACCCCCCCTCTGGGCTAGCTAGTTGGGCAACAAGTGGTATCAGAGCTAGTCTCTTCGACAAAGAAGAAGATCCAACGATCTGAAGAGAAAAGATCAAATGGCAGCCCAAGGTCACTCTGAAGGCCAGTCAGTCAACAGGCCACCTCTATTCGATGGAGAAGATTGCACCTATTGGAAAACAAGAATGGAGTATTTCCTACAAGGTCTCGACTATCAAATCTGGTCAATAGTTGAAGAAGGAGACTTGTTGGTTACAAATGAAAAAGATAAGTGGACTGAAGACGACAAGAGAAAGATCTCCCTAAACTGCAAAGCCAAAAGCATACTATGTTGTGCTCTCAGTAAGAAAGAGTTCAACAGAGTTTCAGCCTGCAAATCTGTGATGGAAATGTGGGAGAAGTTAAGGATCACATATGAAGGCACAGATAAAGTAAAAGAAACCAAAATAGATATCTTGGTGACTTAGTACGAGAGGTTCCAGATGCAGTCAGGGGAAACGATTACACAAATGTTCAGTAGATTCACCGACATTACAAATGGTCTGGCAGATCTTGGCAAAAACTATGAAATGGGAGATATGGTAAGAAAAATTCTAAGATCTCTACCATCATTTTGGACTCCCAAAGTAACAACGATAGAAGAAGCTAATGACTTGAAGAGAATGTCATTAGAGAAACTCATTGGGTCCCTTATGGCCCATGAAATCAACACGGAGAGACTGGGAGAGTCTTCGAGTAGGAAGAAACACTCAAATGCTCTCAAAGCTGAAGAAAACTCGTCAAAAGAATTTTCAGATAACAATGAAAGCAATGAAGACATCGAAGATGAAGAAGCAATGTTGTCTAGGAGGCTACAATGAATCTAGCCAAAAAGAAGAAGTTTCAGTCTGGTAGAAGATATTTCAAGAAAAATAAGGACTTTAAGAAGCCAGAAGTAAAGGACTCAAAGAAAGGTGAGCCCATCTGCTACGAGTGTAAGAAGTCGAACACATCAAGGTAGAGTGTCGAAGCTCAAGAAATCAGAATACAGAAAGAAGGAAAGTTCAAGAAAACCAAGAAGATTAAAAAAGAAAGCTATGGCAGTGGCTTGGGATAACAGTAGCGACTCGAACAGCGAGTCAAGCTCGAGTAGCGAGGAAGAAGAAGAAGCTAACTTGGTTCATGGCCAACATAGAAGAAAAGGTAACTTCTGACTCATCTTTCGATTCCTGTAATGATTCTGATTCAGATGATTTAGAAGAAGCTTTCAACGAGCTTTATAGTAAGTATAGAGAAGTATCTAAATTACTAAAAGCTAGTAAGAAAAATGTTGCATGTCTAGAGAATACTAACTCAGATTTAAAATCAGAAAATGAACAACTAGAGAAGCATGTTAATGAACTTAAGAGAAGAAATGAGTTACTATGCCAAGATCTAAAAGATAAAAACAAATAGATAACAGAATTAGAAAAACAAGAAAGAGATGAATTGAAAAATGAAATCAAAATACTAATAGAATAAAATGAAAGACTATCTGGTATTCAGGGTGCTGTAAGTTCCTCTTCGGGTTGTGAAGAGAAGACCAGCTGCGGCTGGGTGTGTATGGGTCCATAAGGGGGATAGTACCATTGTGTTTGTGAAATCCTGAGATATTGCTCAGGGACTGGACGTAGGACTCCTAAGAAGAGGAGATTCGAACCAAGATAATTCTTTGGTCGTGTGAATGCTTTTGTGTGATTGATTTTTCCTTAACTAACACTAACAATCTACGAAGTGTGTTTTTGTGACCTTTGTGTGAACAGGTTTTAGGTACTCAATATTTTTTAATATCCCATTCACCCCCCCTTTGGGCTAGCTAGCTGGGCAACATACAAAACATTCGAGTTTTGACGTCGCTAGTTTTTAAGAGATTCAGGGTGTCAAAACTAGTGAATATTGAAGATATCTAGGGTAATACGAGATTTATTTAGAGTATTGTGATATGTTAGTTTTGGTGATAACTTAATAGGTCACTACTCATTTGTAGTATCGACTCTCGTAAGGTCACTCACTCCATTCGTCGTGTGAAAGATTGTGAAGCAAGTCTATAGAGATGAATTGCTCTTAGTGAGCAACTGACATTTTATTATGCCTTCTGTGGGTAAGTGGGATATGTTAACCAATGGGTATTCCCATTGGTTATTGACCATGTGGGCACCAAAAGTTACTTTGGCAACCTTTGGATGGAGACAAACTACATGGGCTGTTGTTGTTGGATCTCTTGTTTTGATGATGTTTAACTATGATCCATACAAATGTGAATATCTTGCTTCAATCACATCTAACAATATTTTCCATGTTTAGTTCACAGGTCTGTTGATATGATGACAGTGGTGTCGACACAATTCTGATAGTGTGTCGACACATGATTCAATCCCAGTGCAAATGATCATGAAAGTAAGCCAGTTGTGTTGACACAAGTTTATCATGTGTCGACACATCATCCTCTCACAAAAGCTATTCACAACTAAAAGTGTCAGTGGTGTTGACACAAGTTCAGTATGTGTCGACACACCCTATGGATCCAGTAAGCAGTGAAGTTTGAAGGAGCCAGTGGTGTCGACACAAGTTGAGGTATGTGTCGACACATCCTATGCAACCAAGAAACAGTAAGAAGATAGGTAGTCTGTGGTGTCGACACAAGATGATTGTGTGTCGACACATCTTGTACCTCCCAAAAGCATGTTTTGTGGTTTGTGGTCAGGTGTGTCGACACAAGTGATATATGTGTCGACACAAGTCATCAGATAATGCTGCTAGGACACCAAGCAAGGAACATGTGTCGACACATACCTCAAGTTGTGTCGACACACTTGGACTTATATTCCAGATCTGATTTTGTGGACACGTGGATGATTTTGGATCAAAGCTTTTGAGCGGGAATTCTGTGCCCCCAAATTCCTAGGCACTTCGTGGGTACATGGGACTATAAATGACCATCATCCACACATCTTTTAGTGACATACACACCTCAGTTTTCTCAACTCCCAGAAGTAGAAGGCAAAACCAGAGAGAGGCTTCATCCCTGAAGAATTGCTGTCCAGATCTGGAGAATTGGGGATCCAAGTACCTTGGCTGATCAACCTCAAGTGGAATTCCAAGATTCCAGAGTTTACATCTCGGAGCTGAAGCCGGAAGTCAGAACCCTCATCTGGAAGCAGAACAGGGGGAAATCGAACCAGCCCATTTCAATCTACAATTCACTTGTTCTATCTGGTTTTTCATTTCAAACTCAATTCTATCTATGTATGTGTGTACTGATAGGAGATCAGTACGTGGAGTTTGTAATTATGTGTGCTTTATAATCTATGCTGGGTTTTGCATAGATCAGATCTGTGTGTGTGGTGTGTTGATCAGATCAAGGCTAGAGGATCTGATCTTTTGTGAACTTGATCTAGCTTGTGTGTGTGTGGTTGAGCTATTGTGCTCAAATGTGTGTCTGTGTGTTGTACTCAGTTCTTGAGTAGTGTGTGCCTCACAGTGTGAGGGGTGAAAGTCACATGGTGTGATTTCCAAACCACCTAAAAATCTTTGTGCAATGGTTTGATATCGTCTCATCGTTAGATGCATGCATAGAGGTTAGGTTAAACTCTTAACATTCACACACTAGTTTACATAATCTGGTTGTTCAATAGTCTCAAAACTTTGTGTACTTAATCACATCAGATCAGTTGGGTTTTTAATTGGGTAGATTCTTTATTCGAAGTAATTTTTTAAATTACTTAAGTTTCTACTACAAATCTATTCAACCCCCCTTCTAGATTTGTCATTACCAAAAATTTGATCCTAACAATTGGTATCAGAGTGGGTTTATATCTGATTCTGATCTGATTGATTACTTTTTGATCTGACTCAATATTCTGTTGATTGGTCTAATCATCTGAAACATTATCAGAAATATGGCTAAGTTCTCAAGTATCATAAATAGACCTATGGTTATTGAGTTTGATGACAATGTTGATAAAATGCAGGACTCCTCTATGAAGACAAGAAAAATTGAAAAGAAAACCAGGGACAAATGCTTCATTATTCATGATAGCTCCAAAGGTCTCCTAGTTCAGACAAATCTGAAGGAACATATATGTCAGAAAAGTTAAGAAACTATCAAGAGTTAGGTAAATTCGATTCAGACTCATGTGATAGATCATTGCCTAATTCTGATTCAGAGAATGATATATCTTTTGATGAACTGATAGAATGCTATGAACAGTTATGCAATCAGTTTAAGAGGGTAAAATCTCAAAACAAGAAACTAAAAGAAAAATTGGAGAAGAATGAAGGATCGGATATTCGGTAATGGCAAAGCTAGAAGGGAGGGTTGAATAGATTTGCAGCGGAAACTTAAGCAATTTAAAATTTTCTTCGTATTAAAAGATATACTCAATCAAAACCCCTTTGATCTGATTCAACATGTGTGAATAAATCAATAAGTAGTGTGTAGACGAAATCCCTATGCATATATCTAGCGCAACACAATGCAAACCACAAGTCAAACCACAGTGCACAAGGGATTTTTAGGTGGTTCGGAGATCACACCACATGACTCCTACGTCCACCCCCCACACAGTGAGGACACACTACTCAACAATTGAGTACAACACACACACGAGCACAATGGCTCAACCACACACACACACGCTAGATCAGGTTCACAAACAGATCAGATCCTCTAGCCTTGATCTGATCCACACACCACGTTGTCTGATGCAAACAAGCAATCATAACAACAATCCACACTCCACAACATCCACGTTGATTCAAATCAGTGCACACACAAAGATATATGAAAGTAATGAAAAGAGAAGAGTTTGAGATGAAGAATCAAATCCCGATGTAGATCTCTTGTTGGTTGTCCAGAAAACTCCAAGCTTCGTCTTGACAAGTATCAGTTGATGGAGAAGCTTGAACCACGGACGAACGGCTTCAACTCCGCTTGGAAGGTTGTTCTTCTTTGTTCTGGGCAGAGAGATGAAGCAGGGCAGCAGGAAGAAATCTTCTTCTTGACCTTTGCTTAGGGTTTTGGTATGGTGGCTCCTTGCTGCAAAAATAGCTCCATATGGTCTATATATAGTGGTGTCCAAGCATAGAGAATCGTGCTAAAAGGAAACACCAAATATAGAACATATCTTGACCATCAGAACTTCCAAAAACTCTGTCTGTCGACAGCCGACTTGCTGCTGTCGACAGGTGCTGACGGTTTGCCCAATCCAGAAGATTGGGCTTGCTGGAAACAGTTTACTGCATGATCTGTCGACAGGTCACTATTCATCTGTCTACAGGTCACTATTCATCCAGAAGACTGGACTTTCTGGAAACAGTTTCCTGTAGGAATCTGTCGACAGGTCACTATTCATCTGTCGACAGGGCACTATTCATCTGTTGACAACACACTATTCATCTGTTGACAGGGCGCCTATTTCAGCACCTTGTCTTGTTCTTTTGCACTTGGATTTTGGGCTTTGTCTTGTGTACATTCACACCTACATTAAAAGACATTCTAAGTGAGATATAATGAATGCATAGTTAATTAGTAAAAGCATTAACATCAATGCATAGTTAATTAATAAAAGCATTAACATCATGTTTTTTCATGTCTTTGTCATGCCAATCTTTTTGAACCATTCACATAACATCAATTAGTATTGCTCATCATCAAAAACATTTAAGCACTTTTACATTCTCCCACATGAGAACCCAACATTCTCCCCTTTTTGATGATGACAAAACTTACAATTGATACAATGATGTTTCTCCCCCTTTTGACAACATTCAAAAAGATAGTGAATGCACACATGGGTAAGAATGAAGCAAAGAATTGAGTGGGGAAGAGTGTTCAAATGAGATTGCAAGGTTGAGAATAGGTTTATGCCCATTACAAAGTGTCATAAACACAAGTATGAAGACACGTAAAAATTCTACAATGTTAAGAGATAATACTCTGGGAATCTTAAGTTATGACATTAGAATACATCGTTCAAAAACATATGAAAATAAGATAACCCCGTTGAATAAAACGTTGTAGAAAAACATGTTCCTTGGGGGGATGTTCAGATGGTACTTGAAAGTAATGTCTACATGAGCGATTAACAATAAATAACACATTGACTTTGATGTAAAAGCATGGAGGCTACACTCTATTTCTTGCATTGAATTATTTCTTTGTCAAGTTAATGTGGGAAAAGTGGTAATTAGGATCACTTCACCTTTTGACGTCAAGGTAGACATTTGGGATGCCCGTACCCCCAGTTACTCAGTGTAAGTGACCATCATACCATTGTGCAGAGATAATGAATAGACTTTTTGACGCGAAGACAGACATTTGAGATGCCCATGTCCCCGGTTACTCAGTGATGCTCATCATTGTTCTGCCTTTATCCATTTCAAATACTTTTTGTTTAAACTTGAGTTTTAGAAATGGGTAGCTTTTCTCCTTTTTTTTAAAATTCATAAAACATGGTCAAAAGGTTATGTACGGTTAAAAGCCAATGAATGACATTAAGTTCAAAAACCTTCTTACTTGTCAATCCATTTCAGAAGAATGATTATACAAAGGAGTTATTCAATTGAGTTAGGTTAAAACCATCAGATTTGTTCAATGTGTTCTAGATGACACAACCTAGACTCAAACACAAAATATTATTTCAAAATCATTGTGATTAACAATGTCTTTGATACTATGTGAATATAAAAGGTTGTAATGAATATTAATCCCCAATTCTCCCTTGCATCAATAATATGAACATACTCATAAAGAAAGGATTAGAAAAGATGAAGATTTTGATGTGAAATGGGTATCTGTCGATAACAAATTGAACCTGTCGACAGATACAGACAGACAGAAATGTTGAAGTTCGGAAATGTGCCTGGCTGTCGACAGCAGAAGATTGGCTGTCGACAGGGGCTTTGAAACTTCAGCTTTAAGGCTTGAATTGAGTGTGATTTGAACCATAAGATTGAGGGATAAGTACACATTGAATATGAAGGGTATCCCTTATGAATTTCACTCACCTAGCCTTAAACTTACTCCCCCATAATGTGTGCATGTGATGAGATAACATTCAAGCAATTCAATCATGATTTACACATTCATCACAAGCAGTTGCACACAAATTTCATGAGCATTCATGAGCATTTTCAAACTTACTCCCCCATAACACATGCATAGAAAATGTATCAAGCAATTCACACGTTATTAAGCACATAACTAGCCTTATGCATTACATGACTTTTGGTACTTGGCGGAGTATTTTACTCACGTATAATGATAGTTTCCAAACAAGCATAACTTGTTTTTCCACATGTCATCATTTGATATACCAAGAGGTCATGTGCACAGTTATGCAAGCAAGATGGCATGATTCCAATTGCTAAGAGGCATTGTCATGTGGGGTAGCATTAAGACACATTTTGCATTGCTCAGATAAAGGTAAGAATCCATTTCAATTCAGCAGTTCAAATATGAAGTGATAAGGAGATTTTACCTGAACAGTCTTCAATCATAGTCAAAAAAAAATTTACCTTTTTTCCTCCATCATTTCTTGCCTTGCACAGCCAATGTCATGAATCCATTTCTAATTTTTGCTGCAAGACATCTCAGCTTGTTGATCAAGCTTGTTTTGGGACCCACACTTGCTTGGGTCCTGCAACGACATTAATGTTAGGATATAACAAAGATTTCAAAATCCAAAGTGATTTGATTTTTGGATTTCTGTTGTTTTGTGCAGTTTTCCTGTTCATAGATACATGAAATTTCTGATCTTTATGAACATGTTTATCCTTGTGTGTATGAACACATGGATTATTATGGAGCTTTGAAGCATGCACAACATCATGATTTTTATGAGAGTGTTGATTTTTCTTCCAGCAGAATTTAGCAAGATGACCAAGTTATTGCATTTGTAGCAAACGGGTTGAGCATTTACCTGGAGCTTACCATAGTGTGATTGCATTTGCTGGAATCTCTGAGATCCTTTAGAGTACCTTTGATCACCCTTGGGTTGAGAAGAAGGAGGTGGTACTCTTTGGTATCTCTTGGCATGATGTGGAGTTGGAGATTGCCTTGAAGCTTTTTAAGCTGTTGGAGGAGTTGAAACCTTGTACAATCCTGCTTTCTTTTTCACTTCCTTTTTTGGATTTTCAGTTGTAACAACATTCTTTCTAATTGCTGCATTTTTGTTCAAATTTTTATTTTGTTTTGGAACATTTTTCTTATTTTTCACAGAAGCAAGACTTGTGTTTTTCAATTCATTTTGAATCTTCTGTTTTTCAGCTTTTAATGCAACAACTTCTTTTTCTGAAGTCTGAAGCTTGTTTAGCATGACATACAAACATATTTTCATTTTGTTCTTTTCATTTTCAAATTGAGCAATTTGTTGTTCCAGATCAACAATTTTATTCTTAGAATTGTTCCATTCGTCATTTAATGGTCTGTCATGATACATGCATTCAATCTTCTTTTTCAGATGATTATTTTCCTCAATCAATTGGTTGCATTTCTCTTTTAGTTGATGATCATGAGCCATGTTGGAGATTTGTTTGATCAATTGATCATTATCAAATTTGAGATTTTCATTATGATCAATCAATTTTTCATTTTGATTTTTCAAATCAGAATTTTCAGATTCCACTTGATCATGATCTTCTTTCAACTTAGAAAATTAATTTCATAGTTTTTGACTTCCTTTTCCAATTTTTCATTCTCCATTTTCAATGTTTCATTTTCTTCATAGAATGCTTGAGCATTATCAATTATCATTTCATTCTTTTCCAGATTTTCTTTTAGCTTCTTGTTTTGATGTTTAACAGTTTTAAATTGTTTGCACATGTGCTCATAGCATTCTATCAATTCATCATAAGATATATCATTCTATGAATCAGAATTGGATATTGATGCATCAAATGCATCAAATGTGCTTTGATACCAATTGTTAGGATCTGAATTTGAGTACTCGATTCTTGAGAATTTCTTGACACCTTGACATATGTGATCCTCTAGAGTCATCTGAACGAGAAGAGCCTCTTGAGCTTCCATGAGCCATGTAGCATTTTTCTTCTTCTCTTTCTAGACTTGCATGTTTTCATAGAGGAGACCTGCATTTTATCAACATGATTATCAAACTCAATAATCATTGGTCTATTTATGATACTCGAGAACTTAGACATATTTCTGAGTATGTGTTAGATAAATAAACCAACCAACAGAATCAGATAATCAGATGAGAATCAGAATCAAATATAAACCCAATCAGACCAATTAACCACACATAAACAGATATGCCAAATCACAATCGATGAACAGAAAAACCCGCTCTGATACCAATTGTTAGGATCGGATATTCGGTAATGGAAAAGCTAGAAGGGGGGTTGAATAGATTTGCAGCGGAAACTTAAGCAATTTAAAAATTACTTCGTATTAAAAGATCTACTCAATCAAAACCCCTTGATCTGATTCAACATGTGTGAATAATCAATAAGTAGTGTGTAGACGAAATCCCTATGCATGCATCTAGCGCAACACAATGCAAACCACAAGTCAAACCACAGTGCACAAGGGATTTTTAGGTGGTTCGGAGATCACACCACGTGACTCCTACGTCCACCCCCCACACAGTGAGGACACACTACTCAACAATTGAGTACAACACACACACACGAGCACAACGGCTCAACCACACACACACACGCTAGATCAGGTTCACAACAGATCAGATCCTCTAGCCTTGATCTGATCCACACACCACGTTGTCTGATGCAAACAAGCAATCATAACAACAATCCACACTTCCACAACATCCACGTACTGATCTCAAATCAGTGCACACACACAGATATATGAAAGTAGTGAAAAGAGAAGAGTTTTAAGATGAAGAATCAAATCCGATGTAGATCTCTTCTCGTTGGTCGTCCAGAAGACTCCAAGCTTCGTCTTGACAAGTATCAGTTGATGGAGAAGCTTGAACCACGGACGAACCGGCTTCAACTCCGCTTGGAAGGTTGTTCTTCTTGTTCTGGGCAGAGAGATGAAGCAGGGCAGTAGGAAGAAGCCTTCTTCTTGACCTTTGCTTAGGGTTTTGGTATGGTGGCTCCTTGCTGCGAAAATAGCTCCATATGGTCTATATATAGTGGTGTCCAAGCATAGAGAATCATGCTAAAAGGAAACACCCAAATATAGAACATATCTTGACCATCAGAACTTCCAAAAACTCCGTCTGTCGACAGCCGACTTGCTGCTGTCGACAAGTGCTGACAGGTTTGCCCAATCCAGAAGATTGGGCTTGCTGGAAACAGTTTACTGCATGGATCTGTCGACAGGTCACTATCATCTGTCGACAGGTCACTATTCATCCAGAAGACTGGACTTTCTGGAAACAGTTTCCTGTATGAATCTGTCGACAGGTCACTATTCATCTGTCGACAGGGCACTATTCATCTGTTGACAGCACACTATTCATCTGTTGACAGGTGCACTATTTCAGCACCTTGTCTTGTTCTTTTGCACTTGGATTTTGGGCTTTGTCTTGTGTACATTCACACCTACATTAAAAGACATTCTAAGTGAGATATAATGAATGCATAGTTAATTAGTAAAAGCTTAACATCAATGCATAGTTAATTAAAAGCATTAACATCATGTTTCTTTCATGTCTTTGTCATTGCCAATCTTTTTGAACCATTCACATAACATCAATTAGTATTGCTCATCATCAAAAACATTTAAGCACTTA
The DNA here is from genome assembly GCA_014218235.1 of Colocasia esculenta. Lineage (NCBI taxonomy): Eukaryota > Viridiplantae > Streptophyta > Magnoliopsida > Alismatales > Araceae > Colocasia > Colocasia esculenta. The sequence goes on along the minus strand of CM024765.1, from coordinate 34,520,536 downwards.
TTACATTCTCCCACATGAGAACCCAACAATGAGAATTGATAATGCTCAAACATTCTATAAAGAAAATGAAAAGCTGAAAATAGATAATGAAGAGTTGAAGAAAGAAGTCAAAAATTGTGAAAACAAGTTATCCAATTTAAAAGAAGATCATGATCAGGTGGAATCTAAAAATTTAGATTTAAAAAATGAAAATGAAAAACTGATTGATCATAATGAGAATCTCAAATTTGATAATGATCAATTGAACAAACAAATCTCCAATATGGCTTATGATCATCAAATAAAAGAAAATTGCAACCAATTGATTGAGGAAAATAATCATTTGAAAAAGAAGATTGAATGCTTGTATCATAAAAGACCATTAAATGATGATGGAACAATTCTACGAAGAAAATTACTGATTTGGAAAACAAATTGTTCAAAGTGAAATTGAAAAGAACAAAATAAAAAATGGTCTGGATGTCATGACAAACCAATTTCAAACTTCTGAAAAAGAAATTGATGCATTGAAAGTTGAAAAAGAAAAATTGACAAATGAACTTGAAGTGGTTATTAAACAAAATCAAAATTTTGAAAAGAAGATTTCTGAATTGAACAAAACCATTGACAACTTAAAATCTGCTCTGTCTAAGTTTGTTCAAGGAACTTAGAACTTGGATAATCTTCTTGGAATAAAAGTCAACTTTCAAAAGGAAGGTTTAGGATTCAACCCCTTGAACAAAAATAATTTTGAAAACAAAACAAAAACCTCATTTGTCAATGTCTCTATGAACAAGAATTCTGTTGCACCTAAAGAAAAATCTGTTAAGGTTCATGTTCAGAAAAATGTTCAAAAACATAGTAATAAATGGAATAAAAATGCTACAAATAGGAAGAACCCTATTTCATTTCAAAATCAGAAAAAGAAAATGGAAAAGAAAACAGGATTCTACAAGGTCTTCACATCTCCTCCAGCAGCTTAGGAAGTTTCTAGGCAATCTCCAACTCCACATCATACTAAGAGATACCAAAAGGTGCCACCTCCTCTCTTTCAACCCAAGAATAATCAAAGGTACTCTAGAGGGTTTCAGAGGTTCCAGTAAATGCATTCATTTCAAGGTAAGAGTCAGGTAAGAAATTCTCATATTTGCTTTAATTGTAATAAACCTAGTCATCTTGCCAAACACTGCTGAATTAGAAATCAGAATTTCCACAAACATGCCAAGTATGTCCAATGTTTTACATGTCATAAACATGGTCATAACTCTAGGGACTGTTGGCATAGAAATGGTCAATTTGTGCATGTTCCCAAGCCTCGTGCTTATACACATGCTCATGTACATAGGAATAAAAATTATATTCATGTTGAAAATATTCAGAAATTCTATGTACATAAGAACATGATTGTTAGACAAAAAGAAGTGTTCTGTTTCTCATGCTAAAAATCCTAAAAATAAAATATTTCACAAAACATAGATGCATTGAACAAGGCTAAGAGAAAATATGGAACTAATGCTGCTCATAGTTCCATTAATGAAAGAAATGCATCTATACCAAAAATAAAATCATCTTAGATTCAAAAATCAATATTGCAATCTAATTTTTGCTCCAATGCAAGACCCAAGTCCATATAGGTCCCAAAGCCAGCTTGATCAACAAGCTGATGAGCCTTGCAGCCATACATTGTAAATGAATTCAAGATATTGGTTGTGCAAGACAACAAAAATTGAAGACCACAGGTAAAATTCAAATGAAACTATTTAGGTAAAACTTCTTATTATTTCAGAATTGAACTACTTGATTTGGAATAAATTCATAGAGTTTTATCTGACCAATGAAGAATGTGTTTTGATGATACCTCCACATGACAATTCTTCTTAGCAATTGGAACTTGCCATATGCAATAAAAACTGAAATCAATTAGGACTCTTATGCAAAGATCAATTGGTATATCAAATGGTGAACTGTGGAAGGACAAGTCAGGCTTGTCTGGAAACTATCATTATGTGTGAGAATAACCTCCGCCAAGTACCAATGATCTTCCTTGTGTAAGAGTCATTAATTTTAAAACAAAACAAAATAAAAAATGTTGTTATGGAACATGATTGTCTGTCTATGTCATATCTTTATGATGATTTTTACTTGAATGCTTGCTAAAATTGAGTGCTAAGATTGATTGTGTATGATTTGAATGTCATTCGTTTCATTAATGCACATTTTGAGGGGAAGCATTATTTTTTAGAAGAGAAATTGAGTTTGGAAAGGAAGTTACAGTGATATCAGATTTGCACATGAAATATTTAAGAACAAGCTGCAATGTTTGATCAGATTTGATGGGGCACTGTCAGTATCAGCTATGTTTCAGATCGACACACAATCAGTGTTGTGTCGACACCAGATCATTTTTTCTCAGATGTGAGTAATCATTTTCACAAGTTCTATGTCAACACATATCCATTTCTATATCGACACATCTCTTCTATACTATTCTCACTTTTGTTAATCTGATTCAAATTCATTTCATTTAACTTTCTTGTGAACTCCATGTTGAAGAAGGACACTTTATTTTTGATGAAAATTGATCAATTCAATAATTCAGGGGGAGCTAAAGGCTTCACTGATTTTTCTCTCATCAAACCAAAACCAATTTAGTGCTTTGATGTATATGTAATTCATAACTTGATCATTATCTCTTCTGAACACAACCAGGAATGCAATCTTAATAGTCTTAACATATTCTTCAAGCCAACATTCTTTTATTCTCTGAAATCCTAAAGTAATCTGATTTCATTGGTTGAAAAGTATTCAATTCAGTATTGTCTTTACACATTTCTTTTAAGTTTGATAAAGGTTAAAGTTGTGTCCAATTCTTGATGATTCATTAAAATTAATTTTTCTGGCAAAGTAATGACATGAATATTGAGAAACTGCACACCTTCACAAAAAGTGATGAGCCATGTATGTCATGAAGTGTCATGCTATCCCTGTTCTTAGGGGTTTATTCAAAATATTCAAGATCAATGTTAACTAAGTAACTGAAAATATTGACGTCTGATAAATATATATTTCCATGTCAAAAGGTTTTCATTAACCCCTTGAGGCAGAATAATTAGTAAATCTTAAATAACCAGGGACTCTGGTGTGTGAAAAATATGTGTACTTGAGTGAACAAGGTTTACTATATTTGAATGCTCATTGCCTCTATTTCAAGAAAAATCAATCAAATAAAATGGACAACTTCTTGCCTAATTTAGATCTTTTATGTGACGACCCTCATTATACCGGTACGGTTATACCAACCCACGTCGGTATAGCAAGCGTCATCACAGTGGGACATTTACCCAACAATAACATTCAGCTGAGATACACGTGAATATAAGAACAGAGTAGCGGAAGTAAAAGAACTACTGTCTTCATTCATTCATCATCCACATTAACATACATGATTCGATAACATTTAGAGAACTAAAAATCCACATAATTTAAATTGTTGAAAATCGAATACATAGATGTCCATACTTATACATTCTTCCATGATAATGCTAGTACAATGCAATTTACATACTATGAAAATCACAAAATGTCACAAGTACTCCAACACTCTAATCTCCACGCTCGGAGTCGGTCTCCAACGTCTCCTCCACAAGTGTCTCGTTACCAACTACACCTGTACGCCGAAGCAAGTAGTGAGTCTAAAAGACTCCGCAAGTAATTCTACACATACCGTACATGCACATATCATAGTAGGTTCTACATACACATTCACAAGACACAACATCTAGCATGCTTGACATTAAATTTACAACCTATCATGGTGAATCTACAATTTAAACACATGGACTATGCTTTCAGATTTTCTAATCAAAATCATCTATCACATGCTTTCTATTCATTCCTCACATAAACATCTACCTTCGACCAACTAAGACACGAAAGCCATTAACATGAATTCCCGAGCATGCATGAAAGGAAACATACCTAACATGGAATCTACACATTCCTACGCATATACGTAACCATTTACATGCTTTAAGCTTGCTGGTTTTACATACTTTAGCAACCATAATCTAACACATGAGAGTTACAACAACGATTAAATCACAACATGTGAACAACCAAGTATGGAAGTTGTTTATATATGCTTAACAATTATCCCTAGCATGGATTTTAGGCACTTTGCATACATAAACATGATCATAACATAGTAAAGCTACTGTTTAAGCATGATTTCAGATTGTCATAACATGGATTACAAACTCACATCCTCACACTTTGGTTTCACATTTTTACACAATTTCAAACTCGCATATTTCACACTTTACACATGCACTTTTACACATTGTTCACATTCACATTTTTCACATAAGCACATACACGTTTACACATTCACATTTAGTGTCGTGACACATAGTCCAAACCACCAAAGAAGGACACAACACATCACATCACATAGACGCCATCTAGGCATCACAATGGCGACTCTTGGACTGCGCAGACCGGGAGAACAAGTCTCCACCCTAACCAGTGGTACTTGTCCACCTCCAGGATTTCCCCCTAATGCCCTTAGGGTCACAACACATTGAACCTTCTCAAGGGGACTTTTCCCTGATACGGTTCCACTGCCCTCTACGGAAGCAGTGTCACATTTGGCACAAGTTACACATTACACATTTTACCGATTTTAACACATATGTTTACACATGTCATTCTTATTTCATTCACTTTCTCACTCACATGCACACTCCTCTGTTTTTCCTAACATGGCACTACAATTACAGAAGTTTAGTACTCAGGAAATTTCACTAATCAGGTTGCTATTTACAAAATCAAATCATTTTACAACGGCATGCATTATTTTCACATTTTTACATGGAAAATCCATATTGCATCATATACTGGTCCAAATGACCTGAAATTTTAACCACAGGCTAATTTCGGGTTTAGGATCCCACATGCAAATTTTCAGATTTTTCTAACCTAAAACGTAATTACAGAAAATCTGACATCAAATTCACATGCTATTCACAATTCAAGTTAGCATGGAGTTGAATAACAATTATAATTTTAACAACTTACTGTCTGAACCCTAGCATGCATAGAGCCACATGATTTATTCCCGAATTTATTGGGCAATATACAATTTACGAAAGATTTATCGTGACCTACGCATGATTTCTATTTTCCCAAACGGAAAATTCGATAAATCATATAAGCATGAAAATTCCAGAAACTCAGAGCATAGACAAGGTTGTACATACATGGTCTAACAAATTAGGGCAACATGAATTTACCACGAATTATCAGGATAATGGTGAGAACATACACATGAACATTCTTCCACATGCTTTTAAATATGTAAATAAGCTCTACCATCCACAAAATAAATGTACATTCACATTCCCATCCATCACATTAGCTAGTATACATAGCATATAAGAGATTACATTATATCCTCATCGTGAAACATATCGAAATTAATCATATAGAGGGGCAAAACAGCTTGCTGTTCTGCTCAGATGAACTTGGTGCGGTCTCTGGCCGTTCAGAGTGGACGGCAAGATCGCTGGATGCACACCTGGATCTTGGCGTCAAGGCATTGACGCCAAGTTCCTCTAGAAAATACACCAAACCGATCTAGGGCTCGGTGAAGCTCTCCTTGGGCTGTCCCAAGAAGCTCCTAGAAAAGCTTCACTCCGGGTTCTTGAGCAAGCTCCAGTGCAGTCCGAGGTCGGGGATGCCTTCCTCGATGATCCAGCAAGCTCCTTGATGCAGCAGGTGGCCGGATCAAGCTTCAGAACTTCAGATTTGGGGTTGCAAAAGTAGGGGTTTCTCACAGTCCGAAAATAGGTTTTTCTCTTCTTTTCCTCTTCTTCCTCTCTTGCAAAGGGACAGAAAAGGCTTAGGGTTGTAGAAATGGTTTGTATATAGGAGAGGGGGTTCTCTTATCACGCAGGGGTGACAAGATGGCTTTTTAGACCGTTGGGGACAGCTCCCCAATGGTTGGGGTGGCTTGCTTCCGGAATTCTGGGCTCTGCAACGCATGCAGGTCAGAGAAGTTGGCGTCCACATCGCTGGACGCTGGACTTAGTGTTGGCGTCCATGGGGTTGACGCCTACTCAACTCAAGCGTCCATTGATATTGACGCCAATCTGGCCTTCGGCCAGAACTCTAAAACATGCAGAAATCATGTACATCTTATACCTATATAGGTGCCATATGTATACGCTATTAAGTACACACTACCATCATACCATTCATACATTATTTACACTAATTGTACACATGCATACATAAGTATACCAACTAGTACTTACGTAGATATTTACATACGTACATACACAACATGAATTATTTACATGCAATACAATAATGCAACAAAATTCGAGGGCCTTACACCCTCTCCCCCTAAAGAAACTTCGTCCTCGAAGTTAGAACGACACTACTCAAACAAAAGGGATACTTCTTCTTCATCGCATCCTCAAGCTCCCAAGTAGCCTCCTCTCGTGAGAAGTTCCGCCATAGAACTTTCACCGACGCAATACTCTTGTTCCGAGATGCTGAACCTTCCGGTCAAGAATAGCTACTGGTTGCTCGACATACGACAGATCTGGCTGAATCTCCACTGGCTCGTGACTAATCACATGAGACGGATCTCGGACATACTTCCTGAGCATCGAAACGTGGAACACAGGATGAACACTAGCCAAAGATGGGGGTAATGCTAGCTCATATGCCACGCTGCCCAAACGTCTGAGAATCTCATATGGGCCAATGAACCTAGGGCTCAACTTACTATGCCGGCCAAATCTGACGACACCACGAGTAGGCGATATCTTCAAGAAGACATGATCGCCAACCTCGAACTCCAAATCCTTTCTCCTGTTGTCGGCATAACTCTTCTGCCTATCCTGTGCCGCAACAAGCCTCTTCCTGATAAGCTGGACCTTATCCGAAGTCTCCTGAACTAACTCCAGACCGATCAACTGCCTATCACCAGTCTCCTCCCAACATAACGGAGATCTGCAGGGCCTACCATACAACGCCTCGAATGGAGCCATACCAATACTAGCATGAAAGCTGTTGTTGTATGCGAACTCCACAAGAGGTAAATGGCGCTCCCATCATCCTTCCAATCCAGAACACACGCCCTCAACATATCCTCGAGCGTCTGTATGGTCCTCTCGGACTGTCCATCGGTCAGGGGATGAAACGCCGAACTGAGCTTCAGCTCCGAACCTAAAGTATCCTGAAGACCCTTCCACAACCTTGAAGTAAATCTCGGATCTCGATCCGAAAATGATCGACTTCGGCACACCATGCAATCTATGATACCACTAACATACAATCTAGCTAAACTCTCTACTGACTGCTTCTTCTTCATAGGCAATAAATGAGCAGTCTTCGAGAATCTATCTACAACTACCCAAATCGAGTCATTGCCCCTTCTAGATCGAGGTAACCCGAAACAAAGTCCATAGTGACAGCCTCCCCCTTCCATACTGGGATGTCCATCCTTTGCATAAGGCCAGATGGTCGCTGCCGCTCGGCTTTCACTTGCTGACATACTAACTCTAGACACATAATCCGCAACATCCTTCTTCATGTCGGACCACCAAAATGATCTCTTTAGATCTTGGTACATCTTAGTGTTACCGGATGAATAGAGAATCGCGATCTATGAGCCTCCGCTAACACATGCTCACGGACATCTACTAAATCGGGACACAACCAGGGTGCTGAAATCTAATCACACCGTCCTCATCACGAGCAATGCCTGCCTTGCCCACTAACTCTAAGAGTCTAGGGTCGGCTCCCTGTTGCTCGATCACCTCATCCAAAACCGAGGACCTAAGAGATAACTGAGCTACAAAAGCTGACATAGCGATGGCTCTAACCAGTCAACGCGCAAGCCGCATCTTCCAACATCTTCCAATCCTGCTAGAGGATGGCCTCTTTCTACTAAGAGCATCTGCTACGACATTGCCTTCCCAGGGTGATACTGAAGGTCGAAGTCATAATCCTTCAAGAACTCAATCCATCTTCTCTGCCTCAGGTTTAATTCCTTTTGGGGAGAAAAGATACTTCAAGCTCTTGTGGTCGGTAACACCTCAAATCTGACACCATAAAGATAGTGCCTCCAGATCTTAGTGCATGAACCACTGCTGCGAGCTCCAAGTCATGAGTCGGATAGTTTTCTCTCATGCTCCTTCATTGACGAGAAGCATAAGCCACTACCCTTTCCTTGCTGCATGAGCCACAACCTAACCAATCCGAGACGCATCCGTGTAGATAGCAAACCCTCTACACCGCTCGGTAAGACTAACACCGGGGCTGTCGTGAGCTTAGTCTTCATAATTGAAAAACTCTCACACTTCTCGGACCAAACGAACTTCACTCCTTTCTGGTAAGCTGAGTCAAAGGGGCGGCGATGGATGAAAATCCCTCATAAATCGCCGATAGTAACCAGCTAAACTAATAAAACTACGAATCTCCGAAGGGGTCTTGGGAATCTCCCAATCCATAACTGCCTGGACCTTTGCTGATCAACTGCAACACCAGCACCGAGATAACATGCCCGAGGAAATGAACCTCGCGCAACAAAAAATTGCACTTGCTGAACTTAGCATACAGCTTGTGCTCACGAAGAACCTCTAACACTACCCTCAAATGCTGACGTTGCTTGGCCTCATCCGGAGAGTAGACCAACACCATCATCAATAAACACCACGACAAAGCTATCTAAATAAGGCCTAAACACCCTGTTCATGAGATCCATGAACGCTGCAGGGGCATTGGTCAATCCGAAAGGAAGGACCAAAAACTCATAATGTCTATAACGGGTTCTAAACGCCGTCTTGGACACATCCTCACCGAATCCTCAACTGATGATAACCAGATCGCAAATCAATCTTAGAAAAGACTAATGCCTCTCGCAACTGGTCAAACAAATCATCAATACGAGGTAAGGGATACCTGTTCTTCACAGTCACTTGGTTCAACTTCCTATAGTCAATGCATAACCTAAGTGACCATCTTTCTTCTTGACGAACAATACAGGTGCACCCCAAGGGGAAACACTAGGGCGAATAAATCCCTTTTAAGCAACTCTTGCAATTGCTTCCTCAACTCGGCTAACTCCGCAGGTGCCATCGATATGGAGCCTTCGAGATAGGAGAGGTGCCCGAAGCAACTCTATGGTAAACTCTATCTCTCTATCCGGTGGCAATCCAGTCAAGTCATCAGGAAAGACATCTGGAAAATCCTGCACTACCTCAATCTCCGCAAGAGTAGGTGACTCATTAGCCTCTGACACTAACACCACGCTGGCAAGAAAAGCGTCACAACCCTTGTTTACCATGCGCATCGCTTCATGGCAGAGATGACTAATTTTCCCGCCAAATTCCTTGGCAAGGGGTGAGAGAACTCATCCTCACCAAGAATGCAGAAAACAATCTTCTTCCGACGACAATCCCTAACGCATAGTGCTCCTCTAGCCAATCCAGACCAAGAATAGCATCATAGTCCTTCATCTTTAGCAAGAAGAAACACCCATCTAGGATTCTATCCTCAATGCACACGGGTAACGACGGAATGCACTTCCTAGTCGATACCGTACCCGCAGGGGTGTGCACAGACCAAGGGACCTCTAAGTCCTCAGACTCTATGCCTGACTCTAGGGCTAACTGCCTAGCGAACCGCTCGGAAATGAGCGAGTGAGTAGCACCCGTATCAAACAAAACCCGAGCGTGCACTCCTAAAAGCAAAACCGTACCTTCGGTGACATACTCCGCCTGCTCGGCGTCCTCGCGAGCTAAAGCAAACACTCGAGCTGGGGCTCGAGGCCTTCCTGGTCTTCCTGTAGCTGGCGCTGCTGCCGCTACCGCTGGGGCTGGCGCTCCGCGCTGGACTCCCTGCTGAAGTCTTGGGCAATCCTTGATCTTGTGGTCGCTGCTTCCGCACTTCAAGCACTTGCCCGTAATCATCCAACATTCGGTACCACCATGTGTCTTCCCACAGTGGGGACACTCTTTCTTCACACCAGGGGGACGTACAAAAGGTACCTGAGAACTGCCGACTGCCACTGGTCGCTGCTGTGTCGGGTACACTGCTTTCTTCTTGTCCTGCCGCTGGAATGTTGCTGCAGGTCTCTTTTGCGAAGCTTTCTTTTCTTCCAGGTATTGTTCCATCTCTCCCTCTTGCCTACAAGCAGCACTGAGGGCCTCGTCCAACGTGCAGTGGTCAAATGCCACGAGTCTCGTCCGCAGTGATGGCTTGAGTCCCATCACGAACTTCTTTGTCTTCCTGCGCTCGTCTGCCACGATGTGAGGTGCATACTTAGAGAGTTCAGAAAATCTTGCCTCATATTCCAGCACAGTCATGGAGCCTTGAGCCAAAGATAGGAATTCCTGCTCCATCCGATCTTGCACATGCTTGGGGACGAACTTGGCCCGAAAGAGCCTCACGAACTCGTCCCAAGCAACATCAACAACTCCGTCCTCAAACCGGGTACGCAGCAATGAAGCCCACCAAACATCAGCTCTTCCTGTAGCATGTAGGTGGCTAGTGTAACCTTATCCTCATCTGCACACCTGATGGCTCGAAAGATCTTTTCTATCTCCCGCATCCAGCTTTCAGCCAACAACGGATCGCTCTCCCCCTTGAAAGAGGGTGGCAGCATCCTCTTGAATCTTTCCATGGTAGAAGGTCCACCATGGTCCTGAGCTGGTACTTGAGCCTGCTACAGTGCACAACAAACAATGCACAATCAACATAATATCACATAAGCAAATAAAACAGACTATTAGTCATTTTATTAGTCTAACCTGAGCCTCCAACTGTGCCTGGAGTGCTGCCTGGGTATGAGCCTGCATCTGCATGGCTTGCACCAGACCTTGCATGAATACTCCATAATCCACAGGCGGCGGTGGGGGAAGTACAGGACCTTGCGGTGCCGGGGCCTGCTGCTCCGCCCGCTCGTCACGTCTCGGCTCGTCCTCACGGGCCGACGCTCTGCCACGCCTACCTCTCGAAGCCATGGCTGTAATAAATTTCAGCCACCATTAGAGCTAGGTTACTAAGTCTTCTAACCATTTTCTTATCTATTTTTCATTCATTATTAATCAATTCTACACATGTGGACATACTTAGCATGTAATGAAGATGATGACTTATGTATATTCATGTGCAATCTCAACGGTTGCTCTGATACCAATCTCTGTGACGACCCTCATTATACCGGTACGGTTATACCAACCCACGTCGGTATAGCAAGCGTCATCACAGTGGGACATTTACCCAACAATAACATTCAGCTGAGATACACGTGAATATAAGAACAGAGTAGCGGAAGTAAAAGAACTACTGTCTTCATTCATTCATCATCCACATTTAACATACATGATTCGATAACATTTAGAGAACTAAAAATCCACATAATTTAAATTGTTGAAAATTGAATACATAGATGTCCATACTTATACATTCTTCCATGATAATGCTAGTACAATGTTCAATTTACATACTATGAAAATCACAAAATGTCACAAGTACTCCAACACTCTAATCTCCACGCTCGGAGTCGGTCTCCAACGTCTCCTCCACAAGTGTCTCGTCACCAACTACACCTGTACGCCGAAGCAAGTAGTGAGTCTAAAAGACTCCGCAAGTAATTCTACACATACCGTACATGCACATATCATAGTAGGTTCTACATACACATTCACAAGACACAACATGTAGCATGCTTGACATTAAATTTTACAACCTATCATGGTGAATCTACAATTTAAACACATGGACTATGCTTTCAGATTTTCTAATCAAAATCATCTATCACATGCTTTCTATTCATTCCTCACATAAACATCTACCTTCGACCAACTAAGACACGAAAGCCATTAACATGAATTCCCGAGCATGCATGAAAGGAAACATACCTAACATGGAATCTACACATTCCTACACATATACGTAACCATTTACATGCTTTAAGCTTGCTGGTTTTACATACTTTAGCAACCATAATCTAACACATGAGAGTTACAACAACAATTAAATCACAACATGTGAACAACCAAGTATGGAAGTTGTTTATATATGCTTAACAATTATCCCTAGCATGGATTTTAGGCACTTTGCATACATAAACATGATCATAACATAGTAAAGCTACTGTTTAAGCATGATTTCAGATTGTCATAACATGGATTACAAACTCACATCCTCACACTTTGGTTTCACATTTTTACACAATTTCAAACTCGCATATTTCACACTTTACACATGCACTTTTACACATTGTTCACATTCACATTTTTCACATAAACACATACACATTTACACATTCACATTTAGTGCCGTGACACATAGTCCAAACCACCAAAGAAGGACACAACACATCACATCACATAGACGCCATCTAGGCAACACAATGGCGACTCTTGGACTGCGCAGACCGGGAGAACAAGTGTAACGCCCCAGAAATTTAAAATATTAAGAATATAGAAGTAATTTGATTAAAATACCTTAGGGTTGTTAATAAATTATGATAATTGGATGATAGACTTAATTAGTGGTAATGAACATTATCCCAGTGTCGCACCTCGAAGTGAGTGCCTCCACAGTGCGATACTGGAAAACGACATCGAAATAAAAATCCGAGAACATCATAATTTCCAAAAAATGTGGAGAAATTAAATATGCAATTATTTGAATTTTTCGACGTACGAATTTCAGGGTACAGTCGATGCGACTATTTTTCGGGTGATTTTTCACCTAGTGTAAAATAAAATCTAAAAATTAATTAAAAATCACCATAATTAGTAAAACTATCATATTAGTCTATGGTCAAAATTTCAATGCAATCAGATATGGTTTGGATGGGTTTATTTAAAGAACAAATGGCCAGTTGAATTATTGGGGATTTACGTAATGGGTTTTTCTGGGTAAATTTCAGTGGGCTACGTGGAGGCTTCTGGTGAGGCCAGCACCCAAGGGAGACATGGTAACACCTCAGTTACCATGTGTAACTCTCTAAGCATGCATGTGCTAGGTGTTTGAAGGAGGTAAAATGTGATTTTTACCTCAACACATGTCCCCCTACGTGTCCTTGTGCATGCAATTAACTTAGGTTTATAAAAACCCATCCCCAACCATCGTAGCTAGTTTTCCTTCACCAGTGCCACTGCTATGCTGCTACTTCTACGTTGGGTAACCTCATGCTGAGAGGTTTTTGAGTGCTTAATGTTGTGAAGAAGCCATTTCGGGGGGAAACTGCTTTTTCTCTCTTTCTCTTTCATTCTTGCTGGTGTGTGTGTGTGTGTGCCTTACTATTGAGATCACTTCTTTGCTATACCACTGAGTTGAGCTACCAACTCTACTTGGAGTAGCTGCAACTGTTGTTCTGGGTGTCACCTGAGCATTGGAGCAACTATTGAGGATAATCTACGATCAAGTGTGCAATTGTCTTTCTATAATTTCTGTGGATTTCTAAGTTAAGGATCTCACCCTCACTTCAAACAGGTAGGATTTTTTCTTAATCCTTCTTGGTTCTTCTACTACCTTTCCTTGACATATTGACAAATAGCATGCATACCTTAGCTTGCTATTCTTCAGATTTGAGAAACTCAGATTATTGTCAAATCTGAGAAGTCATGTTATTAGTCATGATAATTTCAAAGTTTAGAAGGTATGTTCATGTTAGGAAATCAACATTACACCATGTTCTAGTGATCCTCAAGTCACAAGTAACTATATGTTGTTGTCTTTGATCAATTCGACCCAATGTAGAGTGTTGATTTCATTATATAGGATAGATAGAACCTTATGTTTTTCTAATCTTAGTTGGCCTGATTCGTTGAGAGATCATAAAACTCTCAAGTGTTAACCTTGATATATGTTCAACTGAGAATAGTAAAGAGAAAGTAGTTCTTGAAAGAGTACTTTCCATTATCTTCTTCGAGTTAACCTCTTGCTAAAAACATCTTTGCAAACTATGATCCATGATCTTTCTTTTCTGATCATGTTTCAATGAGTAATACATGTGAAATCACACTTGTTTAGGGTCCAAATCATGTTAGGAACATTAGAGCAACTTTATAGAACCATTGGAGGTTGAATGGAATAGCTTTCAGACAGTTTACACATCCCCTGTCGACAGACGAAGGTCTGCCTGTCGACAGGAACCTCTAGCCAGAACCCAGAAACTCCAGACTGAGTGTACCTGTCGACAGGCCCTGGCTTGCTGTCGACAGATGCACTCAGAACTGAAAACCCAGCTCTGGCAGTGCAGCCCCTGTCGACAGCAGACCAAGGCTTGTCGACAGGTCTTGACTGAACCTTGTTTCTAGCCTTATTTTGAGTCCGTTCTTTCCTAAAAATTATACCCCTTTGTCCTACTTGTTAGTCTACCTTTATATTATGGATTTTACTACCAAAACACCTATTTAAAATCAGTCAAGTTAACCTTCTTGTCACCTTGAGTTATTACTACAAGTTCGAACTTAATTGTCTTCGTGAAATTGTCAATTCGAGAAATCAATGTCGAAATCAAGTTCCTTGTTCCTTGTATGTAAACCTTGAGTGATTATGAGTAAAACCTTTGTATTTCATTGATTCATTACAAAGGTAGAGTGTGGTGATGACAAATTGAGAGTCTTGGACTCAATTTAAGAATTATGCTTGGCAAATAAGAGCTAGTCTAGTCCTGGGAGGAGCACCCAAATTCATTTAAGTGGCTGCGCGGAACGATAAAGGATGAGTGGATGTTTGGCATAGCATCATTAAGTGTTTGATTGGTCATCATTTCATTTTATTGTGTGTCATATGAGTTCAATACAGTTCGTGAATGTTACTATGAATCCTGAATCTTGAGTTCAAGTTCCATTACTTTGCTATCTAGTGTCGTATAGCAATCTCAGTTTGGCATGTAAAAGCATGATTACATGTATAATTCCTTGTCACTTACTTTGTATCTTGATCTCTTGATTGTAGACTTGAATCCTACTGAGCTAGTTAGCTCACAGAATTCTATTTTTCAGGTAATCCAGATGGAACGAATGATTAAGGGGGAAGAGTGCTGAGTGAACCATGAATCTACAAGAAGCTATCTACGTTACTTTTCTATAGCGTTGTAATTAGTAAATGTGATGTAATAAGTTTCTTTTGACTTATTCCTCGTGAGATCTGAATGAGGAAACTTTTGTAATAAGACACTTATGAGGCTATCTAGGGATGAATGGATATAGTGTCTTTTCCGTGTTATTTTCTGTCACTCCCGATAAATAGATGATTTTATTAGGACGTAACAACAAGTCTCCACCTAACCAGTGGTACTTGTCCACCTCCAGGATTTCCCCCTAATGCCCTTAGGGTCACAACACATTGAACTTCTCAAGGGGACTTTTCCCTGATACGGTTCCACTGCCCTCTACAGAAGCAGTGTCACATTTGGCACAAGTTACACATTACACATTTTACCGATTTTAACACATATGTTTACACATGTCATTCTTATTTCATTCACTTTCTCACTCACATGCACACTCCTCTATTTTTCCTAACATGGCACTACAATTACAGGAGTTTAGTACTCAGGAAATTTCACTAATCAGGTGCTATTTACAAAATCAAATCATTTTACAACGGCATGTATTATTTTCACATTTTTACATGGAAAATCCATATTGCATCATATACTGGTCCAAATGACTTGAAATTTTAACCACAGGCTAATTTCGGGTTTAGGATCCCACATGCAAATTTTCAGATTTTTCTAACCTAAAACGTAATTACAGAAAATCTGACATCAAATTCACATGCTATTCACAATTCAAGTTAGCATGGAGTTGAATAACAATCATAATTTTAACAACTTCCTGTCTGAACCCTGGTATGCATAGAGCCACATGATTATTCCTGAATTTATTGGGCAATATATAATTTACGGAAAATTTATCGTGACCTACGCATGATTTCTATTTTCCCAAAACGGAAAATTCGATAAATCATATAAGCATGGAAAATTCCAGAAACTCAGAGCATAGACAAGGTTGTACATACATGGTCTAACAAAATTAGGGCAACATGATTTTACCACGAATTATCAGGATAATGGTGAGAACATACACATGAACATTCTTCCACATGCTTTTAAATATGTAATAAGCTCTACCATCCCAAAATAAATGTACATTCACATTTCCATCCATCACATTAGCTAGTATACATAGCATATAAGAGATTACATTATATCCTCATCGTGAAACATATCGAAATTAATCATATAGAGGGGTAAAACAGCTTGCTGTTCTACTCAGATGAACTTGGCGGCGGTCTCTGGCCGTTCCAGGAGTGGACGGCAAGATCGCTGGACGCACACCTGGATCTTGGCGTCAAGGCATTGACGCCAAGTTCCTCTAGAAAATACACCAAACGGATCTAGGGCTCAGTGAAGCTCTCCTTGGGCTGTCCCAAGAAGCTCCTAGAAAAGCTTCACTCCGGGTTCTTGAGCAAGCTCCAGTGCAGTCCGAGGTCGGGAATGCCTTCCTCGATGATCCAGCAAGCTCCTTGATGCAGCAGGTGCCGAATCAAGCTTCAGAACTTCAGATTTGGGGTTGCAAAAGTGAGGGTTTCTCACAGTCCGAAAATAGGGTTTTCTCTTCTTTTCCTCTTCTTCCTCTCTTGCAAAGGGACAGAGAAGGCTTAGGGTTGTAGAAATGGGTTTGTATATAGGAGAGGGGGTTCTCTTATCACGCAGGGGTGACAAGATGGCTTTTCAGACCGTTGGGGACAGCTCCCCAATGGTTGGGGTGGCTTGCTTCCGGAATTCTGGGCTCTGCAACGCATGCAGGTCAGAGAAGTTGATGTCCACATCGCTGGATGCTGGACTTAGTGTTGGTGTCCATGGGGTGACGCCTACACTCAACAGCGTCCATGATTTAGACGCCAATCTGGCCTTCGGCCAGAACTCTAAAACATGCAGAAATCATGTACATCTTATACCTATATAGGTGCCATATGTATACGATATCAAGTACACACTACCATCATACCATTCATACATTATTTACACTAATTGTACACATGCATACATAAGTATAACAACTAGTACTTACGTAGATAGTTACATACGTACATACACAACATGAATTATTTACATGCAATCAAAATGCAACAAAATTCGAGGGCCTTACATTTAAGAGTGTTTAACTTCAATACTAATTACATTTATCAGGAGAAATCACCTTACTTTGGTTTAGTAAGTGTTAAAAGAATGAATTGTACTAAGAAGATTATTTAATTCAATTAAGTTGTAATCAAGGTTCTTCAGAATCATTAATGGTCAAGTTTTGTATGATATTCCTCAAACCAGTAAATTTGCAAAGGAATGATGATGAGAATTTGAATGTGATATCTTTAACATGTTAAAAGTCCTTGAATAATTGATTTTAGGTCCTTTTTTATCTTAATAAAGATTTTCCTTCTCATCAATTTTCAAAATTCTGCATTTCTTATCATCTCAGGTCGACTCACATCCATCTTGTGTCGACTCAGGCTGATCTCAGATCGACACATATCTTCTCCTGTGTCGACACAACATACTATTAGGCCGACACACATCTTTTCTGTGTCGACACAACTGGACACAGGCGCTGGTTTCGGTTTGGGGTAAATGGACCTGTGGTTCATTTTATTTCCTTTCTTTTTGTGTTGATCCATCTTAAATGCACTGAAACCTAGGTCGACCCTACTTTTCAGTTTCCCCACCTTTCAAACTTCCCTCTTCTCCCACAACCTTGGACGACCGATCCTCTGCTTTCTCCAGGGTTCTTCATCCTTCCTCCAGGCTTCTCTATTCTTCTTCATCTCCGGAATCCATGGCACCCAAGCAAACTCCTAGGCGTGGAGCCCAGGCCAGGGTGGCTACAAAGGGTGTAGTTATAGAAGAACCACCAGTGGAGAGAAGGAGCAAGTTCCGCCATGACCCTTCAAGAGGAAATCCGACTCCATCCCTTCTAGTACTCCTTCCAGCGGGGCAGGTCAACACCTCAGAGCAAAGGCAAGTCTCTAATGCCATCCTGATACCCTAAGAGGAAGATTCTACAAGATTCAAGTTCTTCTGATGAGGGATGGTTCATCATTACCTGCCAGTACATCTTCCTCGGACACATCTCAGACTCCGGTGGCAACACCCTCCAAATCTATTTTATCTGAAGGGAGAACAATTTTGAAACCTAGGACTGTTGATCTTTCTGATAAAGATCTTATAGATGCTTTTCCTGAATTTGTGCCTCTATTTGAATTTCAAGGCTAGCTTAAGTTCATTTCTGAGTTCAGAACATTTTATCCACGGCTAGTTCAAGAGTTTTATTTGAATATTGTGGATACAGAAGAAGGGTTTAGGTCAGAGGTCAAGGGTGTTAAAATCCTTCTTTCTCCAGAATTGGCATCTCAGTTGTTTCAAATACCTGACTCTGGTGAGGATTATTGCTCATATCAATTTAATCTTCATGAGGCATATTCACTTCTTACAGGCCTCCCTCATGATAAAAAAATCCCAAACAAACAAATGTCACCAGTTTCAATACCAACTCTTTCCCTCCACTACTCAAATTGGTGCATCATGTTTTTACCACCATTATCACTCCTCAAAGTGGTGGTAGAAATAGACTTACTGATATTCAGAGGTTTGTCTTGTACTGTATGAAGAAGAACATCAAAGTTAACTTGATTGAAATCATGTCTCAAATCATCTCTGAGACAATTAGGAAAGAACTTCACCGATCTCTTCCTTATGCTGCTCATTTAACTGCTATTTTTGAGCATTTTGGTGTATCTTTCCTGAATGAGAAAGTATAGAAGATTCCTCATAATAACATCTATTGTTTGCACCATGTGAAGAAGTTTTATGAAATTTAGAGTTGAAGGGGATTAGGTCACTAGAGGGCCAGTTGTGGAAAAGCCAACAGAACACTTAGAAGAAGAGCCTGTTCCAGATGTAGAAATTCCTCAAGGAGATCCAGTGGAACAACCACACATTAAGCCTGACATTCCTCAGGATGTGTCAGCACAATCTACTCCTCAAGCATCTCCAACCCCTCCTCAACACTTGCTTGTTCCTACTTCTGTTTTCATCAACATCATACTTCAGCATCCACCTCTTCTAGTGGTTCATCTGTTCCTCCTGAGCTCTACAAATTTCTTCAAGTTTAGTTTGATAACTTGAATTCTTCTATGAGAGAGATGTCTGCAAATTTTGAGCTCAGAATTCAAAGGCTAGAGAACACTGTCAACAGTCAATTTCTGAGACAACAAGAGTTAGCTGAGCATGCCACAAGGAGGTTTAACAGACTAGTTGGTACTTTAGGTGATGCTTCCACTCAACTACAATGTCTTCAATCTGAATTGCAAGCAATCTTGATTGACATTCTTGAGCATACACAACACATCATTCAAACTGAAACGTCGCACGTTTTTCGGATCCTTGTGGATCGTCTTTCGGATCCTTAGGATCCTTCGTTGGTGGTTGTGGTGGCCAGTGTGTGGCCAATGTGGCGTGTTTTAGGTGTCTGTACAGGTTGGGTATGGATGTGGGCCGGCAGGCTGGGCCCAAAACACCAGCCTGTTCACTGTCTGTGAACGGGACAGTGAGGGATGTCGCATACTGAACGCGACGGTCAGCATGTCACATTCTTGTGACCGCCGTTGGGTGGTTGTCATTTGCATATGCGCCCGGTGTCGTGCGCTGAGCGGCATGCAGACGTCAGCTTTGGGAAGGCGACGCCCTAGTCCATCGCGTTCAGGTCACGACAAGGGGGTATGATGCGTTCCCAACCGCTGTGCGTTTTTAACCTGCTCTGGCCAAGCAGAGCTGCAACCAGTTCTGTTCGGCCAGGGGAGGGTGCTGTGGCATTTTTGCTGGGCGATTTGACCATTTTGAGGTGTGTTTGGCGTGTTCTCGCCGCGGGGATCTTGCGTGGAGCGGGGGAAACGCCGGGGTAGCTTCGTTCTTCACGTTCTTCGCAAAGGTAGGGGAATTCAGCCCATTTTATACCATTTAATTGCATGAGATGCATGTGTGATTGGTTTTTGATGTTGAGAACAGTAGATACCATGCTAGGGGTCCATTAAAGCATGTAAAATAAAAATTAAGTGTGTTTGCATGGCTTGGGGTGGTGATCTGTGGAGCCTCCCAGATTAGGGTTTTCGCCTGTGAAGGCGACAGAGCCCCCTGTCGCGTTCTGAACACGACAGGCCGACCAGTGTTCATGTTGTGAAGGCGACATATCAGGGCGTCGTGTTCTGAGACGACGTTACCCTATGTCGCACCTTAGCTGAGAGGTCTTGTTGTGCATGGTTTCAAAGGTTAAATTATCCGATAATGTTATTTATTGAGCATGGCAACTAAGAGTGATGCAATGGCACCTGTTGTGCTCTGAGAGCGTGTTTTTCGAAGTTAGCAAGTGGTACACATGACTGGTGTGATGTTCACGCGATCAGTGTATGGTGTTCACGTGGTTGTCGTGAGGTTTCACGTGGTTTGTGCGTGTGCACGTGGTTTGTGTGTGCGTGGCAAGTAGTACGACTCCTACCGTGGTTACCTCTACAATTGGGTGCCTCAGGTTCTGTGTGAGCCAGGCTTGTGCTCGGGGCTTGTCCTGGTATTTGTGTTGTACCGTCGAGGTCTGTGTCGTCTGTCCTGGACACCCTCACTCCTTTGGTTGAGTTGTACATCCGGCTGAGGGAAGACGACAGTGGGACAGCGACTTGTGAGAGTTAGTGTTTTGTCGCTTGTAAATCACTCGTAGTGGGGTACGGAGACCAGTAGACAACACTGATCCCCAACTAGTCCTGTTACCAGTGCCTCACTCTAGGGTAGCTTAGGCCAGAGTCCCTAGAGGTGCCAGGCATGGGCCCGCGGTAGTGTGGTCCATGGTTGTGGTGTTGGTGTTTGGTCTCCCCAGTTGTTTGACTTGTTCTCGTGGAGCGACAGCTGGACCTTCTTCCATGGCTGCGAGGCTGAGAGGTAGACATGTGTAGTTTGTTCGAGTCAGTTGCTGGTGTCGCGAACCAGTCTACGTGGCTTGAGTGTGACGTCTCTACTTTAGCTCGTACACCGAGTTGTGGTTTTGTCGTTTATTTACTTAGTTGGTTTGTATTAACGACAAGTGGTAAGTAGTAGTTACAGCTTTAGTATCTTGCTTAGCTTACTCTATAAATTTCTAGCGTAGCTTCCTGCTTTCATACTGGAGTTTGGTTTGCTCGATTTTTAGGGGAGTTCCCTACTGAGCCAGTGACTGCGATGCTCACCCCTACTCCCTACAGGTGAAGGAGAGCAGGAGGTTTTCTTACCGTCTTCCAATTCAGAGCCGTGTCGCAGCAGTGTTAGGCCGACGCCTCCAGCAGTGTAGACTTTCTTCTGTTGTACCTCGGGGTATGCCCCAGGCTTGTGTACTTTCTTTGACTTTTGTTGAAATTTGGCTATGTAAATCTAATGTAAATATGTGTGAGATTGTGAATCATATATATATCAGTGAGTTCTTTTATGTTTCCACGGACATGAGTGTGATATCCCTTACGAGGCTACGACTTGATCGCGGGAGGTGGAGTCGGGTCAAGCTCGTTAGTGGGTTAACGGGTTTGAAAGATGTGGTCTGTCACAGTTGAGAGCAAGGTCCGTGTAAATATAAAGGAACTGGGAAATTACATAGCTTTATTTCTACACTAGTCCACTACTGGTAGCTGCCTTGGTTTTGTAATGATTTGTTTTCATGTATGTGGTTTGGAATGTGTTTGTGCAGGAAATTGAGATGGCTGATAGGAGGGATTGGGGTGGTGGAGGAGATGAGCCTGAGGAGTCTACTCAGCGCATGATAGAAAGGATATGGGAGAGTCTTACGGAGATTCGGATGAGAATGGACCAGTAAGCACCGGTACCGCCAGTAGTAGTACCACCAGTTGCAGGAGAGGCCGTACCAATGGCACCATTTCCACCACCATCCAGTGTGGAGGTACCTGTAAGGCCCTCAAATTTGCTCTTATTTAGTTGTTTGGTTGTATAGTGTTTGGATGCAGTGTGCATAGTTATGTGAACAAATAAATAAATAATATATATATATATATATTATATATATGTGTGTGTGTGTGTGTGTGTATCTATACTATATAAATTAAGTAAAGTTGTGCAGATATATATATGATTGTTTAATTATGTACATATGGTGTATATGTAATGCATTATACAATATATATGTAGTACATAGAGTATGCATAAAATACTGCATTTTTGTGTTCTGGCCGAAAGTCAAGTGGTGTCAACATGAGTGGACGCCTAGGTCTGAGCAATGTCCAGATCGATGGACGTTAACCCATTGTAGGTAGCCACCTATGTGGACGCCTACCTCCCAGATCTATTACGGCTTATGATCCGGAAACGCCCGCGAATTCTTCAGCTTCTATTTTGGAAACCGACTCCCAACGGCTAGAAACCCTACCTAATCGTGTCCCCGAGCCCTTGATTCTATAAAACACCCAACTCCCAGCCGAAATAGACCCTTTAGGCATTTTCTCAATAACACTAGTTTTGTTGTGCAAAAAAACAAACTTGAAGGCCGTGGATCTCTCTTGTTGGTGCGGTTCTTGGCGTTCTGCATCGACGGGAGGACACTTGGAACATCGAAGAAGACTTCCCCGACCCCAGCATACTTCTTCCATCAGCATAGAAGTTGGATCGAGGAGGTTAGGAGGGCTTCTTGGCACAGGCCGAGGAGAGCTACTCCGGCATCTAATCGCATTGTGTAAATTTCTTAAAGGCAAGTACCCATTGTACATCAACCCTACCCATGTCGAGTAGGTCCTAGGTATTTTTCCAGATTTTTATCGTGTCCTGGAACTCCCTTTCACCATCGTTTTTGAGTTCAGTCTGTGTTTTGCACAGACAGGAACTTAACGGTAGCTTCTGGTGCCGTTAAGATCCAGAGTTAGCGGCTACCGATGGTGCCGTTAACCATGTTGGCGGCCACATGTGTGCCGCCGAGTTCTTCAATTTTCTGCAGAAAGCATGTTTGACCTTTGTGAATTATTTTTCAGATTTCTAATGTTATGTACATGCTGTAGATTTTATATGTGCTTCAGTACTTGCAGTAGGTCTTATCATGAATTTAGGGTGAATTTATATGTACTGTGTTAATTATCAAGAATTCTGAAATAGGATTACAAGCATATTTTAGCATCATTAATTCATGTTAATTAGATCCATGTGATTTAGGGTTGCATAAATTTTCTGTGACAACATGATGACTGTATGTGTGTGTTGAATTTGTTGGGAATGACTGATTCACTATAGAACCTGTGTATATGAAATTTAGCGAAAACATGCCTATGAACTATTTTAATTATTATAATTAGTGTAATGATCTGAAAATTTTGGAAAATTGAGCATGTAACATACTGTTATTTATAACCTGCGATTAAAATTTGAATTCATTCTGATGACAGTAAGTGTGATTCTTGGTTACATCATGGAAAATCAATGTAATGAACATGGTAAATTCAATCTGTGTAATTTAGTATTTGCAGCATGTATAGAATTATGATGTGAGCTATTTATTTACTGTGAATAGTAGTATCATGCCAGGAAAACTGAAGCCTATGCATATATGTGAAATTGGACATAATTATGTTAAACGGTGTACAAACAATGTGTAAATGATGTGAAGTATGTAAAATTTGTGCCGTGTGTGACACTGCTACCATAGAGGGCTGTGGGACGCTACCGTAGTAAAGTCCTCTATGGGAAGGTTCATAGTGTGTGAAATCCTATGGGCAATTAGGATGAAATCCTGGAGGTGGACAAGTACCACTAGTTAGGGTGGAGAGTGCTTCTCCCAATTCTACGCAGTTAACCAAGATCTATCACTGTTTTGCCTAGGTGATAGGTATGTGAATGTGTTATGTGTATCCTTCTAGTGGTGGTTGGACTATGTGTCAAGGCAACTAAATGTGAAATGTGAATATGTGCATGTGAACTTGTGAAATGTGAAATGTGTAATTGAGTATATGAAGATATAAAGTGAATGTGCTAACATGTGAATAGGTGTAATCCATGTGAATAATGTGTAATGCATGTTAAAACAGCAAGCTAAGTGTGATTACAATTGTGGTAAACGCATGAAAGAATGACTAGATTCCATGTTAAATATGTTACTCAATTAGTACCTAGTTTCATGCAAAATTAGTATAGTATTGTCAATCAACTTGAGTTGTTTTAACATTCAATCCATGCTTGATAAAATGTTGTATCATGTATGATTGTGAACTTATTGCATTAAAACAGCACAGTAAATTGTGTAAATGAATGTGAAATAAGCATGTCGAAATGATTAGAATACATGTTAGATTACTATTACTTTGTGCTAGATTCCATGCTCTAGATTAATAGAATGTTATCATGGCATGAATAATGTTTGGTTATAAATCATGTTACATGTTTCACGTAGAAAGCATGTGTAGGTGATCATATTACATTGTTTAATGTCTTAACCATAATCCATGTGTTTAAATTGATATAGGTTTCCATGTGTTATACTTGAATTGGATAAAAGCATGCAATATGTGTATGGATGTTGTATATGGTATGCTTGCTGAGTCTTTTAGACTCACTCTTGCTTCGGCATACAGGTGTAGCAGGCAACTCTACTTCCTTGGAGGAGATCGTTAGGAGCGACTCCGAGCGAGAGGAGTAGATTGCTGTGGAGAGATCGGCATTGTATTTTCATTTCAAGTATGTAATTGGAGACTTATGAGATTGTAGATGAACTATGTGAATTGATTTCGAATTTCAATTATGTGGACTTTAGTTTCTTTAATTGCTATATGGACTGTGGATAATTATGTGGATGATGGAATAGAATGAAGTTAATTCTTTTATTCCGATGTTCTATATTTACATTTGTGTACATCTCAGCTAGTGTTAGTGTTGGGTCAATGTCCCATTGTGACGACGTTCATTATACCGAAGTGGGTTGGTATAATCGTACGGTATAAGGAGGGTCGTTACACAGATTGGTATCAGAGAAACAAGTTGAGATTGTATATGAATATACACCTTCATCTTCATTATATGCTAAGTCTATAGAATTGTCCACATGTGTAGAAACGATTAATAATGAATGAAAGATAGATAAGAAAATGGTTAGGAACTAAATAACTTCTTCTAATATTGATTAAATTGTTTTGCAGGATAGGTCTTCTCGTGGCAGGCGTGGTGCCCATGCTAGAGAGGATGAGCCTAGGCGTGAAGAGAGGGATGAGCTGTAGCACCCCGGAAATTTAGTTATATAAAGAATTCAATAAATGGAAATAAATAATTTCTAAGTATGTAAACATACGCATCATTATCGTACGTGCTATAACAAGTCGAAAAAACCGTTAACACAGAAATACGACGCAATCAAAAATTTAAATAAAAGTGTTGGAGGGACTTCCAACATTATATATTAATGACCCAATTATCATTGGGTCAATGGACATCATTTGGCCCAATAATCAAATAAAGCTAGAAATGCAGGGAAAATTCGTAACTCTAAATAGGCTGAATTAGGAAGAGGCAATTTGAGTTGAATGGGATGCAATCATACATTCTTGGCAACCCAAATTCGTGCCTATCTATGGTGCGAGGTTTCCTAAAGCCTCACACACTTTATGGGAGGAAGGAATTTCCCTAAATAAGAAACTAACAAGCCAAACGCAACCCAGCTTTCCTAGTTACAATAGGACCTAAAACACCATGGTTGCTTAAAATACTCTTCACCAAACCTTAGGAACGAGTTTTAGAACTTGCTAGGGTCGTGTGGAGGAGTTCTTGGTAGCTGGGGAAAGCAGGAGACCCCCACACCAAGTCGTTCTTCTTCCCCGTTGTGTCTGCTGCGACTGCACAGACCATCATCTTGAAGTCGACAAAGATAGGTCAAACCTAAACCAAACCTTGTAAGGCTTATACCCCTGGAAAGAGGGTCAAGTCTACGTTCTAACCCAGGTGGAACGCCCAAATTCCATGCAGTATACACGAAGCGGTAAGTGTTCTCCTCCAAGTGGTCTGAACACGGGTTTTCTGGAAAAATGAGACTTCTCAGCCAAATCCAAAAGGTAGATTTTCTCAGGCCAAACCTTAACATATACTATACCAATGTGTAGAGAATCAAGTTAACTTTCTTTTCCACTAGTTTTAAGAATTTCATCTAGTAGATTTTGAATTACAAGCGTTTTGCCAAATTCATGCACTGTTAGGGTTTTTCTCGTTCTTCTTATTATGCCCGCGATTTCATATCTAATTAGACCAAACTTCTTCATAAAAGTTCTTCTACTGAAGTCAAAATCATCTTTATGTTGGATGTGTTGTCTAAAAGTCTTTCGTTAGAGAGTTATAACGTATTAAGAGAGTCACTGCATGATACTGTGATTTCGGGCTGCACTTAGTTTTATGTTCTTCATATGTTTTCTCGGGATTTGAGACCGAATTAGATCAAACCTTCAACATCAAAGTTCTTCTACTAGTTGTCCTCGTCATATTTTGTGTTGAATGTTTTGTCTAAATGTCATTCGTTAGAGAGTTATAAGCAGGGTAAGTAAATACCTACATGAGATGTATTTTCGGGTTGCACATGACCTATATGTGTTGATCTGGGAGGGCCACTAGTGTCGACACTACCTCATCTAGTGTCGACACACTGTCCCAGATTAGCCCAGAAGGTGTTCTGGGAAGGTCTCTAGTGTCGACACTGCCTGATCTAGTGTCGACACTACCTGATCTAGTGTCGACACTACCTGACAGTTTTGCCCCAAAGGTGTTCTGGAAGGCCTCTAGTGTCGACACTACTTGAACTAGTGTCGACACACTGTCCCTATTGGCCAGAAGGTTTTCTGGAAGCTGTCTCTAGTGTCGACACTACTTGAACTAGTGTCGACACTACTTGACCAATTCTTCATTATTTTGCCTTGTGTTTGGAGCATAGTGTCGACACCAGTAAGGGGTGTGTCGACACTACTTTTGCCAAATATTGTCTGTCTTGGGTCTGATCATTGCATGATGTCTATTTAATGACTTAAAAGTGTTTAACCATTGAAAAATATTTAATTACATGAATATTATTCTAATTGCTTTCTTAATGATATGTGTTGCCCTTTATGTACGGCAGCAAGCTAGCCTAGAGGGGGGGGGGTGAATAGGTTTTCTGAAATCTGAAATAGAAACTTAAGCACAGAAATTAACACTTGAAAGTTTGGTTAGTTTAGTATGATAAAGAGTAGCAGTGCGAAGCAAATAAACAATCACACAACGGACACAAGGAATTTATCCTGGTTCGGCCCTTCCCATGGATCCTACGTCCCCCCCAAGCAACCTCTTGGGATTTCACTAACCAAGGGTACAGTCCCCCTTAAGGACACTACAACACCCAGCACCCCAGCTGGTCTTCTTCTCTTTCCGGGCAAGAAGGCAGCCCACTTCTCTTACAGGTAAAGAAGCCAACCTCCTGGTACAAACCCCAGTGCGGTTCTGCTAGACACTAACCCCTAGCTAGTTAACAACTAGTACAACCCCAGTTGGGTTCAACTAGACACAAACCCCTAGCTGGGTTACCACTGTATACAGTCCTACAGCTGGACAAGGTCTTTCTTAGAAAAGAAAGATCAGACTATGAGCTATAACAAGATGAACACTATGGACTCTAGCTCACTGTCACAGACTCTCTCCCAAGATTATAATGATCACAGTAGAGAGAGAATGGAAGAGAAGAAGGCTTGAAGCGATGAAGACTTCTGCTTGAAAGCTTCTGTATATTTTTGGCTCGAGCTCTTCTCTCTTTTTCTGAGTGTTTGTGGCGTGAAGGTTCTTCTCACAGTTATACACTCCTGAAGGATTTTCAGGAAGACTCTGTTTTGTTCTTCAGCAATGCTCCATCTTTTATATGAGCAGCTTGAATGGATCCGTTGAAGAGATCCGTTGGAGTTCTAGCCGTTGCTCATCTCTTGTCTTGATCACTCTTGTGGTCTTCGAGGTCTGTGAGCATGGAAGAAGTGTTTAGCATAAAGAGTGTTTTACATGAAAATGTGCATGCTACTGTGTTTCTACTATCATGCTGAAAATAGTAGTTCATATCTATTTGACAAGATTCTGAAATATGCATGCAACTTTTTGTCAGAAGATATTTGACTTTTCATTTAGGCGCCAAAATCACTTAAACATACAAGATAAGTCGATGTGAATATGACTTATAAAACTGTTGTCCATTTATAAGCAAATCGTTGCAGGATTATGAATAAATCGATGATCATTCATAACTAAGTTAATCTGAATGGAAGTCGTTATGACAAGATAAACAAATCGTTATGATATCCTGAAGAAATCGATGTGATCACTTATGAAATCGTTATGAGATCGATTTCTTACCAAATCGTTATGTGGTTTTAGCGAATCGTTCTGAGATCGATTCTTACCAAATCGTTATGACCACTTAGCGAATCGTTCTGAGATCTATTTCTTAACAATCGTTATGACCATTAGCGAATCGTTCTGAGATCGATTCTTACCAAATCGTTATGACCACTTAGCGAATCGTTCTGAGATTGATTTCTTACCAAATCGTTATGACCACTTAGCGAATCGTTCTGAGATCGATTTCTTAACAAATCGTTATGACCACTTAGCGAATCGTTCTGAGATCGATTTTTTAACAAATCGTTATGGCTACTTAGCGAAGTCGTTGTGAGATCGATTTCTTAACAAATCGTTATGGCCACTTAGCGAAGTCGTTGTAGCGCTTTTAAAAATCAATTAAAACAAAATCGTTGTAGCGCTTATTAAAATCGTTGTAGCGCTTATTAATTTTGGCACTTAAACTGAAATCGATGTATATGATTAACATCGATTTTATCATTTTAGTGCGCCATATTGCATCAATGTGAGACTCAGTATTTTGCTATGAGATTGATGCGACACAGATGAAACAAAAATATTCATTATGTTATCATCATAAGTTTTGTTATCACCAAAATACAAGGACAACCATAGAGTGATTAACAATATGATCATACATGAAGCTTGTGATTTACTCTTGTTACCATTCTAGCTTGAGTTAAATGATAAATATTATCTTAAAATCTTGTAACCCATATGTAGTTAAATGCATTGATCTTTGCATGCCATCATGTTAAGTGTTTTCCGAGAGTTTGAGACCGACAGATTGTGAATTGACACGCGTACATCACTACACACTTATACATCAAGGGTGCACTTCCTTTCTCTTCTTGTTCTCGTGAGCATGAATTACAATCTAGACTAAAGCCATTATTGTAAAGATTGAACTAAATTATAAATCGTACCGTTCAGCTACCAATTTATCTCTTGACCATTGTTATCATGAAATCATGTTCAGATACATATACTTGTTCCATCATCATCATGAACATGACATTACACATGCTACTTATTGAAACTCTCATTGGCCATATTAATGACTGTGGGTATCTACATTTAAAATTTTACATGAGATGGCTGACAGGGCACGGCGTGTGTCCAAGGGCTCCAGTCTAGCCCCAATGACGGCGAATCATAAATATACTGTTAACCATGGGGTATAATGATTACTGGCGTTGCATCTACGCTGGGAGTACTTTCTTGCTTGTTGAATGATAGATACATAACCACATACACATGACCTGTGTGCATTCTTGGTGGATCTTTCCTTGGTGTACATTAGTGTCTACGTGCCTGATTAGTATTACTTGATCGTGCTTGTGCAATCTTGCTTGCTTGCTTGCGTGATATGGCCATCCTGCATTTAATGCAATTAGTGATGTCTTGCGTTCTTGACATTAAGTGAAATCTTGCATGCTTGTACAAAGTGATCTATTGCTAGTTCTCCCTTGTTATATCGTTCCAGATCTTATTCTATCATGATCACTCTATCTAGCTTGTTTCATACATCATGTTTTCAATCTGTTTTATTCGCACATGCATATCATGACATTCATCGTGCTTACCTAGTTCTAAAATGTTAATCACTTATATCATTGCCCGCACATTGAGATATAAATCCTACTGGGCTAGTTTGCTCATCCCCTACCTTTTCCCAATCTAGGTGACTATGAAGCTCAAGAGGAAGAGCAAGTCGAGGATGGGAATGCATCCGAGTGATGAGCGATTCAATTATGAGTCTAGTTATAGTAGTTTATTTTGAGAGTTAGAACATGTAGTAGGAAGTGAGGGGTAAATGTACTTTCCTTTTTATTGAGTCTAGTTCTGATATCCCATAGTCTAAGAGTTGTAACAGTTCCATTTGGAATACAATAAGTTGAGATCTGATTACAATTTATTTTTAGTTCAACATTTGGGCCCTATTATGATGTTGTGTTGATACACATTTAGTGCGTGCTAGCTAGAGGCTTATTGCCGACTGTCCACGTCTGGAATATCGACTCGAATTCTTCGAACCATTATCCGCTGCGTAATTCTCGGGACGTGACATGAGCAGCAGGCCCCAGCCCCACAGGGACCTACTGTACTTCCTCCACCGCCACCAGTTGATTATGGAGTATTCATGCAAGGCCTAGTGCAGGTTATGCAGACGCAGACACATACTCAGGCTGCACTCCAGGCTCAGCTAGAGGCTCAGGCACAAGCCTCAGCTCTAGTTCCCCAGGGGCATGACCATGGTGGACCTTCCATCATGGAACGGTTCAAGAGGATGGCTCCACCCTCTTTTAAGGGGGAGAGTGATCCACTGCTTGTGGAGAGCTGAATGAGGGAGATCGAGAAGATCTTCCATGCTATTAGGTGTACTGAGGATGACAAGGTCAGCTTCGCCACCTATATGCTACAGGTATGTGTTAGTTGCATATGTATTTGTTTATGTTAAGTTTAGAGTTGTCTAGTTTGGTGCTTATGGAGGTTGTTTTGCAGGAGAGAGCCGATGTGTGGTGGTCCTCATTACTGTGCACCAGATTTGTGGACGGTGCTTTCGAGGTTGCTTGAGACAAGTTCGTGAGGCTCTTTCAGGCCAAGTTCATTGCAGAGCATATCCAGGACAAGATGGAGCAGGAGTTCCTCACTTTGACTCAGGGCTCCATGACTGTACTCGAGTACGAGGCCAGATTTGCTGAGCTATACCTCATATCATTGCTGATGAGCACAGGAAGACGAAGAAGTTCGTGATGGGCCTAAATCCATCACTACGATCGAGGCTTGTGGCGTTCGATCATCGTACCTTGAATGAGGCTCTTAGTGCGGCGTGTCGTCAGGAGAGTGAGATGGATAAGTACCTTGAGGAGAAGAAGGCTTCGCAGAAGAGGCCGACAGCTCCTTTCCAGCGGCAGGATAGAAAGAAGGCAGCGTATCAGTCACCGCAGCG
>CM024765.1:34277820-34489051 GCA_014218235.1 Colocasia esculenta | reverse complement strand
GTATGGAGCAATTGTGGTTTACGGACTTCATACTGGCCCAATATTTGTCGGATGACCAGCTGTGAGTCCCCAAAACTTGTATGCCTTTGATTCCCATTTGAGAGCCAGCCGGAGCCCAATAATCAGAGCTTCATATTCGGCTTCATTATTTGTGAGTGGCTTCATAAGAGCACAGGAATTGTATAAGATTCCTCCATATGGAGTGACTAGACGATCCCTGCTCCAGTAGAGACAGTGGTGGAACCATCAGTATAATGGAGAGTTCGGGAAGCTCCATCAAAATATAATTCCCAAGAGGGTAGCTCAATTGTGGCAACCTCTTCGAGAACTGAATTTTCACTTGCAGGAGAAAGAGTTTCTTCTTCTGGGAGGTTTATAGATAAAGGGGAATCTTCTGGCACTGGATGTGCGGCTAAGAATTCGGCCAAGCCTTGCCCTTTGATTGCCCTTTGTGGGATGTATGTGATATCAAATTCCATAAGGAGCAGAGCCCATTTGCGAGTCTTCCTGACAATATGGGTTGCCTCAGCAGATATTTGATTGGATCATACTTGGAGATGAGTTTAATTTCATGAGCCAGCAGATAATGCCTCAATTTCTTTACAGCAAATACCAGTGCTAGGCATACTTTTTCCATTGGAGCATACCGGAGTTCCGGACCAATTAGCTTTCTGCTAAGATAATATAAAGCTTGCTCTTTATCATCTTCATTTGTTTGTGCCAATAGAGCTCCCAGAGAAGCATCCATAGCTGCAATATAGAGTATAAGAGGCTTTCCAATAACTGGCGCCCCTAGGACTGGAGGAGTGAGAAGATACTCTTTGATTTGTTCAAGAGCATCCTGACATTCTTGGTCCCAGATAAAGGGAGCGTTCTTTTTCATTAATTTGCCGAACGGCATGCATCTTCCTGAGAGATTGGATATGAATCGCCTGATATAGGCTAATCTCCCTTGGAGTGACCTTAGCTCAGTCAAATTTTGAGGAGAAGGCAGCTGCTGGATCGCCTTGATTTTGTCAGGGTCTATTTCTATTCCCCGATATTTGACGATGAAGCCCAGGAACTTGCCACTTGAAACCCCAAATGCACATTTCATAGGGTTCATCTTCAATTTGAATTGACGAAGCCTTTCAAAAACACGGCGAAGATCATATAGATGATCCTCCCGTTTTTTGGTTTTGACGACTAAGTCATCCACATAGCATTCAACCACATCATGGATCATTTCATTGAATATCTTAGTCATGGCTCTTTGGTATGTAGCCCCTGCATTTTTCAAACCAAAGGGCATCCTTTTGTAGTTGAAGATACCTTTGGGTGATCTGAATGCAGTATGATCTTTATCTTTGATTGCCATCCGGACTTGATTGTACCGGAAGACCCGTCCATAAATGACAAGGCTTCATAGCCGGTGGTCATATCCACCATAGTTTCAGTGATTGGAACTGGGAAATCATCCTTGGGACATGCTTTATTCAAGTCCCTGTAGTCGATGCATATCCGATTTGACCATTCTTTTTCTTCACTGGAACAATATTGGCGAGCCATATTGGATATATGCACGGCTCGATGAAGTCCACTTCAGAAAGCTTGTCGACTTCAGTATTTACTTTCAATTCTAGTTCATGCCGCATACGCCTTTGAGCTTGTTTGACAGGCTTGGCCGTGTGCAGTATGGATAATTCATGCTCAGCAACTGATGGCTCTAGTCCTGGCATTTCTTTATAATTCCAAGCGAAACAGTCTTGGAATTCCAGCAGAAGAATTTGATAAGATTGCCTCTCTTGTTCATCAAGAAGGGCGCTGATAAAGATTGGTCGGGGATCTTGTTGACTCCCGAGATTGAGTTCAATTAATTCATCAATAGTGGCCTGTCCACCATCTTCAATTTCTTGGGAGCTGGCTGAAGATCTATGAAATCTTCCGCGTCATCAGAATTGGTGACGTGAACTTCATGGAGATTTATATCTTCAGAGTTTGTGGATGAAGATTGCTTGCAGAATTCTTCTGGTAGCTCTTCATTTGATAATTCATTTGATAGAGTTGAGTAGTATTTTGAGAGTTGGAGTTGGAGGACTCCTGATTATTCTCCGTGCTGCAGACCTCTGGTGATGATCCGACAACATTGACTGTATAGGAGGATTTGGTATCATAACCTAATCCTCTGGTATCTCTCCCAGAGAATGGAGGTTGCCCCCGGACTTGAGAAGGTTCCCATAGTTGCTTGAAGAAATTTCTCCGGGAAACATCTTGTACCTGAGGAATTTTCTGCTTTCTGCACATCTCCTTAATCTTTCTGGCATATCGGCCATTTCTTGTATTGATTCCAGTTGGTTATTGGACCTATCTTCCCAACCAAAATCATCCTCTGTATAAGTTGGAAGGATTGATTCCCCTTTGTAGAAGAGGATTGGCTTTGCTGCCTTTCTTGCATTCTTTCTTCTTTCTTTTCTTTGATGAGTGACGACGAAAGTTTTAATCGCCGGACACTTTGTTCTTGCTTTAGAGAGCAGACCTGCATGCAGTTGGATGGCAGAGGAATGCTCCCATTGATAACTTGACTTGCATGATCAGCTTCATAACTGATGTTCCGCCGTTCTGGGCGGGTTGCTTTACTTTGAGAGGTATTTGCAGGTAATTTGGCAAGGCTTTTGTTTATCACAAAAAGCTCGCCAGTTTCATTTCTTTATTTGAGGAGTGAATTTGCTTACCCTTCCCTTTAGGGAGGGAGGAGGGTTGAAGATTTGGTCCTCCAAGATATAAAGGGGCATCAGTCAGGTTGCATTCATCTTCCCGAAACGGGGCTTGATCAGCAAAGACTGTATGCTGCTTCCCTTCTTTCGCATATTTAATGCATTGATGGAGAGTTGATGGAATGACCCAGTTTTCATGCAGCCAGGTCTTCCAAGCAAGACTCTATATGATGTATTGGCATCAATAATGAAGAAGGTACCCTGGTGACAAAGTCCCCCAGAGTCAAGTTGACGGTGACCTTTCCGATGGCTTTTTCCGAATTCTGATTGAATCCTGTGATCTTCACATCCGCACCCTTTGCATATAGGGCATAAGATATAGAGATTGAAAGGTCTTGAAGGGCATTAGATTGATGGATGCTCCTGGATCAACCAGGATCCGATTTAATTGCATGTTGTTGATCTTTCCCTTCATATATAAGGGGCGATTGTGATATGGGAAGATAATAGCAAATCTTCATCAGTGAAGGTGACATTTGCTGCCAGTGCTTCATATGCTTGTGCTTGAAAATTTGCCATATGGGCTTCATAAGTTTCTGGCTCTTGGAGTATTTTGACGAGAGTTTCCCTCAAGTCTTTGCTCCAGGCAATCGCTTCCCAGACAGTAATGTTGACGGGAAGTGACCGTAATTGCTGAAGAATTTTGTCGTCAGCTTCGGAGCGTATCTGGTCCAAGTGGGAGGATTCCCTTGATGAGGACCCGGAAGGCTCTTTTGATTTGACGGGCTTCTGTTGAGAGATAGGAGCCAATAGCTTCTCATTAGGAAGAGGAGGAACATTGTCTGGCTCATTTGATGAAGCATATGGGCTTGAGTTTTTATCTCCAGATTGAGGAACCTTGTCAGACAGTCCCCCTTCTTCATCTGAAGGATCAAATATATAAGAGTCCGCCCGGATTTGAGGTTCGGGCAGAGGCTTTGCTTCTTCGCCATGAAAGAGTATGATCTTATCTGGCTGCTTGGTAGTGGAAGATGCCGCCTTTTGATGCCTACCACGACTCTTCTTAGTATGACGATTTGAATTGCCTGGAGGTCGACGCTGGTATACAAGCGTCGTTGGTTTATCTCCCGCTTGTGCAATAGTATTGCTTGTGGGAGTTTGTAATTCCTTTGGAGGAGGAATGAACACCATATAGCAATGGAAAGAGCTGAACATAGAGTCCAACTGTTCCATGGTGATTTCTTCATCTCCATTGAAGAGACTCAGATTCGGCGAAGGAGGGAGGTCACCTTCTTGGAGTGCTTCATGTTGAACTTGCAATAACCAGTTCCGGAGCCGCCTCTTTCGCTCGATTTCTTCCCAAGGGATATATTGGTCGAGCGTTGGTTTATTAGAGGGCTCGGAGACTTCATATTCTTCCAGCTCATTAATCAGCAGCTGGAGTCTTTGGACAGCCGTCAGCTGCTGAGGAGCTTCTGCTGCCATAGCATCCTCCATTTGTTTTTTCATTTTTCTTTTTTCATTTCTTTTTCTATTTTTCTCTCTATTCTTCATTTGTAGAGCTTCTAGTGAATTCACCACTTCTTGCTCTGAGAATGGCTCAGGAATATTTTTTCTGCTAGGGCGACCCTTGGCGATAGATTTGCCGGATCTCCTAGAATTTCTTGACTTTCGAGGGCCAACAGTGACCCATTCAGCTTCCGAGGGTTGTGCCTGAAAGGTTGAGTTGATTGCTCCTTCAACAATTTCAGGAGGGAGTTGGTAGTAATCGTCTACAACTCCTCAGCTTGCTGCGAGATTGGTTTCGCGGCAGCATTTTCTGATATTCCGTTTCTATATTGAAACAGGCCAACTCTGAATTGCTCAACATCAGC
This sequence comes from Colocasia esculenta, assembly GCA_014218235.1. NCBI lineage: Eukaryota > Viridiplantae > Streptophyta > Magnoliopsida > Alismatales > Araceae > Colocasia > Colocasia esculenta. Next base: position 34,484,484 of record CM024765.1, on the reverse strand, counting down.
CTTGCTTCTATGCCGTCCATAGCCCAACTGGCGATGATAATATTCACATAGATCTTGATATTGTGCTTGGAACTGTGGACTTGGATCATATATTTGTGGTGAGGGGGTCAGGAAATTTCCCTCCTGATCAATTATTCCCTCGCGGATCTTTGTTTCGATCCAATCATGGAGATCTGGGCAATCTTTGGTAGAGTGCATGACTCTGGCATGATATTCACAGTAGAGTGTGACTCCCTTTCCCTTTCGGAAGTATAAGGTCAGGTCAAATACTTTTATCAACCCTCTGATCTTGAGCTGATCGAATATGGCTTGGGTATCTTTTAGATCAAATGAGCGTCGATGTAGAGGATGCCAATCATCATACCATCGGCTGGATAGATATGGATGCGGCATAGGCGGTTGTCCCTCCGGTTCAAGAACCCCAGAGGATGATGCATTGATGACATTGACCGAATAAGGTCCAGGATTGTATGGCTCATTTGATGGTGGTGAATATGAGGTTGTGGGGGATTGACCAGAAAATTACCCATATTGATGAGTCCTTGCTGGATCAGCTCTTCCACTTCATGCTTGAAATTTGGACAGTCTTCAATGACGTGTCCCAGCAGTTGATGATATGGGCAATAGTTGGGTCTCAATTCTTCCGGGACTAGATAGTCCATATATCCTGATCGCAGACATAGCCGGAAGAGAGGCAGTGTATGCTGGCGACGGAAGGAATATGACCTTGCCGGCTCGACAGGATTTTGAGGATTTTCAAGGAACCACCCGATTGGGTCTTGAAATGGCGGCATAGGGGGCAGCTCCGGATATGCAGGTGGATAAATATAAGCAGGTTGGAAGGCGTGGGATTCCTGAATAGGCACATCCTGACGCCTCTCCATGCTTTGCATGATTTGGCGCAGCTCCTGTTGGCTTTGTTGCAATTGCTCGAGCTGCCTTTGTACTCTTTGTATTGTTTTCCTTGTACCGTGATGCCTAGATCTCGGCGGAGAATGAGCTCCAGAAGTATCTTGAGGTGGGTTACATGAAGATCCAACCTCAGGATTCCTTGAGCTTGTGGCGGTTTCCGCCGTATGTATAACATTGACAGATTGTTCTGGCCAATCCGAAGTATGAGGCTGTGGAGGATCAACCAGACCATTTTGCATAGATATATGGCCTTCTTGGATTACCTTCTGAGCTTCGTTCTTGAAGACGAAGCAATCTTCAATTGGATGCCCCACCATACGGTGATACGGGCAGTAATTGGGTTGATTGATCTTGCCGATATCTGCCGGCTTCTTTGGTGTTGGCAGTGATATCAATTGATTATCAAGGCAGAGATCGAAAAGTTTCCTGGTATGCTCTTTTCTGAAAGAATAAGGAGCCTTCATACGCTCGGCCAATGTAGGCGGAGGTATCTTTGGTTCCGGTTTCTTTCTTGAGGTAGTGGGGATTACTGCCCCCTTCGCTTCATCACTAGGCAAGAAGTCGATAGTATTGACTTCTTTTGCAGGCAAGTTGCGCTCCTTAGGGAGTTTACCCTTTTGAGCTGTATGAGTTGATTGCTCGGCTAAGAAGCCTTCGATTTCTGCCACAGCAATATTCAACTGGTCAAAGCTTCTGATATTTGCAGCCAGGAGTCTCTCTTTAATTGTTATGATGAGGCCTCTGCGGCAAATAATTACTGCATCTTGCTGGATGGGAGGATTGTCGCATTGCATGCTAAACTCCCTCCACCTTTGGATGAAGTCTATTGCTGACTCCCCTTTGTTTTGTTTGAGGGAGCATAGCTCAGCAAGAGAGACCTTCCTTTCTGCTGTTTGGAAGCGATCATAGAATTTTGATTGCATATCAGCCCAGTCGAGAACTGAGCCAACTTTGAGCTTTGCATACCATTGAAATGCGACTCCTGTTAAAGAAGTTGCAAAATATCTGAGGAGATATGATTCCTCAGATGCAAGATCGCCCATGGCAATTATATAATGTGCCACATGCTCCCGAGGTGTCCCATGCCCATCATATTTAGGCAACTTTGGGACTTTGGGACATGATTCTGGCAGCTTCTTGAGTTGATGATGTATAGGGAACGGGACAGAATATAAACCCGTAGCCTGAATACCCTCGCCCTGCTGGGCGAACATATCTTCAACCATCTTCTTTATTTCATGCCTTTGAATTTGCAAGGCTTCTGTTTGAGGAGGCATGATATTAGATGGGTCATTGATATCCGGACCCGTAGCTTGAGGGAGAAGACCAGTTGAAGAAATTGCTGGATTATGTAATGAGATAAATCCCTCCGGATGCTGGTTTTGTGGTTGATGTTGAGCAGCAACCGGCTCTATGGATGGTCGATGGCTTGAAGTTGCCAATCGTCTCATCTCATTGACAAGTGAGGTCATTTCAGACCGCCACTGTTGCATGACTTCATATTTGTCGTCATCCGCCATTGCATGGAAATTTTCTTTTGTCGGCAAGTTGATGACGGGATGACTACCAGAGGTAGAGGGTCCACCTTCTTCAAGTTGAATATTTGTTTCTTCAAGGAAGGGAACTTGAGTACCCTCATGTTGAATATCAGTTGGAAGAGAAGTTTGATTAGAGGGGCCAATTTGCCCGCCAGGTTGGTGAGTTCTTCTGACGAACTGCCTGATATTAGGATGGACATCTTCTGTGGGATATTGAGGGTGGCTTCCGCGATTTGCTCCGCGAGTTCGCCAACTTCCCTTCCAGTAGTATAACATGAGAAGATTATAAGCTTGGGTGTTCCCCGAGCTGCCCAAGTAACACGTCGCCTTTTTGCCGGACGAGTACTGGTGCTAGGAATTGCCTTTGGCTTACAGGATTCTGGGATCCACGATATACGGTCGAAGACCGATACGCGAGCCCTGGATTGTTGAGTTGGAATTTCTTCGACCACCCGGGTATTCTCCGGGCCTTGAGGATTGTAGTTTGGCTTTCTGTATATGCCTTTTCTTTTCCATCCTCTGGGATGTTCAGATTCAGCATATTGAAGAGAGGCATCTTCGGTGTTGCTTTTTCTTTGAATCACCTTTGATGCATCTGCCTGATTTTTCTTGAACTTCTGGACTCTCTTTTTGGGAACCCAGATTTGTTTCAACTTGGTAAAATGCCGCGTCTTTTGCTTGACATCGGCTTTCACCATGGAATCTTCATGTTTTCCTCGAACCACCGTAGAGCTGAGAAGCGGTTCGAGGTTGGGATATTTGGGATATACCTATCACGAGGAGTGGTAGGTGGAGTACCATCAAGGCGCACTCGCACATTTCCGACCATGACGACTTGCCAGATCTGGAGATGGCGGCGGGCGGCCTCCTGTTCTTGTGGCGTTTATTTTGCCCCCGCTGTGAGGAGACAGGAGCCACAATGGTAGAGGAGATCATATGGACCGAATAGGTCCGAGCTTGAGTTGAATGGGGTTTGCCCCCTTTGACAGCAACATTCTTCACAGGCATTTGGGTGCCTGTCTTGACAGGAGCGGAACGAGCCTTGACACGTCCATTGTTGTTGGAATTTTTCTTTGTTGATTTGTGGGAGGAAGATATTTGAGCAGCTTCCTCCTGTTGATGGGCCGGAACCACTCCCAGAAAGAAAGGGGATCCGACGACTGCAGGGAAATCTCCGAATATGATCGGAGTCGCCAGGTAACCGAACCTGGCATGGTTGTTGACGACTAGCGGTCCATAAGTGACGGCCATCTTCAACAGTTTGGGATTTGTTTCTTTTTAAGTACCTTCAAAAGGAAACAGCAATATCAGGATTTTCATAAACAGCATATAAGTCTCATCCTTTTTACTATGAATGGTGGCGTGCCAGCTGTTGACACGGGGGAAGAGATTTTCCTTTTTTTGAAAATATCGGGGAGGATATGCGTTCGTTCATTTTATTTGGCGTATGTATTTATTGTTTTATATTTTGATATTTGCGGGGGCGTGCCAGCCTGTCTAACAGACAGAAAAGAGTCCGCGCGATGCGGAAGAAGAATTTTGGTGTCCGGGAACGGACAGGTATGGTGTCCGTGGAACGGACGGGTATGGTGTCCGTGGAACGGACGGGTATGGTGTCCGAAAAGGACGGGTGTGTCCGCGAACGGACGGGTGCGCCGTTTTTTATCTGAACTTCTTGAGTCCCATGTCTATTCTCATCAGGTGATTAGGGTAGCATGTGCTGGACCTCTGTCTCCATCGATCGGAATCGATGTTACATTTACATCGAGTTAGGACACTTGGTATTATTTGATACCGGTCTAAACCCGAATACCATTTCATAGTAAAAGGACGAGAAAAATATACATGCTTTTTCTTAGAAAATCCTGATTATGACATGTTTTTCCTTTCTTTTGATTGTTTTGAAATACTTTTGTTTTGGATATTTTATTTTTGAAATGACTGCCTTTTTGGGAGTCCAAAGTTTGATTTCTTTTGAAAAGGGGAGCGGGTATATACCCGTGGACCGATTTGAGGTCTTTTTCTCCTTTTACAAAAGGTTGGTTATGGGTTTCATTTGGGAAACATGGAGATTATTATTGTGAACGGGTATATGCCCGAAGATTTTGATTCTGAACTTGGGGGTGTTATAACCCAGAGTAACACTTCCATATTAGAAGGATGATTGTGCAAATTTTTATATGAGGTTCTTTTGCAATGCCATTTCTGAGCAGAGTCCGAGTTTGAGGTAGAGTTTCTTTTCTCCTCATTTCGTACTTGTGCGGGTCCAATTTCCGGAGATCATATGGATGTATCTCCACGGAAGTTCTTGTCCCATTCGTGATTTTTGTCCGGAGTCCATTTCCACGGGTATATTCCTCGTGGAGGTGCATATGTGCTCCCATTTAGGGTATCTGAGCACGGTTCTTGTCCCACTTCCCTTTTTCTTTGGATGTGTGTATATTATCACAATCCTTCTTTTTTTTTATTTTTATTTTTTGAATATGTGAATGTGTCTTGGTGAATCCCCACTTAGGCAGGGTGTCCTTGTAGCATATTTTCATGTTGGCATATGCTTATATCCATATATTCTCGGGAGAAACTTTACCCGGGGGACTTTGCCTTAAAGAGATATATGTGTATAATCACAAATTTGCACTTTGTAAATATATTCTCAAATGGTATCTCCACTTGAGCAGAGTATCCGATAAGAAGGAGCCCCCCGTATGAACGGAGTCCCCTTTTTTTTTGAGAAACATATACAAATGGGGCATATTTGTGATTATATAGATATACTCTCGGGCGGAGTCTCTATTTGGGCAGAGATTCCACTAAGAAATATATTTATATAAACATGAAGTTTGTGATTATACGGATATGAATTTAGAGGGAACTTTGTCCGGGCAAGATTCCTCCTAAGAGACATATGCGTATAGGCACAAATTTGTGATTTTATGGATATGTTCTTAGGGGAGTCTCCATTTGGGCAGAGTTTCCTCTAAGAAACATATACATAAGAACATAAATTTGTGAATATACGAATATGTTCTCGGACAGAACCTCCGCTTGGGCAGAGTTTCCTCTAAGAAACATATACATATAACACGAGTTTGTATTTACATGGATACGTCCCCTGAGAGAGATTTTTGCCCGGGTGAGATTCTCCTTAAGGAACATATTTGTATAATTACAAATTTGTGATCTTATATATGTGTTCATGGACGGAACCTCCGCTTGGGCAGAGTTTCGTCTTAAGAACATATATATAAGAACACAATTTGTGAATATACGAATATGTCCTTGGGCAGAACCTCCGCTTGGGCAGAGTCTCCTCAAAAAACATATACATATAAGCACAAAATCCACCATCCCAGAGACTCGCTCGATGGGCGGGAGAACATGGGTATTTAAATACCATGTGTCCATAGAGACTCGCTCGATATGGACGGCATTTAAACCCCGGAATATCACCCCACAGAGACTCGCTCGATGTGGGGGATGGAGATTAAGAAGGAATGCTGATGACGATTACGCCGACCGCTCTCCTTTCCGCGCCTGGCCTATCGGGCTAAAGAAGGGGATTTGTACCTTCACACACCGGACGGGAGGGATTTGAGAATGAGAGAGGGAATGAGCAAATGCTCTTTTTTCTATTTTCTGGGATTTTTCCAACAGGGCTTCGCCGGAGCAAATGGAAGACCCCCCTTTCCTTTGGAATAGGGGGGGTATTTATAGGGTTTCGGCCCCTTACATGCGTGGGAGAGGGGAGAGAGAGTCCCCCTTAACCGATGGTGACCTCATGTTGAGGTCACCATCGGTTAGGGGGAGACCCCCCCTTAACCGATGGTGACCTCATTGTGAGGTCACCATCGGTTAGGGGTCCTAACCGATGGAAAGAGAGGGAGAGAGGGGGGGATTTTGTCTATAAATACCCCCCCTACACCCTCATTTCCAGGACTTGTTGGAGCCCGGAGGTGCTGCTGAAGTCCTGCTTGTTTTTTGGAGTTTCGCCCGACTTCTCGGAGTTTTGCCCGATCGGAGGGTGCCTTTGCAAGCCTCGGAGTTCTTCCTCGAGCTTGTTCTTTGTGCTTGTTCTTTGTATTCGGTCTATAGACCTTGTGCTGCCGGAGGTGCTGCTGGAGTCCGGCTCCGTTTCCTTGGCGCTTCGCCCCAACTTCTCGGAGTTCTGCCCGATCAGAGGGTGCCTTTGCAAGCCTCGGAGTTCTTCCTCGAGCTTGTTCTTTGTACTTGTCCTTCGTACTCGGTCTATAGACCTTGTGCTGCCGGATTTTTCCGTGCTTCGTACTTTGAACGGAGACATGTTCTCCTTGTACTTTCATTTTAACCGGGACTCCGGGCACCATTTTAAGGGCCGGAACTCCCCTGCTGAATTTTGGGGAAGGATCCCGCTAATAAGTTTGTAACTTAAATAACCTTGGGGTCATTTTAAATCACAACTTTTTGGCCTCTGAGCAGGCTGCTGATAATGTATTGTAACCAGGCCTGCTGATAACCAACATTTAATTTTCGTGGCCCAACGGCCCCTTTCATCATGTCCACGACTTGAACCGTCATCCGCCAAAATAGGCTTCAACTAGGCTAGTCGCCGGACCATCATCTGATGGATTTTGTAATTTCCGCTGAAATAAACGTGTCACACTTTTGCCGTTCAACAGCAATTGACTCCACTTTCCAGCATCAGCAAGATGAAGCTGGCTGACGACGGTGGCGTCCAGAATGCACACTCTGTCAGCGTTTCCTAAGAGGGGAAGGTCGCAACGGTCGCCTCGGCCGAGAAACCCCCTCTCAAACAACAGAGCAAGCCAAGCCGCTGACGCCGCTCGAAATGGCGCGCGCAGTGCAGCAAGAAAAGAACCGGCGCAAGAACATGAAAAGGCGCCTAAAGAAGCAGCTGAGCAAGAGGAGGCCGCGGCAGCCCCAGCATAGCTTACTCCACTCCAGAAGCTGCAAAAGCTCATTGATGATCTGGAGGAGTATATCCCCTCTAAGCCCACTTGGGGAGTCCCCCTGAATATATACATCCCGTGGGAAAAATGGAGCGCAAACAAGGCTCAAAAGCTGGCTCCACCAATGCTACAAAGGGCTCAAGAAGGCGAGAAGCTGCCTCTGCCCGAAGAACTGGCCGTCTTCTATAAGGAAGATGAATCACCATCGAGAAGTTGGAAGAAATGCTGAAAGACTTCTCGTGCAACATGGTGTCGATACCGCCGCTTGCAAGCTTGCAATCACCGGCTGTTACGCCCCCTGTGGCAACATATCGGCGCCGCAACCGAGGCAAAGGAAAGGCCGTGGACGAGGAAAGAAATCCTCCCCGTCCCTCAGCGAGAAAACCAGCTCGCCCGACCTGGGCAAGACTATTGTCTTCCGAGGAAAAAGCCTCAGCCTGCCCCGGAAATAGAGGTGCGGGCGAACTCCTTCATCTTCGACACATCTGACGAGGAAGAAGAAGAGCAGCAGGATATCGCTAGTGGGCTCTCCGACCGGAGGGCCACCCAGCCGGTCCCTTCGTCCTGTCGACGAAGAAGAGTATGGGGGGTGGGCGATCCCCAACAAGCCTTTCAACCGGAAAATTACTGAATCGGCCCGCCCGGCCCGCTCCGTCCAGAAGCGGCAAAGAAGAAACTGCCGCCCCGGAGGAAGATTGCCTGGGCTCGTTATTCGAAGAAAAGCGGACGAGCAACCAGCGGCAAGACGGGTCAACCAATTTGGGCAACCGATAAAGGCCCGGAGGATACTGTCCCACCATGGATCAAACCGATGCCCGGGCTGACCGTAAAATCATACAGCATATGAAGCGGTTCCCGACCAACATCACTATATGGGACGCCATTGCCTAGAGCAAAGATTTGAGAACGGCGCTCGTCAAAATCTTGCAAGAGCCCGAGGTCTACGAAGCTGACGTGACCGAACTCCAGGCACAAGCCTAGAAGCACTGGTGGCGGAGGTGACCTTCTCTGACAAAGACATGTTGTGCCGACGCTATACCACAACCGCCCGTTGTACATGCAAGGAAAAGTCAATGGGCACGAGCTCAACCGGATCCTGGTTGACCCCGGGGCGTCGATCAATATCATGCCTCTGAAGACTTTCATGGCTCTGTATCTTACGCCCTATTTGCAAAGGTAAATGATATCAGAATCGCTGGATTTAACCAGAATTCTGAGAACGCCTTGGGAAAGGTGGAAGTGCAGCTGGCCATGGACGGCCTCACTACTAAGGTCGTGTTTTACATCATCAATGCAAACACGTCTTACAAAGCCCTCCTGGGAAACCCTGGCTCCATGAAAATCGGGTCGCCCCTCGACTCTCCACAATGTATAAAATACATCAAGAAGAGAGCAACATACGGTCTTTGCCGACCGGCCCCGTTCCGCCCAAATGAATGCAACTTGGCGTACGCCCAGCTATACCTCGGCGAACCTCTCAGGGAGCCAGCAACTGCGTCAAAAGGCAGGAAAAGCAAAATACCGACGCAAATCAAGCAAGCCAGGGTCAAGAGAAGAGGAGCTCTTCACGGTCAACAAAGACCTCCTTGAAGCTCACTGGCTCAGCCGCCTCGCCGAATCCACCACGCCCGGGCCAAGTTGCCTAGAAAGGCGTGAGATCAACTACTACGAAGCAACAACGCCATCGCGAGATCATCACCGAAGCATCTCCTTGCCGCCGGCGTACATACAATTCTCTTCCACAGGGAGGAGCAAAGGGTGGAACGACTGAAGACATTCATTGTCACCCATTACAGAAATGATAGTCTCAAGAAGGGCGAGATGCCGAAGCCGATCATCTTCTACAAAGAGACCCGCTGCCACGTGGGCCCCTCGAAGACGACTTTGGCTGGATCAAACGACTCAAGTCGCCCCAGAGCCTGTCCAAGAAATGGACGACATGCCCGAGGCACATCAAGAAATTGTGCCAAAGGCAAAAAGTTGCACAAATGCAAGACCCCTCGCGACGGGAGTACTTCCACCAGCTGTGGTACCCGAAGCAACTCCGGGGCAACCCCCCTATTGTGCAAAACACTCGGGTTGGGCTATGGTCAGGCGGCGGAATGCGAGGCCTACTATGCGGTCAACACCGTTGGGCTCGCGCCCCTACCTGATCATTGCCCCTCTGATGGGCAATCTCCACCCCCCGCTACAAAACCACAGCAGGGGGAGGCCGCCCTCGTCCTATCAATGGGGCGTCGTGTCAAGAGCGCCTCAAACGAAGGGGGTGACTTCTGGCCGATCACAGAAGAAGGCTTCAAATACTATGACGTCCACGTCGCTGACTCCGATGAAGAAAATGATTTCATCGACCTACAGCCGACGCCCCGTGAACTCGAAGACGGCGGACAAGCTACGGTCGACGAACTGGTTGAGCTCGACCCGGGGAACCAAAAGAACCCCGACCAATCTTCGTCAGCGCCCTCTTGAACGAGGAAGAAACACGGTCATACCGGCACCTCTTGCTGGAGTTCAAAGACTGTTTTGCATGGACGTACAAAGAAATGCCAGGCCTGGACCCCTCCGTGGCTGAGCATGAGTTGTCCATACTCCCCGCAGCGAAGCCGGTCAAGCAAGCCCAACGGCGTATGCGCCACGAGCTGGAGCTGAAAGTAAATGCCGAGGTGGACAGACTTCTCCAAGTCGACTTCACCGAGCCGTGCATCTATCCAACTTGGCTGGCCAATATAGTGCCAGTCAAGAAGAAAAACGGCGAAGTCTGGATCTGTATCGACTACAGGGACTTGAACAAAGCCTGCCCAAAGGACAACTTCCCGGTCCCGATCACGAAAACAATGATCGATATGACCAGGCCATGAAGCACTGTCTTTCATGGACGGGTCGTCGGGCTACAATCAAATCCGTATGGCTCCCAAAGATAAGGGTCATACCGCCTTCAGGTCCCCAAAGGGATCTACAACTATAAAAGAATGCCCTTCGGCTTGAAGAACGCCGGAGCCACCTACCAACGAGCCATGACCAAGATCTTCGGAGAAATGCTCCATGACTCGGTCGAGTGCTACGTTGATGATCTGGTCGTCAAGACCAAAAGGCGGAAGACCACCTAGGCGACTTACGCCAGGTCTTCGAAAGCTCCGCCAACATCAACTGAAGATGAACCCGAGAAGTGCGCCTTCGGCGTGTCGAGTGGCAAATTCCTCGGCTTCGTTTTCAAATACCGCGGGATAGAAATTGATCCCGTCAAAATCAAAGCTATCAGAGAGCTGCCGCCGCCGAAAACCTTAACGGAGCTGAAATCTCTCCAAGAAGGCTGGCCTACATACGGCGATTCATCTCCAACCTTGCGGGCAGGTGCGCCCCCTTCAGCAAATTAATGAAGAAAGGAGCCCCTTCATATGGGACCAAGAGTGCCAAGATACTTTCGAAGAAATCAAGAGTATCTCCTTACTCCTCCCGTCTTGGGAGCCCCAGTGAAAGATAAGCCGCTCATCCTCTACATCGCGGCCATGGAAACGTCGCTGGGAGCGCTCTTGGCGCAAACAAATGAGGAAGGCAAAGAGCAACCGCTCTACTACCTCAGTAGGATGCTCGTGGGTCCGGAGCACCGATATTCCCCAGTGGAGAAAGTGTGCCTAGCGCTGATATTTACCGTCAAGAAATTACGGCACTATCTGCTAGCCCATCAAGTCAGCCTCATCTCGAGGATAGACCCGCTGAAAGCTCTCCTCACTTAACCTGTGCTGTCAGGAAGGATGGAAAATGGGCTCTTCTCCTTGGAGTTCGATATCACCTTTGTCCCAGAAAGCAATCAAAGGACAAGGTATGGCGGATTTCTTGGCGGCGCATCCGCTCCCAGCAGGCTTTCCCCTCGAGTTCAAGCTCCCGGAAGAGGAAACGCTCTCATCCCCCCACGGGGAGGGGACCCAACAAAAAGAATCCCCGTTCAAGAAAGTGGGAACACTCTCGCCGTGGAGTCACCACATTGGGAACTCTACTTTGATGGCGCTTCCCGGGTGCTCAAGCAAACTGACGGCACCACAACTTATACCTCCGGAGCGGGCATTGTCCTAGGACTCCACAAGGGGGAATACTGCACAACTCATGTGCACTCATGAAGCCGTTGACCAACAATCAGGCTGAATATGAGGCGCTGATCGTGGGACTTCAACTGGCTGCCGAAATGGGCATCAAATGCATAAAAGTCTACGGAGACTCGCAGCTGATCATCCGTCAAGTGCTGGGGGACTATGAAGTTCGGAAAAAGGAACTATCCCCTATCATGCCAAAGTAATGAAGCTCCGCGAGAGGTTCTATTTGTTCGAAATCGGACATGTCCCTAGAGGGCAAAACTCTCAGGCAGATGCGCTAGCCAAACTGGCGTCCGCCCTAAAACTTCCTCCTGAAGGGGAGTTGGGCATAACTGTCCGACATAGGAGGCTGATGCCCAGCGTTCTCGAGGATGACTCCGACCCAGAAAATGCTGAAGTCAGCACCCTCGAAGAAGAAGCCAGCCAAGAAGAAGACTGGCGCCAGCCGATCATTCAAATAAAGAACGGTTGGCTGCCTTCAGACCGGGCCGAACGAGTCCGATTGCTGCGGCGGGCCACATCATATCAAATGATCGGGGACCAACTATATCGGCTTGTCCATGAAAAAGACAAGTCGTCCTCCTCCGATGTCTCTCCCCTAGAGAAGCCAAGTCATCATGCACGAAGTCCACTCTGGACTGTGCGGAGCCCATCAAGCGGGAGACAAAATGAAAATCACATCAAGCTAAAGGCTTCTTCTGGCCGACCATGTACACGGATTGCGTCCAATACGCCCGTACGTGTCATCAATGCCAAGTCTTCAGTTCAGTGCCAAGAAAGCCGCAGAACGAATTGCATCCAACTGCCCCTACATGGCCCTTTGCTGAATAGGGAATGGATGTCGTGGGACGATTCCCACCATCCTCTGGCGACCACAAGTTTATCCTGGCAGCCACCGACTATTTCTCCCGATGGCAGAAGCAGTCCCTCTCCGGGAGGTAACCGGGTAGCCGTTGCCAAATTTGTCAAGCGACACCTGATTTACAGGTTCGGCACCCCTCATCGGATCGTATCAGATAACGGTACGCCCTTCAGAAACAAAACGATATATGCGTTGGCGGCCAAATTCCAGATAGATTGGAGGACGTCAACGGTCTACAACCCTCAAGCCAATGGTCTGGGGAAGCCTTCAACAAGACCCTTTGCAAACTGCTTGCCAAGATAGTCGGCAACCGCAAACGTGATTGGGGGGAGAAAGTGCACGAGGCACTCTGGGCATACCGGACGGTCTACAAGACCCCTACCGGTGTTCTCCTTTCTCTCTGGTGTACGGAGCGGAAGCCATGCTCCCCATCGAAATTGAAATGTCATCCTACAGGGTAGCCGTCTATACCGGTCTTCAGCCCGAGGAGCGACAAGAAATGGAAGAAGGTTGGAGGAATTGTCCGACCTAGAAGGCAAAAGGTTGGAAGCATACAAACATCTCCAATCCTATCAAGCCCGCATGACTCGAGCCTACGACAAGCTGGTCAGGCCCCGTGTCTTCAAGAAAGGTGACCTCGTCATGGTCAAGCAAAGAGAAGTCATGGCAGGCAAATCAAGTGGCAAACTCCAGCCAAACTGGCGCGGACCGTACGTGGTCACCGGAGTGTATGAAGGCGGGGATACACGCTGGCAACAAATGCCGGCGATCGCCCTTTCCACCACTAAATGGCAAGCATCTCAAAATGTACTTTGCCCCTGAGCATGAATTCCCCGGGCAGCAGCCCTCCGATCCCCTTATAGCCGAATCAAGCTAGGGTTGGGCACATGCACCCACTTCAAAAAAAAAAACAAGGGAAGGGACTGAAAATACCACAGGTCCCGGCTGACTTGGTCGCTCCCCAAAAAGGGTGCCCAAGGGCAAAAGAGCCTATGAAAAAGAGAAAGAAAAAAAAAAAAAAAGAAGAAAAAAATCTTCCCCTCTATGAATTATGTTCTCCCCTCTTGGCCAGCAAACCATCCTGGTCGACCAAGTCAAACCCTTTAACCATAAACCCCCAGAAGGTCGGCTAAAACTCCTTCTTGGTCAGCAAACCATCATGGTCGATCAAGTCAAATCCTTTAGCCAATAAACCCCCAGAAGGTCGGCTAAAACCTCCCCCTTGGTCAGCAAACCGTCCAGGTCGACCAAGTTAAACCTTTAGCCAATAAACCCCCAGAAGGTCGGCTAAAAACTCCTTCTTGGTCAGCAAACCATCATGGTCGATCAAGTCAAATCCTTTAGCCAATAAACCCCCAGAAGGTCGGCTAAAACTCCTTCTTGGTCCAGCAAACCATCGTGGTCGACCAGTCAAATTCCTTAGCCATAAACCCCCAGAAGGTCGGCTAAAACCTCCTCCTTGGTCAGCAAACCATCATGGTCGATCAAGTCAAATACTTTAGCCAATAAACCCCCAGAAGGTCGGCTAAAATCTCCCCCTTGGTCAGCAAACCGTCCAAGTCGACCAAGTTAAACCTTTAGCCAACAAACCCCCAGAAGGTCGGCTAAAACTCCTTCTTGGTCAACAAACCGTCCAGGTCGACCAAGTCAAACCCATAGCCATAAACCCCCGGAAGGTCGGCTAAAACTCCTTCTTGGTCAGCAAACCGTCCAGGTCGACCAAGTCAATCCCTTAGCCAATAAACCCCCAGAAGGTCGGCTAAAACCCCCTCCTTGGTCAGCAAACCGTCCAGGTCGACCAAGTTAATCCTTTAGCCAACAAACCCCCAGAAGGTCGGCTAAAACCTCCCTCTTGGTCAGCAACCATCCAGGTCGACCAAGTCAATCCCCTAGCCAAGGTTCCTCAACCTCGCTTCGGATTCCAAAAAAAAAAAGAAAAGAAGGGGACTAAAAATAGAGATGTCCCGGCAGACTTGATCATCCTAAAAAAAAAAAAAGGGGGATGTTCAGGGGCAAGAAGGCCTCACACCCAGCTAAGGTGAAAACCCGAAAGGGCGCCTCAGGCAAAAATGGGTAACCCCTCAGTGTGAAAACCCGAAAAGGCGCACTGGAAAAAGCTAGAAGGGGCCATCCCCGGCGAAAACCCGGAAGGGCGCTTGGGATGGTAATATGAAAAAAAGATGAAGAAAAAAAAAATCATCATCAAATCAAAGTTGGGTTGCTGGACAAAGCCCCGAGAAGGCCAACCAAAATGTTGCATCAGATCTTGAGGAATGCCACAAATGCAAAATCCAAGCAAAAGATGCCGAGAGCAGGCCTGGGAAAAGCCAATAGGGCAAATCTCAGGAAGAAGAAATACAAAGTCAGGGTCGAGGAGCAAAGCTAGAAAAGGCAAGCCTTCCCGACTAAGAATCAAACTCAGGTTGCTGGACAAAGCCCCGAGAAGGCCAGCCCCAGCACCCGAAATGTTGCATCAGATCTGGAAGAATGCCAGAAATGCAACATCCAAAAGACATCCCTCGAACCTACCGGTCCGAGAAACCGAGTAGAGCACAGGACAAGTTAAGCCAAGAAACACGGCGTCCAAAAGGAGGAGTCCCAAATAAGACCCTCAAAAGGTTACCTGAGTGCAGACGAAGATTGCAACGATGTCAAAGAAAGGCATTGGCAGTAATCTAAAGTTTGTCATTCCTTGAATACAAGGTGCCCGAGACAAGCCCTCGGGGTAGCTGATGAAATACATACATCGGCCGAAAGCAAAAAGGGACGAGAGGAACTACGGAGCCCCCCTCCCTCTCACGAAGAGACATGGGGTCCTCCTCGGAGATCCGCCAGACTCGCCTGAAGAGCCAATAGCCTGGTCTGGGAATCCGCAAACTCCTGTTCCAAGGCGGTCGCCGCTGCCTCGGCCTCCGCCGCCCCCTCGGTCAGCGCCTGGTATGCAGCCTGACGATCGGCAAGACGCTTCGAGGCCTCCTCAATCGTCCGCTGGAAGCCAATAATATCGGCATGGCATTGAGCGCAACCTGCTCTCAAGGTCTCGACGCGGCTGAGCACGCCCCCTCTCTGTGAGCGAAGAGTCTCAAATCTCTGCTCTTCTAGGGCAACCTCTGCTGAAAGTTCCTGGATCTGGAGGCGGGTCGCCTCCTGGCATCGCTGCTTCACCTCGTCCCAAACAGCATCGACGGCAACCATCCAGGGGTCTCGTGGGAAGCTCATCAAGTGATAGGCGCGGGTATTCCTGTAAAGGAACCCCCGCACCCTTTCAAGGCTTGGGGGGCTACTCTCCTCCATGGCAGACCGCGCAAGCCCCATCAGGGTCTCCAGTACGCCGCCCTTGTCCACCATCTGGATGCTTTGAGGCTCACTCGGCCAAAGAACGTCATGGCTCGGGAAAGGGCAAACGCCACAGGCGATGCTGCGACAAAAGGTGGCAGGGGCACGTCGCCGCCAGCGGCTGTCAAAGGTAGATGAATGTCAGCACGGCGCAGGAGCAACGGGGCTACGACCAAAGAAAAGATAAGGGGAGCAGAAATACCTGTCAAAGACTCGCCGGCCACTGAAAGAAGTGGAGCCGTCACGGCACCATGAGGGGCCCCCTCTACCCCGGCCTGAGTCGCAACCGAAGAAAAGACGGCCACTGAGGACCCATCTCCATCATTTCCGCCACGATCTCGGCGCCACCTGCAGAAAGAATGAGCACGCTCGTCAAGCGGGATATTCCCCTTCGTCCCGGCGAAACCCGGGGTGAGCAATAAAAGAAGTCCGCCCTTGGGCAGAAGCCCGTACCATCGTCTTCCCCAACTGTCCTCTCTAGAACTTCACCATCCTCCGCGGGGACCTGACGGGAAGCGCAGCCGGGGAAGTGATCGTCACTGCAAGAGGAAAATGAAGTCATTTACCGCTTCCTCCTCGAAAAAAAAAGAGAGGAAGAGGTGCAAAGGCGGTGTGGCGACTAAATGAAAGAACCAAGAGGTATTTACTCGCGCAATGCAAAGCCCGCGGCAAAGTTCCTCCCTCGAGCAGGCCCGGGCAAAGTCCGAGAAACTGGGTAGCTCATCCCTGGGGCCGGAGACTAATAAACTATGAATCTCCTGGAGGGAGGGTGTCAACACAGCCCGATGCGCCATGTCCTCACCAGCGGACGCCGCCCCCGGCACGTACCCTGAGGAAGGAAATGAAGCGGTCAAATGTTCAAGCTCATAGCTATAACAATGCGCCCAGGGCAAAGGAGGCAAAGGCACATATATATATATGTATGTGTACATGTGTGCGCTTGCCGCTCGCTCACCTGGTTCAGGTGGAGACACCTGTAGGAGCCCCGTCGTGTCTGGGGACGGCGTCCCATCAAACGTGGGATTGTAATTGTCCTCGGCAGGAGGGTAGGGCCCTCGCGCGGCGTTGCCCCGCCACCTCCTCGCTCCCCGGAGTTTGCAAAGCTGCAGGAAGAGCGACAGCAAAATGAGAATCCCGATCAAAGAGGAAAGGAAAGAGGGGAGGAAAAACTCCCCCGTCTGGCGAAACAAAAGGCTAGGCCCACCTCCTCCAACCGAAGCGGAAGGCTCGGGGGTCCCCTCCTGAGCGCCCGGCGGCGAGGAGCCGGCTTCCCTGCTCGCACGTCGCTTCCGACTGCGTGAAGTGTCGGGCTTCGGCAGCACCGCCAAAGGAATAAAACTCTCTGTTCAATCCAGAAGCAAGGGGAGCCCAATCAGAAAAGGGGAAGAAATGAGGGGAGAGAAAGAAGAAAAGCACAAACAGGCAACAACTACAATGGACAACGTACCGGTTGGCGCCTGGGAAAAGGGTGGTGGAAGCACCACCCGATCGAAAGGGACCTTCACAACGTTTCCTGCCTCGACAATGGCATCCCAGAAATGCTGCAAGGTGGTCCTGTTCTCGATCCAGCTAATAAACTCCCTTGGGCCGACGCGAGCAATTGAATGGCAGAGATGTCGCTCCCAAGCTCCCGACTCGTCATGAGGAATAAAAGCAGAAAGTGCCGTGTCTACTTGGTACCCACAGTCCAGCAAGAAGTGGCGCCACCAAAAGTAGACGAGGGGCGGCTCTCCACTACCCCGAGAAGTCGTCGAACTGCCCTCGGGACGCGCCAGAGGCTCTAAAGCCTCGACGCGAGCTTTGCGTTCCGCTGGATCGGTGACCTGTGCCTTCGCGCGACGGCGGCCTACAGTCGAGACTTTCCCAACAAGCTCCGGAAACTCCTGCCGGAGGAACTTCGACTCGATCGAAGAGACGGAGGCGCCCGCTCGAGACAAGTAAGCGCCTTCCGCCGCCTTCACCACATCGGCCCGTTCCCGGAACGCCTTATTATGCCGAGTCCACCACCGGCATATAGTATGTCCACGCGACCATTCCGCCGCTGCCCGGGGATGAAGAACTCCTGAGATGGGTCGCGTCTGATAAAAAAGCACCACCAGCTGGAAGCCACAAGATGTCGATCCAGGCCCCTGTATGTCCTGTCAGGGAGTGCAAAATCTGCATTGGGAGGTACAGCCTGATCGTACCCAAGTTGCGCGCGAAACGGTGGGGGAAGTATGGCTCCATAAACAAAGACCCCCCTTTACGGAAGAGCAAAACGCCGGGGCGAATGCACCAGAGCCACTCCCTGCGGAAAGATGCGCTCGGTCGCCGGATTGTGAGGGAGGCGGTAAATTCGCCCTCCCCTGCTCTCCTCGACATAAGGGAGGAAATCGCGCGAGCAGCAAGCATGGTCAAGTCCCGACTGCCCCACCGATGGTACAAAGGAAAGTCGTCGGCGCGCCTCTTCTAATTGTCGCTGGTGTGCCTGCTCCGGGCAATTCCGGAACATGAAGAGGAGCGGCATGGAAGGATTCTCCAGCTGACATTGTGGCATAGCTCGGGCAAAAGAAGACCAGCCCAGGCACTCAAGTAGTGCGTCGGTAAGACGATGCTTTTATCGCGAGGGGAAGGGCTCGCCGTCAAATCCCCCAAGCCGTGAAAGATATATAGCCAGCGTCGCCGGGGCCAGAGCAAGCTGCACACCGCTAGCCAAAGAACAAGCCGGATAAATAACCTCCGGCCTGATGTTCCCCTCCTCCCCAAATGGGATGACGAAGGTACTTAACCGTACACCAGGTACGCCGCCAAATAATTCCGGTCGGAAAGCTGCTTGGGATTCCAGCCACGACCCTGAGGCGCGTAGAGATACTTCACGTTGTTCTCCAAGGTGACTGACAACTGCAAATAATCTGTGGGGTCGTAGCTCTCGCTGGCAAACTCCTTGTGAAAGCAGAAAGGCCCGTTGTAGAAAAAGCGGAGCCAAGCATCACAGCTCACCCTCACAGTCCCTTTGGAAGCGCTGGGGCATTCATCTCTACCACACAGGGCTAGATCCCGCCAAACTTTCATTAAATAACGGAAGCTGTGGGAAAGAACGTAAGAGCCGGCGCCGTGGACTGGTCCCGAAGGAGGTCATTCAAACACACCTCCTCATAAAACTGGCCAGAGATCGGGAGACCAGAGATTCTGTGCAAAGCCCAAAGATCGAGGCATGTCTCCCCTTCCGCTACGCAGAAAGTGTTGAATCTCCGGTTGAACCGCTCCGCCAGGGCCTGCAGCAGCCCAGGATGGCACGGATAGCTGTAAAGAGCGGCAACAACGGCATGAAGAATGCCAACCTGAGACAGCAGTGGATGATAGTGATAAAGAATGCCCATCAACCACTCTGTTGCGCCGAAGCGGAAGCGGTGAGACGAAATGACGGACCACCAATCATACCAGCCAGCAGCCTCCTTACTCATAATCCGGTCCAAGAAACATGACCGGTCGCGCCTCCGACACGAACTCGGGCCGGAAGGTAGTGGAATATGCCCGGTGAAGGTGGGACCGGTCTTGGGCAGCCCGTGCACTTCCCATAAGCCCTGTGCGAGCATGAGCTCTCTGACCCGGTTAACGGGTTTCCGCGCCAAAAAGCCCCAGTTGGCTCGTCTCTGGAAAATGCGCCTGTGCAGTGTAGTCGATGGAAAGCTGGGGTAGTGAAAGCTGCAAGTCCCCATCATGCTGTCGCGGCCGATCAGAATAGCTCGCTCCAGCTGAGCTCGCTCGATAGAAGGAGTCCGTCAGGACCCTCCCAGTTGACCGGAACAAACCCTGGATAAAAGGGAACAAATGCTCGTCCAGCGGAAAATGTCCGGGATAATCGCCGCCTCTCCGATAGCGGTACCCCCGCTCGGTCCGGTCCACTCGGCGCATGTCCACGACGCCCTCAAGCGGCGACAACTCCTCCAAAGGCCCGAGAGCGCATACCTCGAGGCCCTTGTCGAGCCGCTCCGGATCGTCCTCCCTCACCGAGGAAAGGGTGAAGTACGGCATCGGATCCTCCGTTCGCTGCACATCACACTCTGAACGGCGTGATGCCCGGCTACTCTCCCCATGATTTGGTGTGAACGAGGCATCGTCAGTCCTGCCAAATGAATTATTCAAACGTCAACGGACGTCACGACAAGGCAGGAGAAGACCACTGCAAGAAAAAGATGCGTTTCCCACGGGCCATGGGATACCCGCCGTCGTCTACGTCTCCGACGGATATCCCGTGGGGGCATTTGTTGAACCCGAAACAAATCGGAGATTAAACAAACCCTGGTGACAAGATACACCCTCGGGAACCCGGAACAACCGAGGTTACGAGTCAAGTGCAGCGCACGCCCGAAGCACCGCGGGGACGGAACAAAGCGTACCTCGGACAGCGAAATCCAGTGACCAGGTCTTCTTTCAAAGCCGCGTACGATCCCGATGCGTCGAGGAAATGAAATGCACGTGCCCCTCGAAAACGGGACAAACGCACGTGAGATGGCCGGAGACGCACGGACGATGCACGTGTGCACGTGCACGGCACGACTGACAACCAACGAACCAGCACGAGAGGCCCACAGAGCTCTCTCCCGGAAGAAGTGGAGGAAATGGCCAAGAGGGTGGAGGCCCACCCCTATTTATAAAGGGGGGGCCGGGCGGTGGCACCCCCGCCGGTTCGGCAGGGGGCGCACCCCTGCCGGTTAGGCGGGGTGCACACCCCCGCCGGTTCGGAGGGGCTGCACCCCCGCCGGTTAGGTGGGGTGCGCACCCCCGCCGGTTCGGCGGGGCTGCACCCCGCCGTTCAGCAGGGGTGTCACCCCCGCCGATTAGGCGGGGTGCGCACCCCCGCCGGTTCGGCGGGGCGCGCACCCCCGCCGGTATGGCAGGGGGTCACACCCCCGCCAGTTCAGGCGGGGTGTGCACCCCCCGCCGGTTCGTGGACACACCCCCGCCAGTTCGCCCGCTCGCGCGCGCACCCCCGCCGGTCAGTGCTTGCCTCGGCGCTCGCGCCCGTCCTCGACGCTCGAGCCGGAAGACCCCCGCCGGGGAGGATACCCCCGCCGGTTCGATCCTCCGAGGCCCTATAAATAGGAGGGTACACCCCCATTTGCAGAACACGCCAATCGGCCTACAGACGCGCGATTTCAGCCCAAAAAAGAGCCATTTGTCTCGCGCTCACAAGCCCGTGCTTAGAGTGTGACCGTGCGTGAGCTTAAATAGGCCGCACGTGCTGAGGAGAAGTCCATGGCGTCCGTTGGTGTTCCGTCCTCAGCGTTCGGGCTGCATTGCGCCACGTCCGCGGGAAGACACCACAGGTTGTCACATGACTCCCAGCATTTGTATTTAAGTCCTCCGCCGTCACCGAATGACTGCGTCAAGGCAATGTTGTCCGACAGCGGCACAAACACCCTGTCGTAGACTTAAAAGTACAAATAGTCGGTAAATGCTCGGCGGAGGCACAAACACCCCGCCTCAAGCATCGAGGACCCGACAAGCTTGTAAACGTCTGACGGAGGCACAAACACCTCATCGTGCACGAAAATACAAGCCGCATATCCCGCAAATACCGGGCGGAGGCACAAACACCCTGTCACGGACATTGATGTATTCCCCATACCGTGTAACGTCCGACGGAGGCACAAACACCCTGTTGTCGACGCTCATGTACACGAAATACTTGTAATCGCCCAGTGGAGGTACAAAACCCCACTAAAGGCACCAATGTAAATGTCATAGATATAAATGACATAAGCTTGAATAAAATGTGGAAATTTACTTGTCATCTGTCTTTTTCTTTAAATTTCGGCATACGGTCTTTTAATAAACATTACGCATTCGAAGGTATTCGAGTGTTATACTCGATGTAAATGAAACATCGACTTCGGTCGGTGGGGAACGGTCCAGTACACGACCACTCCAATCGCCCTGAACGCGAGCGCACGCGGAAAATAAATGAAATGAAATTCGAGGGTATCAGGGTTCGCACCCAATACTCCTCGTAAAATAAATCTTTGTCTGTTTCACGTAAACAGTCTGGCACGCCCAAAATTCGTCATTTCAGAAAAGAAGTGAGGGAAAATAAAAATAAAAAAAGAAAAAGAAAATCCGCGTTCCAACAGTTGTCTTTCAGTATGGCAAGCCAAAAAGAATTTTAGAGGCTCTGATGTGTGGACCTCCTGAGGGATTTGTCATTTGTATATGATTCAATGGCAGTGGTATGTCAGCTTCTATCACTTGACTGATGACATTAGTTCCCAACTTGACAATGGGCCTATGCAGCTATAATGGCCTTCACTCGGGCTCCTTCAACTGCATGCTGAGCTTTAATGTTGTTGTTTCTTTGTTGACGGTGATTTTTCCTTTTCTTTTTGGAGATGTCTCCATTATTTCTTTGCCTTTGTTTGCCTTGTTAAGGGGGTCATTTTTGCCAAACCCTTGCATGTTTGTGGTGGAGGGAGGATTGCAGCATTGTCGCCCATTTCCTGCTCTCGTTCTTTTTATAGAGGAAGTTGTTCAGCTCCGAGGGGTACCAAACGTTTTGTCCCCTCCTTAATTGGTGTTTGAAATGGTTTCTCATTTATTGCCACTGTGGGGATTGGCTTATTTATTTCAACAACATATTCTTTCCTCTTCTCGTTCTTCTTTTGATTTGATTTTTTTTCTTCTCAAGACTGCCAATTCTTGGAGGATTGCTTCTTTCGCTATTTCCTTAGGTGGGGCGACGCCACCGAGGTACGACTTTCTAGGTTGTTCTTTCTTTTGGAGTTTCTTAGGGGCTGGCCTCTTGTTTGTATTTACCAGGGCCCAGCTAGCTTCTTCTTGCTCATGGTGGACTGTTGCCTGAATAGCACCTTCCACTATCTCCCTCGGGAGTGATATGCAGCGACTCTAGACAGCTCATCTAGCTATCTGCCTGCGCCATTTGTGCTTGGCCTTCATTGAGACCTAGCCTGGGCCATAACATTGATCACATTGGCAGAAAACGTGAGTTTTGGTTGTTGGTGTGGCTTTGGTGGATTTACCAAGTGCTCAGCCATGTCAATAATCCATGCTTGGATTAGCTTTTCTACTCGATTTTTGAATAGATAACAATTTTCTAGAGTGTGACCCAGCACGCGATGATATGGGTAATAATTGGGTTTGTCCACCATTGCTGCTTCTTCTGGGCTCTTGGGCTCTGGGAGTTGTTGAACCCCAAAAAGTTACAGACAACATCCTGGGTACTTCCCTTCAAGGATAAACCAACAACTCTTCAGGCCGCGTTAAGTCTCCGAACAAGTCGAAAGAAATTAACGCCTTGTACTAAACATTGAAGTACAAATATGGCATGGAAGAAAAATCCAGCAACATGAGGTCTATAAAGACCAAGTGACAAATACAAATACAGATACAGCACGGAACAAGTCCGGCAGCACAAGGTCCATAAAGACCAATTGTGAGATACAAATACACGGAAGAAATCTGACAGTACGAGGTCCATAAAGACCAAGTATGAAGTACAAGTACAAGCACAAGAACAAGTTGGCGACAGAAGCTCCAAGGGTGCAAATGCAACTCTCCGCCAAGCAGAACTCCGAGCAAAGAAGCGGGATTTCAGTACCCCACAAATGAGGCCCTTATGGCCTATTTATAGGCAATCCTTCCCCCCATTTCAAAACACCCCTTAGGTCTAAGGGGAATGGGAGAAGAGAGGGCGGTTGGAGGGCTCCAACCTGTTTAGTATTAAACAGGTTGGAGGCCCCCCCTCCAACCAGTTTAATATTAAACCGGTTCGAGGGGAGCCCCCCTCCAACTTTTTAACATAAAACCGGTTGGGGGGTGCTCCCCCTCCAACCGGTTTTATGTAAATCAGGTTGGAGGGGGCCCCTCCAACCTTTTAATGTAAAACCGG
Source organism: Colocasia esculenta (assembly GCA_014218235.1). Lineage (NCBI taxonomy): Eukaryota > Viridiplantae > Streptophyta > Magnoliopsida > Alismatales > Araceae > Colocasia > Colocasia esculenta. Next base: position 34,460,917 of record CM024765.1, on the reverse strand, counting down.
TTGGGGGGTGCTCCCCCTCCAACCGGTTTTATATAAAAAGGTTGAAGGGGAACCCCCCCAACCTGTTTAATGTTAAACAGGTTGGGGGGTGCCCACACCCCCAACCGGATTAATGTTAAACCGGTTGGGGGGAAACCTCCCCCCCCAACCTGTTTAATATTAAACAGGTTAGGGGGGTGCTCCCCCCCAACCAGTTTAACATTAAACCGGTTGCGGGGGAACTCCCCCCCAACCGGACAGGGGCCTCTCCCCCTCTCATTCTTCTGCTGCCATGCAGCAGGGGGAGAGGAGGCCCTCCCCGATAAAAGGGAAGGCACCCCCTCCATCTGAAACAGAGAAAAAGCCCCAGAAATCCCCCCCTTCATGCTGGAAAAACCAGTCCCCATAGAGAGGGAAAAGCCCCCAGAAAACCCCCAAAATCCTTGTAAACCAGTCCCCCAAAATCCCTGCTGTTTGCAAACCCCAAATCCTTGAAAACCAGTCCCCCAAAGCCTTGTAAACCCCTCCTCTTATTTTGAAAGAAATAGCAAGAGTGTTCTTCCTCCAATCTTTTGATTTGGTGTGAAGGTATTTGTTCATCTCTGGCTTAATATGGAGTGAGGAGTGCTCGATAGTGTGCAAAAGGGCAGGAGATCGCCATCGTATACGGCATCAACATCTCCTCGTCCCCTCCATGAAGGGTTTCTCCAAAGTTCTATAGTATATTTCATATCCCCACATCGAGCAAGTCTCTGTGGAGATTCTTCGGGATTTAAATATCGTCCATATCGAGCAAGTCTCTATGGACACATGGTATTTAAATGCCCTTGTATGTCTGTATATTTCACATCCCCACATCGAGCAAGCCTCTGTGGGGATTCTTCGGGATTTAAATACCGTCCATATCGAGCAAGTCTCTATGGACACATGGTATTTAAATGCCCTTGTACGTCTGTATATTTCATATCCCCACATCGAGCAAGTCTCTGTGGGGATTCTTCGGGATTTAAATACCGTCCATATCGAGCAAGTCTCTATGGACACATGGTATTTAAATGCCCTTGTATGTCTGTATATTTCATATCCCCACATCGAACAAGTCTCTGTGGGGATTTTCCGGGGTTTAATATTGTTCATATCGAGCAAGTCTCTATGGACATATGGTATTTAAATACCCTTGTATGTTGTGCCCTAAATGCCTCCATATTGAGCAAGACTCTATGGGTACGGACATTTAGATGCCTTTGTACTCACATATATATGTTTCTTCGAGGAGACTCTGCTCAAGCAGGGATTCTGCTCAAGAGCATATCTATATGATCATAATCTCGTGCTTATATGCATATGTTTTCTTGAGGAAACTTTGTCTAAACAGAAATTCTCCTCGAATACATACTCATATAATCGTGAGTCTATGTTCATACGGATATGAATCCTGAGCTGAACTCTGCCCACGCAGGGGTTCTACCCGAGAACATATCCATGTAAGTACAATCATATGTATATATTTCCTTAAGGACACTCCGTCTAAACGGAAATTCCGTCCTAAAATTTACTCGTATGTTCATAACTATGTGTTTATATGCATACATTTCAACTGAGATCTTGTCCCTGGAGACGAGTATATACTCAGAAGATAATTTCGCTAACACGGGCATGTTCCTGCCCATGGCAAGCTACATGACAAGTTCCACAAAGGAAACTCATACTCATTTCAAAAAGACAACCCTATTTTCAAAATAAAGCAAAAATGTTGTCTTGGAATTTCTTACAGATGCATATATTCTCGCCCATGCTATGAAATGGTATTCGGGTTGAAACAGGTGTTAATACGACACCTAAGGCTTTTAACTCAATGTAAATGTAACATCGATTCCGATCAATGGAGACAGGGGTCCAGCACACGCCACCCCAATCGCCTGATGATTAAAAGGCACGGAATGAAAGAAGTTCAGATTAAAACACGGCGCACTCATCTGTTTCACGGATATACAAAAATTCTTTCTCTGCATTGCGCAGACCCTTACTTCTGCCTGGCAGGCAGGCTGGCACGCCCCGCAACACAAAGTCAAAATATAGATAAATGAACAAACACCCTTCAAACATAAATGAAGAAAGAGGAAAAATCCCGTGTCCACAGCTGGCACGCCCGGTGGGACCCCCTCTCACCATTCATAGAAAAGGGTGAGATATATGCATATTTTTCATACAAATCCTAATTCTGATATCTTCTCCATGAAGGTACTCTCTGAAGGTACTCTATGAAGGTACTCCGTGGAGGCATCTCGAAGGTACTTGGGTAAAGAAAAGCAAATCCCAAATTGTTGAAGATGGCCGTCACTTATGGACCGCTCGTCGTCAACAACCATGCCAGGTTTGGCTACCTGGCAACTCCGATCGTATTCGTAGATTTCCCAACAGTTGTCGGATCCCCTTACTTCCTAGGGGTGGTTCCGGCTCGTCAAAAGGAGGATGCTGCTCAAAAGCCTCCCTCCAACAAATCAACAAAGAAGACCAGCAGGATTCATGCTAATACTCAAGCTCGTCTTGTTGCCATCAACAGGGGCACCCAAATGCTCTCCAAAAACAATACTGCCAAAGGGACCAAATCCCACTCAGCTCAAATCCGGACCTTTTCGGTCCAAACAATTTCCTCCCAAATCATAGCTCCCGTCTCCTCACAACGGGGGCAAAACAAAAATCATAAAAGCAAAAGGCCGCCTACTGCTACCTCAAGATCCGGCAAGTCCATCATGATCGGAGGTCTGCGGGTGCGGATTGACGGAAGCCAACCTATCATACCACGTGATAGGTATGTCCCAACAATTCCGACCTCGAATCGCTTCTCAGCTCTGCGATGGTGTCAAGGAGAACAAGAAGTTCCCAAAAAGAAAGCCGGTGTCAAACAAGGCAACCGGCATTCACCCAAGCTCAAACAAATCTGGGTTCCCAAAATGGAGGCTCAGAAGCTCAGAAAGATGCAAGCAAATACATCAACAACATTCGGCAGGAGAAGCAATATCAAACAGGCCTCTCGTCAATATGCTGAACCCAAGTACCATCAAGGACAAAAAAGAAAAGAAATATACAAGAAATCCAGCTATACTCACCAAGGCCTGGAGAATATCCGGGTAGCCAAAGAAAATCCAATTCATCAACTCAAACCCCGCATATCGATCCATGATCGTATACAACGAATCTCAGTATTTGGTAGGCTGGGGGCAATTCTTAATGTCAGTACCCGTCTGTCAAAAAGACGACGTGTTACTTGGGCAGCTGAGGAAAAACCCAAGCTTATAATCTTCTCATGCTATGCTGCCGGGGACGACTCTGGCAAGCCAGCTGAACAAATTACTGAAGCTACCTCAAATGATCCCACTGAAGCTATCAGGCAGTTTGCCAGAAGAAACCGCCAGCCCGGCGGACAAGCCGGAGCATCAGGTCAAGTTCCCCCTCGTGTTGATTTTCAACATGAAGGAATTCAAATCCCCTTCTTCGAAGAAACAAATGTTCAAATTGAAGAAGGTGGACCTTCAACTTCAAATATCAACCCCGTCATCGACCTGCCAACAAGGAAAAATTTCCAGGCAATGTCGGATGACGACAAATATCAAGTGATGCAGCAATGTCAATCTCAAATGGTTGTGCTTCTAAATGAAATGAGGTAACTGGTAACTATAAGCCTCCGCCATTCTGTGGAGCCAGTCTCCGCTCAAAATCAACAAAATCAACATCAAGATGGGGCTACCCCGGCAAATCATCCGGCAGCTTCTACGACTGGTCATCCCCCTCAAATTATGGGTCAGGATATCATTGATCCGTCCAATATTATGCTCCCTCAAGGTGTTGCCATACAAAGGCATGAGATACTGAAGATTATTCAAGATATGTTCGCTCAGCAGAGCGAAGGTATTCAGGTGGCAGATTTATATTATGTCCCATATCCAGTACATCATCAATTCAAGAAGCTACCAGAAACGTGCCCTAAAGTCCCAAAACTACCAAAGTTCAACGGACATGGGTCACCACAAGAACATCTGGCGCATTATATCATTGCCTTGGGCGAGCTCGCCACCGAACAATCATATCTCCTCAGATATTTTGCAACTTCCTTGGTTGGAGTCGCATTTCAATGGTATTCAAGGCTCAAGTCCAACTCAGTTGTTGATTAGGCAGATATGCAAAAACAATTCCTTGACCGTTTCCAAACGGTTGAAAGGAAGGTCTCTCTCGCCGAGCTATGCTCCCTCAAACAAAAACAGGGGAGTTAACAATTGACTTCATCAAAAGGTGGAGAGAGTTTAGCATGAAATGCAACAACCCTCCCACTCAAGAAGATGCAACCTCTATCTGCCGAAGAGGCCTCATATCAACAGTCAACGAGAAGCTCTTGGGAAGAAATATCAAGAGTTTCGATCAATTGAATTTTGCAGTAGCAGAAATTGAGATGTTCCTCGCCGAGCAAATGGCTCATACATCTTATATGGGCAAGCTCCCCAAAGAGCGCAAGCAGCCAACAAAGGAGGTCAATGTTGTTGACTTCTCACCTGATAATGAAGCAAAGGGGGCAGTAATCTCTCCTGTCCCAAAGAAGAAATCAGAAGCTAAAGCTCTAGCCCCATCATTGGCGGAGCGCATGAAGACTCCTTATTCCTTCAAAAAGGAGCATACTAGGAAGCTCTTCGATCTCTGCCTCGACAATCAATTGATATCACTGCCAGAACCAAAGAGGCCGACAGATGTCAGCAAGATCAATCAACCCAATTATTGCCCGTATCACCATATGGTGGGGCATCCAGTTGAAGATTGTTATGTCTTCAAAAATGAGGTCCATAAAATGATCCAAGAAGGCCTCATATCCATGCAAATCGGTCTGATTGATCCTCCTCAGCCTCATGCTTGGGATCGACCAGGGCAATCCGTCAATGTTATACATATGACAGAACTTGCAAATCATAATGAGGTAGATCCCCCATGTGATCCTCCTCAAGATAATTCAGGAGCTCATTCTCCACCAAGATCAAGGCATGATCCACATAGAATAATTCCAAAGGCAGATCCTACGACTCCAACAAGGCCAGCAAGAATTGCGCCAAATTGTGCAAAGCGTGGAAAGGCGTCAGGATACTCCTACTCAGGTACCCTGTACTCCACAAATCATCCCTATGCATGCACAAATATATCCGGAGCCGCCTCCCATGTCGCCGTATGCAGACTCAGTTGGGTGGCTATCTGAAGGGCCTTCAACTCCGGTCGAGTCGGCAAGATTATATTCTTTCCCTCGACATCAAACTTTTTCACTCTTCCGGTTATGCCTTCAGTCCGGATTGATGAATTATTCAGCTTCGGCAGAAATATTAGCCAACTATTGCCCATATCATCAAGTGATGGGTCATAGTATTGAAGACTGCATAAGATTCAAAGATGATGTCCAAAGGCTAATCGGACAGGGGTTAATTGACCTAGGCATCCATCACGACAATCCTCCACAACCTCATACTCAACAACCACCAAATGGACCAGCTAATCCTGGATCCTACTCGGTGAACATCATTAATGCAACATCATTCTCTGGCCTTCCCTAGTTAACAGAGGAGGAGCTTCAAAATCCGTATTTATCCAGTCAATGGTATACAAATGCGCGTCCTCTACAACGACGCTCATTTGATATAAAGAATACCAAGCTCATCTTTGACAATCTCAAAAGGCAAGAGCTAATTCAGGTATTTCCGCCAACACCTTACATTTTCACAAGTGAAGAAGAGATGCATGAATACTGTGAATACCATTCCATGGTCATGCATCCTACCAAAGATTGCCCGGAGCTCCATGACTTGATCGAAACTCATATCCGGGAAGGAAAAATTGACCAATATGGGAACTCCTTGGCACCAGCAAATGGGGTGTCGCAACAAGCATCTGATCCAAGTCCAGAATTCCAAGCTCTATATCCAGAAATATGTGAATATTATCATCATCAACTGGGCTATGGACAATATAGAAGCAAAGCTGAAGAAGACCAATTCAAAATGGGTCATTTTCAATATAGAAATGGGATATCAGAAGAAGCTGCCGCGGAACCAATCTCGCAACAAGCTGAGGAGTTCGTGGATGATTACCACCAACTCCCACATTCAATTATTGAAGAATCAATCAATGCAACCTTTGAGTCACAAGCATCAGAAGATGGCTGGGTCACCGTGGGTCCCCGAAAAGCGAGAAACCACAAGAAACCCAAGAAATTTACCATAAGAGTGACCCTAGTAAAAGGAGTATCCATAAGCCATGCTCAGAGCTCACTCGAAGCTCTGCGGATCAGGAATAAAGAAAAGAATAGAAGAAAAAAACGAAAAAAGAAAAATGAAAAGGCAAAAGGAGTGTGATGTTGCTGCAGAGGTGCCTCAAATACTTACGCCTCTTCAGACACTCCAGAAGCTAATTGATGAGCTGGAAGAATACATACCTCCTAGGCCTTCTGATAAACCCACTCTTGATCAATATATCCCATGGGGCGAGCTTGAGAGGAAAGTCCGGCTTCGAAATCTGCTCTATCGACTACAAGTAGAAGCCCTAGATGAAGGAGAGCATCATCTCTCAACTCGATTGAAATCCATATATGGAAATCGTGAAATCACCATAAGGGAGTTGGATTCGATCCTCAATCACCATGTCTGCAATATGGTATCTATACCTCCACCTAAGGAGCTACAAATCCCTCCAAATGATGATACCAAACAGGCTGAGGATAAGCCAACAATGCTGACGTATCAGCGACGGCCGGCAAATAACCGCCATTGCAAGAAGGGACGTGGTAAAGAGCAAAAAGCTGCATCTACCACTCCCAAGAAGCCTGACATCACAAAGTCAAGCAAAGTTATACTCTTTCATGGCAAGGAACCAAAGCCTCTGCCCGAAGCTGAAATACGGGCAGATTCCTATATCTTCGACCCTTCAGATGAAGAAGAAGAGCTGCCCAATATACCTTCTCATATGAAAGAGAAGAGCCAAAGTCCCTATGCCTCATCAAATGAGCCGGTCAACGCTCCTCCCTTTCCAAATGAAAGGCTTTTAAATCCTCTCTCCCAGAAGAAATCTCGCAAGTCAAAACAGCCGTCTAAATCCTTGATGGAGGAGTCTCCCTCCTTCAATCAGACCCGCATAAAGGCTGATGACAGAATCCTTCAGTAACTCCAATTGCTCCTCGTCAACATCACTGTCTGGGAGGCGATTGCTTGGAGCAAAGACTTGAGGGAAACTCTCGTCAAAATACTCCAAGAACCAGAAACATATGAAGCTCATATAGCTGATTTCCAAACTCAAATAAATGAAGCACTCGCAGCAAATGTCACATTCACAGATAAAGACATGTTGCTATCTTCTCCATGCCATAATCGCCCTTTATATATGAAGGGGCAAGTCAACGACATCGAGTTGAATCGGATCCTGGTCGATCTAGGGGCATCTATCAATATAATGCCCTACAAAACCTTTCAAGCTCTACATCTTATGCCTTATGTGCAGTAGGTAAAAGATGTGAAAATCACTGGCTTCAACTTAAAATCAGAAGAAGCCGTCGGAAGAGTTACTGTCAACTTATCTCTTGGAGATTTCGCCACCAAGGTAACCTTCTACATTATCAATGCTGATACAACATACAGAGTATTGCTTGGGAGGCCTTGGTTACATGAAAATTGGGTTATCCCGTCAACACTCCATCAGTGCATCAAATATGCCAAAGAAGGGAAACAGTATACAGTCTTTACTGATCAAGCCCCATTCCGGGAAGATGAATGCAATCTGACTGATGCCCCCTTATATTTTGGAGGACCAGCTCTTCAACCCCCTCCCCAATCTAAAGGGAAGGGTAAACAAGTCGAATCCTCTAATAAAGATAGTGAGACTGGCGAGCTTTTTGTAATAAACAAGAATCTTGCCGAGCTCCATGCAAAGAATTTCCGAAGTAAAGCAATCTGCCCAGAAAAGCAAAACATCAACCATGAGGCTGATTATGTGAGTCAAGGCATCAACGGGAGCATTCCTTTACCTCCTAACTGCCTGCAGATCAGCTTCCCAAAGCAGCATCAAAGTGTTCAACGACTGAAAACATTCGTCGTCACTTATCAAAGAAAAGAAGAGAAGGAAAAAGCCAGAAAGGCATCAAAGCCAATAGACTTCTATAAAGGGGAACGGTACCTCACATATTCCAGATGATGATTTTGATTGGGAAAATAAAACCCAAAATCACCCTGAGCCAATAGAAGAAATGACAGATATGCCAGAAAGCATTAAAGAAATGTGCAAGAAGCAAAATATTCCCCAGACACAAAATATCTCTCGGCGGAACTTCTTCAAGCAATTATGGAAACCTTCACAAGTGCGAGGGCAACCTCCATTTCCCAGAAAAGATACAAGAGGACTAGGTTATGAAGCCAAGGTCTTCTTCTCAGCCAATGTTGTCGGGCTACTACCAGATACTGGCAGTGCAAAAAGCAACCAAGCATCTTCTAATTCCAACTCTCAAGAAGATATTTTCTGTCCCACCAAGGGATCATTAGACGAAGAATCGTCGGAAGAATCTGACGAGCAATCTTCGTCAATAAATTTTGAAGATATAAATTTCTACGAAATTCTAGTCGCCTACCCTGATGACGAAGAAGACTTCGTAAATCTTCAACCAGCTCCTCAAGAAATTGAAGATGGAGGACAAGCCACTGTTGATGAATTAATTGAGCTCAATCTCGGGGATCAAGAAAACCCCCGGCCAGTCTTCATTAGTGCCCTTCTTGATGAATAAGAAAGGGAATCTTACAAAATCTTCCTTCTAGAATTCCAAGACTGTTTTGCTTGGAATTATAAGGAAATACTCGGACTGGAGCCATCAGTTGCTGAGCATGAATTATCCATACTTCATACAGCCAAGCCTGTCAAACAAGCTCAAAGGCGCATGCGATATGAGCTGGAGCTGAAAGTAAATGCTGAAGTCGACAAACTCTCTGAAGTAGACTTCATTGAGCCATGCATATATCCAATCTGGCTCGCCAATATTGTTCCAGTGAAGAAAAAGAATGGTCAAGTCCGGATATGCATTGACTATAGGGATTTGAATAAAGCATGTCCCAAAGATGATTTCTCGGTTCCAATCACAGAAACAATGGTGGATATGACCACTGGCCATCAAGCTCTATCATTTATGGACGGGTCTTCAGGCTATAATCAGATCCGGATGGCGATCAAAGATAAAGATCATACTGCATTCAGAGCACCCAAAGGTATCTTCAACTACAAAAGAATGCCCTTTGGCCTGAAAAATGCAGGGACTACATATCAAAGAGCCATGACAAAGATATTTGACGAAATGATTCATGATATAGTCGAATGCTATGTGGATGATCTGGTCGTCAAAACCAAAAGACGGGAAGATCATTTATCTGATCTTCGCCGTGTTTTTGAAAGGCTGCATCAATACAAGTTGAAAATGAACGCCATGAAATGTGCTTTTGGGGTTTCGAGCGGCAAGTTCCTGGGCTTCATCGTCAAATATCAGGGAATAGAAATAGACCCCGACAAAATCAAGGCAATACAACAATTGCCATCTCCTCAAAATCTGACTGAGCTAAGGTCGTTTCAAGGAAAGCTAGCCTATATTAGGCGATTCATCTCTAATCTTTCGGGAAGATCTATGCCCTTCGGCAAGCTCATGAAGAAAGATGCTCCTTTCATATGGGATCAAGAATGCCAAGCAGCTTTCGAGCAAATAAAAGAATATCTTCTCACTCCACCGGTATTGGGAGCCCCAATCGCCGGTAAGCCTCTTATACTTTATATTGCAGCTATGGATGCTTCATTGGGAGCTCTATTAGCACACATAAATGAAGAAGGCGAGGAGCAACCTCTATATTATCTCAGCAGAAAGCTAATTGGTCCAGAACTCCGATATACTCCGATGAAGAAAGTTTGGCTAGCACTGGTATTTGCCGCCAAGAAATTGAGGCATTACCTTCTGGCTCATGAAATTAAACTCATCTCCAAGTATGATCCACTCAAATATCTGCTGAGAAAACCCATATTGTCAGGAAGGCTCGCAAAATGGGCTTTGCTCCTCATGGAGTTTGATATCACATACGTCCCACGAAAGGCAATCAAAGGGCAAGGTTTGGCTGAATTCTTGGCTGCACATTGTTGAACCCGAAAAATATCGGGGGCTTAAACAAACCCCGGGCGACAAATACGCCCTGGAGGAACCCAGAAGGACCTAAGTTGCGCGTTCAGGATGTAGCGCGCGCCCAAAGCCCCGCGGGGACGAAGCAAGGCGTACCTCGGGCAACGAAAATCTGGTGACCAAGCCTTCGGTCAAGGCCGCGCACGATCCCAACGCGTCAAGGACGATCAAATGCACGTGCTCCTAAAAAACGGGGTCGAACGCACGTGAGATGGCCGAAGACGCACGGGCGGTGCACGTGTGCACGTGCACGGCACGGCCGTCGACCAACAAACCAAGAAGCGGGAGGCCCACGGAGCTCTCTCCCGAAAAAAGCGGAGGAAATGCCCAAAAGCGTGGAGGCCCACCCCTATTTATAGGGGGGCCAGGCGGTGGCACCCCCGCCAGTCCGCGGGGGATGCACCCCCGCCGGTCCGCGGGGATGCACCCCCGCCGGTTGGGCGGGGGCCGCACCCCCGCCGTTCGGGCGGGGGTGCGCCCCCCGCCGGTTCGGGCGGGGGCCGGACGGGGGGCCGCACCCCCGCCAGTCCAGGCGGGGTGTGCGCCCCCCCCCCGCCGGTTCGGGGGTGCACCCCCGCTAGGCCGCACCCCCCCGCCAGTCCGGACGGGGGGCCGCACCCCCGCCAGTCCGACCGCGGGTCCTGAGCGCATGCAGTCCCCCGCCAGTCGCTGCCTCGACGCTCGTGCTGCCTCGTTGCCTGTGCCGCTGTTGAACCCAAAAATATCGGGCTTAAACAAACCCGGGCGACAAATACGCCCTAGGGGAACCGGGAACAAACTCCCGATACTCCCCCACGCAGACATCGGGAACAAATGAGCCCGAGTGCTCGCGTCAATCCGGAGTGGCCCGGAAACGGGGTGCCCGAGAAGTTCGTCGACGGCGAAGAATACGTACTCCGGATGCCAGAAACTCCGTGTCCGGATCAACGTTCGAAGCCGCGCCCGAAGCCGAAGGGTTCGAAGAAGTCAAATGCACGCGCCTCCAGAAAACGGAGACAAACGCACGTGGGGCGGCCGGAGAAGCACAAGCGGCGCACGTGTGCACGTGCGCGGCACGGCCGTAAACCAACGAACCAAGCACAGGAGGCCCACGGAGCTCTCTCCCGGAAGAACAGGAGGAAATGGCCAAGGAGTGGAGCCCCCACCCCATTTATAGGGGGGGCAGGCGGTGGCACCCCCGCCGGTTCCTGGTGGGGGCCGCACCCCCGCCGGTTCGGGCGGGGGCGCACCCCCGCCGGTTCGGCGGGGTGCGGCACCCCGCCAGTTCGGGCGGGGACGCGCACCCCCGCCGGTTCGGCGGGGTGCGGCACCCCCGCCGGTTCGGCGAGGGGCGCACCCCCGCCGGTTCGGCGGGGCGCACCCCGCCGTTCCGGGCGGGGGCCGCACCCCCGCCGGTTCGGCGGGGTGCCGCACCCCCGCCAGTCCGGGCGGGGTGCCGCACCCCCGCCGTTTGCCCGCTCGCGTCAACCCCCGCCAGTGCGCACCCCCGCCAGTCAGTGCACCCCCGCCGGTCAGTGTCGCCTGCGTGCTGCCTCGGCGCTCGCGCCCGTCCTCGACGTTCGAGCCCGCGCACACCCCGCCGGGGAGGATACCCCCGCCGGTTCATCCCCCGAGGCCCTATAAATAGGGGGGCATACCCCCATTGCAAGGCATGCGATCTTCGGCCCAGAAAACCCGGCTCCACCCAAGAACGCCCCAGTACGCCGATTCGTCCGTGCCCAGAGCGTGATCCGTGCGTGAGCTTAAATAGGCCGCACGTGCTGAAGAGCAATCTTTGGCGCCCGCTGGTGTTCCGTTCTCAGCGTTCGGGCTGCATTGCGCCACGTCCGCAGGAGGACGCCACAGGTTGTCACATAGCTCTCAGTGTTTGCACTTAAGTCCTCCGGTGTCATAAAACGACACACGTCGAGGCACATGTGTTTAAGTCCTCCGGTGTCATAAAACGACACACGTCGAGGCACATGTGTTTAAGTCCTCCGGTGTCATAAAACGGCACACGTCGAGGCATGTTACCGGGAGGAGGCACAAACACCCTGTCACGGACATTGATGTATTTCCCATACCGTGTAACGTCCGACGGAGGAACAAACACCCTGTCGTCGACACTCATGTACACAAATACTTGTTGTATACACGCCCAGTGGAGGTACAAAACCCCATCAAAGGCGCAAATGTAAATGTCATAAATATAAATGACATGGACATGCTTGAATAAAATTGTGGAAATTTACTTGTCATCTGTCTTTTCGTTAAATTTCGGCATACGGTCTTTTAATAAACATTACGCATCGAAGGTATTCGAGTGTTATACTCGATGTAAATGAAACATCGACTTCGGTCGGTGGGGAACGGTCCAGTACACGACCACTCCAATCGCCCTGAACGCGAGCGCACGCGGAAATAAATGAAATGAAATTTGAGGGTATCAGGGTTCGCACCCGAATACTCCTCGTAAAACAAATCTTTGTCTGTTTCCCGTAAACAGTCTGGCACGCCCAAAATTCGTCATTTCAAAAAAAAGAGATGAGGAAATAAATGAGAAAAGAAAAATCCGCGTTCCAACAATCTGGCACGCCCGGTGGGACTGTTCCTGCCTTCCATGCATATGTAAAAAGACCGTATGCCGATATAGAAATAAAGATGACTAATTTCCACAGTACAGGTACAAGGAGCGAAAGCCGGCATCAAACGCCCGTTCCCACCTGCAATTCAAGCTTGCTCGATGGCCGCCGTCACCTACGGTCCGCAAGTCATCGCATGCCACGCCAAGTGTGGCTACCTCGCCGTCCCGCTCGTGTTCGGCGATTTTCCTGCAGTGGTGGGATCCCCCTACTTCCTAGGGGTGGTCCCCGCCGTCCAAGCTACTCCAAAGGCGGCGCCCAAAGCTACTGCAACTAGGGGCACCAAACCCCGTTCAAGCCAAGGCCGAGTCTTCTCGGTTAACACAATCTCCTGCATCGCAGTCCCTAGAAAACGGGGGCAGCGCCAGGGACGCAGGGGCAGCAAGCCCCACGCGGTCGTCTCCAACTCCGGGAAAACGGTGCTAGTTGGCGACATCCGCGTCAGGCTCGATGGAGGCGAGCCGATACTGCCCCGGGACAGAAGCGTCCCCACGGTGGCAACCTCCAACAAATTCGCTCCCCTCCAGGGGATGCGGCAAGAAGATCGGGACTCCCCAAAAGGAGCCCGACAGGGGCAGGCATCGAGCTCGGCGCCCCAGCCGCCTCGCAAAATGAGGCAAATGTGGGTGACCAAGCAGGAAGCCCGCCAATCAAACAGGCTAGAGCGGATCAACCCGCCGAAAGCCCCAAGAAGGCGACGGTACCTGGGCGAGAAAAAGCTCAAGAAACCGAACCTCCTCGTCCCCGCGGACACAAACGCAGGGGCATTTACAGGAAGCCCAACTTCGTCCCCGCCCAAGCGGAAACTGCTGAGGGGGAGACGCGAGTCAAGCCGGAGCTTCCGCACCTCGAGTCTCAGTCTTTGAAAGGCTGAGCGCCTCAGTCTTCACCAGGCTGGGAGCTGCAATCCGTCCAAGCACTCAGAAGCCCAAGAAGCGGAGAGTGCAACAGACGTCTGAAGAAGGTGGAGGCATGAAGATCTTCACCTGCTATGCTTCTGGAAGGGAAGCACCTGGGCCATCCGGCATCCCTGCTGGAGCGCTCAGGATAAACGAACCCGGACAGGACGACGAAACCGTCCTCCGGTACACCAGAAACGCTGCCAGAAGACTTCTCCAAGGGCAGCAAGGCAGTCAGGCCGGACCCTCGAATCTGGGGCAGGTCCTCGAGCCTCCACTCGAGCATGATCAAAGACCCCTCCAGGGCAGGTCCAGCTGGACCTCGAAGGAGGGGAACAAGACGAAGTCGCCAGCCTCCACCTCGGAGATCAACAACTGCCGGCCGACGGGGACCAAGCCGAAGTGTTCCTCATGCCGCCAACCAGGGCCGCCTTCCAAGCAATGACGGACGACGCCAAGTATGATTTCATACAGCGTTGGCAGGCTGAAATGGCCAACCTCCTGACGGAGCGAGGGCAGCAGGCAGGGGCAAATGCGCCACGCCGCCAAGTGCCGACGGCAAACCAAAATGCTCGGACAAGACATCAACAAGGCGACCTGCCCGATGTCAATCCACGCATAGCCGCGGTCAACGACTATACCGTCGATCCGGTCCAACAGCCGCGCAGGGGCATAAACTCCCAAGCCTCCGCGGCTGAAGATATCGTCGCCCAGCGACGAATGATTGAAAAGATCGTGGACGACCGCTTCGCTCAGCGAGGCGAGGGAACTGCCACTGTAGATCTCTACAGCGTGCCATATCCCGTCCACCATCAATTCAAGAAGCTGCCACCGGACTTCCCCAAGGCGCCGAAGTTGCAGAAGTTCGATGGGCAGGGCTCGCCAAACGAGCACCTGGCCTACTATATAACGGCCATGGGAGAGTTGGCATTCGATGAATCCTACCTCCTCCGTTACTTCGCAACGTCCCTGACAGGCACCGCCTTCCAGTGGTACTCCAGGCTGAGGCCCAACTCCATTGTCGATTGGGCCGACCTCCAAAAGAAGTTCATCGACCGTTTCCAAACGGCCGAGAGAAAGGTGTCGCTTGCAGAGCTGTGCTCCCTCAGGCAAAGAAAAGGAGAAACGGCACTCGACTTCATCAAGCGGTGGCGTGACTTCAGCATGAGGTGCGACAACCCCCCGACGCAAGAAGATGCCATAACCATCTGTCGACGGGGCCTGGCAGCGCAGATAAGTGAAAAGCTGCTGGGAACAAACATCAAGGGTTTTGACCAGCTCAATGCGGTCGTGGCAGAGATCGAAATGTTCTTCGCCGACAACCCGATGCAAGCTCCTCCGAAAATCAAGCCAGGCAAGGAGCGGGCCGTGGGCAAAGAAGCCAATGCTGTGGACTTCGCCCCGCAAAGCAAAGGGAAGAAGATCATGACCTCCGGCGCTCCAAGCAAGAAGGTGGAAGAAAACCGCCTCCAACTTCACTGCCACAGCGTATGAGCACGCCGTATTCCTTCAAAAGGGACCATACGAAGATGCTCTTCAAGCTGTGCATGAAAATGACCTGCTCAAGCTTCCGGCATTGAGAAGACCGAGCGAAGCGGATAGAGTGGATGAGCCAAATTACTGTCTCTACCACCGCATGCTGGGGCACTCTATTGAAGACTGCTACGTCTTCAAAATGAAATACAGAAGCTGATCCAGAGTCGCCTCATCACCATGCATGAACATTGGTCGATCCTCCACAGCCCCATGCCTGGGACCAATCGAGGCAGTCGGCCAATGTCATCCATGTCAATGCGCCGCTCCCGAACCAGAAGACCCCGAGGCAAATCCTTGGGACGCTCATTCCACCAACGGATGGGAGGGGGATCATCCCTCAGCCTCGGAGCACAGGACATGGTCGAGACAGTGCAAAACCTGGAAAGGCAGGTTCAATCTCTGCGGCACGGGCAGCGCCAAACGCTGATGTACCTGAGGACCATGCAAGAAAGTCTGACGACCCTCCAGCAAGGACTCCAGGGGCCTGTGGCACACCTGCGCCCCGGACGCGCCCCCCTGCGGGGGGTGGATCTCGGAGGAGTCTTCAAACCCGTCTGATGACGAAATCGCCGGAAGATTATATTCCTTCCCGCGCCATCGGACACTGGCACTCTACCGTACCTGCCTGCGAGCAGGATTATTAGGCTGCCAGCCGCCAACAAGCGTCCCGCCAAACTACTGCATATACCATCAAGATGCAGGGCACGCGTTAGAGGACTGCCACGTCTTTAAAGACAAGGTTGAAGCATGGATCAACCAAGGGATTATCGACTTGGGCAACGCCCGTGTCAACCCACCGCAGCCTCACATTCGCGAATGGACAGACCATTCAGCTGACGTTGTCACGCATACAGTCAACGTCATCGACCCACCGGAAGTTTATACACCGGTGGCCTTCACTTTCCCGGACCCGGATATGATAGAAGGCGGCTCATCAGGCGAAGCCCCTACTTGGTGGTGCCCGGGAGGGAGAATCCCCCACCGCAGTCACTTGGCGACCGGAAATGTTGGGGAAATCTTCGAGAAGCTCCTGCAACGAGGTGTCGTGATGGCTCACACACCGCCACCGACGTACACTGAAAGGGAGCTGAATCACCCCATGTACTGTCGGTATCACGCCATGCTGCTGCACCCTACAGACAGGTGCCCTGATGTCCGGGATTGGGTCGAGTCCCTTATCCAAAAGGGGAAAATCGACCCGGAAGGCAATTCCATGGTCCTAATGAGAGCCAGGGAAGCAGCCCAGCGGGAATTTGAAGAAAGCGACTATATGCGCTTCAAGAACCTCCAAGCCCCCGAAGCTGATGAACGAGGATGGCTCGTACCGCCGATGTCGTCCATAGCTGACACTGAAGGCGCGAGCTTGGGCAGCAATTCAGGAATATATCCTGAAAGAGCAGCCCACCTCAAGATATAATCAAGAGGACCCGGATATGACAGAAGGCGGCTCATCTGACGAGGCCCCTGCCTTATGGTATCCCGGGTGGCGAGTCTCCCCGAACCCCTTTGCGACCGCAAAGACCGGGGAGATCTTCGAAAGACTCTTGCAGCAAGGCTGTGTAAAGGCGCACAGGCCGCCACCAACATACACGGAGAGGGAGATAAACCACCCCATGTATTGCAAATACCATGCCATGTTGCTGCATCCTACGGATATGTGTCCGATTGTCCGAGACTGGGTCAAATCCCTCATCCAAGAGGGAAAGATCGACCCAGAAGGCAACCCGACAACCGGGCCGAGGCCAGGCAAGAAGCCCAGCAACAACCTCCTCGGCGAAAAAGGGGTCTCGACGACATCAAGTCTCCCCTCCCCGCAACAAACTCCGGAAAATAGGAGTAAGGGGCAGTGCTTTGAGAATTCGCCTCCGCGAATACTCAAGCGGCAAGATAAAGACCGCAGGGGCAAGCAGCCAGTGATGGAGCCGGCCACCCAAGAGCCAAGCCCCTATTGGGCCGAATTCCAACAACTGCCGCCCGAGATGATCGAGCAGGCAATTGACTCCACTTTCCAGCATCAACAAGACGAAGCTGGCTGGACGACGGTGGCGTCCAGAATGCACACTCTGTCAGCGTTCCCTAAGAGGGGAAGGTCGCACGGTCGCCTCGGCCGAGAAACCACCTCTCAAACAACAGAGCAAGCCAAGCCGCTGACGCCGCTCGAAATGGCGCGCGCAGTGCAGCAAGAAAAGAACCGGCGCAAGAACATGAAAAGGCGCCTAAAGAAGCAAGCTGAGCAAGAGGAGGCCGCGGCAGCCCCAGCAGAGCTTACTCCACTCCAGAAGCTGCAAAAGCTCATTGATGATCTGGAGGAGTATATCCCCTCTAAGCCCACTTGGGGAGTCCCTCTGGACATATACATCCCGTGGGAAGAAATGGAGCGCAAAACAAGGCTCAAAAGCTGGCTCCACCAAATGCTACAAAGGGCTCAAGAAGGCGAGAAGCTGCCTCTGCCCGAAGAACTGGCCATCTTCTATAAGGAAGATGAAATCACCATCGAGAAGTTGGAAGAAATGCTGAAAGACTTCTCGTGCAACATGGTGTCGATACCGCCGCCAGCGAGCTTGCAATCACCGGCTGTTACGCCCCCTGTGGCAACATATCGGCGCCGCAACCGAGGCAAAGGAAAGGGCCGTGGACGAGGAAAGAAATCCTCCCCGTCCCTCAGCGAGAAAAGCAGCTCGCCCGACCTGGGCAAGACTATTGTCTTCCGAGGAGAAAAGCCTCAGCCTGCCCCGGAAATAGAGGTGCGGGCGAACTCCTTCATCTTCGACCCATCTGACGAGGAAGAAGAAGAGCAGCAGGATATCGCTAGTGGGCTCTCCGACCGGAGGGCCACCCAGCCAGTCCCCTTCGTCCTGTCTGACGAAGAAGAGTATGGGGGATGGGCGATCCCCAACAAGCCTTTCAACCGGAAAATTCCTGAATCGGCCGCCCGGCCCGCTCCGTCCAGAAGCGGCAAAGAAGAAACTGCCGCCCCGGAGGAAGATTGCCTGGGCTCGTTATTCGAAGAAAAGCCGGACGAGCAACCAGCGGCAAGACGGGTCAACCAATTCGGGCAACCGATAAAGGCCCTGGAGGATACTGTCCCACCATTGGATCAAACCCGTGCCCGGGCTGACCGCAAAATCATACAGCATATGAAGCGGTTCCCAACCAACATCACCATATGGGACGCCATTGCCTGGAGCAAAGATTTGAGAACGGCGCTCGTCAAAATCTTGCAAGAGCCCGAGGTCTACGAAGCTGACGTGACCGAACTCCAGGCACAAGCCCTAGAAGCACTGGTGGCGGAGGTGACCTTCTCCGACAAAGACATGTTGTTGCCAACGCTATACCACAACCGCCGTTGTACATGCAAGGAAAAGTCAATGGGCACGAGCTCAACCGGATCCTGGTTGACCCCGGGGCGTCGATCAATATCATGCCCTGAAGACTTTCAAGGCTTTGTATCTTACGCCCTACTTGCAAAGGGTAAATGATATCAGAATCGCTGGATTCAACCAGAATTCTGAAAACGCCTTGGGAAGGTGGAAGTGCAGCTGGCCATGGACGGCCTCACTACTAAGGTCGTGTTTTACATCATCAATGCAAACACGTCTTACAAAGCCCTCCTGGGAAGACCCTGGCTCCATGAAAACCGGGTCGTCCCCTCGACTCTCCACCAATGTATAAAATACATCAAAGAAGGAGAGCAGCACACGGTCTTTGCAGACCGAGCCCCGTTCCGCCCAAATGAATGCAACTTGGCGGACGCCCAGCTATACCTCGGCGAACCTCTCAGGGAGCCAGCAACTGCGTCAAAAGGCAAGGAAAAGCAAAATGCCGACGCAAATCAAGCAAGCCAGGGTCAAGAGGAAGAGGAGCTCTTCACGGTCAACAAAGACCTCCTTGAAGCTCACCGGCTCAGCCGCCTCGCCGAATCCACCACGCCCGGGCCAAGTTGCCCAGAAAGGCGTGAGATCAACTACGAAGCAAACGCCATCGGCGAGATCATCAACCGAAGCATCTCCTTGCCGCCGGCGTACATGCAATTACTCTTCCACAGGGAGGAGCAATGGGTGGAACGACTGAAGACATTCATTGTCACCCATTACAGAAATGATAGTCTCGAGAAGGGCGAGACGCCGAAGCCGATCATCTTCTACAAAGGAGACCCGCTGCCACATGGGCCCCTCGAAGACGACTTTGGCTGGAGTCAAACGACTCAAGTCGCCCCAGAGCCCGTCCAAGAAATGGACGACATGCCCGAGCACATCAAGAAATTGTGCCAAAGGCAAAGATTGCACAAATGCAAGACCGCTGCCGAAGCACACAAACCAGAAAGAAGAGCACAAGCAAGCCATGCCCTCGCGACGGGAGTCACTACATGCCGAAGCAACTCCGGCAACCCCCCTATTGTGCAAAGACACTCGGGGGTTGGGTATGGTCAGGCGGCGAATGCGAGGCCTACTATACGGTCAACACCGTTGGGCTCGCGCCCTCACCTGATCATTGCCCTTCCGATGGGCAATCTCCTACCCCCGCTACAAAGCCGCAGCAAGGGGAGGCCGCCCTCGTCCTATCAAATGGGGCGTCGTGTCAAGAAGCGCCTCAAAGCGAAGGGGTCACTTCTGGCCGATCACAGAAGAAGGCTTCAAATACTATGACGTCCACGTTGCTGACTCCGATGAAGAAAAGGATTTCATCGACCTACAGCCGCCCCCGTGAACTCGAAGACGGCGGACAAGCTACGGTCGACGAACTGGTCGAACTCGACCTCGGGGAACCAAAAGAACCCCGACCAATCTTCGTCAGCGCCCTCTTGACGAGGAAGAAAGACAGTCATACCGGCAACTCTTGCTGGAATTCAAAGACTGTTTCGCATGGACATACAAAGAAATGCCAGGCCTGGACCCCTCCGTGGCTGAACATGAGTTGTCCATACTCCCCGCAGCAAAGCCGGTCAAGCAAGCCCAACGGCGTATGCGCCACGAGCTGGAGCTGAAAGTAAATGCCGAGGTGGACAGACTTCTCCAAGTCGACTTCACCGAGCCGTGCATCTATCCAACTTGGCTGGCCAATATAGTGCCAGTCAAGAAGAAGAACGGCGAAGTCCGGATCTGTATCGACTACAGGGACTTGAACAAAGCCTGCCCAAAGGACGACTTCCGGTCCCGATCACGGAAACAATGATCGATATGACCACAGGCCATGAAGCGTTCCTTCATGGACGGATCGTCGGGCTATAATCAAATCCGTATGGCTCCCAAAGATAAGGGTCATACCGCCTTCAGGTCCCCCAAAGGGATCTACAACTATAAAAGAATGCCCTTCGGCTTGAAGAACGCCGGAGCCACCTACCAACGAGCCATGACCAAGATCTTCGGAGAAATGCTCCATGACTCGGTCGAGTGCTACGTTGATGATCTAGGTCGTCAAGACCAAAAGGCGGGAAGACCACCTAGGCGACTTACGCCAGGTCTTCGAAAGGCTCCGCCAACATCAACTCAAGATGAACCCGATGAAGTGCGCCTTCGGCGTGTCGAGCGGCAAGTTCCTCGGCTTCGTTGTCAAATACCGCGGGATAGAAATTGATCCCGTCAAAATCAAAGCTATCAGAGAGCTGCCGCCACCGAAAACCTTAACGGAGCTGAAATCTCTCCAGGGAAGGCTGGCCTACATAAGGCGGTTCATCTCCAACCTTGCGGGCAGATGCGCCCCCTTCAGCAAATTGATGAAGAAAGGAGCCCCATTCATATGGGACCAAGAGTGCCAAGATACTTTCGAAGAAATCAAAGAGTATCTCCTTACTCCTCCCGTCTTGGGAGCCCCAGTGAAAGATAAGCCGCTCATCCTCTACATCGCGGCCATGGAAACGTCGCTGGGAGCGCTCTTGGCGCAAACAAATGAGGAAGGCAAAGAGCAACCGCTCTACTACCTCAGCAGGATGCTCGTGGGTCCGGAGCACCGATATTCCCCAGTGGAGAAAGTGTGCCTAGCGCTGATATTCGCCGTCAAGAAATTACGGCACTATCTGCTAGCCCATCAAGTCAGCCTCATCTCGAGGATAGACCCGCTAAAGGCACTCCTCACCCAACCTGTGTTGTCAGGAAGAATGGGAAAATGGGCCCTTCTCCTCATGGAGTTCGATATCACCTTCGTCCCCAGAAAAGCAATCAAAGGGCAAGGTATGGCGGATTTCCTGGCGGCGCATCCGCTCCCAGCAGGCTCTCCCCTCGAGTTCAAGCTCCCGGAGGAGGAAACGCTCTCATCCCCCCACGGGGAGGGGACCCAACAAAAAGAAGTCCCCGTTCAAGAAAGTGGGAACACTCTCGCCGTGGAGTCACCACATTGGGAACTCTACTTTGATGGCGCTTCCCGGGTGCTCAAGCAAACTGACGGCACCACAACTTATACCTCCGGAGCGGGCATTGTCCTAGTGACTCCACAAGGGGGAATACTGCACAACTCATGTGCACTTATGAAGCCGTTGACCAACAATCAGGCTGAATATGAGGCGCTGATCGTGGGACTTCAACTGGCTGCCGAAATGGGCATCAAATGCATAAAAGTCTACGGAGACTCGCAGCTGGTCATCCGTCAAGTGCTGGGGGACTACGAAGTTCGAAAAAGGAATTGATCCCCTATCATGCCAAAGTAATGAAGCTCCGCGAGAGGTTCTATTTGTTCGAAATCGGACATGTCCCCAGAGGGCAAAACTCTCAAGCGGATGCGCTAGCCAAACTGGCGTCCGCCCTAAAGCTTCCTCCTGAAGGGGAGTTGGGCATAACTGTCCGACATAGGAGGCTGATGCCCAGCGTTCTCGAGGATGACTCCGACCCAGAAAATGCTGAAGTCAGCACCCTCGAAGAAGAAGCCAGCCAAGAAGAAGACTGGCGCCAGCCGATCATTCAAATAAAGAACGGTTGGCTGCCTTCAGACCGGGCCGAAAGAGTCCAGCTGCTGCGGCGGGCCACGTCGTATCAAATGATCGGGGACCAACTATATCGGCTTGTCCATGAAAAAGACAAGTCTGTCCTCCTCCGATGTCTCTCCCCTAGGGAAGCCAAAGTCATCATGCACGAAGTCCACTCTGGACTGTGCGGAGCCCATCAAGCGGGAGACAAAATGAAAATCAACATCAAGCTGAAAGGCTTCTTCTGGCCGACCATGTACACGGATTGCGTCCAATACGCCCGTACGTGTCATCAATGCCAGGTCTTCAGTTCGGTGCCAAGAAAGCCGCCGAACGAATTACATCCAACTGCCCCTACATGGCCCTTTGCCGAATGGGGAATGGACGTTGTGGGGCCATTCCCACCATCCTCCGGCGGCCACAAGTTTATCCTGGCAGCCACCGACTATTTCTCCCGATGGGCAGAAGCAGTCCCTCTCCGGGAGGTAACCGGGGTAGCCGTTGCAAAATTTGTCAAGCAACACCTGATTTACAGGTTCGGCACCCCTCATCGGATCGTATCAGATAACGGTACGCCCTTCAGAAACAAAACGATATATGCGTTGGCGGCCAAATTCCAGATAGATTGGAGGACGTCAACGGTTTACAACCCTCAAGCCAATGGTCTGGCGGAAGCCTTCAACAAGACCCTTGCAAACTGCTTGCCAAGATAGTCGGCAATCGCAAACGTGATTGGGGGGAGAAGGTGCACGAAGCGCTCTGGGCATACCGGACGGTCTACAAGACCCCTACCGGGTGTTCTCCCTTCTCTCTGGTGTACGGAGCTGAAGCCATGCTCCCATCGAAATTGAAATGTCGTCCTACAGGGTAGCCGTCTATACCGGTCTTCAGCCCGAGGAGCGACAAGAAATGGAAAGAAGGTTGGAGGAATTGTCCGACCTAGAAGGCAAAAGGTTGGAAGCATACAAACATCTCCAATCCTATCAAGCCCGCATGACTCGAGCCTACGACAAGCTGTCAGGCCCCGTGTCTTCAAGAAAGGTGACCTCGTCATGGTCAAGCAAAGAGAGGTCATGGCAGGCAAATCAAGTGGTAAACTCCAGCCAAACTGGCGCGGACCGTACGTGGTCACCGGAGTGTATGAAGGCGGGGGATACACGCTGGCAACACATGCCGGCGATCGCCCCTTTCCACCACTAAATGGCAAGCATCTCAAAATGTACTTTGCCCCTGAGCATGAATTCCCCGGGCAGCAGCCCTCCGATCCCCTTATAGCCGAATCAGGCTAGGGTTGGGCACATGCACCCATTTCAAAAAAAAAAAAAAACAAGGGAAGGGACTGAAAATAGAGAGGTCCCGGCTGACTTGGTCACTCCCCAAAAAAAAAGGGGGAGTGCCCAAGGGCAAAAGAGCCTATGAAAAAAGAGGGAAGAAAAAAAAAAAGAAAAAAAATTTCCCCCTCTATGAATTATGTCCTCCTTCTTGGTCAGCAAACCGTCCAGGTCGACCAAGTCAAACCTTTAGCCAATAAACCCCCAGAAGGTCGGCTAAAACCTCCTCCTTGGTCAGCAAACCGTCCAGGTCGACCAAGTTAAACCTTTAGCCAATAAACCCCCAGAAGGTCGGCTAAAACCTCCTCCTTGGTCAGCAAACCGTCCAGGTCGACCAAGTCAAACCCTTAGCCAATAAACCCCCAGAAGGTCGGCTAAAACTCCTTCTTGGTCAGCAAACCGTCCAGGTCGACCAAGTCAATCCTTAGCCAATAAACCCCCAGAAGGTCGGCTAAAACCCCCTCCTTGGTCAGCAAACCGTCCAGGTCGACCAAGTTAATCCTTTAGCCAACAAACCCCCAGAAGGTCGGCTAAAACTCCTTCTTGGTCAGCAAACCGTCCAGGTCGACCAAGTCAAACCCCATAGCCATAAACCCCCAGAAGGTCGGCTAAAACTCCTTCTTGGTCAGCAAACCGTCCAGGTCGACCAAGTCAATCCCTTAGCCAATAAACCCCCAGAAGGTCGGCTAAAACTCCTCCTTGGTCAGCAAACCGTCCAGGTCGACCAAGTCAATCCTTTAGCCAACAAACCCCCAGAAGGTCGGCTAAAACTCCTTCTTGGTCAGCAAACCGTCCAGGTCGACCAAGTCAAACCCCATAGCCAACCCCCCAGAAGGTCGGCTAAACTCTTCTTGGTCAGCAAACCGTCCAGGTCGACCAAGTCAATCCCTTAGCCAATAAACCCCCAGAAGGTCGGCTAAAACCCCCTCCTTGGTCAGCAAACCGTCCAGGTCGACCAAGTTAATCCCCTAACGTCCAGGCCAACAAACCCCCAAAGGTCGGCTAAAACCTCCCTCTTGGTCAGCAAACCATCCAGGTCGACCAAGTCAAATCCCCTAGCCAAGGTTCCTCAACCCCGCTTCGGATCCCAAAAAAAAAAAGAAAGAAAGGGGACTAAAAATAGAGATGTCCCAGCGGACTTGGTCGCTCCCAAAAGGGTGCCCGAGGGTAAAAAAGCCCAAAATCCAGCTGAGGTGAAAACCCGAAAGGGCGCCTCAGGCAAAAATGGATAACCCCTCAACGTGAAAACCCGAAAGGCGCGTTGGAAAAAGCTAGAGGGGGCTGGCTTCTGTGAAAACCCGAAAGGGCGCAGGAGTCAGTAATGTGAAAAAAAAATAATCAAAATCAAAATCAAATCATCACTTATCAAGGCAGGTTTCGCGCGGCCAGTAAACAAAATGCTAGACCGGGCCCCTATTCTGCTTGGTAGGTAAACCAAAATGGTAGATCAAGCGTTTCCCTTTAGCCAGAAAACCCCAAGAAGGTAGGCTATCCCCTTTGACCACAAACCTCCATGGTCGGTCAAACCTAAAACCTTAGCCAGCAAACCCCAAGAAGGTAGGCTATCCCCTTTGACCAACAAACCTCCATGGTCGGTCAAACCCTAAACCTTAGCCAGCAAATCCCAAGAAGATAGGCTATCCCTTTGACCAGTCAAACCTCCGTGGTCGGTCAAACCAAAACCCTTTAGCCAGTAACCGGAGTGGTAGGCTAACCGAAATTTCTTTAGCCAGCAAACCGCAATGGCGGGGCTAAATCCGAATGGGAAATCCCGCGACCAATTGCCCCAGGGTCCGGCCCCGGGCCCTAGCAAAAAAAAAGAAGAAAAAAGAAAAAGAAAAAAGGGGACTAAAAATAGAGATGTCCCGGCAGACTTGATCATCCTCCAAAAAGGGGATGTTCACGGGCAAGAAGGCCTCACACCCAGCCGAGGTGAAAACCCGAAAGGGCGCCTCGGGCAAAAATGGGTAACCCCTCAGTGTGAAAACCCGAAAGGGCGCACTGGAAAAAGCTAGAGGGGGCCATCCCCGGCGAAAACCCGAAAGGGCGCTTGGAATGGTAATATGAAAAAGAAGATGAAAAAAAAAATCATCAAATCAAAGTTGGGTTGCTGGACAAAGCCCCGAGAAGGCCAACCCGGCACCCAAAATGTTGCATCAGATCTTGAGGAATGCCACAAATGCAAAATTCAAGCGAAAGATGCCGAGAGCAAGCCTGGGAAAAGCCAATAAAGCAAATCTCAGGAAGCAGAAATACAAAATCAAGGTCGAGGAGCAAAGCCAGAAAAGGCAAGCCTCCCCGACTAAGAATCAAACTCAGGTTGCTGGACAAAGCCCCGAGAAGGCCAGCCCCAGCACCCGAAATGTTGCATCAGATCTGGAAAAATGCCAGAAATGCAACATCCAAAAGACGTCCTCGAACCTACCGGTCCGAGAAACCGAGTGGAGCGCAGGACAAGTTAAGCCAAGAAACACGGCGTCCAAAAGGAGGAGTCCCAAATAAGGCCCTCAAAAGGTTACTTAAATGCAGACGAAGGTTGCAACAGTGTCAAAAGAAAGGCATTGGCAGTAACCTAAAGTTTGTCATTCCTTGAATACAAGGTGCCCGAGACAAGCCCTCGGGGTAGCTGATGAAATATATACATCGGCTGAAAGCAAAAAGGGACGAGAGGAACTATGGAGCCCCCTCCCTCTCACGAAGAGGCATGGGGTCCTCCCCGAAGATCCGCCAGACTCGCCTGAAGAGCCAATAGCCTGGTCTGGGAATCCGCAAACTCCTGTTCCAAGGCGGTCGCCGCTGCCTCGGCCTCCGCCGCCCCCTCGGTCAGCGCCTGGTATGCGGCCTGACGATCGGCAAGACACTTCGAGGCCTCCTCAATCGTCCGCTGGAAGCCAATGATATCAGCATGGCATTGAGCGCAACCTGCCCTCAAGGTCTCGACGCGGCTGAGCACGTCCCCTCTCTGTGAGCGAAGAGCCTCGAATCTTTGCTCTTCTAGAGTAACCTCTGCCGAGAGCTCCTGGATCTTGAGGCGGGTCGCCTCCTGGCATCGCTGCTGCACCTCGTCCCAAACAGCGTCAACGGCCGCCATCCAAGGGTCTCGTGGGAAGCCCATCAAGTGATAGGCGCGGGTATTCCGGTAAAGGAACCCCCGCACCCTTTCAAGGCATGGGGGGCTACTCTCCTCCATGGCAGACCGCACAAGCCCCATCAAGGTCTCCAGTACGCCGCCCTTGTCCACCATCTGGATGCTTTGAGGCTCACTCGGCCAAAGAACGCCGTGGCTCGGGAACGGAGCAGGCCTCACAGGTGATGCTGCGGCGAAAGGTGGCAGGGGCACATCGCCGCCAGCGGCTGTCAAAGGTAGATGAATGTCAGCACGGCGCAGGAGCAACGGGGCTACGACCAAAGAAAAGATAAGGGGAGCAGAAATACCTGTCAAAGACTCGCCGGCCACTGAAAGAAGTGGAGCCGTCACGGCACCATGAGGGGCCCCCTCTACCCCGGCCTGAGTCGCAGCCGAAGAAAAGACGGCCACTGAAGGACCCATCTCCATCATTTCCGCCACAATCTCGGCGCCGCCTGCAAAAAGGATGAACGCGCGCGTCAAGTGGGATACTCCCCTTCGCCCCGGCGAAACCTAGGATGAGCAATAAAAAGAAGTCCGCCCTTGGGCAAAAGCCCGTACCATCGTCTTCCCCAACTGTCCTCTCTAGAACTTCACCCTCCTCCCGCGGGGACCTGACGGGGAGCGCAGCCGGGGAGGTGATCGTCACTGCAAGAGGAAAATGAAGTCATCTATCGCTTCCTCAAGAAAAAAAAAGAGAGGAGGAAGAGGTGCAAAGGCGGTGTGGCGACTAAATGAAAGAACCAGGAGGTACTTACTCGCGCAATGCAAAGCCCGCGGCAAAGTTCCTCCCTCGAGCAGCCCCGGGGCAAAGTCCGAGAAATCAGGTAGCTCACCCCCGAGGCCGGAGACCAATAGACTATGAATCTCCTGAAGCGAAGGTGTCGACACTGCCCGATGCGAGGTGCCTTCGCCAGCGGACACCTCCCCCGGCACGTACCCTGAGGAAGGAAATGAAGCGGTCAGATGTTCAAGCTCATAGCTATAACAGTGCGCCCAGAGCAAAGGAGGCAAAGGCACATATGTATATATGTATGTGTACATGTGTGCGCTTGCCGCTCGCTCACCTGGTTCAGGTGGAGACGCCTGTGGGAGCCCCGTCGTGTCTGGGGACGGCGTCCCATCAAACGTGGGATTGTAATTGTCCTCGGCAGGAGGGGTAGGGCCCTCGCGCGGCGTCGCCCCGGCCACCTCCTCGCTCCCCGGAGTTTGCAAAGCTGCAGGAAGAGCGACAGCAAAATGAGAATCCCGATCAAAGAGGAAAGGAAAGAGGGGAGAAAAAAACTCCCCCGTCTGGCGAAACAAAAGGCTAGGCCCCCTCCTCCAACCGAAGCGGAAGGCTCGGGGGTCCCCTCCTGAGCGCCCGGCGGCGAGGAGCCGGCTTCCCTGCTCGCACGTCGCTTCCGACTGCGTGAAGTGTTGGGCTTCGGCAGCGCCGCCAAAGGAATAAAACTCTCTGCTCAATCCAGAAGCAAGGGAAGCCCAGTCAAAAAAAAGGGGGGGGGGAGAAATGAGGGGAAAGAAAAGAAGAAAAGTACAAACAGGCAACAACTACAATGGACAACGTACCGGCTGGCGCCTAGGAAAAGGGTGGCGGAAGCACCACCCGATCGAAAGGGACCTTCACAGCCTTTCCTGCCTCGACAATGGCATCCCAGAAATGCTGCAAGGTGGTCCCGTTCTCGATCCAGCTAATAAACTCCCTTGGGCCGACGCGAGCAATTGAATGGCAGAGATGTCGCTCCCAAGCTCCCGACACATCATGAGGAATAAAAGCAGAAAGCGCCGTGTCTACTTGGTACCCACAGTCCAGCAAGAAGTGGCGCCACCAAAAGTAGACGAGGGGCGGCCCTCCGCTACCCCGAGAAGTCGTCGAACTGCCCTCGGGACGCGCCAGGGGCTCTAAAGCCTCGACGCGAGCTTTGCGTTCCGCGGGATCGGTGACCTGTGCCTTCGCTCGACGGCGGCCCACAGTCGAGACTTTCCCAACAAGCGCCGGGAACTCCTGCCGGAGAAACTTCGACGTGATCGAAGAGATGGAGGCGCCCGCTCGGGACAAGTAAGCGCCCTCCGCCGCCTTCACCGCATCGGCATGTTCCCGGAACGCCTTATTATGTCGGGTCCACCACCGGGCATATAATATATCCACGCGACCATCCCACCGCTGCTCGGGGATGAAGAACTCCTGAGATGGGTCGCATCTGATAAAAAAGCACCACCAGCTGGAAGCCACAAGATGCCGATCCAGGCCCCTATATGTTCTGTCAGGGAGCGCAAAATTGGCATTGGGAGGTACAGCCTGATCGTACCCAAAGTTGCGTGCGAAGCGGTGTGGAAAGTATGGCTCCATAAACAAAGACCCCCCTTTACGGAAGAGCAGAATGCCGGGGCGAATGCACCAGAGCCACTCCCTGCGGAAAGATGCGCTCGGCGCCGGATTGTGAGGGAGGCGGTAAATTCGCCCTCCCCGGCTCTCCTCGACGTAAGGGCGGAAATCGCGCGAGCAGCAAGCGTGGTCAAGTCCCGACTGCCCCACCGATGGCACAAAGGAAAGCCGTCGGCGCGCCTCTTCTAATTGTCGCTGGTGTGCCTGCTCCGGGCGATTCCGGAACATAAAGAGGAGCGGCATGGAAGGATTCTCCAGGCTGACATTGTGGCATAGCTCGGGCAAAAGAAGACCAGCCCAGGCACTCAAGTAGTGCGTCGGTAAGACGATGCTTTTGTCGCGAGGGGAAGGGCTCGCCGTCAAATCCCCCAAGCCATGAAAAATATTAGCCAGCGCCGCCGGGGCCAGAGCAAGCTGCACACCGCTAGCCAAGGAGCAAGCCGGATAAATGACCTCCGGCCTGATGTTTCCCTCCTCCCCGAACGGGACGACGAAGGTGCTCAACCAGTACGCCAGGTACGCTGCCAAATAAGTCCGGTCGGAAAGCTGCCTGGGATTCCAGCCACGACCCTGAGGCGCGTAGAGATACTTCACGTTGCTCTCCAAGGTGACTGACAACTGCAAATAATCTGTGGGGTCGTAGCTCTCGCTGGCAAACTCCTTGTGAAAACAGAAAGGCCCGTTGTAGAAAAAGCGGAGCCAAGCATCGCAGCTCACCCTCACAGTCCCTTTGGAAGCACTGGGACATTCATCTTTACCACACCGGGCTAAATCCCGCCAGACTTTCATCAAATAACGGAAGCTGTGGGATAGAACATAAGAGCCGGCGCCGGTGGACTGGTCCCGAAGGAGGTCATTCAAACACACCTCCTCATAAAATTGGCCAGAGATCGGGAGACCAGAGATTCTGTGCAAAGCCCAAAGATCGAGGCATGTCTCCCCGTCCGCTACGCAGAAGGTATTGAACCTCCGGTTGAACCGCTCCGCCAGGGCCTGCAGAAGCCCGGAATGGCACGGATAGCTGTAAAGAGCGGCGACAACAGCGTGAAGAAGGCCAATCTGATCCAGCAGCTGGCGGTAATGGTAAAGAATGCCCATCAACCATTCCGTGGCGCCGAAGCGGAAGCGGTGAGACGAAATGACGGACCACCGGTCATACCAGCCAGCGGCCTCCTTACTCATAATCCGGTCCAAGAAACATGACCGGTCATAGCCCTCCGATACAAACTCGGGGCCGGAAGGTAGCGGGATATGCCCAGTGAAGGTAGGACCGGTCTTGGGCAGCCCGTGTACTTCCCACAAACCCTGTGCAAGCATGAGCTCCCTGACCCGGTTAACGGGTTCCGCACTAAAAAGCCCCAGTTGGCCCGCCTCTGGAAAATGCGCCTGTGCGGTATAGTCGACGGGAAGCTGGGATAGTGAAAGCTGCAAGTCCCCATCATGCTGTCGCGACCGACCAGAATAGCCCGCTCCAGCTGAGCTCGCTCGGACAAAAGAAGTCCGTCGGGGCCCTCCCAGTTGACCGGAACAAAACTCTGAATGAAGGGGAACAAATGCTCGTCCAGCGGAAAATGCCCTGGATAATCACCGCCTCTCCGGTAGCGGTACCCCCGCTCGGTCCGGTCCACCCGGCGCATGTCCACAACGCCCTCAAGCGGCGACGACTCCTCCAAAGGCCCGAGAGCGCATACCTTGACACCCTTGTCGAGTCGCTCCGGGTCGTCCTCCCTCACCGGGGAAAGGGTGAAATACGGCATCGGATCCCCCGTTCGTTGCACATCATCCTCTGAGCGACGCGATGCCCGGCTACTCTCCCCACGATGCTTGGTAGAACGAGGCATCGTCAATCCTGCCAAACGAATTGTCCGAGCGTCAGGTGAAAGAACGTCGCAACAAGGCAGAAGGAGACAACTGCGAAAGAAAAGATGTATCTCGAAGGCACCACGGGATACCCGCCGTCGTCCTCGTCTCCGACGGATATCCCGCGGGGGGCATTTGTTGAACCCAAAAATATCGGGGCTTAAACAAACCCCGGGCGACAAATACGCCCTAGGGGAACCGGGAACAAACTCCTGATACTCCCCCACGCGGACATCGAGAACAAATGAGCCCGAGTGCTCGCGTCAATCCGGAGTGGCCCGGAAACGGGGTGCCCGAGAAGTTCGTCGACGGCGAAGAATACGGTACGCCCTGCAGAAACAAAACGATATATGCGTTGGCGGCCAAATCCAGATAGTTGGAGGACGTCGACGGTCTACAACCCTCAAGCCAATGGTCTGGCGGAAGCCTTCAACAAGACCCTTTGCAAATTGCTTGCCAAGATAGTCGGCAATCGCAAACGTGATTGGGGGGAGAAGGTGCACGAAGCGCTCTGGGCATACCGGACGGTCTACAAGACCCCTACCCCGGGTGTTTCCCTTCTCTCTGGTGTACGGAGCTGAAGCCATGCCCCCATCGAAATTGAAATCGTCCTACAGGGTAGCCGTCTATACCGGTCTTCAGCCCGAGGAGCGACAAGAAATGGAAAGAAGGTTGGAGGAATTGTCCGACCTAGAAGGCAAAAGGTTGGAAGCATCAAACATCCCCAATCCTATCAAGCCGCATGACTCGAGCCTACGATAAGTTGGTTAGGCCCCGTGTCTTCAAGAAAGGTGACCTCATCATGGTCAAACAAAGAGAGATCATGGCAGGCAGATCAAGTGGTAAACTCCAGCCAAAATGGCGCGGACCGTCGTGGTCACTGGAGTGTATGAAGGCGGGGATACACGCTGGCAACACATGCCGGCGATCGCCCCTTTCCACCACTAAATAGCAAGCTTGAAAATGTACTTTGCCCCTGAGCATGAATTCCCCGGGCAGCAGCCCCCGATCCCCTTATAGCCGAATCAGGCTAGGGCTGGGCATATGCACCCATTTCAAAAAAAAAAAAACAAGGGAAGGGACTGAAAATAGACAGGTCCCGGCTGACTTGGTTACTCCCAAAAACAAAAAAAGGGGAGTGCCAAGGGCAAAAGAGCCTATGAAAAAAGGGAAGAAAAAAGAAAAAAGAAAAAAATTTCCCCCTCTATGAATTATGTTCTCTTCTTGGTCAGCAAACCGTCCAGGTCGACCAAGTCAAATCCTTTAGCCAATAAACCCCCAGAAGGTCGGCTAAAACCTCATCTTGGTCAGCAAACCATCCTGGGCGACCAAGTCAAATCCCATAGCCAATAAACCCCAGAAGGTCGGCTAAACTCCTCTTGGTCAGCAAACCCTAGGTCGACCAAGTCAAACCCTAGCCATAAACCCCAGAAGGTCAGCTAAAACCTCCTCTTGGTCAGCAAACCGTCCAGGTAGGACCAAGGTCAAATCTCATAGCTATAAACCCCCCGAAGGTCGGCTAAAACTCCCTCTGGTCAGCAAACAACGTCACAGGTCGACCAAGTCAAACCCTTTAGCCATAAACCCCAAAAGGTCGGCTAAAACCTCCTCCTTGGTCAGCAAAACCGTCCAGGTCGACCAAGTCAAATCCCATAGCCATAAACCCCAAAGAGGGTCGGTTATAAAATCCTCTTGGTCAGCAAACCATCCTGGTCGACCAGTCAAATCCCTAGCCAGAAAACCCCAAGAAGGTAGGCTATCCCCTCAGCCAATAAACCTCCATGGTAGGTTGTGCCGTCCTGGGCTACCAATCATAATGGTGGGCTGAACCCAAAACGGCAAACCCCTAGCCAAGTTCCTCAACCTCGCTTCGGACCCAAAAAAAAAAAAAAGAAAGAAAATGGACTAAAAAAATAGAGATGTCCCAGCGGACTTGGTCACTCCCCAAAAGGGGTGCCCGAGGGTAAAAATGCCCAAATCCAGCTGAGTGAAAGCCCGAAGGGCGCCTCAGGCAAAAATGGATAACCCTCAACGTGAAAACCCGAAAGGGCGCGTTGGAAAAAGTTAGAGGGGGCTGGCTTCTGTGAAAACCCGAAAGGGCGTAGGAGTCAGTAAATAAAAAAAAAAATCATCAATTAAAATCAAAATCAAATCGTTACTTATCAAGACATGTGTCGCGCAGCCAGCAAACAAAATGTAGGCCGTGCCTCTATTTGCTTGATAAGAGAATCAAAATGATGGATCAGGCCATCCTTTTGACCAGCAAACCTCCGCGGTCGGTCAAACCCAAACCCTTAGCCAGAAAACCCTAAGAAGGTAGGCTATCCCTCTTTGACCAATAAACCTCCATGGTCGGTCAAAACCTAACCCAAACCCTTAGCCAGAAAACCCCAAGAAGGTAGGCTATCCCTCTTTGACCAATAAACCTCCGTGGTCGGTCAAACCTAAACTTTTTAGCCAGCAAACCCCAAGAAGGTAGGCCATCTCTCTGTAACCAATAAACCTCTGCGGTCGGTCAAAACCTAAAATCCTTAGCCAGAAAACCCCAAGAAGGTAGGCTATCCCCTGTTTGACCAATAAACCTCTGTGGTCGGTCAAGCCAAACTCTTTAGCCAGCAAACCACAATGGTAGGCTAACCGAAATTCTCTTAGCCAGCAAACCGCAATGGTGGGCTAAATCCAAATGGCAGATCCCATGATCGATTGCCCCAGGGTCCGGCCCCAGGTCCTAGTAAAAAAAAAAAAAGAAAAGAAAAGAAAAAGGGACTAAAAATAGAGATGTCCCGGCAGACTTGATCATCCTCCAAAAAAGGGATGTTCGAGGGCAAGAAGGCCTCACACCCAGCTGAGGTGAAAACCCAAAAGGGCGCCCCAGGCAAAAATAGGTTAACCTCTCAGTGTGAAAACCCGAAAGGGCGCACTGGAAAAAGCTAGAGAGGGGGCCATCCCCGGCGAAAACCCGAAAGGGCGCTTGGGATGGTAATATGAAAAAGAAGAGAACAAAAAAAAAAAAAAAATCATCAAATCAAAGTTGGGTTGCTGGACAAAGCCCGAGAAGGCCAACCCCAGCACCCAAAATGTTGCATCAGATCGTGAGGAATGCCACAAATGCAAAATTCAAGCAAAAGATGCTGAGAGCAAGCCTGGGAAAAGAAATAAGGCAAATCTCAGGAAAAAGAAATACAAAATCAGGTCGAAGAGCAAGGCCAGAAGAGACAAGCCTCCCCGACTAAGGATCAACTCAGGTCGCCGGAAAAGCCCGAGAAGGCCAGCACCAGCACCCGAAGTGTTGCACCAGATCTGGAAGAATGCCAGAAATGCAAAGTCCAAAAGAAAAGGACATCGCTCGAACTTACCGGTCCAAGAAACCGGGTTGAGGGGGGGAAAAGGCAATACTCTGATGAAGACAAGCAAGGTCAGCTCCAAGCAAAGTCAAGGAGCAGCTCTTCGATCAAACTCACCCTAGAGTGACCTGGTGGAGCGGGTCCATGTTACTTCCCTGAAGTGATGTGCGCTCTCCTGGGTCCTCTCATGGGAATTCTTGAGTTGGAAACAAATTTGAAAAAATATGCGGCAAGGAGAGCTGAGCTCAGCGCGAGAAGCATAGCAAGTTTGATCGCCGGCTCAACCGGCAACAACAGATTGTTGTCCTAGGTTTGCTGGCGACGCTACACAAATATTGAAGCGCATCGCTGTGGTTTTCAACCCAACTCCCCGCCAAGTCATTAAGACCAGGGGTAGAGTTTGATAATCGCACGGGACACCCGCCTTCGTCTCGTCTCTGACGGATGTCCCGTGGGGGGCATTTGTTGAACCCGAATATCGGGATTTAAACAAGTCCGGGTGGCAAACTCGTCTGGAAATCCACGAAAGGTGGGAAGAAACCCCCGGCCTCCCTCACTCGAACACCTGAGATAAATGGGTTTGAGTCGGACGTCCACCCAGAATGAGCCGGAGGATGACGCTTAAAAAGGCCCATCAATAGCGGAAACGCGCGCCCGGGCAGCCGAGACTCAATGTCCGGACTCGCGCTAAAGATCGCGTACGACTCGGATGGGTCCGAAAAGGTGAAATGCACACGACCTCCAAAAATGAGGTCAAACGCACGTGAAACGGGCAAAAACGCACGTCGAATGCACGTCAAATACATGCGGGCATGTGTGTGCGCGTGTGACGCACGTGCCATGACAAACCAGCAGAACTCCCAGAAATCTCTGGAAATGACCAAGGACGAAGAGGGCGCCGGTCTGCCCCCCCGCCAGGCAGGGAGGGGCGCCGGTTGGCCCCCTCCGCCAGTTGGAGGGGCGCCGATCCGGCCCCCTGACCGACGGACCCCCCTCCGCACAGCAGGAGGGGCGCCGGTCAGGTCCTGACCGGCGGACCCCCTCCGCCAGTCAGGAGGGGCCGCCAGTCAGGTCCCTGACCGGCGGACCCCCTCCGCCAGTCAGGAGGGGCCGCCAGTCAGGTCCCTGCCTGGCGGGCCCCCTCCGCCAGTCAGGAGGGGCGCCGGTCAGGCCCTGACCGGCGGACCCCCTCCGCCAGTCAAGAGGGGCGCCGGTCAGGCCCCCTGACCAGCGGCCCCCTCCGCTAGCCAGGAGGGGCGCCGGTCAAGGTACCTGATTGGCGGCCCCCTCCGCCAGTCAGCCCTCTCGCGTGGGCACCCCACCGGTTCGCCATCGGCCTCGACGCTCGCGCTCTGCCTCGACGCCCGAGCCCGCGACACCTCCGCCGGGGAGGGTACCCCCGCCGGTATGCCCCCCCACAAAACCTATAAATAGGGGGGCATACCCCATTGCAAAAAAAAACCACCAGGCCAGCCAAGAACGAGGCCGGGGCAACCAGAGCGAACAAATCGCATGCCCTCAAGGTCTCGCCGAGAGTCTTCGTGCGCGAGCTTAAAAGGCCGCACGTACTGGGGAGAAAGTCCTTGACGTCTGTCGGTGTTCTATCTCTGCGTTCGGGCTCTCCTGCGCCGTCCGTGAGAAGACACCACAGGTTGTCATATGACCCCGGCGTTTTCATTTAAGTCCTCCGGTGTCATAAAACGACACACGTCGAGGCATATTTAAGTCCTCCGGTGTCATAAACGGACACACGTCGAGGCCATGTTTAAGCCTCCGGTGTCATAAACGACAATCGTTGAGGTACATGTTTAAGTCCTCCGTCGTCATCAAACGGACGTACGTAGAGGCAATGCTGCTCGGTGGAGGCACAAACACCCCGCCGGGCATACCCCCATTTAAGAGAGACGTTTTTTTAGACGCTTAGAGGCGGAGGGACGACCATTCAGTCTACGACATTCGGCCTGAAGATCCGAGCGAGCCTGCAAACCGCTTCAGCTGGTCCGTGGCGTGGCTTATATAGGCCGCACGTGTCGGGAAGGTCTTCGACACCCGTTGGTGCTTTGTCTCCGTGGCGGGGCCCTTCTGCGCTCACCCGCATAGAGACGCCACAGGTTGTTACAAGACCCCGTTGGCCATGTTAAAGTCCTCCGGTGTCATAAAACGACACGCGTCGAGCGCATGTTAAGTCCTCCGGTGTCATAAAAAAACACGTGTCGAGGCGCATGTTTAAGTCCTCCGGTGTCATAAAACGACACACGTCGAGGCGCATGTTTAAGTCCTCCGGAGTCATAAAACGACACACGTCGAGGCGCATGTTTAAGTCTTCCGGTGTCACAAAATGACATACGAGGCTCCTGTTTAAGTCCTCCGGTGTCACAAAATGGCATACGTAGAGGCATGTTACCTTGTCGAGGCACAAACACCCCATTAGTAACAAAAATGTACTCCTTATCATGTAAACGTCCGACGGAGGCACAAACACCCTGTCGTCGACATCTATGTACATGACTTGTTGTATACACGCCCAGTGGAGGTACAAAACCCCATTAAAGGCGTAAGTAAATGTCATAAATATAAATGACATGAGCATGCTTGAATAAAATTGTGGAAATTTATTTGTCATCTGCCTTTTCTTCTTTAAAGTTCGGCATACGGTCTTTTAATAAACATTACGCATTCGAAGGTATTCGAGTGTTATACTCGATGTAAATGAAACATCGACTTCGGTCGATGGGGAACGGTCCAGTACACGACCACTCCAATCGCCCTGAACGCGAGCGCACGCGGAAAAATGAAACGTTCGAGGGCGCCGGGTCTTCACCCGGTACCCCTCGCAACATAAATCTTGTCTGTTTCCCGTAAACAGTCTGGCACGCCCAAAATTCGTCATTTCAGAAAAGAAGTGAGGAAAAAGAATAAAAAAAAAAAAGAAATCAGAAATCCGCGTTCCAACATGGGTACACTGCCACAGCAAGCTACCTTGGTCCATCTTCATATATGCATCCTCCTCCTGTATTTTCTGTTCATGTTCCAGTTCAAGTTTTTGCTCCTGTGAGGATGTACAGATGGCACAACTGAATGTAATCCGTCCCGACAGCCAGGTGTGGGACCATTATCTAAGTCAGTTTCGTCAGAGATACCATAGCATGATGACATGGGATGAGTATCGTAGTTTTGTGTCTCGAACAAAAGGTCATCACCTTATTGAAGAGCTTCCCTCAGAGTCAGATGATCAGAGTCCGTGCCTATCCAATCCCAATGGAATGCATACGATCCATATCAACAAGGGCATTGGGGATATTAGAGTAAGTCATTGTATATGTATTGGAATTGAGAGTTTGATAGTTGTATTGACTTTGTGCAATGTAAATATCTTTCAATTAATGAGTTTCAATTTATTTTCACTCTTCTAATGCTTTTTTTTATTGAAAATAAATGTTTTTATAGCAATTACATGATATAAATCTCATGGAATATGATGAAAGATATTTACAAGAGGCCTAAACCACACAATTATTCAAAAAAAGGCCAGATTCAAAGGAATCGGCCAAAAAATGTGTCATAAACAGGGGTTCTGCCCGAATCCATGTGAATCAAACCGAATCGGTTCGATCCGCCCGAATCGGATCGAATCAGGCACAGCCTGATTCGGTCCAAATCGGCGATGCGCCAAACCCTGGTATAGCCTGAAGCCGTTGAGACTCAAAAGATAGAAGACTTACTTTGTGAATATCACATCTCAACTGTCTCAAGACCCAATGTTCAAATTCAAACGGCTATTTTCTAACAACCACTTCTCAAACGGAAATTTCTGAAGACTATATATGAAGCTAAAGTTTGAAATTGAAAAGATACAAGCAACACATATAAGCACATACTGAACCACATTCAAACTTAGCAAGAA
This sequence comes from Colocasia esculenta, assembly GCA_014218235.1. Classification (NCBI taxonomy): domain Eukaryota; kingdom Viridiplantae; phylum Streptophyta; class Magnoliopsida; order Alismatales; family Araceae; genus Colocasia; species Colocasia esculenta. The sequence continues at coordinate 34,422,816 of CM024765.1, read as the reverse complement.
AGAGAGAAGCGCACAAGGTCTGAAGAGAGCCAGCTGATTCAAGCTTCGATTTCCTGCTCTCTTGCTTTCAAGTGTTCTTGGGTGGCATCCTACAGTTCTAGATTTCCATCTTAGTCCACACCCTCTTTAAGTCAGAAAGAGTTAGAGCTTTCAATCAAGGAAGGTAGGATCGGGATCGGGATCGACCCTAGTCGATCCGATCCTGGATCGGATCGGATCGAAGGATCCGCTGGATCCCAGGGAAGTCTGGCCGATCCTGGATCGGCCAGACTATAAAATGTTTATTTTTTTGGAAAAATGCAGGAAATTCAGAAAATTCAGGAAAAAACAGAAAAATCTGATATATTGAAAGAACTAAGATTTGCATCAAAATCAATTATACATGCATTCATAGTACATAAAACATGAAATTTAAGACATTGTACATGTAACTTACATTTGATAGAAGACTAATAATCTTTCCATCCACTTCCAACATAGATGAGTCACCATCATTTGGTTTTGGTAGCTATAACCAAAGAGGGAATTTGTTAAATCATGCATACCCATTTGAATCCCTCTTGGTGTAAATTGTTGACTTGAGCTTTCTCCAGATTGTGATGGAGCTGGACACCATATACCAACGGTTTGTATGTACTTGTTGCTTCACTAGGGCCACTAGGCTCTTGTTCTTGTGAAGGCCAAGGTCCCCATCCTCCTTGTACTCCATAAGGTGAGCTACTAATATCTGAGTACGGTAAAATGGGAGGCTGAAATGCAGGTATATGAGTAGACCCTGAACTATAGTTTGGCTCCCAAGGTGGCCACTCATAGGCTGCATGATGTTGTTGTCCTTCATATCCCCCTTGTCCATGCCCTTGTCCTTCTCCTCCGCCTCCCTGATGTTCTGTTTCTGGTACATAACTTTCAGTAAGCCCTACACCTGTGGCCCCAGTATATCCTGCTCCTGCATATCCCTGGCCAGCTCCTGTGGCCCCAGTGGCAGCCCCATCATCATCATCATCATCATTTGGATCTTGTGTGGTGTCATCACTACGAATTGGTTGCTGCACTTTTCTCTTTTTTGCCTGGTATATGTTCTTTTTTTCTAGCTCTATGGCTTTTGAACTCCTCTCTTTTTGTGTTGCAGCTCTTCTTAATGCAGGCTGAGTGGGAGGCACTCTAGATGTCTCTGGCAAGATAGCTGAGTGTCGTGGCTGAGAGAAGAGAGGACCGAGGGTGAGAGGTTGGTCCTCACTTACCCTAAGCTCTGGATCTCGAGCCTCTACTCCATCCAATTCTCCTTCCGCCCATGAACAATCGCGAGGGTCAAATTCTGGAACATCCATTTCCTGTCTTGTTTCCACCCATGCATTTAGTGGGTGTTCCTCATCAAATAACTCATCAACATCAATTTGAGATGATAATGCTTCCCTCTCTGCAAAACGTTGCTCCCAATGACTACCTGCAAAAGTCATTAGCCTTGCCTCGCTCTTCTTTTGTCTATCTTTAATGCATTTCAGCTTCAACCTCATATTGTAGTGGCAATAGACCAACTTCTCTAGCCTAGTTGCACTCAACCTGTTCCTCACTTTTGTGTGAATAAGTGAGAAAGTGCTCCAATTTCTCTCACACTGGCTAGATGAAGTGGTCTGACTGAGTACTCTAATAGCAATCCTTGCAAGTGGACTTCTTTGACCAGACTCATGTCTAAACTTATGCAGACTCTCCAATGCAATAAATTGTGAGGCAAATCTTGTAGGGCCAGAACGAATTATGTCATGTCCATCTGTGCACTCTCTCATCATATGTAAGATTCTATTGTGTCCATAAATAAAAGTAGTAATCATTTGCGCCTTGGACACCAAGTCATGCACATGTTTATCTTTCCCAATATCCTCCATCATCAAGTCTAAGGAGTGTGCTGCACAAGGGACCCAATAAAGATGATGTCGTTTTACCATCAATTTTCTTCCAGCTGCCTTGTAATAGCTTCATTATCAGTAACACTTGGACTACATTTTCCTCGCCAATTTCATCAATCATCTCATCCATCAGCCTAAACAAGTAATCTGCATTTTTTATTTGTCCACTTGCATCTACAGATTTCATGAACACTGTACCCTCACTGCAATATACAAGAAAGTTAATCATAGACCTTCTTGTTGTTCCCATCCATCCATCACACATAAGAGTACAACCTCTTGCCATCCATATATCTTTGAATGATGCCACCCAATCCTTTATCTCAGTCAATTCCTCTTCAAGATATTTGTCATAAATCTCCTTTGGTGTAGGAGCTTTCAAACCTGGGCCTGCCTCACCAACTGAATCTATCATTGTCTGGAATAAGGACTAGATGCTTTATGGGCTGGACCCCTGCATGCAAAAACCATTTTACAATGTTTTTAACTGCATGTTTGGCGGAAGCAGCTGTGGCCTTTACCCCTTTCAATGCATGCTTTATGCCAGGCTGTTTTGATGAAGGTTTCCTGTGCAAAAATGTGCCAAGCCCACTAGTTGGTCCCGTTCCCCTCATAGAACCACCTCTCCTGATAGGTGGTGCCATTGGCCGTGTTACACTAGCCCCTGATGATGATCCTTCTCTTGTACTATGGAACCTCTGCATGTCACTTTCTAACATGGCAGCACGCCGACTCTGCCGTAGTCCTTCTCGCCATTCTCTCTCATTAGGTGAGAGATCCTCATAATCTGTCTCATCTGAGTCCTCAACATCAACAGGAATTTGTCTTTCTTTCATTGCAGCCTTACTTTTCCCTTCCCAGAAATCTCTTCATGCATTCTTCTTGATGTTGAATACGTATGCCTCTTTGTTGTTGTCTTCCAGCCATGTAGTCTTTCATCTCATTCACTAACTCCCGTGGACAATGCTTGCATTTTACTACATTTGTTCCAATGCCTGCAATGTGTTGTTTTAGGCGTATACACCTCCATTCATTTCCTTACCACAGTGGTTACACCGCACTCTCTTAGAGGCAGCATCAATAAGGACACCGTGTTTCCATCCAATGTCTACTTGTGGTTGCTCTTCCTCGTGTCCCTCATCAGCCATACTTGCTAATCCTATAACAAATTAAGAATACAAACACATTCATGTGTAAGTATACAATTATAAACAAATTACATCTAATATTAACCCTAATTAGGGTGAAATTTAGAGATTTTCTCTAATTTCCCGAAATGAAATAGTTCCATTATCATAGAAAGGCATGATTAAGTCAATTAAGTGATTGGAACACTTAATTGATCTCTAATTGTGCTAATACAACATAAGCCCCAAATATCAAACCCTAATTAGCCAACTAGGGTGAAATTTGGAGATTTTGTCTAATTGACAAAATGTAAGGGAGAATAAAAGATATAAGAAGATTAAACATGTGTACATGTGTTTTCATTTTTTTCAAAATTTATAACTGAATTTCGAAATTAAAAATGAAATATACCTTAAGAAGAAGAACTTCTTCCTTACTTGAGTAAGATCTCTTGAGATCTACTCAAGAAGATCTCCCTTGATGTGCTCCTTCTAACCTCTTTCAAACTTGAAAGAGAAGATAGGGTTTAGAAGAAAAAGTAGAAGAGGAAGGAGAAGAGAAAGGACAAGAACAAGAACAAGAAGAAGAAGAGGAGGAGGAGGAGGCCGGCTGGGGAGGACGCCGCGGCGGTGGAGGAGGCCGGCGGCGGCGGTGGAGGAGGCAGCCCGAGCTGGGGGGGGAGGGGGAGCACCTTCCTTCCTTCCTAGGACACCAAAACCTGCATCTTTTGGTGTCCTCGGGTGGGAAGGGGCCGAAATAAGGGGGATCGACCGCGATCGATCGGGATCGACCTTATCGGGTCGGATCGACGCCGGATCGATCGATTCGACCCGATAATGGTCGATCCGGCGCCTTAAGTTCAAATTTGAACTGAACCCAGCCGGATCGACTGAATCGAGCTGGGATCGATCGATCCCGGTTCGACTCGAGCGATCCAACTCAGATCCTACTGAGTTGGGTCGATCCAGCCGGAAATGTGGGGTTCTGGGGTTCTTCAAGGGGAATCGACCCTTGGGGGGTCGATCCGATCCGGGATCGAGCGATTCTGGCTCGATCCCGGCGATTCTTCCTTCCATGCTTTCAATCCCATTTGTAATCTCTTTCTGATCTTCTATGTTTGCTCATTCTTCTGAGCAAACACACTGTGATCATCTCTATGTTGCAACCAGCAGGGGGTTTTTCCTTGTTGTGCCCCTCTGTGAAGGGAAGACCTACATTGGTAGGTGGTTGTAATACTCCTCTGTGAAGGGAAGACTTTCTTGGGAGCAAGTGGGTTGTCATACCTCTCAGGTTAAGAGAAGGCCAAGTGTTCTTGGCAGTCAGTGGAAATCCCAAGGGGTTCTTGGGAACTGGATATAGGACTTCCATTTGGAAGAGCCGAACCAAGATAAATCACTGTGCACTTTGTGTGATTGATTCCGCCAAGCTTTTCACTTGTTTCACACACACACTACACTAAGTGCTAACATTACTATCTAGTGTTATCTGTTTTTCAGATAAATTTTAAAAGTGCAAGAAGTCCTATTCACCCCCCTCTAGGACATTCAAAACTACATCTCGATCCAACATGCACAGCTCAAGGGAGCGGGACCCACGTTACTTCTCTGAAGCGGCGTGCACTCTCCTGAGCTCGGCATATGGTTAGCCATCCCCAGTCTTGGGATTGTCAAGAAATGACAGGATTCCTTGGAAATGTCAAGAAATGGCTGAAAAGCCTTGGGAGGTCAAGAAATGAACGAAAAACCCCAATGAGCCAAGAAATAGCAAGTGTACCCCAAGAAGTCAATAAATGACTGGAAAGACCTCAAGGATACTGAAAAAGTGGTAGAAGCACCTAGAAAGAGTATAAACTTGCAAAAGCCTGGCAAGACCGCTTAAAGGTCCCGTCACAATCAAATGGTGATGGTGACTATGAAGCAAACACAATGGACTGGCAGTGATCATCTTAGCGATCCAACGGTCCCATTGTGATGAAACTCAAATCCAATGGTCTGAACATGATGGAAATTCAAGGCAACGATCTGATCGTGGCAGAAGCAAATTCAAAGGCGTCCGATCATGACGAAATGAAGTCCTGAAGACTCGATTTTATAATCGGGATCACTTGTACATGTGTTGAAAGACTAATTGTAATTTAAATTACATGTGTACAAATATTAAAGTTTTTAAATTTTCTTTGCAAGAGTGTGTACGCACAAAGGGTGACCATCAAGGTCATTGTCGTCACAATAGACAGATACAAAAGGCGTTCTTTGATAGAGAATCAAAGGTGTTCGAGTTTGACTCGATGTAAATTAACACTGACTTCGGTCAGTGGGGAAAGGTCCAGTACATAAAACCCTAATCGCATGATAAAATAAACCGCGCAGAATAAATATTGACCACTAAATGGACACATATATACCCGCATTAACTGAACCTAAAATTTGTATGTTATACAAACTGGCATGCCCGCATAACAAAGGGAAAAAAACAAGAAAGAAAGAAAGAGGAAATTCTGTGTCAACACTGTTCTACAAAAGAATTTAGTTAGTTCATGCAAAATTTTATTGATAGGAAGAGTCCTCAGCATAAACCAATTCAGACCACATTAATGGAAAGTATGTCTACTATGGAGTATATGATAAACTCAAGTATATGGAAATCTATCTTTAACTATCCAAACAGGGTTATAACGAAAAACACATTTACGATAAACCTAAACAAGTCTATGCCTTGCATGCAAACAGCCCAAGTTTATGATACACGCAAGTGAATTTATGGTAAATCCATTTATAAATATCCAAACTAAGGTTGTAACAAAAACAACTATACGATAAACCTTAATGTGTTTATGCCTTGCATCCAAATAGGTCCTTAGTTTCAAGCTTGAATGGAGATTTTTGCAAGATATTTTTTTTTATTCAGCTTGGAGGAAAGAAGTGACAATAGAAATAAGGAAATAATTGGAGTAGAGATAATTTTTACTGTTCAGAGACAAACAGATCAAGAAATTAAGTAGAAATGTTCTATACTGAAATGTTAGCATGGCAAAAGACACATACCCAAAGCGAAAAGGTGGGAAGTGACGGAGAGGTGTTTTCAAATCCCAGGAGATGGTTGAACCATCTGAATCTTCCCAGTCTAATTCAAGATCATGCTCCTGAGTTTCCATCATCTGCATTGAGATGCCACTGGTAATTGGAAGGTTAGAATCTGCAGCTAATCTGCTGTGCCAATCAGTTTCATATGTATCTGTTTGCTCTGCTGAACAGGAAGAGCATTGTTTCCTCGTGTAAGCCCAACCAAAGCTGTTAAACCATCGCCTGAGAGATCCCCAGTTATATCAACTCTTGTTTCTGAGTCGTCATTAGCAACTGACTGCTGGTAGTTTCTGTTGCCTGTTCCAAGAGGTACACGAGAAAAAACCAGTCTAGTTGGAGGCCATGTGGCACCAGACACAAATGTAGTCCCACGGCCAATGCCTGCAAGCCCATCAATAGGACCCCTCACATGGACACGTACAGGACCAAACAGGCTACTTCCTTCGCCCTGAGCATCTGAAATGTACACATTTCCCATAGCCTGAGGTGCGTTGCTATGGGTATGCTCTTGCCTGTAATATCCCACTGTACTACTTCCATGTGAGTACCCATATGACTGCCGACATGCACACTGTATGCTTGTAAGACAGCAGTTAATGCAGGTGTCAGCCGCAATTTCCTGTACTCTGTGGCTCAGAAGCATCTGCAAGATGAGACACAAACAGATCTCAGACATTCTCAAGCAACAAGTTTTGCATCTTTGCTTCCTAACAACTTCTACTAGATAGCCCAGGTTTGCTACTGTTAGACCCCAGAAAAACATTTTCAACAATATGTATAAAATAAGCTTACGCAAAAGATGCTCATGGGCATTCATAAGCACCCAGAAAAAAGCAAAGAGACCATGATGGAGTCAAGGCTTTGTCAAACCAGTCAAGTCTTCTTCCAAGAAGTCTTCCAAGCCAAGCAAAAGTGTCTTCTTGGTCAAGCCAGTCAACTTCTCTTCAAAGGAGTCCTCCCAAGCCAAGTCAAGAAGTCTGCTTCTTCTTCACATGCTGCTGCTGGGACAAAATTTTGAAAAGGACACGGCACTGGGGCATTGCAGGCTCCACAGTGCCCTCTCTCTCTCTCTCTCTCTCTCTCTCTCTCTCTCTCTCTCTCTCTATCACATGGGGGAGTGGGCCAGCCCCACCTGGAATCCCCACCATTTCAAACTAGCTGTGGGGTTAAAGGAGGGGGGTGCTGGGCCCCACTTCCTTGCCCCGCTATGAAGAGAAAATAGAAGAAGAAAAAGAGGAAAACCCCACAAGGAGATCTTAAACCCCAACCCAATGGAAAGAGAAAGAGAAAGTCTGAAGGAAAAAGGAAAAAACCCACCATTCCATCCTACTGATGGGGTTCAAGAGAGAAAGGGGGTGGGCCCCACTTCCCATGAAGAGAAAGAGAAAAAAGAAGAAATAAGAGAAAATCCCACAGACGCATTCTACTGAGTGGGGTTTGAAGACCGACCCCTCCCTCCATGTATAAATCTCCACGAGCTCATGTAGCCGGTAAGAGTCCCACGCACCTGGCCGATGGAGATGAAAGAAAGGGGAGATGGTGCCATCTCCATGCCTCTGCCCCTAAGCACCTATAAAGAGGGGCTCCCCCCCCCCCCCCCCCTCTTGCAAGTGGGACAAGAACAAGCACAACAATAGGAGGAAGCATAGCAAGCAGATCAAGGCATGGCAGGAGCAAGGAAATCAAAAGCTCTCAAGCTCAAGGAAAGAAGGGAGATGACTTGGATGGTCAGCTCCTGTGTTTTGAAGACGAGGAGGAATTTGCAAAAAAAACAAACCTTGCTGCCTAACTAATTATTCATATAATCCTGCCCCTGTTTGAATTACTTATTCCTGTTAAGGGTGTCCAACGGTACACCATGCATGTTTTGTTAATGAGATAATGAGAAATTTGAGAATCATAAAGTCCCTGTCAAGAAGAAATTCCAATTCTGTAAACAATGTTTAGATAATTGTAATTATACCTATTGAAATCACGAAAACAGCAGTGTTGATATTTATTGGCCCAGTGTCATAAGCAACAAGAACCTCAACTCAGAAACCAATGTGGGACTAAATGCCCAAGTTCCAACACTCCCCATCACAGTCACGATAGGCCGTAGAGATTAATTGGGTGGAGATGGAAAGGAGTGGGGTTGGGCCCAGTCTCATGCTCTGATACCATGTTGAAATCACAAAATTGCGGTGTTAAGATTCACAGGCCCAGGGTCATAAGCAACAGGAACCTCAACCCAGAAACCGATGTGGGAGTAAATGCCCAAGTTCCAACAATACCCTATGTCCAAGATAATTGTGTATCCACTTCTAAAATTCTAGGTTTATGTTAATAATATGGATTTCTAGAGATGTAGTGTCCCATATTTCAAAAAAGATTAATGTGAATCCAAACTCTTTTAGAAAATATAATCATTATTTATAATTATGCCCACTAACTTATATTCATTGTATATATACTCCTGCAATTAGAAACATGGATTAATTATATGAATGAATCTCAGATTAAAACTGAAAATGATGGAAATTTATTATATACAAACACATAAATCCATTAAATTCAAAATGTGATTTAAATGCATGAATAAAAATCCCAGATTGAAATTGAAAACCATTGAAACTATCGTACATGAGTCCCTAAAACTTGAAGCTTGCTCTAAAGAGATGAATAACTTCTTAGATTGAAGCTAAAAACAATTGAAACTAAATATAAGGATGATTGTCACAGCAACATGCTCATGTGACTCAAGGTAAATATAAAAAACTAACATGCAGAAACAAAACATCAAGTCCTAGTTAAAAAAATAATTCCAATTAACGAATGACATCAATCATGTAAATAAGAATGAAGACAAGTTAAACTTCCAGAAATTCCTTTGCACTTGATCCTTCTCTTGAGTTGATCACTTTATAGCCATCTATATGGTGGTTAATCAGGGGTGTCTGATTGTACAATTTATGTAATCAACATCAACCGATGTTATGGAAGAGATAAAGGACATGGGACTATAATCTTAGGCCTGATCCAAAACACACAAATTAACTAAAACAATTTCCATGGGATTTTTCCCACGTGACAGCTCCCTAGAACAAAGCATCAAACTCTAATGGGCATTGGATGGGATAGAGCTGTTAAATTAGCTAAAACATTTTGATAAGTACATTATGAAAAAAAAAATTTTATATGTTGTCCCCTGAAATCTATTGAGTATTGGCATTCCAAACATCACTCTGAAATCTTCATAATTCCTAAAAACCCTTGAAATCTTCAGTTGTTTGAAAATCGCAGTTATTGACAGACTATCTAAAGGAGATGATGGAGAGAGAAATGGAGAATAAAGAGAAAAAACGCCCCAGTGAGGCTACTCCCTCACTTCCTGGATGTTGGAGGATGGGAAGAAGTCAACCTTCAATCCACAAAGTGCCCCTGTCATCTTTTCTAGTTACAAATGACAAACTTAACCAGGGTTAATCTTAACCCTGCATAGGAAATGTCATTTTTTGTCCCCATTAAAAAGGGCCCTCCTCTGGTGCACCAAAGCCTTGGCTCCACAGCCCTCTCTCTCGGAGGTGGGCACAGCTCTATTCTCAGTGTACAATGGGTCAGAGGCCTTCCGAAGAAGGGTGGACACCATCGGGGCCTCCGTGAGGCTCCAAAGAGTGAGATGACCCTGCAGCTGCATGGAAGGGTACCGCCAATGCCCCTCCTTCCTGGAACTGCTGCTATTGCAGCATGGTGCAAGCCGCCATGGTACCCATCCTCCCTATCATTGGCGCACAACCCCCCACCCTTCGTCAGCTTAATTCCATCCATCAGAAATGGTGCAGGCATATGGCAAAGGCAGAGGCATCCAGCCAGCCCATCGTAGCTTACTTCCAACCCATCAGAAATGGTGCAGGCATATGGCAACAAAGAGGCCTCTCTCTCTCTCTCTCTCTCTCTCTCTCTCTCTCTCTGCCCAAGGGTATTTCTGTCCTAAAATGTATTAACAGAAAAAAAGACAGAACATTCCACCAATGGTAAGTAGATTTCAGGGGCGGGGTTTAGGAATTATGAGGATTTCAGGGTAATATTTGTATCGAAAGATTTCAGGGGTAATATGCAAAAAACCTTGAGAAAAATCCACCAGAAGTTCTAGAGCTACCAAACATTAATGAACACAATGATGACCTGTAGCCAAAGTCCATCATTCACAGCTTTGCAAGGAAAGCCCAATTCTTCAAGTTGCTTTCTGACATTCAACAGTGCCTCAAAAGACATGTGACAGTACAAAAGAGAACCGCCTTCAAGGATATTCATAAATGCTTCACGTTCTTTACCCCAAATAGCAGATTTCCCTTTAATTGGTTTGACTTGCCTCCGACCAACCTTTTTATCACCCCATGAAGAAGATTTGTTGTCACATCTTACCCATTCTGTGGCCATACTCCCATTACAGGATGTGCTAGCACGGGAGGAATTCCTTGGGCTCTCCCTAGATAGCCACGTGTTACCATTCAAATTGTAACATGTATTATCATCAGATGGGCCTTCTACAGAAGAGTTATCCCCAGATATTCCTGTTGTTTCAGGATCATTCTGAATTTCAAGATGAGGACACGATAGCCTAATTGCATCAGGACATGCAAAAGAATTATCCAAGGAAGCAACACTGTCCACCTTGCAAGAATATCTTGGATCTAATCCAGTCTTCAATGCTACTGTTTGCACCAGAGGTGCTGATGTGCAGTAAGGAACATCAGTTTCAAAGTCCACTACATGGTCAGAAAGATCAACCAAAATACCCTGAGCAGATTTATGACCTTCCAGGTTATCCTGTAAACTCATGTGCTGCAACTCTGATTCTATGCCTTTCTTACCAGTCCTCACATCAGTTAACTTCTTTATCCTGGGCAATTCAGAATCAGATATGCCCAATCTCGGTTCACAGGTTGAGCTTGTTTGCACAGTCTGATTTTCCATAGCAAAGGTCTCTTTCGTAAGTAATGTATATATAGCCAGTTCAACCCTGCAATAAGGAGAATAATAGGTTGCAACATGAAAAGGGTTAGCATAAAATCCCATGGAAACAGATCACTTGTCACATGACATTAAACAGTACTTATATACCGTTTCTCTTCATTAGGAACCCAAAGTTCATCTGACGTGAGGAGTGAATGTAAAGTTTGAGAAGAAAGTCTAGGAAGAACCTGTTATCATAAAAAATCACTTAGTAACATTGTCACGAGAACTAAAATGGTTCTGAACATAACGAGCAACAAAATTGGAACAAATGATAGCAACAAAACATGTTCTAATATGCTGTGCACACTATTTTAGCCATTTGAATAGAAAATCAGAGAAGGAAGCATCAGAATCGAGATCCGGATCGTCCTGATCCGATCTCGATCTGGATCGGGATTGGATCGGCAATCCGGCCGATCCTTAGGAAGTCTGGCCGATCCAGAATCAACCAGATTAAAAAATAGTTTTATTGTAAAAAATCAAGAAATATGAGGAAAAATCAGAAAATCAGAAAAAATAAGGAAAAATATGTCTTCGATATTTACATATACATATTTATGATATATGTAATCATACTCATAATATATAACATATGCAAACATATATGTAATATACACTACATACATATCATATTAATGCATAAACATAATTAATATGTATATCAATCATATATTAATGTGTTTGTGTGTGTTAATGTACATACAATCATATATTAATGTAAATATAATAAGATATGCACATATATATAGTATATTAATGTATAAACATATTAATATGTATATAATCATATATTAATGTGTGTTAATGTACATTTAATCATATATTAATGTAAATAATAACAATATGCACATATATACAGTTAATGTACATATATTAATGTATAACATAATTAATATGTATAACAATCATATATTAATGTGTGTCTGTTAATGCACATAAAATCATATATTAATGTAAATATAATAAACAAGCACATGTATATAGTTAATGCATATATATGTGCATATAGTTAATGCATGTATATATACATAAGTATGTAAATTAATGTACATTTAATACATGTATTAAATAATATATATAATAAAAACCAGAATTTTGACTAAGGTGGTTCCCCCCCCCCCCAGGCCGATCCGGATCCGGACCAGCCAATTCTGTTGAGCACATGTGTGAACATGCATAGCTAAGAATTTAATTTGAGTTCCTGCATTTTAATCATGTCTTGTTTTGATGATGACAAAATCTTTTATTACCCTAAAGATATCAGATATTTGAAATCTCTTGAAGTCTGAAATATTTTAAAGTGATTTGATGATGGCAAAATGCTAAATTAATGTACATTTAATACATGTATTAAATAATATATATAATAAAAACCAGAATTTTGACTAAGGTGGTTCCCCCCCCCCCAGGCCGATCCGGATCCGGACCACCATTCTGTTGAGCACATGTGTGAACATGCATAGCTAAGAATTTAATTTGAGTTCCTGCATTTTAACCATGTCTTGTTTTGATGATGACAAAATCTTTTATTACCCTAAAGATATCAGATATTTGAAATCTCTTGAAGTCTGAAATATTTTAAAGTGATTTGATGATGGCAAAATGCTTGAATTTTTTTTATAATTGAGAAAATATTTGAAGAAGCTTTTTAATGAAAACAATATGCATATATACAAATATCTATATGAGACACAAAAGATGTGTAAAACTCAACTAAGTGTGAGGTCAACTTCCTATCCTTTAGTATAAGTCTAAGTCATCACAATAGTCGAAGTCTAACATCGACTATAGTATAAGCCTCTCAGTAGTCTAAGTCTAACTCCGACTGACGAAGACTTATAACGTGAGTCGAAGTCTCACTCAACCAAGACCCAATCGAAGTCTCACTCTGACTTGTCCTCAAGTTGCAGCATAACTCCGACTGCTGTTGACTAGCTTCACGAGTAGAAGTCCATATATTGTCTTGGCAATCGATGTTCACTCCGACTGATGAAGAAGTTTGCGGGAGTCGAACTTCAAGTCGAAGTTCAAATCAATGTGCAACTCGGACTCATACAACAACTTTCTTTTGTAGTTGAACTTATAGTCAAAGCTTTATAGGGTGTTTGGGAGCAATTTTAAAAAAAAAACTATTTCTACCTAAAAAATGAGGTTGAGTTCTTTTAACTTTAAATTTAAAGTTATGAAAATATGATATTATCTGTTTGGTAAAAATATCAAAATTTTTAAAATTTGTATTGATGTGTTTGGGACGGGAGTGGGAGCCGCCGGGGCCGGGAGGGGAGGGGGCGCAGGGCGGGTGGGGGGCCGCCGGAGGGGGGGGGGAGCCGGGCGGGGGAGGGCGCAGGGTGGGGGAGGGGCGGCGCAGGGCGGGTGGGGAGGGGGGGAGCCCGGCGGGGGAGGGAGGGGGCGTTGGAAGGGGGTGGCAGCCGGGCGAGGGAAGGGGGCGCGCGGAGGGGGGGAGGGTGCAGGGCGGCGGTAGGGGCTCCGGTGGGGGGGGGGAGCCGCCAGAGGGGGGGAAGCCGGGCGGGGGAGGGGGGCGTGGCGGGTGCCATAAGGGGGGGTGGGGGAGGAGGAGGAGCAGGGGGGAGGAGAGGTTGCAGGGGGGGTATTCACCGGCGGGGGGTTGGAAAGGAGGCCGCAGGGGAGGGGGAGCCGCGGGGGGGGTGGTCAACGGCGGGGGGGGGGGGGGTTTGGAGAGGAGGCCGCAGGGGAGGGGGAGGTGCAGGGGGGGTGGTGGCCGGCGGGGGGGGTGGTCGTGGTCGCCAGGGGGGGTGTGGGGGAGGAGGAGGGCCGCAGGGGGGGGAGAGGAGGCCGCATGTGTGGGGGGGTGGGGGAGGGGACGGCCGCAGGGGGGGTGGCGGGACAGGCGGGTGGGGGGGGAGGGGGGGTTTGTGAGAGAGAGTTTGTGTTTTTAAATAAAACAAGTTGGTACTTGTTTTTTTTTTTAAAGAGATTTACATTGGGTAAAAGTTCTTCTCTAAAAAAAATTTACTTACCAAACATAGTCTTTGTGTTTGATCTCTCTCTTTTTTAAATTTTAGAGAAAAAAGAGATAAAAAAACTACAACCAAACATCCTATTACTATTTTTGTGATTTCATACAAATGATTTGTTTAATATTTTATGAATACTTCATTAACAAAAATATCTAAGTACCACATCATATCTGAAAATTTATTCTTGTCATATTGACTCTTATTGCTCTTATTGAATATCATGGCAAATTGAAAAGAACGTTATTTTAAGTCTGTGCAAACATAACATTCAAAATGAAAAGTATTTTTATAATACGTTTGTCATTTAGAATCTCAATCACAATATTCAAAAGTAATCTATAAAATCTTTATGAATCTGAAACATTTAATGTTCTAAAAAGAAATTGCAGTAATATAGCCGCGTGCAGGATGGATGTCTATCTCATTAAACACATTATAGTTCTTTCATATTTATGGAAATGTATGAATGTTGTGACAGAAAGGACTCTATACAGCATTTCTACGTATTCCTTTTGTTCGCTATGCAATATCTATTATCCTAACCCAGGATATCGTCCTGGAGGAAAAAGGTCCCTTTTTTTTTTTGCATGCAGGCATTTATTGCGATTGACTACAATAGCATGCAAGCAACCCTAACTTGGCAAGAAACTGATCGTTACAGTCAAGATTAAAGACGTTACACTCAAAGAAGAAGCTTCAATCAAAACGATGAAGAAGGTGATATATATATGGAGTCGAAGTCTGAGAAGAAAACATAGAACAAATATACACAAGAAGAGACACTTACTGTTGCATACTCAAGTTTTCTTCTCTCAAGGCTTCTAAGTCTTCTTCGCTGTGGACAAGAGCTTCAATCCAATCTTGAGACAGTCCACTTTGAGTCAGAAAGAGAGTGTTTAAGCTCTAATTAGATATTATCTTCTTTTCATCTCTCTCTATCTATGTGCTCATTCCTTAGGCATCACAATTGTAATAGCTCTTTCTGTAAACCAATAAGGGGTTGATACCTATTTGCGTGCCCCTTTAGATAAGGAAAGACTTGTCTGGTAAGCTGGGTTTGTGCCCCTCGGTGAAAAGAAGACTTGTTATGAGCAAGTGATTGTAATACCCCTTGGAGAAGGGAAGACCAAGTTAAACTTGATAGTTGTATTTACCTAGTTAAGTAGTGGAAATCCTGAGAGGTTGTTTGAGGACTAGACGTAGGACTCCTATTGGAGGAGAAGATACTAATCAGGATAAATTCTGTGTTTTGTATGTGATTGCTTCCACTTATTCTCTCTTTATATACACAGCACTAACCACCAACTATTGATTTTAGTTGTTAGTTGTCTATATTTTTCAAATTCAAAAGAGTTCAAAGAAGTTATATTCACCCCCCTCTAGGACATCTCAACTCCATTCGATCCAATAAGTGGTATCAGAGCGGGTTCTTCTCCAAAGAATCTAACGATTCAAGAAGAAATGGCAGCTGAAATACACAATTTTAAAAGACAGTCTGTGGCAAGGCCACTATTCTTTGATGGTGAGGATCACCAATATTAGAAGATGCATATAGAATGCTTCATCAGAGGTACAAGTAGGTAATTGAAAAAGGCGATCGTATTTCTCATGTTGAAAACTCTTCTAACTGGTCATTAGCTAATAAACAAAATGTTTATTTGAATTATAAAGCAAAAAAATTATCTTTGTTGTGCTTTATCCAAAAAAGAATTTAATAGAGTTTCTGCTTACAAAACTACTAAAGAAATGTGAGACAAATTAAGAAAATTTTACGAAGGTACGGACAAAGTAAAGCAAACTATAATAGATATTTTAATTTCACAATATGAACAATTTAAAAGTTGCTAAATGAAAATATTACTCAAAATATATACAAGATTTACTAATATAACAAACAAGGTTTGGCGCGCCGGATCGAGCCGGGCCGATCCCCCCGAATCGCATCGATCAGGGAGGATCCGATGCGCGACTCGCCCGATGCGCCCGGATCCTTTCTTAGCAGGCGGATCGAGCCCGATGCGATGCGATCCGGCCCGGCACTGTCGCATCGGGCGCGATCCGCCCGACCCACCCTTAAAGGGTGTCGGCGATGCGCTGCGCATCGGGACTGAACAGTCCCATTCGCAGCGCAGGAAACCGCAGGCCCCTTCTCCCCCCCGTTTGCAGTTTTTTTGAAGAGAGAAAAACCTAGATTTAGGTGCAAATCCACAGGAGGAGGCTTCCTAAGTGAATTTGTGTCCATTTGGAGGTGGATTTGGAAGCTTTGAAGCCTTGTTCTTCAAGTTTTTTTGAAGGTTCTACAGGGTTTTCAAGGTAAGCAACCTTATTTCTTCATTTTTCTGTTCTTTTCTTGGTGTATGGGTTAGATCTTGTTAAGAAATGATGTTGCAAGGGATTGATGTTCACTTGCAACCATTTCTCATCAAGATCTACAAGGTTTTCATGTAGATTTGATGATTTTCCCTAAAATATGATTTTCTGAAAAATAATTTGAAAAATCTTAAAAAAATTTTAAACAATCAAAAAATGATAGGAAGGTGTTCTATAAGTTCTATATCATGGTTAGAACTTGATTCTATAAGAAGTTTAGGTATAATTAATTAATGTTCATAAATAATTAATAATTATATTAAAATTTGAATAATAATTTTATAAATCTTAAAAAGTGTAAACAACCAAAAATTGATAGAAATGTGTTGTATAACTTGTACATCATGATTAGAAGTTGATTAAATAAGAAGTTGAGCAATAATTAATTTATATTCTTACATTAATAAGAAGTATTTTAAAATAAAATATGAAATTACAGAAAATATATATGCATGTGTGAATGGATTTCTGTGATCATGTGTTCATGTATATTAAAAAAATATCATATAACAATAAGAAGTAAGAATACTTTCTTTTAGTGTTCAAATTCTGAAATTTAATTTAATTTACTGTTAATTTATTATTTATTTTTTGTCATTGTAGATGGCACCGAAAAGAGGTTCTGATGATATGGGTGGCAGCATGGCATCATGTTGGAGAATAGGCACAACTTTAAGTGCAATTATTGTGGTTTTGTGGGACAAGGAGGTGGGGTCTCCCGTTTGAAGAAGCACCTTGCGGTGGTCGACTAGCAGGGTACCATGACGTGCAGGGGTGTAAATCGGTGCCAAAAGAAGTCAAGAAGGCTATGAGTGAACACATTAAGCAAGTTCGAACTGAGACAGCAAGAAAGAAGGCAGATAAGGAGATAGCAGAGAGGATTATATCAGGAAGGCAAAGAGATGAAGATGATGATGATGAAGTTCAAATGTATGCAGAATATGTTCCTGATCCTGATGTGCAGGAAAGGCTAGCCAGAGCACATAGCAGGGCTGAGGCATGGGAAACTGATCAAAGGGCAGGGCACAGAATGAGTTTTCAGGGAGCTCAGCATGAGGTTGGCAGTGGCAGTGGCAGTGGCAGGGCAGGGCTCAGCGGTAGGTGGCAGTGGCTCCCGTCGATTTTCAAATGTGGGAGATTATTTCACTCGACCCCCTCCCACACAAGTACCAGAAGAAGGCAGGCATAGCAAGAGACCCACAGGTGTGCAAATTGAGGATGTGGACCCTTATGTGTATCCTAGGGAGCATGGCAAGCAGACTAGGATTGATGATTCATACAACCAGCAGGGGCCGAAATACAAGGTGGGGAGAGCAATTGCAAAGTGGTGGCACCATACAGGGTTACCATTTAATGCAGCGAACAGTCCCTATTATAAAACTGCAATACAGGAGGTTCAACGTGGAGGCCTACATGTGCAGCCTCCTACAGCTAGGGACTTGGCAGGGAAATATCTGCAGGAGGAAGTTGATGAGATAAAGTCTTACATAGATGGATTTAAGAAGAAATGGGAGAAGTATGGTGTCACCATCATGTGTGATGGTTGGTCGGGCATCACCAGGAGCAGCCTCATCAACTTCCTAGTGTATTGTGATAGACAAGTCTTCTATCACAAATCAGTTGACGCATCCGAGCATGTACACAACTATGAATACATATTGGGTTTGATGCGAGAGGTGGTTGGGGAGATTGGGGAGAGAATATATTGTGCAGGTGGTCACGGATAATGGAGCTGCGTACAAGAAAGCAGGGGAGGAGTTGATGAATATCTATCCTCATCTATACTGGACCCCATGTGCTGCCCACTGTGTTGATTTAATGCTTAAAGAAATTGGGACACTGCAACCTGTGAAAATGGTGGTGGATGCAGGACAGAAGATAACACGTTTCATCTACAATCATCATCTGGTGTTGGCGTGGATGAGAGAGTCCACTGGTGGAGAGTTGTTGAGGCCCGGTGTCACCCGCTTTGCAACAAATTTTGTGGCACTACAGAGTCTACTGAAGCACAAGGATGGATTGAAACGCATGTTCAGGGGTGATAATGGTTGCAGAGTAATTTTGCTAGTACATCTGATGGAAAGGAGGTGGAAGGCATCGTCAACAGCTCCAATTTTTGGGATCGGGTCTTCAAGCTGGTACAGATCATTGAACCTCTATATGAGGTGTTGAGGGTGGTGGATGGGGATAGGAGACCATCTATAGGATTGGTATATGCAAAGCTTGAAGCCGCGAGGAAAAGATCCGTGAAGTCTCACCTCGGCATGCACACTTGGTTTTGGATGTTGTTGACGATAGATGGGACCGGCAGATGAGTAGAGATCTCCATATGGCGGGTAAGGAAATAAATCATATTTCTGTAATAATCTATTATTTATTGTATTGATGATGGTATTTTATTCAATTGCAGCATACTATCTCCACCCTGCATACCATTACGCACACGAGCTAGCATATGATGATGATTTGACGGCTGCCTTTGCAAGGGTGGTAGAGAGATTGTCAAGAAGTCCTGTGCTAGCGGCAGATGCCATTGATGAGGCAAGTATAGGATTATCAACTTCCATCCAAAGTTAAATCAAATACTTGAAGTTCATAGGAGTGATGATGATAAATTTATGCTATGCAGATGAAGCGTTTTCGGGAAGCCACTGGGACCTTTGCTGAGCCATCTGCCATTGCTGGTCGGGAGCGTGTAGACGGCGGTAATATGCTTCCCATTTACATTTTTTATCATTGCAACTTGATGGTTGACATCTGATTGACATAATTGAATTTGGATGCAGCTGATTGGTGGTTCAACTTTGGGCATTCCGCGCCAACATTGAGGAAAACAGTGAAGGTCTTATCGCAGACTTCCTCATCTAGTGGATGTGAGAGGAACTGGAGTACATTTGCATTGATACACACCAAAGTGCGGAATCGTCTCTCATATAGGCGTTTGGACCAATTGGTGTACGTCCACTATAATATGAGGCTGAGGGTCAAACATCTTACAGAAGATCCAAAGAAGCGTGGGGACGTAGAGTATGATCCAATTGATGTTGGATTTCTACGAGATGAAGAAGACCCAATGGTTGCATGGGTTGCACGAGCAACAACAGAGCGAGGGGAGTATGAGTTAGATGAGGAGGCAGACGACCCTGAAGATCCACCTCGCCCTAACACTTTCTGGCAAGGGCAGTAGCAGAAGCAACAGCAGAGGAGGAGGGAGATCGTGGGAATGTGGGACAGCCATATTCCCCTCGTTATGAGATGGATCCAGAGGCGGTGAGGTGATCTTCTGCGGACATACAAGTAGAGCATGTGACGCGTACTGCAGGTGGAGAGTCATTTCTTTCTTTCATCTTACATGTTTTATCAGTTGCATTTATGCTAACTTCCTAATGTATAATGTTGGGGGTTATTGCAGGTAGAGGAGGAGTAAGATGATGATGATGATTTGATAGGTTGATGGAAGGCCTCCCCCGCACACAATCTAGAAGGAGACGCTTATCTACCCAGGATGCGCCTCCCTCACAATCTACAAGGGCTCCCACATGTTGACACGGGAAAGAATATCATTTTGACATATCATTTGATTTTTGGATGGTATCATTTGATTTTATCTGGTTCATGTATTCATTTCATTTGGGTATTCATTTATTTCACATGCTTTGATTTGTGTATCGTGATTTGCGGGGCGTGCCAGTCTGTCTAACAGACAGAAGAAGAGTCCGCGCAATGCGGAGAAGGTATTTTTGGGTGTCCATGGAACGGACCGGGTGTGGTGTCCGTGAACGGACGGGTATGATGCCCGTGGAACGGACGGGTATGATGTCCGTGGAACGGACGGGTATGATGTCCGAGGAACGGACGGGTGCGCCGTATTTTAATCTGAACTCCTTGAGTCCCGTATCTACTCATCAGGTGATTGAGGTAGCATGTGCTGGACCTCTGTCTCCATCGACCGGAGTCAATGTTACATTTACATCGAGTTAAGACTCTGGTGTTATTTAACACCAGTTTTAACCCGAATACCATTCATAGCAAAAAGGGATGAGAGAATACACATTTTTTTAGAAAATCCTGGTCATGATGTATCATTTTTTTTTGGTTATTTTTGAAATACTTTTGCTTTGAGTGTTTCATTTTGAAAAGACTACTTTTGGAGTCCGAAATATGACTTTTAAGAAGGGAAGGTATATATTCCGTGAACCCATTTGGGGTCTCCCTCCTCTCCTTTTTTTTGAGAAAGATGTTGTTTGAAGGTTTTATTTGGGAGAACCTGAGGATTATTATTGCAGACAGGCATATACCCGTGCATTTGATTCTGAACTTGGGGGAAGTTGTGATTCAAAGTAGCACTTCTGTATTAGAAGAGTCGCTACATTAATTCTTTTATAACTCCTTCTTTAAATGAAGTCTGAATTGAGGCAGAATTTCCTTTCTCCTCGTTCATCGTTTCATTTATTCATCATTCATTTTTCTTTGCTTGTATGAGTATGATTTTTGGAGAACGTATGCACATATCTCCATGGATGTTCTTGTCAATTTGAAGTTCCTTTCTGGAAACTGTCCATATGAACACAGTTCTTATGAGTATGCATCATGCTGCTCTTTGGAGTATCTGAGCACAGTTCGGGTCCTATCACAGTTCGGGTCCTGTCATAGTTCGGGTCCTGTCATAGTTCAGGTCCTGTTCCCTCTTTCTTTGGATGTGTGTATATCATCACAATTTTCATGATTTTATTTTGGCAGAGTTTCCGCTTATGCAGAATGCCTTCACGGGGATATATTCATATGAACATGTACTTATATCCATGTGTCCTCAGAGAATCTTTGCCCGGAAGGAATTTGCCCTCAAGAAAGTATGTGTATATACGATCATAAATTTGCAGTTTACGCATATTTTCTCACCGGTATTCCCTTTTGAGTGGAGTGTCCGGCAAAAAGGACCATCTGCATATGCAGAATCCTTTTTGAGAGGCATACGCATATAATTGCGGATTTATGATTATATAAACATGTCCGTAGTCGGAGACTCCATTTGGGCAGAGTTTCCTCTTGGAACACATGTATATAAATACAAAGTTTGTGATTATATTGATATGTTTTTAGAGGGAAAACTCTGACATAGGCAGGGCTTCCTTCCAAGAAACATATGTGTATAGGCACAAATTTGAGTTTTATAGGTATGTTCTTAGGCGGAATCTCCACTTGGGCAGAGTTCCCTCTAGGAAACATGCATATAAAAAATACCATTTGTGAATATACAAACATGTTCTTGGGCAGAATCTTCCCTTGGGCAGAATCTCCTTTAAGAAACATATAAATATAAACACAGATTTGAAATATAGATATGTTCTTAGGTTAAATCTCTGCTTGGGCAGAGTTCCTCTAAGAAACACATATATAAAAAGACGAATCTGTGAATATATGAATATGTTCTTGAGTAGAATCTCCACTTGGGCAGAGTCTCCTCTAAGAAACATATGCATATAGCACAAACACACCATCCCGGAGAGTTTAAAACTCGATGGGAGGTGGCATAAATAACAAAAGTATCTAAAATACCATATGTCCGAGAACGGACGGTATTTAGAACCTATAGCCGTGAGGGCCAGTGCCGCTATTGCGGACTTTTAGCCGATGAAGTTTGCCGATGCCGCATACGGACAACCTCTCAACACGGGGGAAGAAGATTTGGTACCTTCACTCACACAAGAAATGAGATTGAGAGAGGAGATCGGGAAACTTTGGGAATTGGAATTTTCTATTCTTTGGGGATTTCAGAAAATAGGGGGGGGGGGGGGGGGGGGGCAGCAATTTCTCCAGGGAGCCGGCATTCCCGGGCCGACCTCTTCAAATGGGGGGATGGGGGGGGCTTTTATAGGGGAAGGCCCCCCCCTTACATGCATGGGAGTGGGGGTTTTAACCGATGAGAGTTCCATCGGTTAGAGGGAAAATTCCCTCTAACCGATGAGACTCTCATCGGTTAAAGCTAACGATGAGACTCTCATCGGTAAAGAAAAAAAAACTCTCTAACCGATGAGACTCCCATCGGTTAGAGGGTTAAAGGCCCTAACGATGGGGGTTCCATCGGTTAGGCCCTTTTTTATTTTCTTTTTTTTCTATTTTCTATTATATTTTTTTTCTGTTTTCTGTCTTCTGTGTGTTTTTTTTTTGTTTTCTTTATTTTTCTGTTTTCTGTTTTTTTTTGTTTATGTTTTTTTTTGAAAGGGGACCCCTTAACCGATGGAACATCATCGGTTTAAAGGGAATCCCCCCCTAACCGATGGGGGTTCCATCGGTTAGAGGGGGAGACTCCCCTAACCGATGGAAGCCCATCGGTTAGGGGATTCCCTTAACCGATGGAACTCCATCGGTTAGAGGGGAGTTCCCCTCTAACCGATGGAAGCACCATCGGTTGGAGGGGTCTCCCTCCAACCGATGGAAGCACCATCGGTTAAGGGGAAAAAACCCCCTTAACCGATGGTAGCCCCATCGGTTAGGGGAAAAAACCCCCTAACCGATGGTGCCTTCACTGGTTTAGGGGAGGGAGATTTCTGGGAATAAATTAATGGGGGGATTGACACTAAATTTTATTTTTTTATGTCAACACCACATCATCTCAATTGGCAAAAGGGAAGCAAATAGCAACAGAATCCCGCAGAAAAAAACTGGTGCAACAGAGTCCCGGCCAAGTAAAGGAGTTGTTATACGAGAGCCACCTCCCGTCCCAGCACAAAAAAAGAAGGGTGGTTTTCTGGTTGGGGATCCAAGAAAGGCAAGAAGGTGCTACCGTTGTTGAAGATCCACTTGACATTGTCGATGCAGAGACTTTGGATCCAAATGCAGATGATGAGACACCGTCTCCGTTGGATTCACCCGATTGCCCAATAGTGCCTCCCATGATTCGATGACTACTGGTATGCCATCATTTTGTATTAAAAATACCTCAAAATGTATTTGTATTTTGTATTTGTTCTAACTAATGTTCAAATGATATTGCCTTTGCAGGCGGTTCTTCAGATGCTGGTGGTAAGGTGGAGGTGGTAACGATGGTCAGGGCGGAGGAGGAGGTGAGGGTGGTGAGGGAGGAGGAGGTGAGGGTGGTGAGGGAGGAGGAGGTGGCATGGCATTCACAGAGGAGCAATTTTATGGGGGTGCAACACAAGATAGTAGTCATGGTGCCCCAATGCGATACAATAGAAGGCAGAGAAGTTTAGACCTGGCAGTCAAGCAAGAGGTTCACCAGTGGATTCCCATAGCTATGACACTATGATATCAGACTTTGAGAGGATGAGTACACAAGAGTCTGTCGGATCCTATGGCGGCCATAGCTATCACCCCGAATCCACTAGCACAGACTACTCTAGTGGGTACGGACCGTACAGTGGGTACACTGCCACAACAGGCTACCTTGGTCCATCTCCATATATGCATCCTCCTCCTGCATATTCTATTCCTATTCCAGTCCAAGTTTTTGTTCCTGAGGAGGATGTATAGATGGCACAACTGGGGGTAGTCCGTCCCGGCTGTCAAGTGTGGGACCATTATCTCAGTCAGTTTCGGCAGAGATACCATAGCATGATGACATGGGATGAGTTTCGTGGTTTTGTGTCAAGAACGAAAGGTCATCATCTATTGGGGAGCTCCCCTCAGAGTCAGATGAGTCCGAATCCATGCCTAGCCAATCCCAATGGAATGCACATGATCCATATCAACAAGGGCATGGGGATATTAGAGTAAGTCATTGTATTTTTATTGGAATTTAGAGTTTGATAGTTGTATTGACTTTGTGCAATGTAAATATCTTTCAATTAATGAGTTTCAATTTGTTTTCACTCTTCTAATGCTTTATTTCATTGAAAATAAATGTTTTTATACCATTACATGATATAAATCTCATGGAATATGATGAAAGATATTTACAAGAGGCCTAAACCACACAATCATTCAAAAAAAGGCCAGATTCAATGGAATCGGCCATAAAATGGTTCATAAATAAGGGTTCTGGCCGAATCCAAGCGGATCGAACCGGATCGGTTCGATCCGCCCGAATCGGATCGGATCAGGAAAATCCCGATCCGGTCCGAATCGGGGATGCGCCAAACCTTGATAACAAATGGTCTAACTCTATTAGGTAAAAACTACACACAAGAAATAGTTAGGAAAATATAAGAGCTCTAACACAACCATAGACACCTAAAGTAACTGCAAATGAAGAAGATAAAGATTATTAGAACTTCCATTACACAAGCTTATCGGATCTCTCATAGCTCGTGAAATCAATATGGAAAGATTTTTTTAGAGTTCTTCTAAGAAGAAAGTTTCTAATGCCTTGAAAGCTATAGCTCCTCCCTCCTCTTCCTCTTCTAGTTCAAAAGATGTAGAAGAAGCTTCTGAAGATAGTGATGAAGATGAAACTATGCTATCTAGAAAGCTTCAGAAGATTCTTGCCAAGAAAAGAGGTTTGGATTTAGAAGACACTACAAAAAAGAAAAAAAGAACAAAGAACCCACTTGCTATGAGTGAAAGCAGCCTGGACACCCGAAGGCTGATTTCCCCAAGTTGAAAAGGAAATATCAAGGTAAAAGGCTCAAGAAAAAGAAAGATAAGGAAAAGAGATTCAAAAAATACAAGAAGAAAGTCATGGCAGCTATTTGAGACAATGAAGATGTTTAAGCTCAAGCTCTTCCAGTTAAGAATCCGATGAAGAACAAGTGAATCTAGCCCTCATGGTAGAACTAGAATAAGTAAACTCAAAAACCCCATTTGAATCATATTCTTATTCAGATTCTGATAATTTAGAGGAAGCATTTAATAAATTGTATGAAAAATATAAGATTGTCACCAAACTGTTAAAAGTGCTTAAGTTAAATTTCACTAATAAAGAAAAGTTGATACTAATCTAAAATCAGAATTAGAAAAATTAAAAGAACAATTTAATAAAATTAAGAGAACAAATAGCTTGTTATTTGAAGATCTGAAAGTTAAAAATGGTAAAATTATAGAGTTAGAAAACAAACAAAATGAGAACAAAAATGAAGAAAAATTAAAAGAAGAAAATGACTATTTATAGGCTTCACTATAAAAACTAACAAATAGTAAAACATCTATTGTAAGACTAAAAGGTGTCAGATTAAGTAACAAGAAGTATGATGTAGAATACAAACCACCTAAAAATGAAGAACATGTAATATATATAGAATAATATCTAACTCCAAATTTGTAAAAGAAAAATTAACAAGTAAAATAAGAAAAATAAATCAACAAGCATACAAATAGAAATCAAATAATAAAATTTGTATAACTTCATCAAAACTTGCTCATACTCTTTGTTGCACATATTGCAATAGGTTAGGACATATAATCAGTACATGCACCACAAGACACTTACATTGGATCCTTAAAACTAACCATCAAGGACACATAAAGATTTGGATTATTGGATACCAAAAATTTCACAATAATTTTCTTTGTAGGACCGTCTGAAGGCATCCAAATAATATTTCGATAATGGATGCTCAAGGCATATGACAAGAGATAAAATGTTATTTACAACATTTAGAAATGAAGAAGGTCAAGTAATGTATGGAGATAATGGAAAAGAAAAAATAATTGGATGTGGAATAGTAATAACAAAATCCAAAAATTTGATAGAAGATGCTTTGTGTAGGAGAGTGGCTCCCTTGGAGAAGTGGCTCTCTTGGAGAAGTCACATGCACATTTGACTTTTTTTAATAGGAGAGTGGCTCCCTTGGAGAAGTCACATGCACGTTGACTTTTTTTATCGAACTTTGGATTTTTAGTTTTTCATGTGATTTATTTGAATTATCAAATTTTTAGATAGACTAAATTATGAGAGATTAGAAAGTTAGCATTTCGCTAAAATCACTGAAATCACGATTTCTTCTTCGATGGAAGAGTTGACTTTTTATGGTAAGAGATATGATTTTTTTTATATTTTTATTAGATTCAAATGGGGGATACTTCCTTATTTACATGTAATATCTTAAGTAAATGAAACTATAATATACTCATGCGAATCGGACCAAATCAGCCGAATCATGGATCGGATCTCCCCTGATCTGATCTGATTCAGCCGAATCGAGCCGATCCAATTCACTATGCAAAACCATGGGACCAGGACGTATTCTCGCCAGGATTCGCCGCATCGGGGAATCGGGGTGAATCGGATTTTTCCTGATCCGCCATGATTCGCTAGAATTGGACCGATTCGCATGGGCATCGGGCAAATCGGGTTTCTTCTGATTCAATCCGATTCGACCGAATCGGACCGATTCGATCCGATCAGGCAAACCATAATTCTCGCCAACAAAGGGCCAGAGGCTCTGATGACTCCAAGAAGCGGGCTATTCAGAGAATAGACCAACGTATGCCACAACTCCCTTCCTATGTCATGCCAACAAACGCAGTTGACGGAGCTGACTGTAGACTTTCTTGGGCAGCCGAGGGGCTTGACGAGCATGCCTGAGGACAGGAGGGGATTGTGCATATCTCACGAGTACTGAGAGAGGGAGGCATATATACATATGATAGGTCCAGAGGATATCCTTCTCATTATCCTTTGGATCGGTACCTTTTTCCCTTCATACAAGGCTTTGTACCCGCAAGTATAGCAGAGGATGATCCTCGTCTGACTGAGGAGAGGCGCCGACTCGAACGGGCAATATTAGTGGGTCGTGATAGCATGGGGGGTGTATGCACCTTCTCTTACCCCAGCTTCACCACGACCTTCCTCAGGGAGTCACAGTATCCAGACCGGAAGAGCCTGAGATTTTTCCATGTGCACGATTACATAGGAGAGTAGAGAGAATCCTCATGTTAAGGACCCCCAGTTGGTACAGAAAGTGGTCAGTAACCCCTTCCCACAACTACCATAGGGGGGCGACAAAGTGGCTCTAGGCCATTCTTGCCTCCTACGGGCCCATGCTGGACCAGGTAGGGATCCAGTATGCTGTTACTACGACCCTCTATGCATATCTATGCCACACGGGACTACTTTAGGCTTTCGTTGAGAGATTCAATCGCTAGTGGAATACCTTCACCATAGCCAATAGGGAGGTTTCTCTAGACCTTTAGTCCTTTTGGCGCATCTTCGACCTTCCTTGTAGCGGATGGGCTTATGAAGAGTTATGCTTCAGCAACATATATCTCAGCTCGACAGATGGAGCCGATTCATATTAGATGTCGTACTGCCTTCGCTATCTCATGAAGACTTGGAGAGGCTTAGCTCAAGCGGGCAAAGAAAAAGCTCCACATATATCCCGGGTGACTTGAATGCATGGATCAACCACTTTTACAGTGGTCCTTTCTACTTCCATAAGAGCTTCACCCAAATGGGAGAGACCTAGTGTCACGCCCCGACGCGGAATATCGGAAAGCGCAGTTGTAATCGGATCATAAATAGAGCAGTATATATTGGATGTACATCAATAATAAGTAATTTCATTAAAATTCAAATAACAACATTCTGCTACATCCATAAACGTCAGAGCCAACCATAGGGCCCATTATTCAAATTACGGGACAACTCAACGACAATGTATTATAGACGCTACTCCAGACATCTAAACTATGGTTCCACGGCCTCATGCCAGTAGGGATGCTCTTCACTCGCGCCCTTCCCCATCAGTATCCTCATGCTCATCGCCACTACCTGAAAATGTTTGAAAAAATAGGTGTGAGCGCACTAACGCCCAGTAGGATTTACATCTCAATGTGCACAAACACTAATACATGATTAGCATTTTAAATAAGCAGAATCTCTACAAGAACATGGTGGCTAGAAATGCATGACATTACTAACAAGTAAATGGCTGAAAAGAGTAGAATAATCAACGAATGTCACAACGAATCATGTACTGACTTTCATATGCTTCGGACAAGGAATTCAAGAATGAGATCGTATCACATAACAAGAATTGGCCATATAGACACAGATATCACATATCCACATGGAACAAACTTATCTTATCACATAAAGGCACATTCAAATCTTGCACACATACCGGTGTGATGCCACACACCACAAGTCCATACTTGTAACACCCCGAATATTTTTATTTGTTGAAAAACATGAATAATAAAATTGTTGGACTTGAGCATTAGTCATAAATTGTAATAATTGATATTCGGGTATGATTAGTATTAACTAACGTTACCCCAGTGTCGTACTCGGACGTGCGCACTCCCACAGGGCGACACTGAAAAACTGTAACGAAAACGAAATCCGAGAACACCATAATTTTCAGAAAAATGTGGGGATCTCAGAAATATAAATATCCGAATTTTTAGACATTCGGATTTTGAGATTAAGTCGACGCGACTATTTTTCGGGTGATTTTTCACCTACTGTAAAATAAATTCTAAAAATTGAATAAAAATCACCATAATTTGTAAAACCATCATATTAGGTTATGGTTAAAATTTCAATGCAAATGGACACCATTTGGATAGGTTTACATAGTGAATATTAGGCCAGTTGATTTATGGGTCATTTACGTAAACAATTTCTGGGATTTTACGTAATGACGTAACATAGGTGATGCAAGCCCATGTCATGGTGGGTTAATTTTCTTACACGATGGTGGATGAGGTGTAGGTGTGAGGTTGGATGCATGGGACATGTGTAAACAGTAAAAACCAAGGGTTTTACTGTTTACACCTGTGCATGGGATGTGTCCTCACGCAGGGGAGTTTTACTGGGCTATAAAAGCCACTTCTCTTCCTCCGTACATATCTTTCCAAACGCCCTTTGCTCTGCTGTTGTCTTCCCTGTTCCTGACTGCTAGGATTGCTGCTGGAGGAGTTGTTGATTTATTAAGCTCCACAGCTACTGCAATTACTCCTGCTTCTGCTCATACTGCGATTGTAGCTGCTTCTTCCTTGGTGTTAAATTACTGTTGAAGTAACTGTCGTGGCTAGCAAGGCATCAACTTGGGAGGAAGTTCTTTTTTTACTGGGTTAAGCTCTTTCCTCAGGATCACGTGGTGGTTCACCTGCTTAACAAGGTAGGATTCATCTTTCTATGGTTCAATTCGGTTTTTCATATGTCACAAGGAATTCGTAATAAACGAATAAGTGACTATACTTGTGATCCTCTGTTTTTCCCTTTCCGGTCATGATAGAAATACTCTTGTTGGGGAAGGAACAACTTGATTCTATTTAGAAATCAATTCTTATTCTACCTTTGATCTTTGTTCAAGATTTGGAGTCATGTAGAAGTTCTAATATCTATAGAACTGTGTGAGAACTTTTACTTAATTGTTAGGTACTTCAAGCCATGGTTCAAAAACTCGGCCGGATCGGGATCGGATTGGCCAAGTCGGCTCGGTTTTGAGCCTCCCGATCCGAGCCGGGGTAACCTAGCCGGTCCTTGCACACGGATCGGACCGGCTCGGCTGGGCTCGGCCGGCTCGCCGAGCCCGGCCCGATCCGCCTCGAATCGGCCCAAGCCGGGCCGATCCTGTTCAACCTTGTCATGGGCTGAGTCCAGGCCAATCCTGTTCAACATTGTCATGGGCTGAGTCCAGGCCAATCCCAGGCTGAGTCCACTGCGATTTCAGGCCTTATTTACCTGAATATCATTTAAGTAAATGTTACATTTACTTAAGATATTACATGTAAATAAGGAAGTACCCCCCATTTGAATCCAATAAAAATATCAAAAAAATCATATCTCTTACCAATAAAAAGTCAACTCTCCCACCGAAGAAGAAAATCGCGATTTCGTTGATTTTAGCGAAATGCTAACTTTCTAATCTCTCATAATTTAGCTTATCTAAAAATTTGATAATTCAAATAAACCATATGGAACACTAAAAATCTAAAGTCGGTAAAAAAAATCAAACGTGCATATAACTTCTCCAAGGGAGCCACTCTCCTACTGACAGCACTTAGTCTGCTTGAGACCTCTCAGAATTTGGTCAAACCTAAGCTATCATTATCTAAACTCATGAGATTTTCACTTTTTAATTGAAAAGAAATTAGAAAGTGACAATTCTCATGACTTTGAGTGATGATAGTTTAAGTTTGACCAAATCCTGAGAGGTCTCAAGCAGACTAAGTGTTGTCAGTAGGAGAGTGGCTTCTTTGGAGAAGTCATATGCACGTTTGACTTTTTTTACCGGACTTTGGATTTTTAGTATTCCATATGGTTATTTGAATTATCAAATTTTTAGATATGCTAAATTATGAGAGATTAAAAAGTTAGCATTTCGCTAAAATCAACGAAATCACGATTTTCTTCTTCGGTGGGAGAGTGACTTTTTATTGATAAGAGATCTGATTTTTTTGATATTTTTATTGGATTCAAATGGGGGTACTTCCTTATTTACATGTAATATCTTAAGTATTAATGATATTCAGGTAAATAAGACCTGAAATCGCAGTGGACTCGGCCTGAACTCAGCCTGTATAAGATATACATCTGTATAATGGGCCGATCCACCACCCACCCTTGGCTCAGCCGGGCTCGGCTGGCTCGGCCGAGCCGGGGTCGGGATCGCCGGGTCGGATCGGTTTTGGGCCGACCGATCCGATCCCGATCCCCGGGTTTTGAACCTTGCTTCAACCTTGATTTAGATTCATGAAACACTTGGAGTTTTAGTGTTTATTGTAGGAATCTTCCCAACAAACCATTGTTAACAAGATCAGGCTTCCAGTACTACATTATGTCTAGTTCTAGCTAGACAAGCTTGGATTGTAAACCTCTCGTTTCATCTCGCTTGTTCAGTTTATAAACCACTGTAAGAACTCCAATTAGACTCTTCTATTTGATATCAAACATGTCTTGGTTCATAAGTTCTATAGTTAGGGTGTTTAGGATAGATTTGAAGTCATTTTTGGAAGTTCTGCAGCTACCTGTCGACAGCCAGCCCAAAGCTGTCGACAGGCGCATGTCTTCCAGAACTCCTGATGTCTGGACTGTATCTATCTGTCGACAGCCAGCCCCTTGCTGTCGACAGATACCACTAACCAGAAATCCTGAGCTCTGTCTGCTGCTACCTGTCGACAGCCCCTTCCTGGCTGTCGACAGCTACAGTTCAATTCAAATTTCTGCACTCTTTATATCCGAATTCATGCTAAAACTTCATCCTAAAAGCCAAGAAAGTTACCCTCTCATTTACCTTGATATTTACTGTCATACTACTGCAAAGTTCAACCACTTTGTGTACCTTAACTTTCCTTGAATTATTCTTAAAGTTGTCAATTACGAATAGCACTCCGATTGAGTCTATTCTTCGGTATTCGGTAATTGGGTCTATAAAATCTGAACACCTGAGAGTTCATATGCTTGAACACCTTATGAGATGTGAATAATTGATGATGACATTATTGGGTCTTTGTACCCCCTGTGATTTATATGCCTGTGCAAATAGGGCTGGTCCAGTCCTGGGAGGAGCACCCGAATTCATTTTCGGACCACGTGGAATGATAAAGGGCATCTGGATGTCTGGCATTGCATCAAACATTTTCTGAGTATGGTCATCATAATTCTTGTACTGTGTGACTGATATGTGAATCAATTCTTGAGCTATATATCTGAGCTTTACTGTCATTGCATCAAGATTACTATTCTGAAATCTAGTGTGTCTCTTTGATATTATGTCCTGACCTTGTCTTGGTTATCATGTGTACACTCTGAACTATGGAATTTGAATTCTACTAGGCTAGTTAGCTCATTCTTTCCTACCATTTTCAGGTAATACAGATGGAGATGACACTTGGGTTTGAGTGCTGAGTGGATTGACCGTGACAAGCGAAGCTAACTAGTTTTATTTCTGTTTAGTAGTGTGAAATGAGAAATGTAAAATAAGTTTGTTTTAATCTATCCTCTCTTAGTTGTTTTGAGGAGTATCTATGTAATAAAACTTCCGCTTATGACGTTATGAATGGATAAATAATTATTACTTCTCGTGCTTGTTTTCTGTCACTTTCGATAAATAGCCTTTTATTAAGACATGACAGATAAATTTGGTATCAGAGCCTTAGTTCGATAAACCTAGGGGAAACCAATAAGTTGGGGTAGAAACATGGGATTAGTTAGCATGATTTTTGTAATCATGTAAATGCTTAACCTGTTAATTATTTCAGAATGGACATGAATGCCCAAGAAAGATTGGTTGCTGCCATGGAAATGCTACGTCAAGATATAGAATTGTATGCTCAAGCCCAACGAGAAGCCCACCTGCAAATTAAGGAAGAGGTGCTCAACTTGACTGCAGATGCTTTCATGGCGGGCAATCCCTGTGCTTCTCTAGAAATTATGAGCCAAGTTATGATCAATCTGGATAACTTGAGGTTGGGGCAGGATCTGTTGCTCCACCAAGTTGAAGGTCATTGGGAGGCATTGACTGATGCTGCTAGAGAGCTGTACCACGGGGCCGGAGTAGAACAGCAAGCACCGCCAATGGAAACCGTTATAGATCTGACTCAAAACTAGGAATAGACTTAGACCCCTCATCTTTTTGTAAACCTCTCCTTTTGTGTAAATGTTATTGTATATCTGTAACTCCCATATGTATGGGGAGTGAGAGGTTAGTGGAGGATGGAGGTTTGTATATATGGCAAACTTGAAAGAGAAGGTTGTGATATTTTGTGGATCCATGGAATGTATACCATGTAAATACTTGACTTGTAATAGAGAAGGTGTGTTCTGTGAATTTGAATTATGTATGTGATGGATGTAAGCTTGAGATGATTGTGAAATTAATGTGTGTATTATTGATATTTTAGCTACTTTCTCCATTAGTAATGGACGGAGGTGACGCTAATTGGAGGAAGATGGAGAGTTCTATGCATGATCTGACCCGAGTAATGTAAGGTTGTAGCCAAAATAATAGTCACAATGGGACAAGCTTGTTCAAGGATTTCCGAAGCCTGGACCCTCCGAGATTCGTAGGAAGTACGGATCCGGATGAAGCTGAGAATTGGCTAAAAGACATTGAAAGGATATTCAGAATGATTAAGTGTACGGAAGAAGAAAAGGTTCATCTCACTACATTCCAATTGGATCGGGATGCTCGTGCTTGGTGGGAAACTGTGGAAGCTACCCTGGAAGATTCAAATCAAGTTAATTGAAAGAGTTTGTAGAACTGTTTAATGAGCAATATTTCTCTGAGGTGGTTCAGGAGAAGAAAGCGAATGAATTTTCTGGGTTAAAGTAGCCAAGAATGTCGGTATCTGAGTATGAGGCTCAATTTGCCCGGTTGTCAAAATATGCTCCTCATCTTATATCCACGGAAAAGCTAAAGGCTAAGAGGTTTATGAATGGATTGCGTCCCAATTTTATTACGCAGCTAACTCCTCATCTGATTACTACCTATTCAAAAATGGTAAAGAGAGCCTTGGCATTTGAAGCTGCGAACGAAACTGTGGATAAGATTAGAGGGAAATCTGGAGAAGGGTCTTCAGATCGAAAAAGGAAGTATGAGTCGGGGAATACCCTGAAGGTTCAGCAAGCTGCTAAGAAGGCAGGCAAAGCTCCGGTAGGAAGTAAGGATGTTTGTAAGCATTGCCATCGTGTTGGGCATAAGGTTGAGAATTGCTGGCGTAAATTGGGTGCATGTTTCCGTTGTGGTAGCACTCAACACCGAATTCCGGACTGCCCGATGGCCAAGACAGCACCAACAAATAAGAACCCCCAAGTAAAGCAAGGAAGACTACAAGCCATTCAGGATGTGGAACCTGAATCCCCGCAGGAAGGCGGATTGATTGAAGGTACTTTATTAGTAAACTCAAAACCTGCATTTGTGTTGTTTGATTCTGGAGCTACGCACTCTTTCATTAGTTATGAGTTTGCTAAATTGTTGGATATAAAGTCAGTTCTATTAACCACACAACTGGAAGTTGCAACTCCTTTAAGTGAGGGTAAAAAGCTTAAAGAATATTACCCTGCTAGTCAGATCATGGTCAAAGGACGTGATTTACCCGGTGATTTGATATGTTTAGATATGAGGGATTATGATGTAATCCTTGGGGTTGATTGGCTATCGAAATACCATGCAAATCTAGATTGCCAATTGAGACAAGTGACTTTCCTAGGAGAGGAAAATTATTCTATAACTTTTGATAAACCCCAAACCAAAAGAATACCAATAATTTCAGCAGTGAAAGCTTGTAATTAGTACAGAAGGGTTGTCAAGGGTATTTGGCTTCCGTGACCCTATTAAATCAGAGCATTGCGGGATTGGAAGATATTCCGGTAGTAAGAGAATTTCTTGATGTTTTCCCTGAAGAGCTACCTGGCGTACCACCTGATAGAGAGGTGAATTTTTCAATTGAGTTGGCGTTAGGAGCTACACTAATTTCTAGAACACCCTACAGAATGTCAATAGAAGAACTGAAAGAACTGAAAAGACAATTGTTGGAATTGATAGAGAAGGGATTCATTAGACCTAGTACCTCACCTTGGGGTGCTCCGGTTCTATTTGTTAAGAAAAAGGATGGGTCTATGCGGTTGTGTATAGATTATCGGCAGTTAAATCAATTGACTATAAAGAATAAGTACCCACTTCCGAGAATTGATGATCTATTTGATCAATTGTCTGGAGCTCAGTGTTTTTCCAAGATTGATTTAAGATCTGGATATCATCAGCTTAAAATTCAAGAATCAGATATTTATAAAACGGCCTTTCGAACAAGATATGGACATTATGAATTTGTGGTGATGCCATTTGGATTGACCAATGCACCGGCTGCATTTATGCGTCTGATGAATGATGTGTTCAGATCTTATTTAATCAGTTTGTGGTTGTATTTATTGATGATATACTGATCTACTCCAAAAGTATGGAGGAGCACGAAGCCCATCTACGGATCACTTTGCAATTGTTACGAGACAACAAGTTATATGCAAAGTTTAGCAAGTGTGAATTTTGGTTGAAAGAAGTAATGTTCTTAGGACACATTATTTCTAAAGAAGGTCTATCAGTAGACTCTTCAAAGATTGAAACCATTCAGAAATGGGAGCAACCTAAGAATCTCACTGAAGTAAGAAGTTTTCTGGGCATGGCCAGTTACTATCGGCGATTTGTCAAAGATTTTTCTAGAATTGCCTCACCTCTTACACAGTTGACTAGAAAAGGAACTGCTTTTATCTGGAATGAGAATTGTGAGGAAGCATTCCAATTGTTAAAAGAATGTCTGTCATCTGCACCAATTCTAGCTTTGCCGGTGGAAGGAAAAATATTTGAGGTTTATACCGATGCTTCCAACATTGGACTGGGTTGTGTATTAATGCAAGATGGAAGAGTTATTGCCTATGCTTCAAGACAATTGAAGACTCACGAGAAGAACTACCCAGTACATGATTTAGAATTGGCCGCTGTGGTCTTTGCTCTTAAGCTTTGGAGACACTACCTATATGATAACCAATTCATAGTGTACTCCGATCATAAGAGTCTCAAGTATTTGTTTTCAAAAAAAGAACTGAACATGAGACAAAGGAGATGGATGGAATATATCAAAGACTATGATTTCAAGATTGAATATCATCCAGGAAAAGGAAACATTGTAGCTGACGCACTCAGCAGAAATCCTATAGCCAGGATATTCCGGTTGCAAGTAAGGGAATGGAAATTGTTGGAAGAATTTTCCACATTAAGCTTGAAAGTTGAACACAAGAAGAAAGAATTGTGATTAGCAACTTGATAGTGCAGTCAGATTTGTTGAAGCAAATTAATGAGCAACAGAACAATGACCCTATATTGGTAGGAATCAGAGAAAAATTGGCTTCTAAACCTGATTTTAATGAAGATTCTCATGGAAATCTTCAATTCCGGGACAGATTGTGTGTACCGGATAACCCGAAATCAAGAAACAAATCTTAGAAGAAGCTCATCGGTCTCACTACACTATTCATCCCGAGCTGTCAAAATGTATCAGGATTTGAAGAAGTATTTCTGGTGGTGCAACATGAAAAAGGATATTGTGGAATTTATTGCAAAATGTTTGACATGTCAGAAAATTAAGGCAGAACACAGAAACCTGCAGGAAAATTAAACCACTTGAGATACCAGAGTGAAAATGGGATAGCATTGGTATGGATTTTATTGTGGGATTACCTAAAACACAGAGTGGATTTGATGCTATTTGGGTAATCATTGACAGACTTACCAAATCAGCTCATTTCTTAGCAATAAAGACAAGATGGTCTGTTAATATTTTGGCAGCGTTATATATGAAAGAAATTGTACGGTTGCATGGAATTCCAAAGAACATAGTTTCTGACCGAGATGCAAGATTTACTTCGCATTTTTGGAGAGAATTGCAAGATGCTTTGGAACTAAATTAAAATTTAGTACTGCATTTCACCCTCAAACAGATGGACAGACCGAACGGGTGAATCAAATTGTTGAGGATATGTGTCGTGCTTGTGTATTAGAGTTCGAAATGACTGGAACACTCATCTAGCAATTATGGAATTTGCATATAACAATAGTTATCAGTCTACCATTCAAATGGCACCTTTCGAAGCTTTGTATGGTCGGCAATGTAGATCACCATTATGTTGGGTAGAACTAAAAGAAACGCATATTCTTGGACCAGAATGATCCAAGAAACGACAGAAGTTATCAAGTTAGTACAAGATCGGATGAAAGCTGCTCAAGACCGACAGAAAAGTTATGCCGATCGACGTAGAAGAGAGTTAGAATTTCAGTCAGGAGAACATGTATTTCTTAAAGTATCACCCCGGAGAGGAATCAAAAGATTTGGTATCAAGGGAAAATTGAGTCCAAGATACATTGGACCTTTTGAAATATTGAAGAGAGTTGGTGAAATGACATACCAATCGGCACTTCCACCGCATTATCCAATGTACATGATATCTTTCATGTGTCAATGTTAAGAAAATATGTATATGATCCGGAACACATTATTGGATACCAAGATCTAGATGTACAAGAAATTTGGCATATGAAGAAAGACCAGTACAGATCCTTGATCGAAAAATCAAGCAACTTTCGAACAAGAAAGTTCCTTTACTAAAGATTCAGTGGAATAAGTAAGGACAAGAAGAAGCAACATGGGAATTGGAAGATGCCATCAAGGACAAGTATCCAGAGTTGTTACAGGTCAGTAACCACATTCTTGTGTAATTAATTTGGAGGACTAAATTTCTTTTAGTGGGGGAGAGTTGTAACACCCCGAATATTTTATTTGTTGAAAAACATGATAATAAATGTTGGACTTGAGCATTAGTCAAAATTGTAATAATTGATATTCGGGTATGATTAGATTAACTAACATTACCCCAGTGTCGTACTCGGATGTGTGCGCTCCCACAGGGCGATACTGAAAAACTGTAACGAAAACGAAATCGAGAACACCATAATTTTCAGAAAAATGTGGGGATCTCAGAATATAATATCCGAATTTTTCGACATTCGGATTTTGAGATTAAGTCGACGCGACTATTTTTCGGGTGATTTTTCACCTACTGTAAAATAAATTCTAAAAATTGAATAAAAATCACCATAATTTGTAAAACCATCATATTAGGTTATGCTTAAAATTTCAATGCAAATGGACACCATTTGATAGGTTTACATAGTGAATATTAGGCCAGTTGATTTATGGGTCATTTACGTAAACAATTTCTGGGATTTTACGTAATGACGTAACATAGGTGATGCAAGCCCATGTCATGGTGGGTTAATTTTCTTACACGATGGTGGATGAGGTGTAGGTGTGAGGTTGGATGCATGGGACATGTGTAAACAGTAAAAACCAAGGGGTTTTACTGTTTACACCTGTGCATGGGAGGTGTCCTCACGCAGGGGAGTTTTACTGGGCTATAAAAGCCACTTCTCTTCCTCCGTACATATCTTTCCAAACGCCCTTTGCTCTTGCTGTTGTCTTTCCCTGTTCCTGACTGCTAGGATTGCTTCTGGAGGAGTTGTTGGATTTATTAAGCTCCACAGCTACTGCAATTACTCCTGCTTCTGCTCATACTGCGATTGTAGCTGCTTCTTCCTTGGTGTTAAATTGTTGTTGAAGTAACTGTCGTGGCTCGCAAGGCATCAACTTGGGAGGAAGTTCTTTTTTTTACTGGGTTAAGCTCTTTCCTCAGGATCACATGGAGGTTCACCTGCTTAACAAGGTAGGATTCATCTTTCTATGGTTCAATTCGGTTTTTCATATGTCACAAGGAATTCGTAATGAACGAATAAGTGACTATATTTGTGATCCTCTGTTTTTCCCTTTCCGGTCATGATAGAAATACTCTTGTTGGGGAAGGAACAACTTGATTCTATTTAGAAATCAATTCTTATTCTACCTTTGATCTTTGTTCAAGATTTGGAGTCATGTAGAAGTTCTAATATCTATAGAACTATGTGAGAACTTTTACTTAATTGTTAGGTACTTCAAGCCTTGATTTAGATTCATGAAACACTTGGAGTTTTAGTGTTTATCTTGTAGGAATCTTCCCAACAAACCATTGTTAACAAGATCAGGCTTCCAGTACTACATTATGTCTAGTTCTAGCTAGACAAGCTTGGATTGTAAACCTCTCGTTTCATCTCGCTTGTTCAGTTTATAAACCACTGTGAGAACTCCAATTAGACTCTTCTATTTGATATCAAACATGTCTTGGTTCATAAGTTCTATAGTTAGGGTGTTTAGGATAGATTTGAAGTCATTTTTGGAAGTTCTGCAGCTACCTGTCGACAGCCAGCCCAAAGTTGTCGACAGGCGCATATCTTCCAGAACTCCTGATGTCTGGACTGTATCTATCTGTCGACAGCCAGCCCCTTGCTGTCGACAGATACCCACAGAACCAGAAATCCTGAGCTCTGTCTGCTGCTACCTGTCGACAGCCCCTTCCTGGCTGTCGACAGCTACAGTCAGATTCAGATTTCTGCACTCTTTATATCCGAATTCATGCTAAAACTTCATCCTAAAAGCCAAGAAGTTACCCTCTCATTTACCTTGATATTTACTGTCATACTACTGCAAAGTTCAACCACTTTGTGTACCTTAACTTCCTTGAATTATTCTTAAAGTTGTCAATTACGAATAGCACTCCGATTGAGTCTATTCTTCGGTATTCAGTAATTGGGTCTATAAAATCTGAACACCTGAGAGTTCATATGCTTGAACACCATATGAGATGTGAATAATTGATGATGACATTATTGGGTCTTTGTACCCCCTGTGATTTATATGCCTGTGCAAATAGGGCTGGTCCAGTCCTGGGAGGAGCACCCGAATTCATTTTCGGACCACGTGGAATGATAAAGGGCATCTGGATGTCTGGCATTGCATCAAACATTTTCTGAGTATGGTCATCATAATTCTTGTACTGTGTGACTGATATGTGAATCAATTCTTGAGCTATATATCTGAGCATGATCTGAGCTGTATTGTCATTGCATCAAGATTACTATTCTGAAATCTGGTGTCTCTTTGATATTCTGTCCTGACCTTGTCTTGGTTATCATGTGTACACTCCTGAACTATGAATTTGAACTATGGAATTTGAATTCTACTGGGTTAGTTAGCTCATTCTTTCCTACCATTTTCAGGTAATACAGATGGGGATGACGCTTAAGGGTTTAAGTGCTGAGTGGACTGACCGTGACAAGCGAAGCCAACTAGTTTCTATTTCTGTTTAGTAGTGTGAAATGAGAAATGTAAAATAAGTTTGTTTAATCTATTCCTCTTTAGTTTTTTTGAGGAGTATCTATGTAATAAAACTTCCGCTTATGACGTTATGAATAGATAAATAATTATTACTTCTCGTGCTTATTTTCTGTCACTTCCGATAAATAGTATTTTATTAGGACGTGACAATACTCCCGCGGTTATAAAGTACGTTGGGGTGCTCCTCCCCAAGACCAAACAGGGCCCTTATTTGCACAGGCATTAATCACATGGACCGAAGTCCCACATTGTGCCGATCAAACATATACATATTATGGCTACAGATTTCCAAGAACAAGCTCATAATAATGACATGATCATTCACGGAGTTCAAGATCTGACAATAGCTCGAGAGATCATTCGGACAGCATAAGACTTATCTTAAGTTTCATAAACTTTAACGTCTTAACAAGAGTATAACTAATGACAGATCTGACACGGAACAAGTGCTCTCAATCTCCATAGACTTCATGGTACAACCAGCTCGGTCTCTATGAGGGAATCCACATAGTACGGACTCTACAGAGACTTACGGAGGTCTTAGAGAAAAGGTCGCTGGTCTGTCGATACGGAATAACTGACAGAGAGTTTCCAATCCCCCGAGAAGGGTGTGTCTAATCATGCAAGCGTGTAAGTGTCGTGACTCGGAACTTTCCTAACAATGCGTACAATTAATGATCAATTATAGAAACGTCGGAAAGCGTACAAGTTAGGAAAGTTGATGGGAAATGAAGGATGGCTAAATCAAAGTATTTATTATGTTTTATTTGGCCTATTAAAAGACTCAATAGTTGTAATCTTGTTTGGCTTTACAAATTCCTAGGGTCATTAAAATAAGTAAGTTTAAGTCCTTTGAGTTTCCTAAGTCTTAAGTAAGGTCTTTATTAAGTGCCTTTTCGTATGAAGAGTCTCTTTGTTTTAAACTATATATATAGAGTCCTGTAACCAAAGAATGGAATAGAGAAGAAGAAAATTTTGAGTTTTTGTGAGTGCCTCTGAAATGGAGTTTGTGTTTGGGTGTGAAACCCCCGGGTGAGAAGCCCCAAGGTGGCAAGGCGGTCCTTGTGAAAGGGAGGGTGTGAAGCCTACACTCCTACCTCTTATCCCTCTCTCCGGTGTGATTCCGGCGACCTCCCCCCTTTCTCTCCCATCCTTAACCCCTTTGCTCTCTCTGTCCCGCATCAAAAGTCCACATCCGAAAAATCACAAAGATAGCAAGTATCATTAAAGGAAAACTTTAAACGAAGTAGGTCCATCTCTAAATATAGCATGTTCTCTTCAAGCAGATTTAAAACACGTCTTATGGTATGACATATTGAACGTTAAGCTAGATCATAAGGATAAAGAGGCATAATCAAAGAGAGTATGATCAATCACTTTATATAGAGCATTAGAATCATATTCATGTTATTACAGTTTTCATATGGGTAGATGACTTTTAGGCCATTGAACAACTAAACAGCATGGTAACAGAGTAAAACATGCACATGTTTAACTATCTAACTAAAGGGGACAGTCTCGGGTTGGCCGCTGAATCGTGACGGGTTCAGACGTCGCAATTCAGAAGGCCGTACACATCTACATGCGACGCTGCTAGTTCACTGTGAAAACTCTGAATCGCGATGGTTCACTCTGTCGCATTCATATCACGACAAGCCGATATATCGCTATGACATTTAAAACACGACGGTCTTGTTAGTCGCCTTTATAACGCGATTGCCAACGGGTCGCAACAACTCAGAATCGCGACGCACGATGCGTCGCGTTCTGAAGTGTTTTCAAAAAATCTGAATATGAAAACTGTGCAAAACTCGTGGCGGCAAACAAGTCAAATCGCGACAACAGGTCAGATCGCGTTTTAGACGGGAGCTAAAAACCACGCGGCACACAGTCTCATGTGTTAGGGCTGTCGGGTCAAACACATAAACGTGACGGGATGTTCAGTCGCCTTTCAAAGAAACGCAACAAGGTTGTACGTCGCGTACATGCAGTGAGGAACGCAACGTCTGGAGTGGTCACGTTCATGGTTCTAGCACGAAAACAGTGAAAACGACACAGCTTCCTCATGATTAACTTATAACTCGAAATCTAAAGGTCTTTAGACAACACTCTGAACATGAAAGTTGTAAAGGATGACAAGTAGAAGAGAACTATGGCTTTGGGTTGACCCATTTTGGCCTCGATATGCGTGAATCACGGTATGAACATGACAAGCCCTAATCTTCCGCGACTCTTGGAAAACACTTAATGCAACTAACATGCTTAATGAAAATTGGGCAAACTGAGTGCAAATGAAACTAGACTCAATGCTCTTTCTCATGGTATATGATTCATTTAGTTTTAGCTTGAGAACACCTACCTTTTCTTGCTTAGAAGTCCCTAGTTGCTAAGGGTCAATGCAGAGGCTTGGGGAAGATGTTCTTCACGAATACAAACCTTTGGGTCATCCTCCTTGCTCCTGGGCGTCCTTCTCACGTCCAGCAACAAAGAGAGCTTGCTAAAGTTGGCTCTCGAAGTCTTATGATGATTTTATATAGCTAGGTTTGCTTAATTCCGAGTTTGGGGATTCCAAATCTCATGGTATAGTCCTACCATGACTAGAACTTCCCTCTATACTATTTCCATCTTAATCCAACCCCAATTAGCAAGTCATAGAGAGCAAATTCGTGCTCTCATGTTGGGCTTAGTTTAGGTCATGATTATGGCCCAATTAACCCTTGTTTAAGCTTAAATGACCCATTTCATCTATAGGTATTTGGTCATTACGAATTTTAAACATTATTTTCCTTACTTTGACCACTTGTTGGCCCAATACTCAATTAGACCCTTCATTTAATAATTTACC
Organism: Colocasia esculenta; assembly: GCA_014218235.1. Lineage (NCBI taxonomy): Eukaryota > Viridiplantae > Streptophyta > Magnoliopsida > Alismatales > Araceae > Colocasia > Colocasia esculenta. The sequence continues at coordinate 34,379,828 of CM024765.1, read as the reverse complement.
CCTTTTTTTCAAATTTCTAATTTTTTATTTTATATTAAAATAGTGGGCTGCTACACCTGGTGATGACTCTTTTATCTCCATGTCTATGTATTTTGTTGATAACAAATAAATAAATAAATTTTTAAAACCTCAAAATCATGTCTTTAATCATGATTATACCTTAAATACATATCCTCATATCTTATGTACTCATCTGTTCAATCGCATCTTCATTTTTATTGTGTGTGTCGACATATGATGCATAGGACCATAGGTGTCAACCTGTGTAGCACAAGTGTAGACAAAAGTTGCACAAGTGTCGACAGATGACTTTCTTGTATTATCTTGTGAAGTATAGGTGTCCTGTAAACATCATGTGTCGACACATACTTAACCTTTCATACTTGTTAGTTCATATTTATCTTATTCCTAATAAATCTTGATGATACTTTACTTTAATTGATTAACATATTCTTTTTCCATTAAGTCTGTCAACAGGAAAGATAACAGTAATAAATAGCCCCAAGGATCATCACTGTAAGTATTTCAAGAAGCTCAATTTCATTTCATACTATTCTCTTAGTATTATCTTCAAGGAAATTTTCCAAGTCCATATTGATCAATGACAAAACTTCCTACCGATTGGTGAACAAAGGCCATACCGATTACTGACTAGAAAATCGCTTCTGCTTATGGAACCAATCGATTCCTGAAGAAAAGATCCTATTGATTAGTGAAGAATGTTCCGATTATTGTTCATTCTATCGATTGGTATTATAAGATGTTCTGATTATTGTTATTTTGTCGATTAGTGACTTAATTTCCTATCGATTAGTGAAGAACATTGATTATTGTTTATTCTATCAATTAGTGACTTAGTTTCTTATTGATTAGTGAAGAACGTTCTGATTATTGTTTACTGTATCGATTACACATTCAATTCTGTTTTGATTGGCAAACAAATACTTATTGTGTTCCGATTAGTGTTAATTAGACTAAGTTGTTCCGATTAGTGAACAACATATTGATTGATGTTATGGATTAATCCAATTAGTGGATAACATATCGATTAGTGTTGTTTGTTCCGATTACTGAACACCTATATTATGATTCTAACGATTAATGACCATCGTTTTGATTAGTGATCGATCTCACTCCGATTATTGAACACTTACTCTATATGTTTCGATTAATGTTATTCTCTCAACAATTACTGAATACCTATCAAATATTATTCGGATTAGTGAACATTTGACTTTAAAACTATCGATTAATGTTATAAATGCTATGTCTCATCGATTGATGGCCAAATAAGTTATTTTCATACCGATTGGTGTTTATTTGTCTACAGATATCGATTGGTGTTCACTTAAGTTTTGTTTCACATCGATTGATGAACAAAATCTTTTGGGGCCGTCTGAAATTCGAAAGTCTTCTTTCTGCTACTATTTAAATACGAATCTCTGTGTATCTGAACCTCGTAACTTGAATTATTTAGCTTACATTTTTTTAGGTCCAAGCTTACACCCTAAGCACATCACTAGAAGCTTTCTCTTTCTTATCAGACAGAAAGGGAACTACCCAAAATAGTTGGGTGTCAACCGGATTTGGGGGATTCTGCAGAAAAAGGTGTTAGCGTTTAACTGACATGTTTTTCTCACCTAATACCTTTCCTCTCTATGCATTAAATGGGTGCAAGCATCTAGTACTCTCATAAAGTTGTCTACAACTTCTTGGAAACCTACATGGAACTAAAGACTCCCATCTACGTCAAGGAGCTAGTAGACTCATCAAGACAACTATTAAATACAAGAAGAAGAATAAGGAGAAGAAGAGTAACAACAAGCTTCAACAGTTATATTCTATCAAAGAGCTATAAAAGAAAAGATGGATGCAATCACCAAGTTATCCCTCTTAGATAAGAAAAACATCTGAAGTTTTAAGGAGCAAACCAACGCCTACATCCTTTCTGAACTAGAAGAGAAAGCAAGACTTGTCCAAGCCATTTGTCTTTAGCTTTCTTCTTCACCTCTCTCTCTATATATAGTATTTTGATCGTCAGTTTGGAAAAGAGAGTGAGTTGTTTGAGTCTGAGAGAAGATTTCTATATTCGTCTTCTACTCTATTGGGCGTTGTCTCAGTTCAAGCCTTGTTATTATAAGCTTGGTTTAGGGACCTTGGTAATCTCTTTGAAATATAGGTTGTTTGTAACACCCCGAAAATTTAATTGATCAAAATTAAAGAAATAGTAAATATTATTAATGTATTGGTCAAAAATGTTCAAATAAAAACAAAATAAAATCATGGTTAGATTTCAAATAAATGGATTCAACTAATTAATATTGTTGGGCCAAACACACCCTTTTGGGCCAAGGAACAAAACTAAATGGCAATAAATCCCAAAAATTCGTAATATTAATTGGGCTTGAATGGGAAAGGCTAATTAGAGCTAGAATTTAACTTAATAGACTCCCAAAATTGATCCAAATTTGTGTCCCATCAAGAGGGAAGGTTTCCTAATAGTTTTTCCAATCAAATGGAGATGGGAATCCTCAAGCTTTGGAAGGGATCAACCAAATTCGGAGTCTTCCTTTTCCTAGTTACATTAGGACTTGAATTAACCCTAGATCTATAAATAATCGTCTTAATCCCTGTGGGAACGAGTTACCATCGTGTGGGGTCGTGAGAGGTCCAATTAGGGCACCAGAAGAGGAGGGCATCGACCACAAACCGTGCTTCTTCTCCAACTCTCATGCTGCTTCAACTTGGAGAAGGATCAGTCTTAGGATCGACTAAAGGTAGGTGTTCTCGGACTAAAATTAAACATATCATATACCACATGAAAGAGTGAGTCTAGTTTCATATGCACCTGATTTGCCCAATTTTTATGAAGCATGCTAGTCGTATTAAGCGTTTTTCAAGAGTTGCGCATGATTAGGACTTTTTGTGTTCATACCATGATTCATGCATATTGAGGTCAAATTGGGTCAACACAAAGCCAAAGTTCTCTTCAACTCGTCGTCCTCTACAACTTTCATGTTCATAGTTTTGTCCAAAGAGCCCTACATCTCGAGTTATAGGCCCAACAAGCATGTTTACATCGTTTTTCATAGCTTTCAGTTGAACCCTAAATCGCGACCAGTCCAGACATCACGATTTATAGGCTAGTTTCGCGACAGGTATACCCATCGCGATTACCTGAAAAGCGACCGCATAGACCGTCGCGTTTCACTCCCGTTCCTACATGATCTGATAGCATCAAACTATTTGCCGCCTGCATTTCAATGCACTTCAAAATGCGACCGGACATACCGTCACGATTTGATATTTTTCCCGCCCTTGGTTTTCGTGCTTATTTCGTATTTAAGAGAGTTGTATGTGTTGAGTCTCCAATTTTGATGATGTTATAAGTAAAAAATAGCTATGATAAATAATTCAAATAATGTCTACAAAATGTTCTAATACTTTAACATTTTCAGCAGGTACCATAACATGCAATTTTTGCTAAACAAGGTCGACACATATCAGAAAGCAGGTCGACACATATCAGAAAGCAGGTCGACACAGGTCAAGCCTTCCAATAAGCACTAAGTGAAGATGAACACAGGAGGTCGACGCATGTTGACTGTCAGGTTGACACAAGTCGGTTATCAGTAAGCGTTTGACAAAACAATTCAGAAGGTTGACTCATGTCTAAGATCAGGTTGACATACGCTCACTATCCAGTAAGTTGTTTGCATAAAGAACTCAGGTGGTCGACGGACATGCTGAATCAGGTCGACACAAGGAACAAGTCCAGTAAGTTGTCTGAGCTATCTACTCAAGAGGTCGACACAAGCTCTAACATAGGTCGACACAAGAAATACACTTAGTCTTTAAACATGAGAAATTGTTCAAGGGTGTTGACACAAGTCATTCCATGTGTCGACACATGCCTCAAGAGTTTTCCCAGTGGTAAGAGGGCTTGCCAGCTGTCACTTCTAAGCACATGAACCAAAGCCCAGGCATCTTTTCCAAGGCCGATTCGTTTGGGATTCTCTAACACACCATACAAGATTCCAGAAGAATCTTTTGGCAGCAAAATATTCTCTACAGTTTTGGGACCCGATGGGACCCGATTAGAAAGATATAAAAAGCTACATGCGACGGAGAAGAATAAGGTGTTGTAGCAAGAGATCTCTATAGAGTCAGAAGCCTTCTAGAAAGAAACTTCAGATAAAATTCTAAGAGAGAGATAGAGAGAAGATCTGTCATGGAAGGAGCTGGAATTGCATTGTGCTAGTAGGGTCTTCATCTACGAATCTGCAGACACTCCATCAACAGGAAATCCAATCTATGTTCAGATTTGAGGAGATCATCTTGCAATCGTCCAAGTGGCTCAGAGCAATTCAAATCAGACCAGAAGAATTATGCTTGGCTGCAGCATCAGTGTTTGATCTAATTCTTCATATACTTCGAACCTCTCAAGTTTGATTTTATTTCTTCTCGCTTACTTCGTCCAATTGAGTGCCTCTATTTGAAATAGAGGTATTGCTCTCGCACTTGGAAGTGTGGGACTTGTGCGATCTCAATTCTGTGTGAATTATGAGATCCAGATTCTGTACTCAAGCTGTAAGTCAGTAGTTGTGTCAAGCTGTTAGTCAGCGGTTGTGCCAAGCTGTTTGTCAGTGGATGTGTTAAGCTGTGAATCAGCGGTTTGGAGAGAAGTTTTGCTCATTTGAGCAGTCCTAGTGAAGCCTCACTTGATTTAGTGAGGGGTGGATGTAGGTCTCCACACTGGAGCCGAACCACCTTAAAATCTTGCATGCACTATATGGTTTGCCTCTGATTTATGCTGGTGAAATTGTTGAGTTCCAGATCTTGAAATCTGCTTCATATCATTTTTGAAAGAATGCCTATATCTATTCACCACCACCACCCCCCCTCTATATATACATTCCACAACCAACACGTGGTATCAGAGCCAAGCTCTCCATTCTTAGTTTAACAGCCAGGAGAGTTTCTTATGGAATGGATTCCAGAGGATACATTGCAGAAGGTCATTCTGTAAATAGACCTCCTTATTTTGATGGAACTAACTATGCTTATTAGAAAACTCGCATGCAGGTTTTCTTAAGAGCCCAGGATCATCAAATCTGGAAAGTGATCAGTAGTGGACCATATGAGCTCCTAGAAGATGAAGACAAATGGACTCTAAAGCAAATCAAGAAGTCTAATACTAACTAGAGTGTCATGAACCATGGTTTGGCGCGCCGGATCGAGCCAGGCCGATCCCCCCGAATCGCATCGGATCAGGGAGGATCCGATGCGCGGCTCGCTCTGATGCGCCCGGATCCCTTCAATAAGAGTTCTGGCCGAATGCAAGCAAATCGAACCGAATCGGATCGGATCAGGAAAAACCCGATCGGTCCGAATCGGGGATGCGCCAAACCTTGTCATGAACATCATGCAATGCTCTCTTCATCCTACAGAGTTCTCAAGAGTTTCCTCATGTGCTACTGCCAAGGAAGTATGGAACCGTTTAATGGTAATTTATGAAGCTACTTCTAAGGTAAAGAAAATTAAAACCAATATGTTGATTTCTGAATATCAGGCTTTTAAAATGAAAAAATGATGAAACCATCTCAGAGATGTATAGTAGATTGACACTATTGACAAATGGGTTAAAGAATCTAGGTAAAACATACACTGAGTGTGAACTGGTTAGAAAAATTCTTAGATCCTTGACTCAAATCTGACATACAAAGGCCACTGTGATAAAAGAGTCAAGCCGACAAGGAACCTGTCAACTACAATCGTTGATCAACTGATCAGATCCTTAATGACATATGAGTTGGGCATAAAGAAAATAGAAGAAGATGCTAAGAAAAAGAAGTCATTGGCTCTCAAAGCAAGTCCAAGCATCAAAGAAATATCTGATGGAAGTAACTCATCCAACTCAGAAGATGACTCAGGTGAGTTTGCATTTATCACAAAGAAGTTCAGAAAATTCCTTAAAAAGGAAGGTAAGGAATTTTTGAGAGGAAGACCACAAGTAGTTCTATAAAACCTAAACAATTTATAAACAAAAAATCTAACATAATCGTTTGTTATAACTGCAGGAAACTAGGGCACGTCAAATCAGAATGCCATGAGCTTCAGAAGAAAACTCACCCCAAATGGAAGAAAAGCAACCCCAAGGCAATGGTTGGAACTTGGAGTGAAGAGGAAGATGATGATGAAGAAAAGAGTTCAGAAGCTGATAAAATAAACACCAGAATTTGCTTAATGGCTAGGGGAGGAGAAGAAAATGAAGATAAGGTAACATCTCCTTTTAAAAAATTTTCATTCAGTGATTGGGAGAAGGTCTACTTTGAATTGCTTGACCAGTATGATGAAATTAAAAAAGAAAACAAAGTTTTTAAGAGAAAAATAAATCATATTGCTCATGACACTTCTATGAAAGAAAAGGAAGAGGAACTTGCAAAAGAAATATGTGCTTTAAAAAAGAACATTGAAGAATTGAAGCTAAATGAAATTAAGCATGAAAAAGAAATGGAACTGTCTGTTGAAAAATATGATGCTATTAAGAGTGTGAATACTGAAATGAAGAAAGAAAACGAAAAACTTCAAAAGGAGGTAACTAAAAGACAAGAAGTTTTGGAAGAAATTTGTCAGTGGGAAAAAATAATCTGGAGGCTCTGTTAGGAACAAAAGTGAATTTTAACAAAGAAGGTTTAGGATTCAATCCCACGAAGAAAAAGGAAATTGGATTGAAAACTATCACATTTGTTTCCTCAACAAGCGCAAAAGCCTCTTCATCTAAAGTCAAACAAAATGAAAGAAAATTTCAAAGAATTGAGCAAAATAAAGATGTTAAAAATTTTGGAAATGAAAATTTCAAAAGAAAAGGCAAGGTCAACACTGAATACAGAGGAAGTCGATTCAGCTCAAACAGAAAGACTAATCACAGTCAAGTGCATCGACACCCTATGTATACCAGGTTAACACAGATGCCTCACTGGAACAAATTTTGGCAACCACATGATTGGAAAGGTAGACACACCTCATATGACAGGTCAACACTTCCATTTGCAGAACCCAGAATATGTCTGGATGGACTTGGATAGGTCGACACAACCCCTTCAGAGTGTCGACACATCCTCAAACCTTTGCTAAACCCAGTTATCCAAGATACTCCAGGTGGTTCAGTGGTCATGATTTTCCAAGGATCTTTCATAGGGGCAACAAAAGTAAATCTAAAGGCAACTTTACAAATGTGAAAAAGAACAATGATCCAAAAACTTTTAGGAATAAGAAAAAGAATGAAAAACAAAGTAAAGTCAAAAACAACATTAATTCAACAATAAAAAGGCAAGCATGAATTCCAAAGAGTCTGTTGTCATGTGCATTTGAATTAGGCAATTTGAGGGGACCCAAATGTACTTGGGTTCCAAAGATTCTCTTTTAAAATGTGTTGAAGGTATGTCTTACAGCCAGAAACAGTAAGTGGTATCCTGACAGTGGCTGTTCAAGACATATGACAGGAGACAAGAATAAATTTTTCTTGTTGATTGAAAAGAAAATTGGTCATGTAACTTTTTGAGGAAACAACAAAGACAAAATTGTCGGATCAGGTAAAGTAGGTAAGAATCTTTCCAATTCTATTGATGATGTACTCTTAGTGGAAGGATTGGGATACAACCTACTGAGCATAAGTCAACTCTGTGACAAAGGACATAAGGTAATGTTTGACTCTCTTGTTTGTACCATCTTTGAACCAAATTCAGATTCTGTCAAATTCACTAGTAAGAGAGTTAATAATGTGTACATAGTTGACTTAGATGATCCTGAAAATGATAATATATGCTTTACTGCTAACAAGAATGATCTTGCATGTCTTTGGCATCGTAGACTAAGCCATGCTAGCTACAATATGTTGCAAAAACTAGTTAAATTCAACATGGTAAAGGACTAATAGAAATTTCCATTAAGCAAAACAACAAGATTTGTGTGAAGCATGCACTCAAGATAAGCAAACAAGAAAATCCTTCAAAAGTAGTTTTGAAAATCAATCTTCCAAACCTTTCAAACTCATTCACATGGATCTGTTTGAACCCACAAGGACCAACAGTCTTAACGGGAAAAGGTTTGGATTTGTGCTTGTCGATGACTTTTTACTTAGATATTCTTTCTTGCTCACAAAAGTGATGCCTTCATGGAATTTTTGGAATTCTATAAGAAAATCTTGCAAGAGGAAAAATTCAAGATTATATCCATAATGTCTGACCATGGTGGTGAGTTTGAGAATATTGACTTTGAAAATCTTTGTAGGAAAGAAGGAGTTATTCATAAATTCTCATCTCTCAGAACTCTAGAACAAAATGGAGTGGTGGAAAGACGAAACCAAACTTTGGTAGAAATGGCAAGAACCATACTGGTGGAAAGTGGTTTGCCCAGAAAATTTTGGGCAGAAGCAGTTAATACCTCATACTACATTATAAACCGTGCAATGGTAAGGCCTCTAAGTAAAGTGACTCCATATAAACTTCTGAAAGGTAAGAAACCTTCCAATGCTCATTTTAGAATGTTTGGAACTTTGGATCAAAATGTTTCATTTTAAACAATAGCAAGAGTGATTTGCATAAATTTAAACTCAAAAGTGAGTTGGGTATTTTTCATGGTTACTCAGATCATTCTAGAACTTATAGGGTCATGAATATCAAAAATCAAACTGTTGAAGAATCCCCTCACATAACTTTTGATGAACTTAATGATGGCATTTGCAGGGAAGAAAATGATGGGGAATTCCTGGAGAAGAAAGAACAGAACAACCAAGAAGGAGAAGGATCAAGTGCAAATGAGAATCAAGCTGAGGAAGATAAGCAAGGGACTTCAACTATCAATGAAGGTAGAGATCTACTGAACATCAGAATGCTCAGAGACGATCTTGAAGACAGCATAATTGGTAATTTGCTTGATCCATTTAGAACAAGATCACACTTTAAACTTATCGATGAAATGGATCAAATGGCCCTCGTCTCACAAATGGAACCCAAAAATGTTGAAGATGCATTAACAAATAATTTTTGGATTAATGTTATGCAAGAGGAATTAAATCAGTTTGAAAGAAACAAAGTGTGGCATTTGGTTCCAAGACCCTCTTCACAAAGTGTTATTGGAACTAAATGGGTCTACAAGAATAAAACTAGTGAAGAAGGCAAGATAATAAAAAACAATGCTAGGCTAGTTGCAAAAGGCTATAACCAAGAATTTAGAATTGACTTTGAAGAATCTTTTGCTCCTGTAGCTAGACTTGGAGCAATAAGAATTTTGCTTTCTTTTGCAACTGCACACAACATCAAATTTCAACAAATAGATGTAAAAAGTGCCTTTTTAAAATGGTTTAATAAAAGAAGAAGTTTTTGTAGAACAACCACCAACCTTTGAGTGTTCAGACTTTCCTAACCACATTTTCAAGCTTGACAAGGCACTCTATGGACTTAAGCAAGCTCCTAGAGCATGATACGACAGGTTGAGTTCCTTCCTCACAGGTAAAAGTTACACAAGAGGTAATATTGACCAAACTCTCTTCACCAAAGTACAAAATAATGACATCCTAATTGTTCAAATTTACGTTGATGATATAATATTTGGTTCAACAAAAATTTTTCTGTGTAAAGAATTTGCAGAATTTATGACCAATGAGTTTGAGATGAGCCTAATGGGAGAACTGAAATTCTTCCTTGGTTACAGGTCAATCAATCCTCATAAGGTGTTTTCATCAACCAATCAAAGTACACAATGGATTTGCTAAAGAAATATACACTGGAAAATTCAAAGATAATGGCAACTCCAATGAGCATCACTGTGAGTCTTGATGCAGATCTGAAAGGTAAAATGGTAGATGCAAAAATCTACAGGGGTATGATCGGATCCTTACTATACCTTACTGCATCTAGACCTGATGTTCAATTTGTTGTGTGCATGTGTGCTCGATTTTATGCTAGTCCTAGAGAATCCCACATAAGTGCCGTAAAAAGAACCTTTAGATATCTTGTAGGAACTTATGACTTGGGTTTATGGTATCCTACATCCTATGATTATAAGCTGATTTCTTATACTGATGCATACTATGATGGTTGTAAGTTAGATAGAAAAAGTACTAATGACTATTGTCAGTTTTTTGGAGGGTGTCTAGTCTTTTGGGCTTCTAAGATACATCATTCAATTGCACTCTCTACAGTAGAGGTAGAGTATGTGACTGCAGGGAGCTGTGGAACTCAAGTATTGTGAATTAAACACCAACTTCACGACTATCAAGTAGATCTTGGATATGTCCCAATACTGTGTGATAACACTAGTGCTATCAATCTAGTAAAAAATTCAATCCAGCACTTTAGGACAAAGCATATTGATATAAGGCACGACTTCTTGAGAGATGAAGTTAGCAAAAAAATGTTTTGAATTGCATTTCATTGAAACTACTAAACAACTTGCTGACATTTTTATCAAACCTCTTTGTGCTGATAGATTTACTTCTTTAGGAAGAGAATTAGGTTTGTGTACAATTGATTAATTGAAAATAAAGTGGATGAATGTGAACATACAATAAAGCTTGTTCAATTGGTTGATTTGCTACTTGTTAAATACCTTTGCTTTGACATACTTTGTGAGGGGAAGTTACTGTTCAAAATTGCCAATTCATCAGAATGGTGGTTGCTAAGCAGTTGTCAACAATAAGGGACAGTAAAACATTGAATAAAGTGGAATGATGGGGGTCTTGCTGTGCAGTGGCTCAAAAGGCAGAAAAAGATCAGAAGAGCTAATCTTGTGTTCTCTCAAACCCTTCTGAATCTTTCACACTTTGTGCCAATCATAATCACTCCAATCAGTCAGGGTTCCTTCATTCTTTATCATTCAAATTCATTGAAGGAAGACATTCAATCTTGATGTATGTTGACTGTGGGCATATTCTCAAGGGGAGTTAAAGTCTTTACTCTTTCTTCTTCAAAATCCTTGAAATCAAACAGTGGTCTGAAGTTTATAAACTTGCAAGTCTGACTGCTAAAACTCAATAAAAATTGCCATTAAATGAATATTAAATAGCTCATAAGACATTGTCAGGCATGCACTAGAGCAGAACACCACTACTGCCTTCTATACGGGCCTTTCCGGGGACTCCTAAATGATTGTTGTTGAGGAGGTTTGGGACGAAGTACGTCGTCTCCATGCTACTGTGGCCTGGAACCCTTATGACCGGAGGATCCAGACATTGGAGAGTGAGATATGCTCCATGACCAACGATGCTGACGAATTTGACTCCCGTACAAACGAAGCACAGAAGCGTCCGAAAACGCGAGAGTCAAAAATGGCTGCAAAAAGAGATAGAGTTGCCAAGCTGCAGCGTGAGATTGATGAGTCGAGATCTTCTTTAGACCGGAAGGCCAAAGAGGCTGAAGACGCATCCCAAGAGAGGGCCGCCTTTGCTGGACAGAGAGCCGAGCTTTGCCAATCCATTTCTTCCAAGGCTAAAGAGGTTGAAAGATTGAAGAGGAAGAAGCCTGGTGTCTCTGTTTCCCAATATAATGTTTGTATACTGGATTTGTTGTTGGACTTGTACATTGTAGCCATACTTATAACAGAGTGATTTGAGCTTTCTAAGTATAGAATGGAGGATGATTCTGAAAAGGTCACTCCTTTTCCTTGTTTTTTTCTTTTCCTTTTCCTTTTCTTTTTTTTTCTTTTTTTTTTTCTTCTTCTTTTCTCCTTTTTTTTTCTTTTTTTATATATAATATATATATATAAATATATATATAATTTATTTATTAATTATTATTTTTTTTCACATTACCAGCCTCAGTGCCCTTTCGGGTTTTCACTAAAATTGGCCCCCTTTAGCTTTTTCCAATGCGCCCTTTCGAGTTTTCACGTTGAGGAGTTATCCATTTTTGCCTGAAACGCTCTTCCGGGTTTTCACCTCAGTTGGATTTTTTGACCTTTTTACCCTTAGCAGGGTTGAACCCCAAAAAGTTACAGACAACATCCTAGGTACTTTCCTTCAAGGACAAACCAACAACTCTTCAGGCCACGTTAAGTTTCCAAACAAGTCGGAAGAAATTAACGACTTGTACTAAACATTGAAGTACAGATATGGCATGGAAGAAAAAATCCAGCAGTATGAGGTCTATAAAGACCAAGTGACAAATACAAATACAGACACAGCACGGAACAAATCCGGCAGCACAAGGTCCATAAAGACCAATTGTGAGATACAGATACATGGAAGAAATCCAACAATACGAGGTCCATAAAGACCAAGTATGAAGTACAAGTACAAGTACAAGCACAAGAACAAGTTGGCCGCAGAAGCCCCAAGGATGCAACGACAACTCTTCACCAAGCAGAACTCCAAGCAGAGAAGTGGGATTCCAGCAAATTGGGTGCCCCTCAAATGAAGCATGTGTGGCCTATTTATAGGCCATCCTCCCCCCCATTTCAAAACAACCTTAGGTCTAAGGGGAATGGGGGGAGAGAGGGCGGTTGGAGGGGAGGCCCCCTCCAACTTCTGAAACATGAAACCGGTTGGGGGGGGGGGGGGGGGGGTGCTCCCCCCCAACCGGTTTTATGTAAATCAGGTTGGAGGGGAGGCCCCCTCCAACCTTTTAATATAAAACCGGTTGGGGGGACTCCCCCTCCAACGGTTTTTTATATAAAAACAGGTTGGAGGGGACCCCCTCCAATCTGTTATGTAAAACCGGTTGGGGGGTGCTCCCCCTCCAACGGTTTTATATGAAAATCAGGTTGGAGGGGAACCCCCCCCCCAACCTGTTTTATGTAAATCAGGTTGGGGGGGTGCCCACACCCCCACCTGTTTTATATAAAACAAGTTGGAGGGGAACTCCCCCCAACTGTTTAATGTTAAACAGGTTGGGGGTGCTCCCCCCCAACCGAAATGGGGTCTCCCCCCCTCCTTCTCCTGTTTATGCAGGGAGGGGAGGAGAGGCCAGCCCCCTATAAAAGGGGAGGCACCCCCTTCATCTGAAAGAGAGGCCGGCCAAGCTCCATAAGCCCCCAAATCCCTGCTGTTTGCAGTCCCATAGGTGTGGAAAAAATCCCAGAAAACCCCCCCTCTATGCTGAAGAAATCAGTCCCCATAGGAAGAGGAAAAACCCCCATAAACCCCATATGCTGGCCGGCCACCAAGCCCTCAAGAGCCCTACATGCTGTGCAAATCAGTCCCAAAAAACCCTTGTTAAACAGTCCCTCCAAGCCTTGTAAGGTTTTGGTTCTGAAATTTCAGAATAGAAAAGCTTCTTTCTTCCAATCCCCTTCAACTTGTTCTTCCAAGTTCTTGGTTTGGAGTGAAGGTATTGGTTCGTTCCTTGTTCAATATGGAGTGAGGAGTGCCCGATAACGTGGAAAAGAGTGGGAGATCGCCATCGTATACGGCTCCGACATCCCCCTCGCGCCACATCCCCACATTGAGCAAGTCTCTGTGGGGATCCAGGGGTTTAAATACCGTCCATATCGAGCAAGTCTCTATGGACATATGGTATTTAAACACCCTTTGTTCTCTCTCTCTTGGTATATTTATACCCCACATCGAGCAAGTCTTTGTGGGGGATTCAGGGATTTAAATACTGTCCATATCGAGCAAGTCTCTATGGACAATGGTATTTAAACACCCTTTGTTCTCTCTCTCTGGTATATTTATACCCCACATCGAGCAAGTCTCTGTGGGGGATTCAGGGGTTTAAATACTGTCCATATCGAGCAAGTTTCTATGGACATATGGTATTTAAACACCCTTTGTTCTCTCTCTCTTGGTATATTTATACCCCACATCGAGCAAGTCTCTGTGGGGGATCTAGGGGTTTAAATACCGTCCATATCGAGCAAGTCTCTATGGACATATGGTATTTAAACACCCTTGTTCTCTCTCTCTTGGTATATTTATACCCCACATCGAGCAAGTCTCTGTGGGGGATCAGGGGTTTAAATACCGTCCATATCGAGCAAGTCTCTATGGACATATGGTATTTAAACACCCTTTGTTCTCTCTCTCTTGGTATATTTATCCCCCACGTGGAGCAAGTCTCTGTGGAGAATCCAGGGGTTTAAATACCGTCCATATCGAGCAAGTCTCTATGGACATATGGTGTTTAAACACCCTTTGTTCTCTTTCTCTTGGTATATTATACCCCACATCGAGCAAGTTTCTGTGGGGGATCCAGGGTGTTTATATGCATACGCTTCAACTAAAATTTTGTCTCTGAGAATGAGCATATACTCAGAAGATAATTTCGCTAACACGGGCATGTTCCTGCCCATGGCAAGCTACATGACAAGTCCACAAAAGAAACTCATACTCTTTTCAAAAAGGACAACCCTATTTCCAAGCTTGGACTCATTCTGTTCAAAATAAACAAAGCAAAAAAAAATGCTGTCTTGAAGTTTCTTACAGATGCATATATTCTCGCCACGCTATGAAATGATATTCGGGTTGAAACAGGTGTTAATATGACACCTAAGGCTTTTAACTCGATGTAAATGTAACATCGATTCCGATCGATGGAGACAGGGGTCCAGCACACGCCACCCCAATCGCCTGATGATTAAAAGGCACGGAATCAAAGAAGTTCAAATCAAAACACGGCGCACCCATCCGTTTCACGGATATATAAAAATTCTTTCTCTGCATTGCGCAGACCCTTACTTCTGCCTGGCAGGCAGGCTGGCACGCCCCGCAACACAAAGTCAAAAAACATGATAAATGAAACGAACCTCCCCATACATAATGGGGGGGATGAAAGAAGGAAGAGAAAATTTTTCCGTGTCCACAGCTGGCACGCCCGGTGGGACCCCTTCTCACCATTCATAGCAATAGGACGCTAGGGTACTCAAGACATCACTCCAGGTCATTCCCGTCCCCTTGAGTGTATGGTTCATCCTCGGTCTTACCTGAGAACACAACGACAAATAACGCAGGGTGAGCGATAACGCTCAGTAGGACTTAAATCTCAGGATCAAGCATGCTTTAAGTGATTAATGTCTTATAAAGCAGGACAACTAGAGAGAATAACGAGAAACATATAGAAAGTACTGGTACACGATAACGAGGGACAATAGCACAATGCACAGAGTATAGCACGACAAGTTTTGATATCGGATTGGCCGTATAACAAGATAACAAGTAAAGTTGCACTTCAGTGCACAAGCCACGATAGCAAGTGTTGGTCGATATATTCTTTCAACTACGAGATTCAAGAAACAACAATAATTGACTGTTTGATTAATTGATTGCCCCATAGATCGCATGGGGCGTTAGGCTATGCCATCACCCAGATCATTAGACCCTCGCGAGTTATAGCCTTTCAGGTGCTCCTCCCAAGGACCAGACCGGGCCCTTATAATGTTGCCTAGCATAGTCATGTTTTTATCGTAGACAATCAATTTAATGGCCAAATGGAGTACCAAGAAATAGATTAGAGTACTAGATGAATAGACGAGATAGTAGAGTGAATGTGAATAGATGAGCGAGTAGAGTATAGATGAGGGCTAAGGGACAATGCACGTAACTCTCCGAGTAAACAGGCGATAGTAACAGTTGAACAACACGCGCACATGGTGTTGGCAGTCAGGTGGAACTCACGACCCTACCACGGGCCATGTTAAGCACAGGTCCAGAGGTCCGGCGTGATTCGAGATGAGAGCGAACTTCTAATAGCCGTTTGGACCATATTGATCCCTAAAGGGTGTAATAGGGTGTAGGGTACAACCGGCTCGTCCACCATGTAGGAATCCATGATCAGAGGAGACTTACGGAGGCCTTGAACAAAGACTCACTAGTCCGGCAGAAGGAGTATCCAACGGAGAGTTCGTCCAAGCCAAGAGAGTGTATATATAGAAGCAAGTGCTCGACGTTCTAGAGGAGTTCTAGAACAGTGGAAGCGTCGCGATATCGGTATATAAACAACGCAAGAAACGAATACAAGTCCTTTAAAATAGGACAATTAATATATTTTATTGCAATAAATTACCAGATACATTAGGAGAGTATTTATGCCAGATTTCAGCCATATATGGATGGTTCATGTGTGTGCATGTGTAAGAGAAATCATAGACAGAAAAGAAGTCGTGAATATGTATTTTAAAGCATTCAATATAGCTCCTTTTAAAACAGGTGTTTTTACTGTGTGTATGACTGTTAAAAAGGCGTAAGAATATTTTGAAAGTGAGAGTAATAAATTTTATGGGTTTTCATGCAAAATCCTGTGAACGCGACGTAGGCCAGTAAGGGTAGCGACAGGTCAGGGCAGATCGCGACAAGGCCTGAAAAGGGTCGCGACAGGGCTGCCAGGACAGAAGACCAGAACGCGACGTAGGGTACTGTCGCGTTCAAAACGCGACAAGATGAGGCGTCGCGACGGGCTTGAGAACCCGACCTGTCGGGCCGTCGCGTTCTCAGGTCCGTGGACTGAGTCTGACAGAGTTCTGCTCTGTCTTGGATTGCGGTCCAAAAATATCAGATTTTTATACAGGGTCGTTCAGAAAATCATAACTAATTGTATACACGATGAAAAATCATGAAACCAGTGGCAAATGAAACTAGACATGCGAGAGTACTTCCAGTAAATAGGAATTAGAGAGAGAGCATGGTTTGAAGATGGTTTGAGCATGAACAATAACGAGTAACATAGAACATGATACAGAGAGCAAGATTGATTTAATTCGAGCAACATGCTCAACAATAATTAGGACTTTCAAGGGCAAACGATGCCTAACATGCATCAGTTCCTACAGTAAAAATCTTGTAGCATGGGGTTGAGTATACAAGGAGATCAAGAGTTAAGAAGAGGGTTCGGGGTCATGTAAGTTGCAGAACATGAAAAATCAAGAACAAAAGATATGCTCGTTGGAAAATTACGAAACCAAAGAGCTTTTGCTCCTGATAGACGAGACATCATACAGAAAAAGTTTCATGGTTTATGCTCGTGAGAATACCTACCTTTGACTCGATTTGTCTTCTAGGGTTAAAATCTCCAAGAACGAGGAAGAAGCTTCAAGAACTCCTTCTCCCCACGAGATCCTCTCCTCCACGTCCAACAACCTTTGGCAACGAGCTAGGGTCGGCCAAGAGGGTTTAAGAGGTGTATTTATATAAATACAAGTTCCTATTCCTACTACTACTCAAATTCCTCTTAATTACGAGATTTCCTAACTTCAACCTTCCTTTCTTGTTTTCCAACCTCTATTTAGGTTAGGATGGGATCTAAATTCGTGCTAGACTATATGGGGTAGGTTTAGGAATCCAATTCCAACTCTTATTGCCTCTTTTAATGCTTAAAGAATCCTTTTCTATTTAGGAGATATTAAGACTCCGAATTTAGGGTATTTTCTTTTTATTTTCTATTTGTAAATTCATATTTTGACCCAATAAGTTCTAGAGGATCCATTAAGCAAAGCCCATTACTCTTTTCCATTTAATGGGTTTTATTTAATACTCTTTTCATTGAATATCCCTTTAGCTGAGTTTTTAATTTATTATTTAAATTTTTATTTTTCTCAAAAAGTCAGGTTGCTACACAATAGTTCCCCAGACCCTCTTAGACGTGATGAAAGAGGTGGCTCAGATTCTTGAAGCTAAGCGTGAACAGCTTGTACTGAAGCCTCAAAAGTCCATGGCGACGTTAGGCAATCACCTTACCACATGGCACTCCTTATTTTTGATATGTATATAACTTCTTGCTTGACCAATGTATTACATCCTTTTGCTTGTAGATAACGTAGTAGGTCAAACAAGTGAAGTTTCTCCATTGGAGAATTCGCCGAATAAGGCTCCTCCCTGGAAGAAGCCCAGAGGTGAGCCAAATGGGGAGGATGCAAGGCCACTCTCTTGTCTCCAAGTTGAGGGAGCATCCCCCGCTCAAGCGAGCACCCCCGGTGAGCTATCTAACTTGAGAAAAAAAAAAGGCAGAGTGATAGCTACCAAAAATCGAGGATCTATCATGCATGGGATGGATCTGAAGTAGTGTAAATTACAATTTTTGTCCATCCTTATATGTGATGTCTTTTAATCATATCTCACACATCACTTTTCATGCTAGCTAATTTTGGGGGTGTCTTGAGAACTTGATTAAATACATGAGCTATATCATGGCTATTTCTTAGTGTATGCACTCCATCATCCTCCCTATAGTAAGATTTCATATGTCCACTTTGTACTTGAGCCAATTGCATTTCTTATCCCTATTACCACCCACTTTTTGATGCTGTCAAAAAGGGGGAGAAAATGTAGATCCTGTAATTCTGGTCTAAGGAGAGTCTCTGTACAAAAGAAAATGGGAAGTTAGAAGTATTTTTGAGAGGGGGAGCAATTCTACACTATTGAATGCTTGCATGCATGTATGCCATATATATACATAAATTCAAATAAAAATTTGAAATTAGTAATCAAATTTTATGTTTTGTGTGAGAAATCTATAAGTGTTTTGTCATCATCTAAAATGGGGAGATTGTTGTACTCTATAGATTTTGATGATCACAAAAATATTAATTCTAATTCATGTTGATGTTGTCACAAGGTACATATTATGTTCATGTTAATGACCCAAATATTTGATTTATTTATATTTAATTTTGAAGGTCTAATTTGCATGTTAAGTGTACAACAAAATAGGCCGAAAAGTCGTCATTTAAAATGAACTTTACAAAAGCCAAGCATTAGACTGGACAAAGACAGAGTTTTCTACACTTTACAGGACATCGGACGACCAATTTATGTTTATCGGTCGACTGACCTTCCCAGTACCGTTGGTTTGAGGACAGTGCAAAGTGGGACAACCAATCAGGGGAAAACGGTCGACCAATCGTCCTAGTAGCTTTGGTTTAGGATAGTGCAGAAATTGGATGACCGACTGTGAGGAATTAGACGACCGATCAGAAGAGCAACATATCGACACAAAAGAAAGGCATGTCGACACATAGAAGAGCAGCATGTCGACCTCAAGTCTAGATCATGAATTGGACGACCGACTTCCTATAACCAGTCGACCGATTCCAGTGACGAGATTTCCATATTTTGGCAGGACTCTTTCCTCCGTCAGAACTCTTGCTAAAGGTGTACTCTTTAGTTGTTGCACTATAACTACAAATATGTCTTCGTTATTGGGAGGACACACAGCCTCCTCCAAGAGCTCGTCTTGTGCCCTAGATTTTAGGAGAGGATTGTGCTGCCCAGAAAGAGTAAACAAAAGCTCTGCATCTGTAGAAGCTTGAAGAACGAGTCTTCATCGTCCAAGAGCCTTCCAGACATTCCAAGAAGTTGTTATTCATCTAATAGGCATTGGACCTGGTGCGGTATCCTGCAAGCCTTCGTTTTAAAGCTTTCTACATCGGCCCATTCTGCATCGTGACAGTGTCTGCAGAGACATTCAAACAGCTTAATTTTTGTGACAAGGAGAATGTTTATTTCTGGCTTAATTGTTGTTTTCCTGTCAAGAGTTTACATTCATTTTATATGAACCTGAACAACTGTGGATGTGTGCTCAGGTTGTGAGCACGTTTTGGGATTCTGGTTTCTTTGTACTTGTGAAACAAAGATCGTGTGAGGGGTTGGTGTTGTCTCAAGGAAATAACTGTGTGAGGGGTTTATCGGCTTGTATCCGAAAAACAAGTTAATGGAAGGTAGTGGACGTAGGCGCACACATGGTATGTTGGCCGAACCACTCTAAATCCTGCGTTCAATCTGTGGTTTGATCCCTTATCTCTTTCTCCATTCTATGCACGTTAGGATAGTTGGTCTCGCCTTTAGTCTTGTCATATGCCGTTGTGTATCTTGTTGTTAGATTTGCTTAGTTATGTCTAATTCATACTTGTGAAGAATTTTTATTTAGACGATAACCAATTCACTCCTCCCTTCTTGGTTGATCATCGCACATACGTGTCTATCAAATTATAGTGGAGAAGAAAGAGAGGAAGATAGAAGACATTGTTGTGGTTAAAGATTTTCCGGATGTGTTTTCGGAAGAGCTACCTGGTATTCCCCCGAAAGAGAAGTCAACTTCTCTATTGCATTAATTTCAGGAGCTACTCCTGTCTCTAGAGCTCTCTACAAAATGTCACCTATAGAACTGAAGGAACTAAAAGAACAATTAACAGAACTCTTAGAGAAAGGATTTATCAGGCCAAGCATATCGCCAAGGTCCAAAACACTGTAGTAAAATTGAAACAATTAAAAAATATATTTTAATCAATTCCGGCCAAAATCAGACGGAAATCGGCCAAAACCAGACCAAAATTGACCGAAATCGGCCGAAACTGACCGAAACAGGTCACTCTTAAGGCAGCCTGAGATGTCCAAAACCGACTAAAACGAAATCGAAATTGTATCGGTTTCGGACCCGGCCGAAACTGATACCGAAATCAATACCAACATCCTTGCATTACTGGGACCAGGCTAGACCAGGTGAGTAGAAAATCAAGATCAAAAGGTTGGAGCTTGATCATCTTTGGCAAAGTCTGAGTGGATCGGTTGATCTAGGCCAATCCAATTCAATTCCGCCTTCCTTAGAAGCTCAGGAAGTGGCCCTGGAGAAGCCGATCCTTGCAATTGATCCCAGCCTATTCACTTCTAAAAAACTGCACAAAATGTCAAAAAACATGACAAAATAAGGAAAACATTAACATAAGTTGACAACTTCACTGGAAAATTTTTTATGCATTCATATGTTACCTTTCATTTACTAAAGGCATATATTGAAAGAGTTCTTTAGATAATATACACAATGACATGTTTGTGGCATACATCAGTTAGTAATCTATGAAATATGAATTGTACTCCTCTGTGTTAGCATAAGCAATCATGATTAGTGTTCAACAGGGGATCTCAGCCGCTAAGTCTGACTTCCAATTGATTATGTAATCATGTTTGTCCGAGGAATGTGAATACTAAACATAGTCCGAATATTCTCCTACATAAGAAGACACAACTGTGGAGGGGATAACCATAATATCCTGAAGGATAAACATAAGTCTCTTCAAGCTGAGATGATTTGTTATACAGTGCACCAGCTGACTGCAATGTTCATTTGTCTCCCTTGTCTTTCTCATGAACTCTTCCTTTGTTACTTCACATCAATAATGCTTGAAGTTTCAGCCATAGTCTGTATCTTCAGTGCCTAGCATTTTGGGGGTTGTCCCTGGTGGATAGACAGACTTGTGCTTCTCGCTTTTCCCTTACCACCTGTTGATTAGAATTTTTCCACTCTCCAGTTATATGAACTTCATCTTGTGTAGCATGGGTGAAGAACTGGAGACATCCATCTTGTGCCATGGCTCAAGCTGTAAATGAGTTACTTTGCTTGAAGGTTCTGCAGGAAGACATTGGCATAGAGTATTGCTTCCTATGTGACTATATTGTGACAACAAGGCAGCAGTAGATATAGCCAATGACCCATTCCAGCATGAGTTTGACAACCAAGCACATAGAGATTGTGAGTCAACAAACACTTCATCCAAGAG
This sequence comes from Colocasia esculenta, assembly GCA_014218235.1. Classification (NCBI taxonomy): domain Eukaryota; kingdom Viridiplantae; phylum Streptophyta; class Magnoliopsida; order Alismatales; family Araceae; genus Colocasia; species Colocasia esculenta. The sequence continues at coordinate 34,358,345 of CM024765.1, read as the reverse complement.
AAGGTGGAATGGCCCTATCTTCGGACTATGGAAAATGTAGCTGATATTTTGACTAAAGCCATGTCCAGAGAAGATTTCAAAGTGAACTTAGACATGGGCATGGAAGATGTCTATGCTCAGCTTGAGGGGAAGTGTGAGAAGGCCAGCGGTAGTCAGGTCTTCTATGTTTTATATAGTTTATTTGCCTTTTCTTTGTTGCACACCCTGGGTAGTTATACACCAGGGGCATCTATGTCATCTAACATGATTAAGTAATTGCCAGCTGGCATTACATAAGACACAAAGAAGCTGAGGCCTAAGCAGAGGACTTCTCTCAGAACCACAGGGCTTCTCTTGGTCTCCCAATCTCCATTTCTTTTTTTTTCCTCTGTTTCCTCTTGCAGCCTGGTGCTTTCAGGATGAATTGAACATGCTCATGATAATGTGCTTTATGAATTGAGAAATATAACAATATCATTAAAGTCAGTCTACAGTCCAGGCCCAATTGATAATATAGGTCCATCATCATGGGCATCATTGTTTCTCTTACTATCATATAGCATCCACAGGGACCATAACAGTCTAAATATCCTGGGCTAGATGTATTCCCAATGGAAGGTAGCCAAATCACCCTGACCTTGTAAAGGAACCAATAAGCACTCAGCAGCCTCATCTATACTATTATTATAAAACTCAGTCTTAGACGTACACGTGGCAGCACCAGAATTGTTTTGTTTCCCGCTCAAACTGAGATATAGAGTCTTGGTGCTGCCACGTGGCAGCACCAAAATATTCATATTTTTTTCAAAAACTCACAAATACATCTCCTCCTTTAACATAGCTATTAAAAAGGTAAGCCTCCTACTTAAAACCGTGAAAAATCTTATTAAATCGATTTGTCAAACCTTGCTAAATATTGCACATAAATTTAGAAACACGGAAGCCTCAACAATTACTACCGCCAAAAATATCTTGCCAAATATCGATTTCTCTTGCCAAAAATTTTGCAAAGGCAGTTGTTAAAAATTTTAAAAATTTCATAAAATTTGGAAATGCCGAAAGATGGCAGTTGTTCCTCCTGCCTCGCCGCTGCCCGCCGATCACAAGCTAGAGCTTGGAGGGTATACGTGATGCTACCCATAAAGTCCGGGAAGCCTTCGACTCTGTCTGCCGCGCAGCTGAACCTGGAGACCGGCATTCCCATCTACGAGGCCGAGCCGCTCCTGCTCTTCTCCATCCTCTTCACCTTCCTCGGCGCCATTGGAAGCCTCGGGGATCAGGGCAGCTTCGTCAGCTTCCCTTCCATCTTTCTGCTTCCCGTCACAGAATCATAAAGCATATATGAAGCATGGCCAGCCAGCCGTGGAGACTCTGATCGGAGAAGGCTGACGAGCTGGGGGTTCCATGCAAGTCCGCTGTTCGGGTTCACGAAGGCGAACGAGGGGAGGCTGGCGCAGCTGGGCATCGCCTTCTCCATCATCGGGGAGATCATCACGGGGAAGGAGGCGCTGGCGCAGCTGAACATCGAGACAGGGGTGCACAAGCCCTGTTTATTTTTATTTGATAACATTTTGTCTATGGGTTTATGTAATATGTGTCTATGTGTTTTTTTCAGTCAGCCATTTTGATAACATCCATCTTCGGCGTTCTCATGTCAGCCTTCCAGTCTTCAAACTCCGTTTTTTTCCCCACCGCAGTAAGGTGAGAACATGAGATATCTATACTCACAGATACCTGCCATAAAATTTCCCCCACAAACCAGCTGCCATAAAATTTGCCATGAGATATCTATCTTCGGCGCCGGTCGTCATCCTCCACTCATCGGTGCCGGTGGGGTGCTGTCGTCGTCGTCGTCTCCGGCGACGGTCGTCGTCTCCACTCATCGGCTCCGGAGTCTTTCAACCAGCGAGTACTGAAGAATGTCTACAGTTATGAACAGTTGTGAATAGTAGATTTAAGCTTTTTTCATTTTTCTCTTTTTATGTAAATTTGTTTTTAAAAATCTGATTGTATAACATTGTTTTTTTATTTTATAGTTTTTTAATATAAAAAAGATAACATAAATATTGTTATTTAAATTTGATATTGGAGTAGTTACAGTAAACTACTAAATGACTATAGCGCTATTGTTATTTTTAATTTAATACAATTTGGATTTTTGTTCTTCTGGGTTGGGGGATGTTTATATGTAATTGTATAAAAAGAATTCCCCAGAAGATGTCAACAAAGGTGGACTTGAAGGGCGGGAAGTTTACATCCTCAAATCGTTCGGACTGGTGTTCGTCCCATGAAGCGGCTAGAAGTGGATGTGTTCCTTGACGTCGTCTCCTGCACGGAACAAGCGGTATGATGGGTTCTACGACATGTAAAAGATGTTGATGTCATAGCATTCTTCTTCTGTATTGTCTACTGTGAACTGCATACAATGTCTCATCATGAGTTCAAAAGGACTTGATGGGAGCTAGCGGTCCGATAATTTAAATTGCGTTATTTTTCCATTTTAAGCAACATTTTTTTAATCTGTTAAACATCTTTTCAGGGAATTCCATTTTACAATGTTGTGCTTGTGACTTCCTCAATATCAAGTTTTGCAATTTTATGCTTATTCAGTTGTGATTTAGTCTGTGGCATCTTATTCTGTTTGTACCAAGTTTCTATGAGCATATGTTGATCAAACATTTCTTATTCTGCTTTTATCTTTGAAAATAAATAGTATCTTTTTATTTTTTCTACCTAAAATAATGATGCATGTCCTTTTGTTGGCTTTGGAGAACTTTCTCTCCCTATTTTCTTTTCCTTTTGTTGGTCCTTGAGGAGACTTATTAAAGTAACAATTCAATTTTCTTTCCTTGTGTGGACCTTTTGTGACTATGTTTTTAATATATAAGATAGAAAATATTAAACATGACTGAAAACTCTTAAAAAGCATTGTTGTTTGTTATTGTTTCTATCGGCCTGCTGGCTAAGTCAAAAAGATGGTTTGCAACCTTATTATCTATCTATTTCATTAACCGAGAGAAATTACTCTACATTACTGCTTATCTTTGGTTCTGTTTAAGATTTTTCAGTTGTATCCTCTTCAATATTTTCTCTGTGCCTGATCTTTTTCTGTCTATTTTCTTCCAGTTTGGAAGATTGGAAGTCTCAATTAAAAGTGCCTCGCGCTCGCATCGTCGAGCTTGCAGCCTTCCCGTCGCAGCCTCACAGTCGCCATTATCAGAGAGGTACTCAACGGTTTTTCCCTAATTTCTCCCCGTTCATCTTATTTGTTCGACATTTTTTTCCTCTTCCCGCTATTCTTCAGGTAGCTTATCAGTTTTCCTGTATGTGTAGAGAAAGTAGCCTACTTCTCAACTTCTGTCCACTTACTCATTACCTCAACAGGTATTTTTTTGTTCTTCATTTATTTATATTTTCTATTTCTTTAACACTCTATTTATTTTTGTTGAAATATCATTATCATCAAAAAAATTGCCCTTTATAGTTTGTCTATAGTTATATTTACTTCTGAATTCTGATTCTTATCAATGGATTCTTAGTACTGCTAATCATTAGTCTAAAACTAAGTGAGGTCAGAATCTTGGTTTCCTTTTTTGTTAACCATTCTGAAAACTAAAAAAAATGTTGGTTGCCACACTTTTAATTTCATGTTTTGACATTTTAGAACAATAAACATCTGAAAACCAAGTAGAGGAAATATGAGAAAAAATAGCTAGCATTTAAATTAAAATTCAATAGTATAATCTGAGACTTGAACAAATTTTAGTTGTCTTCTATTGGTGACAATTATATGAATCTTTAATTTTTTAGATATTATTATTTATTAAAATTTAAATATTTAAAAGTTTTCCGTGCATCGCACGGGCAAAGAACTAGTTTTAGTTATAAACACTGGTTTCACTCAAACTAACATGCACTAACAATCGATATGGCAAAAAAGAGTAGTTGCTTGGTTATGAGTTGCTCAAATTGTTTAGGAGGACCAAAAATTGCAGAAATTTTCTATTTATGAATGCAAAGAAACATACTTGGGAACCTGGGTTTAAAACACAAATCCCCAACATGAAGTGGGTTGCTGCATGATGGCGGTCCAGTCTGAACAAACTCATTTGCAGTTGCAAACTTAACCAGAAAAAAGGCTAACATTACTATGTGATCTACTAACTTGTCTTCAGAAGTAGAAGATAAAACACTAGCTTGGGTAGTCATATTAACAAAGATACTTATCAATTGAAGAATCAGAAGACAGATTAATGACAGAGTTTGGTCACATAGGGTGAATTAGAATTTGATAACAGAAACTTGAGTTTCAGTCCAAAAATGGGCTTCCCAATTAACTTGGGTTCAAAGAGAACTCATTCTCCATCATATGTCCAATAGTGGGGAAAACATAATTCTCAGTCCAATTTTAACAGAAAACCATCAACTTTGTTTAGGTGTGCTTGGTGAAAAACACAAAATGCCCATTCATTTCCTAGCTTATTACAAAGCACTGTGTAGCTTTTATTCCCAGTTTCAACCGCCAGAGTTGCTGGTATCACAGGTTGCAGGGGCTATCTTGAAATTCCCTTGAATGCCAGTAAAGTCGGAGGTTTGACATGGAGTGCTGGTGTCACAGGTTGCAGGGGCTATCTTGAAATGCCCTTGAATGCCAATAAAGGCGAAGGTTTGACATGGAGGAAAAAGAGAGAGGAACTGTGACTGTGTGACATCTTGCATTTCGGAGAAGGAAGATTTTTCCTTCAATTGGAGAAAGGGCTTCAGAAAGATTAAGGGCATTTTAGGATTCTTGACGGTTTGAACTGTAAATTAACAATCTAATAGTCTATGGATTTCCTGTTGAGAATTCTTGTCAATGGACTTAATTGGAAACCCCAGTGAGAATTAATTTCCCATTTAATAAATCATGCCTGTCAAACAAAAGAATATATGGAAACATGGGTGTTGATGTTTAAAAATAGATAATTCTGTAGCTTCAGAAAACCATTCATCCCAAAGCCTAGCCTAGCCAAACCTCACCTCCCTCAGCTCCATCGTACCACTCTGGCATAGATAGCCCCAGCAAGCATTTCTAACGCGCTCTCCATGTATACCATAATCCTGACTCTCTGCAAATACCTGAATCCAAACGTAGAGATCTGAGTCAAAAAGCTGGGTGGTTTCGGAATTTACGGCTACATCCATGGTGGATGGCCAGAGCAAAGAACCTAAGCTGACCTGATATGCCAAAAAATTAGAAGTCCATAGCTCGGAGATAATAAAATCAGTGCAAATTGCACACAAATCCTGCAGTGAAAGAATCCGTGAATAAAATTGCAAACTCTACAGATACAACATTTCAAGTTATCTGGGTATCGACAACAGGACACCTGAAGGTCAAGAAAGGACGCAGTGGCCAAAATACGAAAAGCATTGCTTCCATTGAGCTTCGGATGGTGGCCGTATAGATATGCCAAGGCTATCGCAATCGCCTCCGAGTTGACATTATCGTCGTCGATGTGTAAATTCAGGGTTGGTGCTCCAGCCTCTTTCCAGGGTCCATGGAGCATATTCCTGCCAGAGGCGAGCGGACAAATTCGCAAGATTTCGTAAAATAAATTACCCACAATTCACCGAACTAAGTGGAAATTCTTGATCGGCACACGACACAATAAATAATATGGTGCCGGTATGAATCCCTTGGTACGAGTCTTCCCGTCGGTCGAAGATTGCCGACGACCGACCATCCATCCATCCATTTCAAACGGTACAAGTGGCGCTACTATTTCACGAGATACAACCTGAGGAACAGAAAGAGGGATCCCAAAAACCGCCATTGGGTTGGAAGAGGGGATGGGAGCAGCGAACCTGAAATAGGAGCTGCGAGAAAGGATGAAGCGGTGGAGGTGGTAGGTGGAGGCCATGGCCTGGACGACCACGTCGGAGAACGCCCCGGAGTTGAACCCTTCCACCTGGATGTGCTCGCACAGAGCGGCAAGGTTGCAGTCCAGGGCCCGGAGCTCGGTGGCGCTCCGGTCGTTGTCGGGCGTCGCCGCCTGCGGCGACTGCCGTTCCACGTGCGCCTGCGTCCGCTGCTGATGGTGGTGCTGTTGCAGCTGCTGCTGCTGTGGTTGGGGTGGGACAGCCATCGGCATCCCAGTGGAGGGGTGCGCCCGACGTTCGGGGACGGGGAGCGCTCAGGGCAGCAGAGTGGCGACGGAGGGCCCTCCACGCTGCCCCTGTTCTTCCGTTGGCCAGTAGCCCGCGCGCCCACGATTTATACGGGCCCGAGAAATACTTGGAGCACACCATCCCCACATCCACGTGCTCACCCAGTGGAGAGAGGTTTATTGTATTGTATATTATATTTAAGTGGGGTTTTTATTTAAATAATCATATTTAATTATTTAATTATTAAATAATCACATTTTAAAATTAATTCCCAAAATAGTCACCAAGTTGCCACGTTGGCAACTTGGTGACGGAAGATCGGAGACCAGCACAGAATCAGTGTTGGCAATACCGACTTTAGAGTCGGCATTGACATAGCCGACTCTGAAGTCGCCATTGCCAAAGCAGACTTTGAAGTCGGCATTGTCATTGCCGACTCCAAAGTCGGCAATGACAATGTCGACTCCTGCATGTTTAAAAAAAAAAAGAACCCATGGACGTTGTACGGCCATGTACACGTCCGTCAAAAGATGCACCCGGCGTTGGGCGCTTCGGCGGTGCAGACGTTGGCGAGGGGCTCCTCCATATCCGTGGGCACAAAGTTCTTTCTCTATCCATGGACGGGAGTCCGGGTTTCACACACAGTGGTGGAAGGGGCGCAGAGCTACCGGGAGAGGCAATGGCCGGCGCCCCATTGCTCCAGGCGCTCCAGCTGCTGGTGCATGGGAGAAGATTGATGCACTTGGTTCTAAACACGTAGGTCCTCGATGTCCAAACTGGAGACAGATTTGGCAGCGGGGCTGCCTGTTGCAACCACGCCCACGGCCGCCTGAACTGCCGCCGCCACGGCGTCCACTGTCACTGTCGCGGCCAGTAGTGGCAACGTTAGCCGCCGGGAATTCAGAAGCATCAGAGACGGTACGCTGCTGCGACATAATAGTCTCATGCGCCGTGAGATGAGCAAGGATGTCTTCCAGGGTAAACGAGTCCCAGACGTGTCGTAACACCCGATATGAACGCCTCATAACTGGGTCTCGTCAGGCTTTGTCTTGGAGCCATCAACCATACCAAGGTAGCCATGGCTCCGGAGAAGAGGAACGAATTGGGCTTTCCACAGCAGATAATTATCACGCGTGAGCTTGAGAGAAAGAAATGGCATCACGTTGGCTGGGGCAGCAGCTATGACCTGTTTCACCGCCATGGATCGTGAGGCTGTTGAGCGTGTTGGCTCTGATACCATGTAAAGAGAGCAAGTCAAAGAGAGAGAAAGCTAGAGAGAGAGAGAGAAGAGCAACGGAAGAAGCTCTGCATGCATAATTAGAGTATGCACAGCAAGCACATATATATATTGATGGTGTTACAAATATACAAGAACTCTATGTAATGTACAACACAGGTGGAGGACTCTCCATGGATATCTACGACACGGAAGAGTCCTCATGGGACTGGGCATGGCGTGGAGCTTCTGCAGACTCCATCTTCATCTTTGTTGAGTCCTGGTTGACGTGAGACTCCGTATGCATGGGGTTCTGCATGGAGTCCTGCATGGGAGAGAAGTCTTCCTTAATAACCACATGATATCATGTGGTGATGAACAGCATGAGCAGCAAAACTATGTGGAGATGTGGTTTTGTTCACCACCAGCATGAGCAAAAACAAAACCATTTCCCTATGCAACAATATCATGTGATTGATGAACAGCATGACCTTTGCAGACCTTTTCATATTTGTGTGATTGCTGGGACATCACCAGAAGTTAGGCCAGCTAAACTGTGGTGGCACAGGCACGACTCTAGCCACCAGCAGCTGGAGCGCCTGGAGCAATGGGGCGCCGGCCAGTGCCTCTTCCGGTAGCTCTGCGCCCCTTCCACCACTGTGTGCGAAACTTGGACTCTCGTCCATGGACAGAGAAAGAACTTTGTGCCCACGGGTATGGAGGAGCCCCTCGCCAACGTCTGCACCGCCGAAGCGCCCAACGCCGGGGTGCATCTTTTGACGGACGTGTACATGGCCGTACAACGTCCATGGGGTTCTTTTTTTTTTTTTAAACATACAGAAGTCGGCATTGTCATTGCCGACTTTGGAGTCGGCAATGACAATGCCGACTTTAAAGTCTGCTTTGGCAATGGCGACTTCAGAGTCGGCAATGTCAATGTCGACTCTGAAGTCGGTATTGCCAACGCCGATTCTGTGCTGGTCTCCGGTCTTCCAGTCACCAAGTTGCCAACGTGGCAACTTGGTGACTATTTTGGGAATTAATTTTAAAATGTGATTATTTAAATAATTAAATAATTAAATATGATTATTTAAATAAAAACCCTATTTAAGTGTAATATGATTAGATAATAACTCATATGACATCTCTCATACGAGAAGTGATAAAATAACAATTTAATTGTTAGATGTCACATGGACTTGTTGCCTAGTTAAGTGCAATATGAAAGTGCAATAAGTCTTTCTCCCCAATGGATGGATGATGGCTCGTTAGCACTTACGCTTAATAAGTAACTCGAGTTCAACTTTAATTTATTCAAATTTAATTTATTTAATAAGATAAATAAATTAAATTTAAATAAATTTTAAGGAGAATTAATTATTAGTCTCTGGCAGAGATCTGACATTATTTTCAGGTCTCTGTCAGGTTTTCAACAGTCTTCTGGTCCCTGTTTTATGCAGGATTTATTGTTAAGTCCCTACTTTTAACCCCTCCATTGTAGCAATCTGAATTTTTGGAAAATAAAATTTAATAATTTATAAAAAAATAAAAACAATTAGAAAATCAAATAAAAAGAAATTAAATAAAACCCATTAAAAGAAAAGAATTAATGGACTTTGTTAAATGGACCCATTAAAAATTAGCGGACTAAATAGAGATTTTAAAAACAGAATAATAGAAAAATATCCAAAATTCGTAACTAAAATATTACTTAAATAAAAAAGGGGTATTAATGTATTAAAATAAGGGATTTGAGTTAGATTTGGAATCCTAAACCTACCCCAATTGCTTGGCCACGAAATCCCCTCTCTCTCAACCCAATTAGGAGATCTCTTGTTTAAAAAGGGGAGAGGAAAATAGGAAACTCGGAATTAAATGGGAATTAGACTTAAACTAGGAAAGGGAATGGGGAGAAGCTTAAATACTTCTCTAAAACCCTCATGGTCGGCCCTAGCTCGTGCCAAGAGGTTGCTGGACCAGGAGGAGAGGCCAAGAGGAGGAGAAATCGTGGGGAGAAAGGATCTTTCTAGCTTCTTCTCGAGTTCTTCATCTTCAAACTCTAAAAGAGGAAAAACGTGAAAGATAGGCATTCTTACGAGCAAAATTAAAAAGATTTCGACCTTAGGTTGTTCCATGTGATAGGAGCAAACCCCTCAAGTTTCATGATTTATCATCGTGCCAATAATTACTTCTTGATTTTCCATGACCCGAACCCCCTTGTTAGCTCTTGTTCTCCATGTACACTTGACTTCGTGCTACAAAAATTTTACTGGAGATACTAACGGCTATTAGGGATCTTTGGCCCGTGAAAGCCCTAAATTCCATCCACCATGTCTTGCAAATTAAATCTTGCATCCCAACTGTTTCCAATATTCTATCCTCCATGTTTGATCTGATTAAACCTGCTGAAACCATGACTGTTTATCGATTCTTATTTACTAGGAGTGCTCTTACATGTCTAGAGTAGTTTAAAATTGATTCCATGATTTTTCATCGACTGTACTTTTTGTTCTTGATTTTTGAATCACCCTATGTCGAAGAAAGGCAAGTCTGGACCGCAATCCAAGACATGTCTGTTCCCTGTCGGACACAGGTGCAGACCATGTGAACGCGACAGCCCGATAGGCCGCGTTCAGGGGTCTAGTTGTGACAGCATCACCCGTCGCGTTCTGAACGCGACAAGCAATGCCGTCGCGATCCGTGCGTCTGGCATGACCAACCTGTCGCGATCCTTGCAAGACCCCGTCGTGATCTCAGCACCTGTTCTGAACAGCCTGTCGCGTTCAGTGCAAGCCCTTGTCGCGATCTGCCCTGACCCCATCGCTACCCTCATGGGGGTGCGTCGTGATCTGGGTCTTTTACAGAAAAACCCTTGATTCTTCATACTCGAACTCCTTACAGTGTCTATACATCTGTTAATAGTCATCACCGTAGTAAATAAACTGTTAAAATCTTACTTGGTATAATTGCTTAAAAGACATACACTTGATTCTTGTCATGTCTAAGATTTCTCTTACATAAAGCACACACTTTGAACCACCCATTTATGGCTTAATTGACATGAACATGATACATAACATATCTGGTAATTTAGGTAATTAAATTGCCCTATTTTAAAGGAACTTGTTTACGTTTTCGTGCGATGCTTTGGAACACCGATCTCGACGCTCCACTGTTCTAGAATTCCTCTAGAACGTCGAGCACTTGTTTCCTTATATACACACTCTCTTGACTTGGACGAACTCTCCGTCGGATATTCCTTCCGCCGGACTAGTGAATCATTGTTTAAGGCCTCCGTAAGTCTTCTCTGTCCATGGATTTCCACATGGTCGACGAACTGGTTGTACCCTAATGCCTATGAAACCCTTTAGGGATCATTACGATCCAAACAGCCATTAGAAGTTCACTCTCATCTTGAATCATGCTGGACCTCTGGACCTGTGCGTAACATGGCCAGCGAAAAAGTAGTGAATTCCACCTGACTGCCAACACCAAGTGCGCGTGTTGTGCAACTGTTACTATCGCCTGTTTACTCGACGTATTACGTGCAATGTCCACTAGCTCTCATCTATACTCTACTCGCTCATCTATTCACTTCACTCTGCTATCTCGTCTATTCATCTAGTGCTCTCATCTATTTCTTGGTACTCTATATTGGCCATTGACTGATTGTCTAAACATAAACAATATAACCAATGCCTGTGCAATAGGGCCCGATCTAGTCCTGGGAGGAGCGCCCGAAGGTGCCATTTGCCCATGGGAGTTAACATGATCAGGATGTCGGCATTACATCCAAGTGCCATGCTATCTAGATTAATCTAATGACAATCAAAAAGTACTATATTCTCTCATTGTCTATTGACAAAAAGTACTATACTATACTCGTTGTGTTATTGCTATATTTTGTGCCATTGTGCTATGGCCATCCTGCTATTTTTGTGCTATTCCTGACACTTGTACTATGTTTGGAAGGTCTATATTTGGAAAGTCTTGCTATTTCGATCATGTACTATCATGCTATCTTTTACTTGACTCTCTCGCTCTATCATTAGTTACTCTGCCTTTAATACATTAATCATTTAAAGCCTGCTTGACTATTGAGATTTAAGTCCTACTGGGCGTTATCGCTCACCCTGCGTTATTTGTCGTTGTGTTCTCAGGTGAGACCGAGGATGAACTATACACTCAAGAGGACGGGAACGACCATGAGTGATGTCAAGAGTGCCCTAGAGTCCTAGTACTGTGATAGAGTCTTAATTTAGTCTTTTGCTTTATATTCAATATAATTGGGCCCTATAGAACGACTCTGATATTAGTAGTTGTAACTAGACATTGGAAAGTTATTAATGAGAAAGATTTTCTTTAGTATTATTCATTATGCAATGGTTTGATGCCTAGTACTTGCTCTGTACCCATTTACTTGCAACTGCCTCGCGTTCTGATATTCCGTGTCGGGGCGTGACACCGTTATCCTCCCCCGTTATCTCGAAAGTGTGTAACCATTATCCCAAAAGTGTGTAACTGTGTAAGTACATACTTACACAGTGTAAGTATGTAATTACATACTTACATAGGTACATGATTTATATACTTACGCAGTTACACATGTAACTGTGTAAGTACGTACTTACGCAGTTACGCACTTTTGGTATATTACGAATTAAAATAACTAGGTAAATCATTTTAAAACTATGTAATTATGTAACTAGGTAAGCCCCAATTACAGAGTTATAAACTTATAAAATTTCTATGTAGTTACATAGTTACATGTGTAACTGCGTAAGTATGTAATTACATACTTACACAGTTACAGGATTTACATACTTACGCAGTTACACGTGTAACTGTGTAAGTACGTACTTACATAGTTACACACTTTTAGTGTATATATTATGAATTAAAATAACTAGGTAAATCCTTCTAAAACTATGTAAGTATGTAACTAGATAAGCCTTAATTACAGAGTTACAAACTTATAAAATTTCTATGTAGTTACATAGTTACATGTGTAACTGCGTAACAGTTACAGGATTTACATACTTACGCAGTTACACATGTAACTGTGTAAGTACGTACTTACGCAGTTACACACTTTTGGTATATTACAAATTAAAATAACTAGGTAAATCCTTCTAAAACTATGTAAGTATGTAACTAGATAAGCCCTAATTACAGAGTTACAAACTTATAAAATTTCTATGTAGTTACATAGTTACATGTGTAACTACGTAAGTATGAAATTACATACTTACATAGTTACATGATTTACATACATACGCAGTTACACATGTAACTGTGTAAGTACATACTTACGCAGTTACACACTTTTGGTATATTATAAATTAAAATAACTAGATAAATCCTTCCAAAATTATGTACGTATATAACTAGGTAAGCCCTAATTACAAAGTTACAAACTTATAAAATTTCTATGTAGTTACATAGTTACATGTGTAACTGCGTAAGTATGTAATTACATACTTACACAGTTACAGGATTTACATACTTACACAGTTACACATATAACTGTGTAAGTACGTACTTACATAGTTACATACTTTTGGGATAACGATTACACACTTTTGGGATAACGAGGGTTAAAAGCAGGGACTTAAAAATAAGTCCTGCATGAAGCAGGGACCAGAAGGCTGTTGAAAACTTGACAGGGACCTGAAAATAATGTCAGATCCCTGTCAGGGACTAATAATTAATTCTCCCTAAATTTTAAACTCATTTTATAAATAAATTGAGTGTGAGCAAAAAGTCTACTTGACTCATTTAAGCTCACGAATAAAGCTCATTTAATTTTTTACTTATATAAATTATAAATACATTTTTAAATATTATAATTATTATACTAAAATAGTTAAATTAAATAACTTATTAAGGCTCTAGAGATATGAGCTTAAAATAAGATAGATTTAGATCATATAAATAATTAATTTTTTACTTGTAGATTGAAATATATATGTATATACATACATATCTATACATGAACTTGTAAATTTAATTGGGCTCATTAAGATACTAATTAAGGGTTCGAGCTCGAGAATATTCAAACAAACCAAACTTGAACAGTCAATATCAATACTTGATAAAACTCTAGCTCAGCTCAAGCTTGATTAAAAATTAACGAACAGAATTTAAGCAGCGTAGTACTCGGCTCAGCTTGACTCGTTTGCCTCCCTATGCCTTGTATCCGGGTGGACATGACATTTAAAGAGTTGTCTCCAGACTCCATGAGAAATACTTGTATCTTGTAGTTTGGAGAGAAAGATCTCATCGCCCTTGTCATGTGCCATGGGTAAGGGTAGAGTTCCAGCCATTTCTTGGATCGCATAGAGCTGTACACAAGAAAATAAACCTCGAGTACACATTAGGCCATAGTGAGTGTTGCAAAATGCCCTGAACCGATGGGTGAAACCTCGCACCATTTGCAACCCACCATTGTACACTACTATGAGTCGCAACATACGCAAACCTAATAGGGTGTTTGGTTGTAATTTTTTAAAAAAAACTATTTCTAACTAAAAAATTATAATGTGTCCATTTTTGACTAAAATTTTGAAATTGAGAAAAACTTACTTTTTGTTGGTAAAATTAGTATAATTTTTAAAATTTGTAAAGACATGTTAGGTAGACACATTTTTCACTATTATTTTTTATAATAAAAGTGACGTGGCGGGGGAGGAGGAGGGGGGGGTGGGTGGGAGAGAAGGAGGAGGAGGGCGCGGCGCAGGGTGGAGGGGAGAGAGGAGGAGGAGGGGGCACTGACAGGGGGAGGGGGGGGGGGGGGCGCAGGGGGGGAGAGGAGAAGGAGGGGGCGCCGGTGAGGGGTGGAGGAGGCGCAAGGAGGGTGGGGGGGGGGGGATCCAGAGGAGGGGGCGACAGGGGGAGGGAGGCAGACATCGAGCATGAGAGTTAAAAAAAAATGGTGAAGAGTTATTTTTTTTAGAGAGAGTTTTAGACAGGTGAAATTTCTTCCCTAAAAAAAGATATATCTTACCAAACGTGTGTTAGTGAACATCTTCTTCTTTTTTCTTTTTTAGAGAAAAAATAGGTTAAAAACTACAACCAAACACCCTATAAAGCTCTCTCCAAAGTCAATAGCATTTGGACTGGGAAATGATTTAAAGCATGGAAGAAGATGAGCATATTGATGGTGTAGAGCTATTATTGTTCTTTTTTTTAGTTCGTACAAGAAAAGAAAATTTCAACGAAGCATCCATTTTTGGCATTGAATGTTGATCATTTTTAAGTATTCATTAGAAACATAGTTGGATAGGGGTAATCTTAAACCTTAGCCCATTAACTATTAGAGGCTCAATTATGGCCCAAGTAGGCCAGGCCCCAAAAGATGACAGCCCATCCAGGCCAACCAAGAAGCGTCATGAGCAGTCCAAAACTCCACATGAAAGGACCCCCTTATAACCAGACCAAAGTCCTAGGGGACAGTCAACATATGGAATAATGCTCCCAGGATAGTTTCTTGGAAGGTGCTGAGGAGGGATTATATCTCGGGCCACTCCTTTGCTCATAACTCGGAAAAGCCTAATTTGGCCCTCGGTCTTTTATCTCACTTAGATTTATCCGAGAATTCTACGGGGAAAACAAAGAGGAGATTATCATTTTTTCCACTTGATTTATGGACATAACTCCCCATTAATGTGAAGATGATTACACCAAGATACATGGGCAACTCAATGGATACTCCATGATTGAAGATGTAAGACCCGACCCTCTTGGGCCCTTGGCCCTATCCTCTGGGTCACGGTAGGCACCTTGGTCGCGACATGGTCGCGCCAGGGGAGCCCATCGTGACATGGTTTGTGTGGCGACACACATGGCCGTCGCGACATGGTCGCGACGGGGGTGGGCGCCGCATTCTTGTCACGGCGTCTGGAGGCGTCGCGAATGCTTTTCTGACCGATGTGATCACTGTCCTTTCTGTCAGAACGGCTTTGTCGGGTGTCAGGTGCGTACAGCGTTGACGCGACCTGTCAGGCCGTCGCGTTCTAGTTTCCCGGTCTTCGAGGTTTGGCCGTCTTTTGGGGTCGCACCGGGGGTGGCCGTCACGACATGGTCGCGACGCCTAGGGGTGTCGCGACATGGTCGTTCGCGCCGGGCCGACCCGTCGCATCTTGGGGCCCATCAGTTTAAAATCGAGGTTGTGCCCCATTTCCCCTTCTCACCCCTTTTCTTCCTCTTCTTCCCCCTTCTTCTTCCTCCCCCGAGTTCTCCCCTCTCTGGTGGTTTTCCAGCGTGCTCATGGTGCTCGTGGTGGAGGTGATGCCCCATTCGTGCAGGTGGCATGATCGTAGAGCTTGGAGAGAGGAGGAGGTGGTCATTCCGACGTGAAGGCCCCAACGGGTTGGCTCTACTTGTGGAGGTAGGGACCCTTGACTCCTCTTGCTCTAGTATGCTCCCTTCCCTTTGAGATTCTTGTGTTCTCCGTGGTTTGGGGTTGTGGGGTGTGTGAGAATCATGCTCATGTGAGTGAGGATTTCATCGAGCGTAGATTCGTGCAAATCCATATTTTGTGGGGGTTTAAGGGTGGTTTGGATAATTTATGAGCTTTCCCATGCGTTTCCCATGCTCCCATCTAAAAGGTGTGCAGAATCACCTATGACAGTAATCTAGAAGGGGGGTTGAATAGATTACTACCAATTTTGAAATACTTTACCCTTCTTTTCGATGCTAACACTGACTTGAGAAAGCTTAAACAGATATAGATCGAATATTGGCTTTAGTGTGTGTGATGATTGTGATCATAAGATTAGAAATTTATCTAGCGTGTGAACAATTAATGTGCCTACCAAACATCTACCGTGAAAACGTGCAAACCACATGACACGAAGATTTAAGGTGGTTCGGAGTACACAACTCGTGTATCCTACGTCCACCATTCACACACACACGCAGAAAGACTACTTATCAATGAGTTCAACTCTACAAACACACACAGACACGTTGTCTAATGCAAACACGCAATCAGAACAACACCACACACATGGATCAAGCACAAGGGACGCTCAAACCACAGCTACACACACAAAGTAGTGAAAAGTGGAAGGAAAGAAAGAGTTCTGAGTTGAGAAATCAAATCCAGATGAGAACTCTTCATGGTGGTCGTCCAGAAGAACTCCAAGCTTCGTATGGATGATGATCAGATGATGGAGAAGCTTGAATTGTAGACGGACCGACTTCAACTCTGCTCGTGAGATGGACCTTCCTTGAACAGGACAAAGGGTTGAAGTAGAGCAGCAGAGAGAAGCTTTTCTTCTGACCTTTGGTTAGGGTTTTGGTATGGTGGCTTCTTGCTGCGAAAATACCTCAATATGATGTATATATAAGGGTGTCCAAGTATGGAGAGTCGTGCTTAAAGGGAACACCTCAATACAAATCATATCTTAATTTCGTATCTGACTTTTCTCTACGTCTGTCGACAGACACTTTATAGCTGTCGACACCTACTGCTAACTTCTGGTTTCCAGAACCATGTTAGTTTCTGGAAGACTGGATCTGTCGATAGGCATTTTGCTGCTGTCGACAGGCAACCTGTATCTGTCGACAGGTACATTTCAGCTGTCGACACATACTGCTTTATTTGTGTTTCCAGTAGCCTGTTTGTTCTAGACTAGTTTATCCGTCGACACATGCCTTGGGGCCTGTCGACACATGACCACTTGAAGTGCTTTTCAAGGTTTTTTGCATTGACTTTAGTTGTTTTGTCTTGTGTACATTCACTCCTACATTAATGACATTCTAAGTAAGATACAATGAATACTAGGTGATCATAAAAGCATTTTTTTTCACTTGATCATTTCATTCATGTCATTGTCATATTTATCTGTTTCCAACATCAATGTAACACAATTATGTTAAACATCATCAAAACATTTAAGCACATGTCTTCATACACATTGTAACTCAACATTCTCCCCCTTTTAATGATAACAAATTACAATTGATGTTTCTCCCCCTTTAAACAACATTCAAAAAGATATTCATGCACACATGGATAAAATGAAGCAAAGAACTGTGATTTCATGATTGATTTTGAAGTACACACGTTACAAAAAGGATATCCATAACATGAAATAAGAAAAGCAAAGAAGGGAAATGACATAAGTGATCAACCCATGACCCAAACTAAAAAAAAAAACTACACATGACTCCACATTAATTCTAGACATGCTAAGCATCGTCAGTCCCAGGAGCAGTGGGATGACGGAAGTCATGGAATTCCTTTATGGGGTGATCAAGCTTCTGCTCAAGGTTTGCTTGTGAATCAGCAAGGTTGTCCATCCTCATGTTGAGCTGATCAAAGCGAGCAGTGAACAGCTGGGTCATCTGGGCCAACTGATCTGTGATAAATGTCTGCATATCCTGAGCAGCAACCTGTGGTGCAGGCACTTCCGAAACTTTTTCATCTCCACCCATCCATTGGCTCAGCAGGGGAGTCTTCATCATCTGCATCATCTTCAGCTGATTCTTCTTCCACATCTGGCTCTTGACCCTTAAGAGCCCTGGTAACTTTCCCGTCAATCAACTTGTAGCCCATCCTATGGGCAGTAGTGAGATCATAGAAGTTGCGGGATTTGAGAGTAACCAGCTCTCCTTCAGGAATGTTGATGCCAATGAAGGTAAGGAGAGAGGTAATAGGGCAAGTGTAGGGCATTGACCTCTTGGGACTGCAAAAGCATTGCTTGAGGAGGTCAAGCATTATAACAGGCAGATTAATCTGCTCACCCTTTAGGAAGAAGTAGAAAAGGGACTTGTGAACCTCGGTCACAAGCTCCTACTGCCATCCTTGAGGGCAATGAGGGTGTGAAGATGTGATGGATAAGACGGTGAAGTGGAGGGAAGGTGGGTTTTGCATTCAGCTGACATGATCCTTTGTAGAATCTATGGCTGGAGGGTGATCAGGTTATAGTACTCCGACGCAGAAGGGTGGTTACAAGAACGTCAGCCCCAGAGTTTGGAATTTTAGAGCACGACTAAGGAGTGTTAGGTGTGATCTAGAAGGAGGTACCTTTACCCTGGTGTAGAGTTCGTCACCACAACCGACTGCCCCATGTTATTAAAAAACTTCGTCACAGCGATCGGGGAGTATCGCTTGTGGGAGTACAGGAAGACGTTCAGCCCTGGGTGTCGAAGAGAGGCTGAAGACCCTGGAACATGTTTTCTAAGGAGACGAAATCCACATAGCGTGGCTACACGAAGCGCTGGAAGGTTCCCCAAACCATGGTGAGGTGTAAACCATGGGGAACAAGGAGATCCGGAAGACGGTCGTCCCAGTGCTTGCTCTTGCGCTTAGCTGGTGTCCTGGAGCCCTCGCCAGCTTTGGGTGAAGTATGGCGTTGACGGGTGGCACATAGATTTTTCTTGGGAGCCATGGGAGTGGAAAGGTCGGAGTGGGGATGAACACGGGAGAGGAGGAAGAGGAGAAGAACAGAGGGAGGCTTGGAGATTTCGTTCGGAGAAGAAGAGGGGTTTAGGGGTTGATATAGAAGAAGGTTCACCTTTTGGAGGAAGGTGAGGGGTGAAGAGTCGTGGGTTACCCTTAAAGAGTTTTTAGAAAGAGTTTGAAATGGAAGGGACCCACAAATCCAGCCAGAATCTGAATCCAATGGACTTCTGGACAACCAGAATTCCGACTGTCGACAGATGACTTGTAGCTGTCGACAGCTACTGCGAGATTGCTCCAGAAGGGGATTTTCACAGAAATTGATGTGGAATGAGTGTCCAAATGGGATTGTAAGGTTATATACCCATTACAAAATGTCCTACCCACTAGTATTAAGACATATCAAAAGTCTACAATGGTTAGGAGATAATACCCCGAGATTCTTAAGTTGTAGCATTTAGAAAACATCGTTCAAAAGCATATGAAAATAAGCTAACCCCTTTGAATAAAAAACATTGTAGAAAAATATATTTCTTTGTGGGTGATGTTCATTTGTTAGTGGTATAATATTTCATTTGGCAATTAACAATACACAACAAGTTGTTCTTGATTTATAAAACATGGAGGCTTCACTCTATTTCTTGCATTGAACTAGCATTTCAAGTTATTGTGGGATAAGTGGTAATAAGGTCACTTTCACCTTTGACGTGAAGGTAGACATTTGTGATGCCGTACCCCCAGTTACTCAGTATAGGTGACCATCATACCATTGTACAGAGATAATAAACTTTTTGACGCAAAGACAAACATTGTGATGCCCATGTCCCCGGTTACTCAGTGATCTTATCATTGCTCTGCCTTTGTCCCATTTCATATTTATTTTTATGTGAATTTTCATGAATTTGGAAATAGGAAGCTTTTCTCCCGTTTATTTTGATAAAAGTCAAGTTCAGTGTTATCTAAGGTTAAAAACCAATAAAGACATTAATGTTAAGAACCGTCTTATTTGTCAATCCATTTCAGAAAAATGAGTATCCACAAGGGAGTTATTCAAGTGAGTTAGGTTAAGCCATTAGATTTGTTCATGTGTTCTAAATGACACAACCTAGACTCATATACGAATATTATTTCAAAACATTATGATTTAATCAATGTCTTTGGTACTATGTGAGTATGAAGATTTTAACTTCATATAAATACTCAATTCTCCCCTTGCATAAATAATATGAACACACTCATAAAAAAAGGATGAGGAAAGATAAATAATTCCCAGAAAATGTGTATCTGTCGCAGTAAGTATGTGCCTGTCAACAGGTACTGAGAGCCAGTAGGATGAAGTTTCTGGGAGAGACTATCTGTCGATAGGTAGGATTGGGTTGTCGACATATACTGAATTTCTTCAAAAATTGGGTCTGGGAAGGCTTGGCTGTCGACAGCTGGGATTCTAGTTGTCGACAGGTACTTGATAAATCAGTTTAGGCTTTGAATTGAGAGAGATTTGAACCATATGATTGAGGGATAATGACACTTGAATATGAGGGTATCCCTAAAAATTTCACTCAACCTAGCCTTAACTTACTCCCCCATAGTGTGTGCATGTGATGACTCATCATTCAATCAAATCATCAATGATATACACATTCATACCAAAAGCATGTGACCAACAAAAAATTCATTCTTTTAAGGAGATGCATGTGTCAAAACTAAAATTAACCAATTATGAAGTTAATGACCTTTATGTATAAGAAGACTATGTATACTTGGCGAAGTATATTTACTATGCATAGTGATAGTTTCCAAACAAGCCTAACTTGTTTTTCCACATGTCACCATTTGATATACCACATAGTCACTACATATAAGGATCATTTACTCCTTAATTTGGTATTGGATTCATTGAATTTTGCACAATCCCAATTCTCTTCTTAGGGAGGTGACCTATCTTCTGACAAAGGTTTGGTGAAGATATCAGCCAATTATTTTTCAGTGGGAATGAAGCTTAGCTCCAAGGACTTGTTGGCTTAGTCTAAGAAGATTGTGATTAAGATCATCAACTAAAAGTACATTATCTATTGAGTTAGAGGCATGCTTACTTACCATACTTGTGCCAATGATTTGGCCCTTATTGTTACCTCCAAACACAACTTGACCTCCGTCTTTTTCCACTAGCACACAGAATTTATCTTTGTCGCTCGTCATGTGTCTCGAGCAGCCACTATCCAAGTACCATTTGTTTTGATTTTGGGCTGCTAGGCATTCCTGCATAGATGGATCAGACAATAGGTTTTGGTACCCAAATTACTTTGGGTCCCAATCTTTCATTCATGCCAAACAGTAAATGCTTTGGAATCCAAACTTGTTTGCATTTCATCTTGTTTAAATTTTCCAGCATTGTGTTTCAGTATGTCCAAGTTTCTTACAACATTACATGATGGTTTTTGAGTTTTTATACAATCCTCTTACTGTTGTATTAACTTGTGATTGCTTTTGGCCTTTTGATTCTTATTTGGAATTCCTTTTTCTGTAAATTTCCAGCCTCGACAGGTCTCTTTGGGTCTGTCGACAGTTTTCTTAGCTTGTTGAACAATGAAGTTTTTTTGTTTATTTGAAATTGCTTACCTTTAGCTTGAGCATTCTTGCTTTTAGTTGGAGCTTGTTTACTTGTACTTGGACTGCAATCAACAAAAGATGTGATCATTTTTCTTTAAGTTTCTTTTGTTTTTCTTGTTGAAATCCAAGCCCATGACTTGTTACATTTGTTTTAACTCCCAACACCTGCATCAAGATTTTGTTTTCCTTTTACAAATCTTGAGAGATCTTCTATTTTTCCTTTCAGTTCCTCTTTAGCTTTTCCATCTCTTTTTGGATCTCTTTATTCTCATGTTGTAGAGTTTCTACAAGTGTATTTAGGACTTGTTTTTTCTTTTACATTTTCCTGGAGTTTTTCTTTAATGCTATCCATTTCAGTAAGATGGCTTTCCTTTTCAATTTTCAGTAACTCAATTTCTTTAGATAGGATTGCAATTTGTTCATCATTGGATGTGCTATCAACAAGTGAGGTGATCTTCTTTTTCAGTGCTTTATTTTTAGATTTATATTCACGAAAATTTTCAAATAGCAAAGTATAAGCCTCTTCCCAATCATCAATTGTATACTTTTCAAAGGAAGAGTTTATCTCATTGAAGTCCTCACTCCTTGCCATTAAGCACTGGATCTCTTCATCTCCAGAGCTTCCTTGAGCGTTGTCCTCCTCGTCTTCGTCACTCTAAGTCGCCATCATTACCTTGGCTTTCTTGAAAGTGAACTTGTCCTTCTTCAGCTTTTTCTTGAGCTCTGGGCATTCACCTCTCATGTGCTTTGGTTTCTTGCACTCATAGCACACAATCATATCAGATTTTTTATTAGACTCAAACTTATTTGAGAAATCTCTCTTTGGAAAAGTTTTGAAGTTACCTGAGCCTTTCTTTTTGAACCTGAGGAATTTTTTGAACTGTCTAGTGAGCATGGACATTTCATCATTTTCACTATCACTAGATGTTCTAGTTTCATCACTTTCCTGTTGGATCTCTTTCTTGGAACTTGATGAGACTTTATTAGATGCTTTCAATGCAATCGATTTTCTAGGATGGACCTCAGTTTCTTTTCTTTTCAGATTAATTTCATAAGTCATAAGGGATCCAATTAGCTCATCCAATTTCATTGTTGAAAGGTCTTTAGAGTCCTCAATGACAGTGGCCTTAGTATGCCAGGAGGATGGAAGAGACCAAAGTATCTTCCTCACTAAGTCACTTTCAGTGTACTCTTTCTTAAGACCTTTCAAACCATTGATTATGATCATAATCTAGCAAACATATCTGAAATTGTTTCTTCATTTTTCATCTTAAACATTTCGTGTTCAGATACTAACATGCTGGCTTTAGTTTCTCTTACCTCAGACGTACCTTCGTAAATGAGCTCCAGCTTGTCCCACATTTCTTTTACTAACTTACATGTGGAGACTCTTGAGAACTCCTTCAGATGCACGGCACACTGCATCATGTTCAATGCGCTCCAATTCAAGGTGCCTTTGCGGATTTGCTCTCTTGTCTAGGTATCTTCGTCAGCGGGCAGCTCATAAGGCCCCTTGCTGACGATTTTCCACAGCTTATAGTCTTGAACTCTCAGAAAGACCTGCATATGGTTTTTCCAATACGTATAGTTAGTGCCATCAAAGAAGGGAGGCCTAGACACTGAGTGTCCTTCAACCATAAATCTCTCGTTAGTTTCCATGAGACTGAATTTCTCCTGATCGTGAGATCAAGCTATTAAAGCGGTAAATCGGAGAAACCTCGCTCTGATACCTATTGAATGGTGTGCGGAATCATCTATGATAGTATCTAGAAGGGGGGTTGAATAGATTACTACAAATTTTGAAATACTTTACCTTCTTTTCGATGCTAACACTGACTTGAGAAAGCTAAATAGATATAGATCGAATATTGGCTTTAGTGTGTGTGATGATGGATCAGAAGATTAGAAATCGATCTAGCTTGTTCAAACCATAGGACACGAAGATTTAAGGTGGTTCGGAGTACACAGCTCGTGTATCCTACGTCCACCGTTCACACACACACGCAGAAAGACTACTTATCAGCGAGTTCAACTCTACAAACACACACACACACGTTGTCTGATGCAAACATGCAATTAGAACAACACCACACACGTGGATCAAGCACAAGGGATGCTCGAACCACAACCACACACACAGAGTAGTGAAAAGTGGAAGGAAAGAAAGAGTTCTGAGTTGAGAAATCAAATCCAGATGAGAACTCTTTGTAGTGGTCATCCAGAAGAACTCCAAGCTTCGTATGGATGATGATCAGATGATGGAGAAGCTTGAATCGTGGATGGACCGACTTCAACTCCGCTCGTGAGATGGATCTTCCTTGAACAGGATAGAGAGTTGAAGTAGAGCAGCATAGAGAAGCTTTTCTTTTGACCTTTGGTTAGGGTTTTGGTTTGGTGGCTTCTTGCTGTGAAAATACTTCAATATAATGTATATATAAGGGTATCCAAGTATGGAGAGTCGTGCTTAAAAGGAACACCCCAATACCAATCATATCTTAATCTCGTATCTGACTTTTCTCTACGTCTGTCGACAGGCACTTCATAGATGTCGACACCTACTGCTGACTTCTGGTTTCCAGAACCATGTTAGTTCCTGGAAGACTAGATTTGTTGACAGGCGAATTGCTGTTGTCGACAGGCAACCTATATCTGTCGACAGGTACATTTCAGCTGTCGACACATACTGCTTTATTTATGTTTCCAGTAGCTTGTTTGTTCTGGACTGGTCTATCTGTCGACACATGCCTTGGGGCCTGTTGACACACAACCACTAGAAGTGATTTTCAAGGTCCTTTTCACTTGACTTTAGTTGCTTGTCTTGTGTACATTCACACCTACATTAAAGGACATTCTAAGTAAGATATAATGAATACATAGGTGATCATAAAAGCATTTTTTTCACTTGATCATTTCATTCATGTCATTGTCATATTTATCATGTTTCCAACATCAATGTAACACCAATTAATATAAACATCATCAAAAACATTTAAGCACATGTCTTCATACACATTGTAACTCAACACCTCCCCTGTGGAATGTGAATGTATCAGTTTTGGGGTGGTCTTCGGAGGATCATCTCGGAACCCCCCCTCGGATGAAGATGCGACTGCTATGGAGGTCGCGATGATGTCACGATCGGCAAGGCCGCCGCGACATCATTGCGACGCTCTTGGGCGTCGTGACAAGGTTGTGACGACTTGGGCTGCCGCGACAGTGTCGCGACAGGGTTGGGCGTCGCGATAAGGTCGCGATGGCCCGATGTGTCGCGACTATAGCAAAGACAGGTTAAGTCCTTGCGAAGTCCGTTTTCTATGGAGTCTTCGATGTTTCCACTTCTTATTGTACCCGTGGCACCAGTGCTAGTTTCCTAGTACGGTCCTACACTAGTCGTTCACCCCGGTGCTCGAAACTTGTGGGCTTGTCCCGTAATAGAGGTTGTTACCTTTGCCTAGGACCCCCTTCCCCGCGCGCCTGTTGAGGGAGTACTCTAGGCGGCGGGTGTGCTTGAGTCGCAGACTCTGGAGTGGAGGGAAAATGGTGGTTAGGACAGCGGTGTTGAGTCATTTGCAAAGCTCTCGTAGTTGGTCTGGGACGCCGAGGTCGTTTTGAGGAGTTCTTCATGGTGCAGTCCAGCTAGTCCTTTTCTCACTGCCTCACTCTTTGTGGCCCCAGAACCACTTAGAGAGGCCAGGCATGGGATCGTAGTCCGACCAGACTACGATGGTTACTATTGTGTCACTGGTGTCATGCCTCACTCTGACGAGATGTGGAGGTTTGGACCTGGGTCGAGGATAAGACGTCAGTGGATGCACCTGACCGTTGACTAGTGGTAGTGTTTTCCATAGCTAGTGTTTCTTGTCTAGACAGGGTTCCCCCTATCTGCGTTGCCAGCCGTGTGGTGGTCACGTCGTGCAGGCTTACGGAGTTTCCAACCGTAGTGTTCCTCTGTACCGTTGCTAGTTAGTAGCTTTGCTTCAGCACTTTTGTTTGTAGGTAGAATATATAATTGTTGTCATTTAATTAAGTACTTTGTTTTGACTACCTATTAGAGCCAGTAGGAGATTGGTAGTCCCTACTGAGCTTCTATTGTGAAGCTCATCCCTTCCTTTTCCAGGTGAGACTTCTCAGCAGCGGCAGGGCGCGCACCGGGCGGAGGAGACGGGGCGGTAGTCGTAGTCCCTGTAGCTAGCAGTGGTTTCCCCATCT
Organism: Colocasia esculenta; assembly: GCA_014218235.1. Classification (NCBI taxonomy): domain Eukaryota; kingdom Viridiplantae; phylum Streptophyta; class Magnoliopsida; order Alismatales; family Araceae; genus Colocasia; species Colocasia esculenta. Next base: position 34,332,771 of record CM024765.1, on the reverse strand, counting down.
CAGTTGTACGCCACCCTCGGAGTATGCCCCTAAGGGACTTGTTATTCCCCTGTCTTTTACTTGTACTAGTGTATGTGTTGGGACTGTACCTAGAGTGATACGCAGTGGTCTCACTCTTCTTTCTGCTTCCGCATGTGTGCTTCTAGTTCAGCAGTTGACGTTTACTTCCTTTACATATTCTATTAAACTTGTGTTATAGCCCTTCCGGGTCTCCAGATCCGTGGGCGGCGACCGCGAAAATCGGGTCCTCGGCATGGGCCGAGGGTCGAATTCTCGGGGTCGTTACAGTTGGTATCAGAGCAAGAGTCTGACAGGACTTGTAGAGGATCTAAATTGCAATAGGAAGTCCCAATAGTAGTACAAGTACACTGCTAGCCGCCCAAGTTGGTATTGTTAACCTTGTTGGTTGTGTGCCGTGCAGGATATGGCTCCGCGCAGGCGTAGGCAGACCAGAGAGCTGATAGAGCAGCAGGATGAGTCGGATATGCCCACGCAGGGGCAGGTCCAGGACGAGGTGTCAGCAGAGGAGTATGTGGCACAGCCTCAGGGAGCAGCGGCAATAGCAGCAGCAGAAGGGCAGCAGCAGGAGTACCAGCCCCAGCCACAGTAGTACGCAGATTGGTTTCCCCTGGCTGAGCAGTTCTTCAGGAACTTGTACCAGGGAGCATGGCAGCCCGGGCAGGCGGCAGCGTGAGGTCAGCCCCCAGTACCTCCCCCAGTGGTACCGGAGCAGTAGGTAGATCCAAAGGTGGAGCAACCAGCGGTTCAGTAGGCGTCGGGTACGGGGAGTACCCGGGCCGATCGGCGAAGGACGGCTGTCACTGAGGACAGGACCGCTCTCTTGGAGAGGTTCTTGTGCCTCCGACCACCGATGTTCTTTGGTGAGTATGATCCAGACAAGGCAGAGAGTTGGACGCACGAGTTGGAGCACACGTTCGAGACTATGGACTGCGCCGAGGAGGACCAGGTCAGACTGGCAGTGTATCAACTCAAGGAAGCAACCCATGAGTGGTGGAGAGTTCAGTGACAGACTCACTTCCAGGAGAAACATTTGGATCAGATCACTTGGCATCGGTTTCTGGAGATCTTTCACGATGAGTACTTCCCCGAGAACGCTCGACGTGAGAGACGAGACCAGTTTCATGAGTTGGTTCAGGCCGATCTCACAGTTATCCAGTACCATCAGAGGTTCGTCCGGTTGTTGAGGGATGTTCCTCATGTTGCAGGCAGTGAGCAGGCTTGTGCAGAGAGGTTCATTGCAGGACTGAGGCCAGACTTGAGGTGGGGCGTGACTGCTCACATGTGTGCCACCTTGGGAGAGGCCGTGGCTAAGGCCACAGCCTTGGAGAGAGAGACCTAGCAGCCCCAACAGCAGCAGTAGGGAGGAGCCTCTTCTAGGTCCTCGCTGTACCAGTGTCCCGCAGGTAGTCGCGGTAGCGTGACTTCTTCTTCTTCGGGCTCGGGCAGTTCAGGTAGTTCCAGGATACACTCGAAGTTCAGGTAGTTGTCTACTCGCGGGGGTGGATGGAGTCGGCAGCAGAAGTGTTAGTCGAGGTTTGAGGAGCAGTCAGTCCAACAGGAAGCTGAGTAGGGCAGACAGGAGGCAGTTTGCTACACTTGTGGTTTACCGGGCCATTTCAGGAGCCCGATGGGGTAAGTCTAGCAACCGCAGTAGCCAGTGCAGTACGCACAGCAGCTACCGCAGTACCAGTTCCCTCCCCAGCAGCAGACACCTCATCAATAGCAGCAGGGGCAGTACCAGCAACAGCCTCAGCAGTTCCAGCAGTACCCGCAACCTCAGCAGTACCAGCCATACTAGCAGCAGCAGCCATTTCCCTAGTACCAACAGCCGCCGTAGCAGACCCAGCAGGCGCCGCAGCATGGGCGTGGTCGTGGTCGTGTGATGGCGCTTACCAGGGAGCAAGCCGAGGCTTCGAACCTGGTTATTGGTACCTTGCCTATCCTCGGTAGAGCTGCTCGTGTTTTGGTTGATCCTGATGCTTCTCTTTGTTTTGCTTTCGAGGAGTTTTACGAGTCTCTGGTTCGTCACACACCTGAGAGGTAGTGTGATGTGATGGTCGATCTCCCCTCCGGTGATTACCTGCGTTCTTTCGGTTACCTGGAGAGCATCACAGTTGAGGTCCAGAGACACTAGTTGCCGGCCAGTTGTACACGTTGCAGCTTCATGACTTTGACATCATCCTGGGTATGGACTAGTTGGAGGCTCACTCAGCTGTGGTGGATTGTTAGCGGAAGACCGTTCGGTTTGAGATACCTGGAGCGCATGTTCTCTGCTTCCGAGGTATCCGGTCTACCCATCGACCTTTTATTTCTTTCTGTAGAGCTCGTCATTTGATCCGTGATGGCTGTGTAGCATATCTTGCTTATATTGTTCCTTGGAGCCTAGTGGGTCATCGGTTTTTGATGTGCCTGTTGTTTGTGAGTTCTCTAATGTTTTTCCGGAGGATCTACCTGGGTTACCGCTTGAGCGGGAGGTAGAGTTCTCCATTGAGCTTTTGCCTGGTACGATGCCTTTGTCTAAGACACCTTACCGGATGGCTCCGATTGAGTTGCGTGAGTTGAAGCACCAGTTGCAGGAGTTGCTTGAGCTGGGATTCATCCGTCCGAGTCGTTTGCCGTGGGGAGCACCCGTGTTGTTCGTAAGGAAGAAGGATGGCAGTTTGAGGTTGTGCATCGATTACATGTAGCTGAACTAGGTAACAGTGAAGAACAAGTATCCGTTGCCGAGGATCGATGATTTGTTCGACCAGTTGCAGTCAGCCAGAGTGTTTTCAAAGATTGACTTGAGGTCTGGTTATTACCAGTTGAGGATCAGAGAGTCATATATTGGCATGATAGCTTTCCGTTCGAGGTACGGTCACTTTGAGTTCGTCGTGATGACGTTTGGGCTCACGAACGCACCCGTAGCTTTTATGGATTTGATGCATAGGGTGTTTAGTGAGTACCTGGATTGGTTCGTGGTCATCTTTGTAGATGACATTTTGGTCTACTCGGCTTATGAGGAGGAGCACGAGGAGCATTTGAGGATCGTGCTAGAGACATTGCAGAGTCACCAACTGTATGCCAAGTTCGACAAGTGCGAATTTTGGCTGAAGGAGGTGCACTTTCTCGGGCACGTGATCTCAGGTTCTGGTGTCGCAGTGGACCCTGCCAAGGTAGAGGCAGTGTTGTCTTGGGAGCAGCCCACTTCAGTGTCAGAGGTTCGCAGCTTTCTGGGCTTGGCAGGCTATTAAAGGAGGTTCATCCAGGATTTTTCCAGGATTGCAGAGCCGTTTGTAATCACCGGATTTGCTCCCCAAAAAATATATGAAAGGTAAGAAAAACTGACTGTGATCGCCACCAAAGTAGTTGCCAAGAAGAATATATGGATGAAGATGGGCTAACTACCTTGGAAAAGGAAGAGAAGACAGAGGGCGTACCTATTCCTGTGAACGTGACAAGATGAGGGTCGCGGCCTGTTTACCTGAACACGACGGGCATATTGGCGCCTTCTTGGTCGCGACAGTAGGGTCGTCGCCTTCTGCTTCAGTGGATGAAGATTGTGGGTTCTTTCTTCTTGCTCCTCAGCCGGCCAAGGGGCAAGAGCCTCGTGCTTCTCCTATCTTCAAACACCTTCCAAGATCATCAAAACAACAGGAAACCCATTAGAAAACTTGTGTATGATGAATCTATTCCAAAAATATGAAGAAACATGCACTATTTTGGAGGGAACTCACGTGGGATGGTTTTTTAACCCCTTGGGTGATTAATATCGGTGTGTGTGGTGTGCTCTAATTAAAACTACGAAAAACAGATCCTATGTATGCATGAATGAAGGGAAATTGAAAGAAAAAGGGAGAGAGAAAGTGTAAGCAGGGAGAAATCGCCCTGGGGGCACTTCCTGGTCGTCTGGAGGTAAGGACTCTTCTGAGGAGTTGGAGCTCTCTAGGAGACGAAGCAGCAGACGCCAGGCTTGCCCTAAAAGATGCAGTATTGATCAACTTATAGGTGATTATTCCTGGAAGGGCTGTGAAGGGAATAATAGGCAAGAGTCCAGGTTTGGGTAGGTATGGTCGCGCATGGGCGATTGGAACTCGAAAAGGAGGCTTTAAGGAAGGTCTTCACGAGTTTTGGTAGGATTTGGATGCGTTTAGGTCGACCAGAAGAGGGAATATCCATATATGACAAGTGTCCAAGTCATGCTCGGAAAGGATTCCCTGCATGGGGTCCATAACGCGACGGCCTCCTGGTTGCCACCCGGATGGCGACGCCTCGATACGTCGCCTTCCTTACAAGGAAGGGTCTTCTGGTGAAGTAAAGGCCAATTTATGAACGCGACGCATCTAGGTGTCGCATTCTGAAGGAGATCGATTCTGACTTGGCAAATAGTTACAGGGCCAGATAGCGACAGGAAGAGTGTCGCCTTGAGAATGAGAAAACGACAGGGAGGCTGTCGCCTTCAGGGACTTTTCAACATATGGCCATACAAAGTGTCCGATCTCCTTGCACGGGCATCAGATTGACTCACGGTTTGAAACGCCGGATTCCTAACCCAGAGAGCTACGAGATGATGATGATTACATGGGATTTGCTCCCCAAAAAATATATGAAAGGTAAGGAAAAATGACCATGATCGCCAAAAGGTGTAATCACGGGATTTGATCCCCAAAAAATATATGAAAGGTAAGGAAAATTGACCGTGATCGCCACCAAAGTAGCTACCAAGAAGAATATATGGATGAAGATGGGCTAACTACCTTGGAAAAGGAAGAGAAGATAGAGGGCGTACCTATTCCTGTGAACGCGACAAGATGAGGGTCGCGGCCTGCTTACCTGAACGCGACGGGCAGACTGGCACCTTCTTGGTCACGACAGTAGGGTTGTCGCCTTCTGCTTCAGTGGATGAAGATTGTGGGTTCTTTCTTCTTGCTCCTCAGCCGGCCAAGGGGCAAGAGCCTCGTGCTTCTCTTATCTTCAAACACTTGCCAAGATCATCAAAACAATAGGAAACCCTTAGAAAACTCGTGTATGATGAATTTATTCCAAAAATATGAAGAAACATGCACTATTTGGAGGGACTCACGTGGGATGGGTTTTTAACCCCTTTGGGGATTATATCGGTGTGTGTGGTGTGCTCTAATGTAAAACTACGAAAAACAGATCCTATGTATGCATGAATGAAGAGAAAATTGAAAGAAAAAGGGAGAGAGAAAGTGTAAGCAGGGAGAAATCGCCCTGGGGGGCACTTCCTGGTCGTATGGAGGTAAGGGACTCTTTTGAGGAGTTGGAGCTCTCTGGGAGACGAAGCAGCAGACGCCAGGCTTGCCCTAAAAGACACAGTATTGATCAACTTATAGGTGATTATTCCTGGAAGGGCTGTGAAGGGAATAATAGGCAAGAGTCCAGGTTTGGGTAGGTATGGCCGCGCATGGGCGATTGGAACTCGGAAAGGAGGCTTTAAGGAAGGTACCCGGTGTCCAAAATCTCAAATTGGGATCTGATCGGCGTGCCGTTCACTCCGACACGACTGGGTGGGGTTAAATTGACGTGTGCGAACTGACGGAATCCGGTTTGGATTCCCAGATTGGGTGGAGCGTTGAAATGACGATCTAAAAAAACCCTAGTCTAAGGGGTTTGACACACAACCCGGGGGTCCAGAATCCCAAAGAGAGGTCTGATTGCTATGCCGTTCACTGCGACACGACTGGGTGGGTTAAATTGACGTGTGCGAATTGAAAGAATCCGATTGGATTTCCGGTTTGGGTTGGGCGTTGAATGACGGATCTCAAAAAACCCAAGTCTAGGATGTCGAAACACACCCTGTGGGTCCAAAATCCCAAATAGAGATCTGATCGGTGTGCCTCTCACTCCGTCACGACCGGGTGGCATAATTTGACGTGTGCGTACTGACGAATCTGATTTGGATTCCCGGATTGGGTTGGGCGTTGAAATGACGGATCTATAAAAACCTGAGTCTAAGGGGTCAAAACACACAACCCGGGTGTCTAAAATCCGAAATCGAGATTTGATCGGCATGCCGTTCACTCCGACACGACCGGGTGGGTTAAATTGACGTGTGCGAACTGACGGAATCCGATTTGGATTCCCGGATTGGGTTGGGCGTTGAAATGACGGATCTCAAAAACCCGAGTCGAAGGGGTCAAAACACACATCCCGGGGTCCAAAATCCCAAATAGAGATCTGATCGGTGTGCCGTTCACTCCGACAAGACCGGTGGGTTAATTTGACGTGTGCGAACTGACGGAATCGGATTTGGATTCCCGGATTGGTTGGCATTGAAATGACGGATCTAAAAAAACCTGAGTCTAAAGGGTGAAAACACACAACCCGGGGGTCCAAAATCCAAATGGAGATCTGATCGGCATGTCGTTTGCTCCGACACGACCGGGTGGATTAAATTGACGTGTGCGAACTGAGTGAATCCGATTTGGATTCCCAAATTGGGTTGGCATTGAAATGACGGATCTAAAAAAAACTAGTCTAAAGGGTCCAAACATACAACCCGGGGTCCAAAATCTCAAATTGGAATCTGATCGGCGTGCCGTTCACTCCGACACGACTGGGTGGGTTAAATTGACGTGTGCGAACTGACGGAATCCGGTTTTGGATTCCCAGATTTGGTGGAGCGTTGAAATGACGGATCTAAGGGGTTTGACACACAACCCGGGGTCCTGAATTCCAAAGAGAGGTCTGATTGCTATGCCGTTGACTGCGACACGACTGGGTGGGTTAAAATTGACGTGTGCGAATTGAAAGAATCCGATTGGATTTCCGTTTGGGTTGGACGTTGAAATGACGGATGTCAAAAAACCCGAGTCTAGGATGTCGAAACACACAACCTGTGGGTCCAAAATCCCAAATAGAGATCTGATCGGTGTGCCTCTCACTCCGACACGACCGGGTGGGTTAATTTGACGTGTGCGTACTGACGGAATCAGATTTGGATTCCCGGATTGGGTTGGGCGTTGAAATGACGGATCTATAGAAACCTGAGTCTATGGGGTCAAAACACACAACCCGGGTGTCTAAAATCCGAAATCGAGATTTGATCGGCATGCCGTTCACTCCGACACGACCGGGTGGGTTAAATTGACATGTGCGAACTGACGGAATCCGATTTGGATTCCCGGATTGGGTTGGGCGTTGAAATGACGGATCTCAAAAAACCCGAGTCGAAGGGTCAAAACACACATCCCGGGGGTCCAAAATCCCAAATAGAGATCTGATCGGTTTGCCGTTCACTCCGACACGACCGGTGGGTTTATTTGACGTGTGCGAACTGACGGAATCGGATTTGGATTCCCGGATTGGGTTGGGCATTGAAATGACGGATCTAAAAAAAACCTGAGTCTAAAGGGTGAAAACACACAACCCGGAGGTCCAAAATCCCAAATAGGGATCTGATCGGCATGTCGTTTGCTCCGACACGACCGGGTGGATTAAATTGACGTGTGCGAACTGACGGAATCCGATTTGGATTCCCAGATTGGGTTGGGCATTGAAATGACAGATCTAAAAAAAACTAGTCTAAAGGGTCCAAACATACAACCCGAGGGTCCAAAATCTCAAATTGGGATCTGATCGGCGTGCCGTTCACTCCGACACGACTGGGTGGGTTAAATTGACGTGTGCGAACTGATGGAATCCGGTTTGGATTCCCGGATTGGGTGGAGCGTTGAAATGATGGATCTAAAAAAACCCGAGTCTAAGGGGTTTGACACACAACCCGGGGTCCTGAATCCCAAAGAGAGGTCTGATTGCTATGTCGTTCACTGCGACACGACTGGGTGGGTTAAATTGAGGTGTGCGAATTGAACGAATCCGATTGGATTTCCGGTTTGGGTTGGGCGTTGAAATGACGGATCTCAAAAAACCCGAGTCTAGATGTCGAAACACACAACCTGGGGGTCCAAAATCCCAGATAGAGATCTGATCGGTGTGCCTCTCACTCCTTCACGACCGGGTGGCTTAATTTGACGTGTGCGTACTGACGGAATCAGATTTGGATTCCCGGATTGGGTTGGGCGTTGAAATGACGGATCTATAAAAACCTGAGTCTAAGGGGTCAAACACACAACCCGGATGTCTAAAATCCGGAATAGAGATTTGATCGGTATGCCGTTCACTCCGACACGACCGGGTGGGTTAAATTGACGTGTGCAAACTGACGGAATCCGATTTGGATTCCCGGATTGGGTTGGGCGTTGAAATGACGGATCTCAAAAAACTCGAGTCTAAGGGGTCAAAACACACATCCCGGGGTCCAAAATCCCAAATTGAGATCTGATCGGTGTGCCGTTCACTCCGACACGACCGTGTGGGTTAATTTGACGTGTGCGAACTGACGGAATCGGATTTGGATTCCCGGATTGGGTTGGGCATTGAAATGACGGATCTAAAAAAACCTGAGTCTAAAGGGTCAAAACACACAACCCGGGGTCCAAAATCCCAAATAGAGATCTGATCGGCATGTCGTTTGCTCCGACTCGACCGGGTGGATTAAATTGACGTGTGCGAACTGACTGAATCCGATTTGGATTCCCAGATTGGGTTGGGCATTGAAATGACGGATCTAAAAAAAACTAGTCTAAAGGGTCCAAACATACAACCCGGGTGTCCAAAATCTCAAATTGGGATCTGATCGGCGTGCCGTTCACTCCGACACGACTGGGTGGGTTAAATTGACGTGTGCGAACTGACGGAATCCGGTTTGGATTCCCGATTGGGTGGAGCGTTGAAATGGCGGATCTAAAAAAACCCTAGTCTAAGGGGTTTGACACACAACCCGGGGGTCCAGAATCCCAAAGAGAGGTCTGATTGCTATGCCGTTCACTGCGACACAACTGGGTGGGTTAAATTGACGTGTGCGAATTGAAAGAATCCGATTGGATTTCCGGTTTGGGTTGGGCGTTGAAATGACGGATCTCAAAAAACCCGAGTCTAGGATGTCGAAACACACAACCTGGGGTCCAAAATCCCAAATAGAGATCTGATCGGTGTGCCTCTCACTCCGTCACGACCGGGTGGCTTAATTTGACGTGTGCGTACTGACGGAATCTGATTTGGATTCCCGGATTGGGTTGGGCGTTGAAATGACGGATCTATAAAAACCTGAGTCTAAGGGGTCAAAACACACAACCCGGGTGTCTAAAATCCGAAATCGAGATTTGATCGGCATGCCGTTCACTCCGACACGACCGGGTGGGTTAAATTGACGTGTGCGAACTGACGGAATCCGATTTGGATTCCCGGATTGGGTTGGGCGTTGAAATGACGGATCTCAAAAAAACCGAGTCTAAGGGGTCAAAACACACATCCCGGGGGTCCAAAATCCCAATAGAGATCTGATCGGTGTGCTGTTCACTCCGACTAGACCGGTGGGTTAATTTGACATGTGCGAACTGACGGAATCGGATTTGGATTCCCGGATTGGGTTGGGCATTGAAATGAGGGATCTAAAAAACCTGAGTCTAAAGGGTGAAAACACACAACCCGGGGTCCAAAATCCCAAATAGAGATCTGATCGGCATGTCGTTTGGTCCGACACGACCGGGTGGATTAAATTGACGTGTGCGAACTGAGTGAATCCGATTTGGATTCCCAAATTGGGTTGGGCATTGAAATGACGGATCTAAAAAAAACTAGTCTAAAGGGTCCAAACATACAACCCGGGGGTCCAAAATCTCCAATTGGAATCTAATCGGCGTGCCGTTCACTCCGAAACGACTGGGTGGGTTAAATTGACGTGTGCGAACTGACGGAATCCGGTTTGGATTCCCAGATTGGGTGGAGCGTTGAAATGAAGGATCTAAAAAAACCCTAGTCTAAGGGGTGTGACACAACCCGGGGGTCCTGAATCCCAAAGAGAGGTCTGATTGCTATGCCGTTCACTGCGACACGACTGGGTGGGTTAAAATTGACGTGTGCGAATTGAAAGAATCCATTGGATTTCCGGTTTGGGTTGGACGTTGAAATGATGGATCTCAAAAAACCCGTCTAGGATGTCGAAACACACAACCTGTGGGTCCAAAATCCCAAATAGAGATCTGATCGGTATGCCTCTCACTCCGACACGACCGGGTGGGTTAATTTGACGTGTGCGTACTGACGGAAACAGATTTGGATTCCCGGATTGGGTTGGGCGTTGAAATGACGGATCTATAAAAACCTGAGTCTATGGGGTCAAAACACACAACCCGGTGTCTAAAATCCGAAATCGAGATTTGATCGGCATGCCGTTCACTCCGACACGACCGGGTGGGTTAAATTGACGTGTGCGAATTGACGGAATCCGATTTGGATTCCGGATTGGGTTGGGCGTTGAAATGACGGATCTCAAAAAACCCAAGTCTAAGGGGTCAAAACACACATCCCGGGGGTCCAAAATCCCAAAGAGTTCTGATCGGTGTGCCGTTCACTCCGACACGACCGTGTGGGTTAATTTGACGTGTGCGAACTGACGGAATCGGATTTGGATTCCCGGATTGGGTTGGGCATTGAAATGACGGATCAAAAAAAACCTGAGTCTAAAGGGTCAAAACATACAACCCGGAGGTCCAAAATCCCAAATAGGGATCTGATCGGCATGTCGTTTGCTCCGACACGACCGGGTTGATTAAATTGACCTGTGCGAACTGACGGAATCCGATTTGGATTCCCAGATTGGGTTGGGCATTGAAATGACGGATCTAAAAAAACTAGTCTAAAGGGTCCAAACATACAACCCGAGGGTCCAAAATCTCAAATTGGGATCTGATCGGCGTGCCGTTCACTCCGACACGACTGGGTGGGTTAAATTGACGTGTGCGAACTGACGGAATCCGGTTTGGATTCCCAGATTGGGTGGAGCGTTGAAATGACGGATCTAAAAAAACCCGAGTCTAAGGGGTTTGACACACACCCGGGGGTCCTGAATCCCAAAGAGAGGTCTGATTGCTATGCCGTTCACTACGACACGACTGGGTGGGTTAAATTGACGTGTGCGAATTGAAAGAATCCGATTGGATTTCCGGTTTGGATTGGGCGTTGAAATGACGAATCTCAAAAAACCCGAGTCTAGGATGTCGAAACACACAACCTGGGGGTCCAAAATCCCAAATAGAGATCTGATCGGTGTGCCTCTCACTCCGTCACGACCGGGTGGCTTAATTTGACGTGTGCGTACTGACGGAATCAGATTTGGATTCCCGAATTGGGTTGGGCGTTGAAATGACGGATCTATAAAAACCTGAGTCTAAGGGGTCAAAACACACAACCCGGGTGTCTAAAATCCGAAATAGAGATTTGATCGGCATGCCGTTCACTCCGACACGACCGGTGGGTTAAATTGACGTGTGCGAACTGACGGAATCCGATTTGGATTCCCGGATTGGGTTGGGCGTTGAAATGACGGATCTCAAAAAAACCGAGTCTAAGGGGTCAAAACACACATCCCGGGGGTCCAAAATCCCAAATAGAGATCTGATCGGTGTGCCGTTCACTCCGACACGACCGGGTGGGTTAATTTGACGTGTGCGAACTGACGGAATCGAATTTGGATTCCCGGATTGGGTTGGGCATTGAAATGACGGATCTAAAAAAACCTGAGTCTAAAGGGTCAAAACACACAACCCGGGGGTCCAAAATCCCAAATAGAGATCTGATCGGCATGTCGTTTGCTCCGACTCGACCGGGTGGATTAAATTGACGTGTGCGAACTGACTGAATCCGATTTGGATTCCCAAATTGGGTTGGCATTGAAATGACGGATCTATAAAAAACTAGTCTAAAGGGTCCAAACATACAACCCGGGTGTCCAAAATCTCAAATTGGGATCTGATCGGCGTGCCGTTCACTCCGACACGACTGGGTAGGTTAAATTGACGTGTGCGAACTGACGGAATCCAGTTTGGATTCCTGCATTGGGTGGAGCGTTGAAATGACGGATCTAAAAAAACCCTAGTCTAAGGGGTTTGACACACAACCCGGGGGTCCAGAATCCCAAAGAGAGGTCTGATTGCTATGCCGTTCACTGCGACACGACTGGGTGGGTTAAATTGACGTGTGCGAATTGAAAGAATCCGATTGGATTTTCGGTTTGGGTTGGGCGTTGAAATGACGGATCTCAAAAACCCTAGTCTAGGATGTCGAAACACACAACCTGTGGGTCCAAAATCCCAAATAGAGATCTGATCGGTGTGCCTCTCACTCCGTCACGACCGGGTGGCATAATTTGACGTGTGCGTACTGACGGAATCAGATTTGGATTCCCGGATTGGGTGGGCGTTGAAATGACGGATCTATAAAAACCTGAGTCTAAGGGGTCAAAACACACAACCCGGGTGTCTAAAATCCAGAATAGAGATTTGATCGGCATGCCGTTCACTCCGACACGACCGGGTGGGTTAAATTGACGTGTGCGAACTGACGGAATCCGATTTAGATTCCCGGATTGGGTTGGGCGTTGAAATGACGGATCTAAAAAAACCTGAGTCTAAAGGGTCAAAACACACAACCCGGGGTCCAAAATCCCAAATAGAGATCTGATCGGCATGTCGTTTGCTCCGACTCGACCGGGTGGATTAAATTGACGTGTGCGAACTGACTGAATCCGATTTGGATTCCCAGATTGGGTTGGGCATTGAAATGACGGATCTAAAAAAACTAGTCTAAAGGGTCCAAACATACAACCCGGGTGTCCAAAATCTCAATTGGGATCTGATCGGCGTGCCGTTCACTCCGACACGACTGGGTGGGTTAAATTGACGTGTGCGAACTGACGGAATCCGGTTTGGATTCCCGGATTGGGTGGAGCGTTGAAATGACGGATCTAAAAAACCCGAGTCTAAGGGTTTGACACACAACCCGGGGGTCCTGAATCCCAAAGAGAGGTCTGATTTGCTATGCCGTTCACTGCGACACGACTGGGTGGGTTAAATTGACGTGTGCGAATTGAAAGTATCCGATTGGATTTCCGGTTTGGGTTGGGCGTTGAAATGACGGATCTCAAAAAACCCGAGTCTAGGATGTCGAAACACACAACCTGGGGGTCCAAAATCCCAAATAGAGATCTGATCGGTGTGCCTCTCACTCCGTCACGACCGGGTGGCTTAATTTGACGTGTGCGTACTGACGGAATCAGATTTGGATTCCCGGATTGGGTTGGGCGTTGAAATGACGGATCTATAAAAACCTGAGTCTAAGGGGTCAAAACACACAACCCGGGTGTCTAAAATCCGGAATAGAGATTTGATCGGCATGCCGTTCACTCCGACACGACCGGATGGGTTAAATTGACGTGTGCGAACTGACGGAATCCGATTTGGATTCCCGGATTGGGTTGGGCGTTGAAATGACGGATCTCAAAAAAACCGAGTCTAAGGGGTCAAAACACACATCCCGGGGGTCCAAAATCCCAAATAGAGATCTGATCGGTGTGCTGTTCACTCCGACTAGACCGGGTGGGTTAATTTGACGTGTGCGAACTGACGGAATCGGATTTGGATTCCCGGATTGGGTTGGGCATTGAAATGACGGATCTAAAAAAACCTGAGTCTAAAGGGTGAAAACACACAACCCGGGGGTCCAAAATCCCAAATAGAGATCTGATCGGCATGTCGTTTGCTCCGACACGACCGAGTGTATTAAATTGACGTGTGCGAACTGAGTGAATCCGATTTGGATTCCCAAATTGGGTTGGGTATTGAAATGACGGATCTAAAAAAACTAGTCTAAAGGGTCCAAACATACAACCCGGGGGTCCAAAATCTCCAATTGGAATCTGATCGGCGTGCCGTTCACTCCGACACGACTGGGTGGGTTAAATTGACGTGTGCGAACTGACGGAATCCGGTTTGGATTCCCAGATTGGGTGGAGCGTTGAAATGAAGGATCTAAAAAAACCCTAGTCTAAGGGGTTTGACACACAACCCGAGGGTCCTGAATCCCAAAGAGAGGTCTGATTGCTATGCCGTTCACTGCGACACGACTGGGTGGGTTAAATTGACGTGTGCGAATTGAAAGAATCCGATTGGATTTCCGGTTTGGGTTGGACGTTGAAATGACGGATCTCAAAAAACCCGTCTAGGATGTCGAAACACACAACCTGTGGGTCCAAAATCCCAAATAGAGATCTGATCGGTATGCCTCTCACTCCGACACGACCGGGTGGGTTAATTTGACGTGTGCGTACTGACGGAAACAGATTTGGATTCCGGATTGGGTTGGGCGTTGAAATGACGGATCTATAAAAACCTGAGTCTATGGGGTCGAAACACAACCCGGGTGTCTAAAATCCGAAATCGAGATTTGATCGGCATGCCGTTCACTCCGACACGACCGGGTGGGTTAAATTGACGTGTGCGAACTGACGGAATCCGATTTGGATTCCCGGATTGGGTTGGGCGTTGAAATGACGGATCTCAAAAAACCCGAGTCTAAGAGGTTAAACACACATCCCGGGGGTCCAAAATCCCAAATTGAGATCTGATCGTGTGCTGTTCACTCCGACACGACCGTGTGGGTTAATTTGACGTGTGCGAACTGACGGAATCGGATTTGGATTCCCGGATTGGGTTGGGCATTGAAATGAGGGATCTAAAAAAACCTGAGTCTAAAGGGTGAAAACACACAACCCGGGGGTCCAAAATCCCAAATAGAGATCTGATCGGCATGTCGTTTGCTCCGACACGACCGGGTGGATTAATTGACGTGTGCGAACTGAGTGAATCCGATTTGGATTCCCAAATTGGGTTGGGCATTGAAATGACGGATCTAAAAAAAACTAGTCTAAAGGGTCCAAACATACAACCCGGGGGTCCAAAATCTCCAATTGGAATCTGATCGGCGTGCCGTTCACTCCGACACGACTGGGTGGGTTAAATTGACGTGTGCGAACTGACGGAATCCGGTTTGGATTCCCAGATTGGGTGGAGCGTTGAAATGAAGGATCTAAAAAAACCCTAGTCTAAGGGGTTTGACACACAACCCGGGGTCCTGAATCCCAAAGAGAGGTCTGATTGCTATGCCGTTCACTGCGACACGACTGGGTGGGTTAAAATTGACGTGTGCGAATTGAAAGAATCCGATTGGATTTCCGGTTTGGGTTGGACGTTGAAATGACAGATCTCAAAAAACCCGTCTAGGATGTCGAAACACACAACCTGTGGGTCCAAAATCCCAAATAGAGATCTGATCGGTATGCCTCTCACTCCGACACGACCGGGTGGGTTAATTTGACGTGTGCGTACTGACGGAAACAGATTTGGATTCTCGGATTGGGTTGGGCGTTGAAATGACGGATCTATAAAAACCTGAGTCTATGGGGTCAAAACACACAACCCGGGTGTCTAAAATCCGAAATCGAGATTTGATCGGCATGCCGTTCACTCCGACACGACCGGTGGGTTAAATTGACGTGTGCGAACTGACGGAATCCGATTTGGATTCCCGGATTGGGTTGGGCGTTGAAATGACGGATCTCAAAAAACCCGAGTCTAAGGGGTCAAAACACACATCCCGGGGGTCCAAAATCCCAAATAGAGATCTGATCGGTTTGCCGTTCACTCCGACACGACCGGGTGGGTTAATTTGACGTGTGCGAACTGACGGAATCGGATTTGGATTCCCGGATTGGGTTGGGCATTGAAATGACGGATCTAAAAAAAACCTGAGTCTAAAGGGTCAAAACACACAACCCGGAGGTCCAAAATCACAAATAGGGATCTGATCGGCATGTCGTTTGCTCCGACACGACCGGGTGGATTAAATTGACGTGTGCGAACTGACGGAATCCGATTTGGATTCCCAGATTGGTTTGGGCATTGAAATGACGGATCTAAAAAAAACTAGTCTAAAGGGTCCAAACATACAACCCGAGGGTCCAAAATCTCAAATTGGGATCTGATCGGCGTGCCGTTCACTCCGACACGACTGGGTGGGTTAAATTGACGTGTGCGAACTGACGGAATCCGGTTTGGATTCCCGGATTGGGTGGAGCGTTGAAATGACGGATCTAAAAAAACCCGAGTCTAAGGGGTTTGACACACAACCCGGGGGTCCCGAATCCCAAAGAGAGTCTGATTGCTATGTCGTTCACTGCGACACGACTGGGTGGGTTAAATTGACGTGTGCGAATTGAAAGAATCCGATTGGATTTCCGGTTTGGGTTGGGCGTTGAAATGACGGATCTCAAAAACCCGAGTCTAGGATGTCAAAACACACAACCTGGGGGTCCAAAATCCAAGATAGAGATCTGATCGGTGTGCCTCTCACTCCGTCACGACCGGGTGGCTTAATTTGACGTGTGCGTACTGACGGAATCAGATTTGGATTCCCGGATTGGGTTGGGCGTTGAAATGACGGATCTATAAAACCTGAGTCTAAGGGGTCAAAACACACAACCCGGGTGTCTAAAATCCAGAATAGAGATTTGATCGGCATGCCGTTCACTCCGACACGACCGGGTGGGTTAAATTGACGTGTGCGAACTGACGGAATCCGATTTGATTCCCGGATTGGGTTGGGCGTTGAAATGACGGATCTCAAAAAACCCGAGTCTAAGGGGTCAAAACACACATCCCGGGGGTCCAAAATCCCAAATTGAGATCTGATCGGTGTGCCGTTCCCTCCGACACGACCGGTGGGTTAATTTGACGTGTGCGAACTGACGGAATCGGATTTGGATTCCCGGATTGGGTTGGGCATTGAAATGACGGATCTAAAAAAAACCTGAGTCTAAAGGGTCAAAACACACAACCCGGGGTCCAAAATCCCAAATAGAGATCTGATCGGCATGTCGTTTGCTCCGACACGACCGGGTGGATTAAATTGACGTGTGCGAACTGACTGAATCCGATTTGGATTCCCAGATTGGGTTGGGCATTGAAATGACGGATCTAAAAAAAACTAGTCTAAAGGGTCCAAACATACAACCCGGGTGTCCAAAATCTCAAATTGGGATCTGATCGGCGTGCCGTTCACTCCGACACGACTGGGTGGGTTAAATTGACGTGTGCGAACTGACGGAATCCGGTTTGGATTCCCGGATTGGGTGGAGCGTTGAAATGACGGATCTAAAAAAACCCGAGTCTAAGGGGTTTGACACACAACCCGGGGGTCCTGAATCCCAAAGAGAGGTCTGATTGCTATGCCGTTCACTGCGACACGACTGGGTGGGTTAAATTGACGTGTGCGAATTGAAAGAATCCGATTGGATTTCCGGTTTGGGTTGGGCGTTGAAATGACGGATCTCAAAAAACCCGAGTCTAGGATGTCGAAACACACAACCTGGGGGTCCAAAATCCCAAATAGAGATCTGATCGGTGTGCCTCTCACTCCGTCACGACCGGGTGGCTTAATTTGACGTGTGCGTACTGACGGAATCAGATTTGGATTCCCGGATTGGGTTGGGCGTTGAAATGACGGATCTATAAAAACCTGAGTCTAAGGGTCAAAACACACAACCCGGGTGTCTAAAATCCGAATAGAGATTTGATCGGCATGCCGTTCACTCCGACACGACCGGGTGGGTTAAATTGACGTGTGCGAACTGACGGAATCCGATTTGGATTCCCGGATTGGGTTGGGCGTTGAAATGACGGATCTCAAAAAAACCGAGTCTAAGGGGTCAAAACACACATCCCGGGGGTCCAAAATCCCAAATAGAGATCTGATCGGTGTGCTGTTCACTCCGACTAGACCGGGTGGGTTAATTTGACGTGTGCGAACTGACGGAATCGGATTTGGATTCCCGGATTGGGTTGGGCATTGAAATGAGGGATCTAAAAAAAACCTGAGTCTAAAGGGTGAAAACACACAACCCGGGGGTCCAAAATCCCAAATAGAGATCTGATCAGCATGTCGTTTGCTCCGACACGACCGGGTGGATTAAATTGACGTGTGCGAACTGAGGAATCCGATTTGGATTCCCAAATTGGGTTGGGCATTGAAATGACGGATCTAAAAAAACTAGTCTAAAGGGTCCAAACATACAACCCGGGGGTCCAAAATCTCCAATTGGAATCTGATCGGCGTGCCGTTCACTCCGACACGACTGGGTGGGTTAAATTGACGTGTGCGAACTGACGGAATCCGGTTTGGATTCCCAGATTGGGTGGAGCGTTGAAATGAAGGATCTAAAAAAACCCTAGTCTAAGGGGTTTGACACACAACCCGGGGGTCCTGAATCCCAAAGAGAGGTCTGATTGCTATGCCGTTCACTGCGACACGACTGGGTGGGTTAAATTGACGTGTGCGAATTGAAAGAATCCGATTGGATTTCCGGTTTGGGTTGGACGTTGAAATGACGGATCTCAAAAACCCGTCTAGGATGTCGAAACACACAACCTGTGGGTCCAAAATCCCAAATAGAGATCTGATCGGTATGCCTCTCACTCCGACACGACCGGGTGGGTTAATTTGACGTGTGCGTACTGACGGAAAGATTTGGATTCTCGGATTGGGTTGGCGTTGAAATGACGGATCTATAAAAACCTGAGTCTAAGGGGTCAAAACACACAACCCGGGTGTCTAAAATCCGAAATCGAGATTTGATCGGCATGCCGTTCACTCCGACACGACCGGGTGGGTTAAATTGACGTGTGCGAACTGACGGAATCCGATTTGGATTCCCGGATTGGGTTGGGCGTTGAAATGACGGATCTCAAAAAACCCGAGTCTAGGGGTCAAAACACACATCCCGGGGTCCAAAATCCCAAATAGAGATCTGATCGGTTTGCCGTTCACTCCGACACGACCGGGTGGGTTAATTTGACGTGTGCGAACTACGGAATCGGATTTGGATTCCCGGATTGGGTTGGGCATTGAAATGACGGATCTAAAAAAAACCTGAGTCTAAAGGGTGAAAACACACAACCCGGGGTCCAAAATCCCAAATAGGGATCTGATCGGCATGTCGTTTGCTCCGACACGACCGGGTGGATTAAATTGACGTGTGCGAACTGACGGAATCCGATTTGGATTCCCAGATTGGTTTGGGCATTGAAATGACGGATCTAAAAAAACTAGTCTAAAGGGTCCAAACATACAACCCGGGGTCCAAAATCTCAAATTGGGATCTGATTGGCGTGCCGTTCACTCCGACACGACTGGGTGGGTTAAATTGACGTGTGCGAACTGACGGAATCCGGTTTGGATTCCCGGATTGGGTGGAGCGTTGAAATGACGGATCTAAAAAAACCGAGTCTAAGGGGTTTGACACACAACCCGGGGGTCCTGAATCCCAAAGAGAGGTCTGATTGCTATGCCGTTCACTGCGACACGACTGGGTGGGTTAAATTGACGTGTGCGAATTGAAAGAATCCGATTGGATTTCCGGTTTGGGTTGGGCGTTGAAATGACGGATCTCAAAAAACCCGAGTCTAGGATGTCGAAACACACAACCTGGGGGTCCAAAATCCCAGATAGAGATCTGATCGGTGTGCCTCTCACTCCGACACGACCGGGTGGGTTAATTTGACGTGTGCGTACTGACGGAATCAGATTTGGATTCCCGGATTGGGTTGGGCGTTGAAATGACGGATCTATAAAAACCTGAGTCTAAGGGTCAAAACACACAACCCGGTGTCTAAAATCCGAATAGAGATTTGATGGCATGCCGTTCACTCCGACACGACCGGGTGGGTTAAATTGACGTGTGCGAACTGACGGAATCCGATTTGGATTCCCGGATTGGGTTGGGCGTTGAAATGACGGATCTCAAAAAACCCGAGTCTAAGGGTCAAACACACATCCCGGGGGTCCAAAATCCCAAATGAGATCTGATCGGTGTGCCGTTCACTCCGACACGACCGGTGGGTTAATTTGACGTGTGCGAACTGACGGAATCGGATTTGGATTCCCGGATTGGGTTGGGCATTGAAATGACGGATCTAAAAAAAACCTGAGTCTAATGGGTCAAAACACACAACCCGGGGTCCAAAATCCCAAATAGAGATCTGATCGGCATGTCGTTTGCTCCGACACGACCGGGTGGATTAAATTGACGTGTGCGAACTGACGAATCCGATTTGGATTCCCAGATTGGGTTGGGCATTGAAATGACGGATCTAAAAAAAACTAGTCTAAAGGGTCCAAACATACAACCTGGGTGTCCAAAATCTCAAATTGGGATCTGATCGGCGTGCCGTTCACTCCGACACGACTGGGTGGGTTAAATTGACGTGTGCGAACTGACGGAATCCGGTTTGGATTCCCGGATTGGGTGGAGCGTTGAAATGACGGATCTAAAAAAACCCGAGTCTAAGGGGTTTGACACACAACCCGGGGTCCTGAATCCCAAAGAGAGGTCTGATTGCTATGCCGTTCACTGCGACACGACTGGGTGGGTTAAATTGACGTGTGCGAATTGAAAGATCCGATTGGATTTCCGGTTTGGGTTGGGCGTTGAAATGACGGATCTCAAAAAACCCGAGTCTAGGATGTCGAAACACACAACCTGGGGTCCAAAATCCCAAATAGAGATCTGATCGGTGTGCCTCTCACTCCGACACGACCGGGTGGTTAATTTGACGTGTGCGTACTGACGGAATCAGATTTGGATTCCCGGATTGGGTTGGGCGTTGAAATGACGGATCTATAAAAACCTGAGTCTAAGGGGTCAAAACACACAACCCGGGTGTCTAAAATCCGAATAGAGATTTGATCGGCATGCCGTTCACTCCGACACGACCGGGTGGGTTAAATTGACGTGTGCGAACTGACGGAATCCGATTTGGATTCCCGGATTGGGTTGGGCGTTGAAATGACGGATCTCAAAAAACCGAGTCTAAGGGGTCAAAACACACATCCCGGGGGTCCAAAATCCCAAATAGAGATCTGATCGGTGTGCTGTTCACTCCGACAGACCGGGTGGGTTAATTTGACGTGTGCGAACTGACGGAATCGGATTTGGATTCCCGGATTGGGTTGGGCATTGAAATGAGGATCTAAAAAAAACCTGAGTCTAAAGGGTGAAAACACACAACCCGGGGTCCAAAATCCCAAATAGAGATCTGATCGGCATGTCGTTTGCTCCGACACGACCGGGTGGATTAAATTGACGTGTGCGAACTGAGGAATCCGATTTGGATTCCCAAATTGGGTTGGGCATTGAAATGACGGATCTAAAAAAAACTAGTCTAAAGGGTCCAAACATACAACCCGGGGGTCCAAAATCTCCAATTGGAATCTGATCGGCGTGCCGTTCACTCCGACACGACTGGGTGGGTTAAATTGACGTGTGCGAACTGACGGAATCCGGTTTGGATTCCCAGATTGGGTGGAGCATTGAAATGAAGGATCTAAAAAAACCCTAGTCTAAGGGGTTTGACACACAACCCGGGGGTCCTGAATCCCAAAGAGAGGTCTGATTGCTATGCCGTTCACTGCGACACGACTGGGTGGGTTAAATTGACGTGTGCGAATTGAAAGAATCCGATTGGATTTCCGGTTTGGGTTGGACGTTGAAATGACGGATCTCAAAAAACCCATCTAGGATGTCGAAACACACAACCTGTGGGTCCAAAATCCCAAATAGAGATCTGATCGGTATGCCTCTCACTCCGACACGACCGGGTGGGTTAATTTGACGTGTGCGTACTGACGGAAACAGATTTGGATTCTCGGATTGGGTTGGGCGTTGAAATGACGGATCTATAAAAACCTGAGTCTATGGGTCAAAACACACAACCCGGGTGTCTAAAATCCGAAATCGAGATTTGATCGGCATGCCGTTCACTCCGACACGACCGGGTGGGTTAAATTGACGTGTGCGAACTGACGGAATCCGATTTGGATTCCCGGATTGGGTTGGGCGTTGAAATGACGGATCTCAAAAAACCCGAGTCTAAGGGTTAAAACACACATCCCGGGGGTCCAAAATCCCAAATTGAGATCTGATCGGTGTGCTGTTCACTCCGACACGACCGTGTGGGTTAATTTGACGTGTGCGAACTGACGGAATCGGATTTGGATTCCCGGATTGGGTTGGGCATTGAAATGAGGGATCTAAAAAAAACCTGAGTCTAAAGGGTGAAAACACACAACCCGGGGGTCCAAAATCCCAAATAGAGATCTGATCGGCATGTCGTTTGCTCCGACACGACCGGGTGGATTAAATTGACGTGTGCGAACTGAGTGAATCCGATTTGGATTCCCAAATTGGGTTGGGCATTGAAATGACGGATCTAAAAAAAACTAGTCTAAAGGGTCCAAACATACAACCCGGGGGTCCAAAATCTCCAATTGGAATCTGATCGGCGTGCCGTTCACTCCGACACGACTGGGTGGGTTAAATTGACGTGTGCGAACTGACGGAATCCGTTTGGATTCCCGATTGGGTGGAGCGTTGAAATGAGGATCTAAAAAAACCCTAGTCTAAGGGGTTTGACACACAACCCGGGGTCCTGAATCCCAAGAGAGGTCTGATTGCTATGCCGTTCACTGCGACACGACTGGGTGGGTTAAATTGACGTGTGCGAATTGAAAGAATCCGATTGGATTTCCGGTTTGGGTTGGACGTTGAAATGACGGATCTCAAAAAACCCGTCTAGGATGTCGAAACACACAACCTGTGGGTCCAAAATCCCAAATAGAGATCTGATCGGTATGCCTCTCACTCCGACACGACCGGGTGGGTTAATTTGACGTGTGCGTACTGACGGAAACAGATTTGGATTCTCGGATTGGGTTGGGCGTTGAAATGACGGATCTATAAAAACCTGAGTCTATGGGGTCAAAACACACAACCCGGGTGTCTAAAATCCGAAATCGAGATTTGATCGGCATGCCGTTCACTCCGACACGACCGGGTGGGTTAAATTGACGTGTGCGAACTGACGGAATCCGATTTGGATTCCCGGATTGGGTTGGGCGTTGAAATGACGGATCTCAAAAAACCCGAGTCTATGGGGTCAAAACACACATCCCGGGGTCCAAAATCCCAAATAGAGATCTGATCGGTTGCCGTTCACTCCGACACGACCGGGTGGGTTAATTTGACGTGTGCGAACTAACGGAATCGGATTTGGATTCCCGGATTGGGTTGGGCATTGAAATGACGGATCTAAAAAAACCTGAGTCTAAAGGGTGAAAACACACAACCCGGAGGTCCAAAATCACAAATAGGGATCTGATCGGCATGTCGTTTGCTCCGACACGACCGGGTGGATTAAATTGACGTGTGCGAACTGACGGAATCCGATTTGGATTCCCAGATTGGTTTGGGCATTGAAATGACGGATCTAAAAAAAACTAGTCTAAAGGGTCCAAACATACAACCCGAGGGTCCAAAATCTCAAATTGGGATCTGATTGGCGTGCCGTTCACTCCGACACGACTGGGTGGGTTAAATTGACGTGTGCGAACTGACGGAATCCGGTTTGGATTCCCGGATTGGGTGGAGCGTTGAAATGACGGATCTAAAAAAACCCGAGTCTAAGGGGTTTGACACACAACCCGGGGGTCCTGAATCCCAAAGAGAGGTCTGATTGCTATGTCGTTCACTGCGACACGACTGGGTGGGTTAAATTGACGTGTGCGAATTGAAAGAATCCGATTGGATTTCCGGTTTGGGTTGGGCGTTGAAATGACGGATCTCAAAAAACCCGAGTCTAGGATGTCGAAACACACAACCTGGGGGTCCAAAATCCCAGATAGAGATCTGATCGGTGTGCCTCTCACTCCGTCACGACCGGGTGGCTTAATTTGACGTGTGCGTACTAACGGAATCAGATTTGGATTCCCGGATTGGGTTGGGCGTTGAAATGACGGATCTATAAAAACCTGAGTCTAAAGGGTCAAAACACACAACCCGGGTGTCTAAAATCCGGAATAGAGATTTGATGGGCATGCCGTTCACTCCGACACGACCGGGTGGGTTAAATTGACGTGTGCGAACTGACGGAATCCGATTTGGATTCCCGGATTGGGTTGGGCGTTGAAATGACGGATCTCAAAAAACCCGAGTCTAAGGGGTCAAAACACACATCCCGGGGGTCCAAAATCCCAAATTGAGATCTGATCGGTGTGCCGTTCACTCCGACACGACCGTGTGGGTTAATTTGACGTGTGAGAACTGACGGAATCGGATTTGGATTCCCGGATCGGGTTGGGCATTGAAATGACGGATCTAAAAAAAACCTGAGTCTAATGGGTCAAAACACACAACCCGGGGGTCCAAAATCCCAAATAGAGATCTGATCGGCATGTCGTTTGCTCCGACTCGACCGGGTGGATTAAATTGACGTGTGCGAACTGACTGAATCCGATTTGGATTCCCAGATTGGGTTGGGCATTGAAATGACGGATCTAAAAAAAACTAGTCTAAAGGGTCCAAACATACAACCCGGGTGTCCAAAATCTCAAATTGGGATCTGATCGGCGTGCCGTTCACTCCGACACGACTGGGTGGGTTAAATTGACGTGTGCGAACTGACGGAATCCGATTTGGATTCCCGGATTGGGTTGGGCGTTGAAATGACGGATCTCAAAAAACCCGAGTCTAAGGGGTCAAAACACACATCCCGGGGGTCCAAAATCCCAAATAGAGATCTGATCGGTGTGCCGTTCACTCCGACACGACCGGGTGGGTTAATTTGACGTGTGCGAACTGACGGAATCGGATTTGGATTCCCGGATTGGGTTGGGCATTGAAATGACGGATCTAAAAAAAACCTGAGTCTAAAGGGTGAAAACACACAACCCGGAGGTCCAAAATCCCAAATAGGGATCTGATCGGCATGTCGTTTGCTCCGACACGACCGGGTGGATTAAATTGACGTGTGCGAACTGAGTGAATCCGATTTGGATTCCCAAATTGGGTTGGGCATTGAAATGACGGATCTAAAAAAAACAAGTCTAAAGGGTCCAAACATACAACCCGGGGGTCCAAAATCTCCAATTGGAATCTGATCGGCGTGCCGTTCACTCCGACACGACTGGGTGGGTTAAATTGACGTGTGCGAACTGACGGAATCCGTTTGGATTCCCAGATTGGGTGGAGCGTTGAAATGAAGGATCTAAAAAACCCTAGTCTAAGGGGTTTGACACACAACCCGGGGTCCTGAATCCCAAAGAGAGGTCTGATTGCTATGCCGTTCACTGCGACACGACTGGGTGGGTTAAAATTGACGTGTGCGAATTGAAAGAATCCGACTGGATTTCCGGTTTGGGTTGGACGTTGAAATGACGGATCTCAAAAAACCCGTCTAGGATGTCGAAACACACAACCTGGGGTCCAAAATCCCAAATAGAGATCTGATCGGTGTGCCTCTCACTCCGTCACGACCGGGTGGCTTAATTTGACGTGTGCGTACTGACGGAATCAGATTTGGATTCCCGGATTGGGTTGGGCGTTGAAATGACGGATCTATAAAAACCTGAGTCTAAGGGGTCAAAACACACAACCCGGGTGTCTAAAATCCGGAATAGAGATTTGATCGGCATGCCGTTCACTCCGACACGACCGGGTGGGTTAAATTGACGTGTGCGAACTGACGGAATCCGATTTGGATTCCCGGATTGGGTTGGGCGTTGAAATGACGGATTTCAAAAAACCCGAGTCTAAGGGGTCAAAACACACATCCCGGGGGTCCAAAATCCCAAATTGAGATCTGATCGGTGTGCCGTTCACTCCGACACGACCGTGTGGGTTAATTTGACGTGTGCGAACTGACGGAATCGGATTTGGATTCCCGGATTGGGTTGGGCATTGAAATGACGGATCTAAAAAAAACCTGAGTCTAAAGGGTCAAAACACACAACCCGGGGGTCCAAAATCCCAAATAGAGATCTGATCGGCATGTCGTTTGCTCCGACTCGACCGGGTGGATTAAATTGACGTGTGCGAACTGACTGAATCCGATTTGGATTCCCAGATTGGGTTGGGCATTGAAATGACGGATCTAAAAAAAACTAGTCTAAAGGGTCCAAACATACAACCCGGGTGTCCAAAATCTCAAATTGGGATCTGATCGGCGTGCCGTTCACTCCGACACGACTGGGTGGGTTAAATTGACGTGTGCGAACTGACGGAATCCGTTTGGATTCCCAGATTGGGTGGAGCGTTGAAATGACGGATCTAAAAAAACCCTAGTCTAAGGGGTTTGACACACAACCCGGGGTCCAGAATCCCAAAGAGAGGTCTGATTGCTATGCCGTTCACTGCGACACGACTGGGTGGGTTAAATTGACGTGTGCGAATTGAAAGAATCCGATTGGATTTCCGGTTTGGGTTGGGCGTTGAAATGACGGATCTCAAAAAACCCGAGTCTAGGATGTCGAAACACACAACCTGTGGGTCCAAAATCCCAAATAGAGATCTGATCGGTGTGCCTCTCACTCCGTCACGACCGGGTGGCTTAATTTGACGTGTGCGTACTGACGGAATCTGATTTGGATTCCCGGATTGGGTTGGGCGTTGAAATGACGGATCTATAAAAACCTGAGTCTAAGGGGTCAAAACACACAACCCGGGTGTCTAAAATCCGAAATCGAGATTTGATCGGCATGCCGTTCACTCCGACACGACCGGGTGGGTTAAATTGACGTGTGCGAACTGACGTAATCCGATTTGGATTCCCGGATTGGGTTGGGCGTTGAAATGACGGATCTCAAAAAAACCAAGTCTAAGGGGTCAAAACACACATCCCGGGGGTCCAAAATCCCAAATAGAGATCTGATCGGTGTGCTGTTCACTCCGACACGACCGTGTGGGTTAATTTGACGTGTGCGAACTGACGGAATCGGATTTGGATTCCCGGATTGGGTTGGGCATTGAAATGAGGATCTAAAAAAAACCTGAGTCTAAAGGGTGAAAACACACAACCCGGGGGTCCAAAATCCCAAATAGAGATCTGATCGGCATGTCGTTTGCTCCGACACGACCGGGTGGATTAAATTGACGTGTGCGAACTGAGTGAATCCGATTTGGATTCCCAATTGGGTTGGGCATTGAAATGACGGATCTAAAAAAAACTAGTCTAAAGGGTCCAAACATACAACCCGGGGGTCCAAAATCTCCAATTGGAATCTGATCGGCGTGCCGTTCACTCCGACACGACTGGGTGGGTTAAATTGACGTGTGCGAACTGACGGAATCCGGTTTGGATTCCCAGATTGGGTGGAGCGTTGAAATGAAGGATCTAAAAAAACCCTAGTCTAAGGGGTTTGACACACAACCCGGGGTCCTGAATCCCAAAGAGAGGTCTGATTGCTATGCCGTTCACTGCGACACGAATGGGTGGGTTAAATTGACGTGTGCGAATTGAAAGAATCCGATTGGATTTCCGGTTTGGGTTGGACGTTGAAATGACGGATCTCAAAAACCCGTCTAAGATGTCGAAACACACAACCTGTGGGTCCAAAATCCCAAATAGAGATCTGATCGGTATGCCTCTCACTCCGACACGACCGGGTGGGTTAATTTGACGTGTGCGTACTGACTGAAACAGATTTGGATTCCCGGATTGGGTTGGGCGTTGAAATGACGGATCTATAAAAACCTGAGTCTATGGGTCAAAACACACAACCCGGGTGTCTAAAATCCGAAATCGAGATTTGATCGGCATGCCGTTCACTCCGACACGACCGGGTGGGTTAAATTGACGTGTGCGAACTGACGGAATCCGATTTGGATTCCCGGATTGGGTTGGGCGTTGAAATGACGGATCTCAAAAACCCGAGTCTAAGGGGTCAAAACACACAGCCCGGGGGTCCAAAATCCCAAATAGAGATCTGATCGGTGTGCCGTTCACTCCGACACGACCGGGTGGGTTAATTTGACGTGTGCGAACTGACGGAATCGGATTTGGATTCCCGGATTGGGTTGGGCATTGAAATGATGGATCTAAAAAAAACCTGAGTCTAAAGGGTCAAAACACACAACCCGCGGGTCCAAAATCCCAAATAGGGATCTGATCGGCATGTCGTTTGCTCCGACACGACCGGGTGGATTAAATTGACGTGTGCGAACTGACGGAATCCGATTTGGATTCCCAGATTGGGTTGGGCATTGAAATGACGGATCTAAAAAAAACTAGTCTAAAGGGTCCAAACATACAACCCGAGGGTCCAAAATCTCAAATTGGGATCTGATCGGCGTGCCGTTCACTCCGACACGACTGGGTGGGTTAAATTGACGTGTGCGAACTGACGGAATCCGGTTTGGATTCCCGGATTGGGTGGAGCGTTGAAATGACGGATCTAAAAAAACCCGAGTCTAAGGGGTTTGACACACAACCCGGGGGTCCTGAATCCCAAAGATATGTCTGATTTGCTATGCCGTTCACTGCGACACGACTGGGTGGGTTAAATTGACGTGTGCGAATTGAAAGTATCCGATTGGATTTCCGGTTTGGGTTGGGCGTTGAAATGACGGATCTCAAAAAACCCGAGTCTAGGATGTCGAAACACACAACCTGGGGGTCCAAAATCCCAAATAGAGATCTGATCGGTGTGCCTCTCACTCCGTCACGACCGGGTGGCTTAATTTGACGTGTGCGTACTGACGGAATCAGATTTGGATTCCCGGATTGGGTTGGGCGTTGAAATGACGGATCTATAAAAACCTGAGTCTAAGGGGTCAAAACACACAACCCGGGTGTCTAAAATCCGGAATAGAGATTTGATCGGCATGCCGTTCACTCCGACACGACCGGGTGGGTTAAATTGACGTGTGCGAACTGACGGAATCCGATTTGGATTCCCGGATTGGGTTGGGCGTTGAAATGACGGATCTCAAAAAACCCGAGTCTAAGGGGTCAAAACACACATCCCGGGGGTCCAAAATCCCAAATTGAGATCTGATCGGTATGCCGTTCACTCCGACACGACCGGGTGGGTTAATTTGACGTGTGCGAACTGACGGAATCGATTTGGATTCCCGGATTGGGTTGGGCATTGGAATGACGGATCTAAAAAAAACCTGAGTCTAAAGGGTCAAAACACACAACCCGGGTGTCCAAAATCCCAAATAGAGATCTGATCGGCATGTCGTTTGCTCCGACTCGACCGGGTGGATTAAATTGACGTGTGCGAACTGACTGAATCCGATTTGGATTCCCAGATTGGGTTGGGCATTGAAATGACGGATCTAAAAAACTAGTCTAAAGGGTCCAAACATACAACCCGGGTGTCCAAAATCTCAAATTGGGATCTGATCGGCGTGCCGTTCACTCCGACACGACTGGGTGGTTAAATTGACGTGTGCGAACTGACGGAATCCGGTTTGGATTCCCAGATTGGGTGGAGCGTTGAAATGACGGATCTAAAAAAACCCTAGTCTAAGGGGTTTGACACACAACCCGGGGGTCCAGAATCCCAAAGAGAGGTCTGATTGCTATGCCGTTCACTGCGACACGACTGGGTGGGTTTTTTTTTTTTTGATAGGTAAACATAATTGTATTGGATGAAGATAGAATGTACAAGAAGCTATATCTACACAAACCGTAGAATATAGCCAAGACTCCGCAGGGATTCTGGGAGAGTGCACCATCCCTCAAGGAGGAACAATGTTCCCACTCCACCTGAATCACCCTTAGAGGAAAAGACAAAAGGCCAAAGCATCATGACTACACAGCCCGTAGTCTATGATAATAATGAAAAGAAGTCTAAAGCCTTTAGCACCCTATTTCAGCACCAACCAACCTGAAAGATACAAAGATCACAGCTAGAGAACAACCGTTAGTGTTAAGGCAAACAATAACTAGAAATGCAGATAGTAGAAAGAATGCATAACCCAATGACCGAGCTCATTAATATGTGAAGTTAAATCTTTTGAGAACCCTTTTATCCTTCACAGTAAGACCCGTCTTTTGAAGATCCTTCTCCATCAAAGTTCTAGAGTCATAGAGAATGTCAATGAGAATTACCGCCTTGTCTCTATTCTTATCTTCAAAAATGCGTAAGCATCTTTCCCTCCAAATCCACCAGATAGTACATCTCAAAACAGTGTGCGAATTGAAAGAATCCGATTGGATTTCCGGTTTGGGTTGGGCGTTGAAATGACGGATCTCAAAAAACCCGAGTCTAGGATGTCGAAACACACAACCTGTGGGTCCAAAATCCCAAATAGAGATCTGATCGGTGTGCCTCTCACTCCGTCACGACCGGGTGGCTTAATTTGACGTGTGCGTACTGACGGAATCAGATTTGGATTCCCGGATTGGGTTGGGCGTTGAAATGACGGATCTATAAAAACCTGAGTCTAAGGGGTCAAAACACACAACCCGGGTGTCTAAAATCCGGAATAGAGATTTGATCGGCATGCCGTTCACTCCGACACGACCGGGTGGGTTAATTGACGTGTGCGAACTGACGGAATCCGATTTGGATTCCCGGATTGGGTTGGGCGTTGAAATGACGGATCTCAAAAAACCCGAGTCTAAGGGTCAAAACACACATCCCGGGGGTCCAAAATCCCAAATTGAGATCTGATCGGTGTGCCGTTCACTCCGACACGACCGGGTGGGTTAATTTGACGTGTGCGAACTGACGGAATCGGATTTGGATTCCCGGATTGGGTTGGGCATTGGAATGACGGATCTAAAAAAAACCTGAGTCTAAAGGGTCAAAACACACAACCCGGGTGTCCAAAATCCCAAATAGAGATCTGATCGGCATGTCGTTTGCTCCGACTCGACCGGGTGGATTAAATTGACGTGTGCGAACTGACTGAATCCGATTTGGATTCCCAGATTGGGTTGGCATTGAAATGACGGATCTAAAAAAAACTAGTCTAAAGGGTCCAAACATACAACCCGGTGTCCAAATCTCAAATTGGGATCTGATCGGCGTGCCGTTCACTCCGACTGACTGGGTGGGTTAAATTGACGTGTGCGAACTGACGGAATCCGGTTTGGATTCCCAGATTGGGTGGAGCGTTGAAATGACAGATCTAAAAAAACCCTAGTCTAAGGGGTTTGACACACAACCCGGGGTCCAGAATCCCAAAGAGAGGTCTGATTGCTATGCCGTTCACTGCGACACGACTGGGTGGGTTAAAATTGACGTGTGCGAATTGAAAGAATCCGATTGGATTTCCGGTTTGGGTTGGGCGTTGAAATGACGGATCTCAAAAACCCGAGTCTAGGATGTCGAAACACACAACCTGTGGGTCCAAAATCCCAAATAGAGATCTGATCGGTGTGCCTCTCACTCCGTCACGACCGGGTGGCTTAATTTGACGTGTGCGTACTGACGGAATCTGATTTGGATTCCCGGATTGGGTTGGGCGTTGAAATGACGGATCTATAAAAACCTGAGTCTAAGGGGTCAAAACACACAACCCAGTTGTCTAAAATCCGAAATCGAGATTTGATCGGCATGCCGTTCACTCCGACACGACCGGTGGGTTAAATTGACGTGTGCGAACTGACGGAATCCGATTTGGATTCCCGGATTGGGTTGGGCGTTGAAATGACGGATCTCAAAAAACCGAGTCTAAGGGTCAAAACACACCCCGGGGGTCCAAAATCCCAAATAGAGATCTGATCGGTGTGCTGTTCACTCCGACTAGACCGGGTGGGTTAATTTGACGTGTGCGAACTGACGGAATCGGATTTGGATTCCCGGATTGGGTTGGGCATTGAAATGAGGGATCTAAAAAAAACCTGAGTCTAAAGGGTGAAAACACACAACCCAGGGTCCAAAATCCCAAATAGAGATCTGATCGGCATGTCGTTTGCTCCGACACGACCGGGTGGATTAAATTGACGTGTGCGAACTGAGTGAATCCGATTTGGATTCCCAATTGGGTTGGGCATTGAAATGACGGATCTAAAAAAAACTAGTCTAAAGGGTCCAAACATACAACCCGGGGGTCCAAAATCTCCAATTGGAATCTGATCGGCGTGCCGTTCACTCCGACACGACTGGGTGGGTTAAATTGACGTGTGCGAACTGACGGAATCCGGTTTGGATTCCCAGATTGGGTGGAGCGTTGAAATGAAGGATCTAAAAAAACCCTAGTCTAAGGGGTTTGACACACAACCCGGGGGTCCTGAATCCCAAAGAGAGGTCTGATTGCTATGCCGTTCACTGCGACACGACTGGGTGGGTTAAAATTGACGTGTGCGAATTGAAAGAATCCGATTGGATTTCCGGTTTGGGTTAGACGTTGAAATGACGGATCTCAAAAAACCCGTCTAGGATGTCGAAACACACAACCTGTGGGTCCAAAATCCCAAATAGAGATCTGATCGGTATGCCTCTCACTCCGACACGACCGGGTGGGTTAATTTGACGTGTGCGTACTGACGGAAACAGATTTGGATTCCCGGATTGGGTTGGGCGTTGAAATGACAGATCTATAAAAACCTGAGTCTATGGGGTCAAAACACACAACCCGGTGTCTAAAATTCGAAATCGAGATTTGATCGGCATGCCATTCACTCCGACACGACCGGGTGGGTTAAATTGACGTGTGCGAACTGACGGAATCCGATTTGGATTCCCGGATTGGGTTGGGCGTTGAAATGACGGATCTCAAAAAACCCCAGTCTAAGGGGTCAAACACACATCCCGGGGGTCCAAAATCCCAAATAGAGATCTGATCGGTGTGCCGTTCACTCCGACACGACCGGGTGGGTTAATTGACGTGTGCGAACTGACGGAATCGGATTTGGATTCCCGGATTGGGTTGGGCATTGAAATGACGGATCTAAAAAAACCTGAGTCTAAAGGGTGAAAACACACAACCCGGAGGTCCAAAATCCCAAATAGGGATGTGATCGGCATGTCGTTTGCTCCGACACGACCGGGTGGATTAAATTGACGTGTGCGAACTGACGGAATCCGATTTGGATTCCCAGATTGGGTTGGGCATTGAAATGACGGATCTAAAAAAAACTAGTCTAAAGGGTCCAAACATACAACCCGAGGGTCCAAAATCTCAAATTGGGATCGGATCGGCGTGCCGTTCACTCCGACAGACTGGGTGGGTTAAATTGACGTGTGCGAACTGACGGAATCCGGTTTGGATTCCCGGATTGGGTGGAGCGTTGAAATGACGGATCTAAAAAAAACCCGAGTCTAAGGGGTTTGACACACACCCGGGGGTCCTGAATCCCAAAGAGAGGTCTGATTTGCTATGCCGTTCACTGCGACACGACTGGGTGGGTTAAATTGACGTGTGCGAATTGAAAGTATCCGATTGGATTTCCGGTTTGGGTTGGGCGTTGAAATGACGGATCTCAAAAAACCCGAGTCTAGGATGTCGAAACACACAACCTGGGGGTCAAAAATCCCAAATAGAGATCTGACCGGTGTGCCTCTCACTCCGTCACGACCGGGTGGCTTAATTTGACGTGTGCGTACTGACGGAATCTGATTTGGATTCCCGGATTGGGTTGGGCGTTGAAATGACGGATCTATAAAAACCTGAGTCTAAGGGGTCAAAACACACAACCCGGGTGTCTAAAATCCGAAATAGAGATTTGATCGGCATGCCGTTCACTCCGACACGACCGGGTGGGTTAATTGACGTGTGTGAACTGACGGAATCCGATTTGGATTCCCGGATTGGGTTGGGCGTTTTTTTTTTTGGTACGTAATAAAGTGTTGTATTAATGAAAAATGTACAGGCCTATGATCAAATGGATACATAGGCAAGGCTCCAAAAGGAAAGTAGGAGAGTGCACCCCACCTCAAAGAGGTGGAATGGACTCACTCCACCACTCTCAACAGAAGGATAACCAAGATAAGCACCTCATGACCACACAAGATGTGGACTATGAGTGAGAAAAATGGAATGCAAAGATCAAATTACAGCTTGCTGATGTTGAATCTACCGAATATATCTTCCTCTCTTCTCGATTTGCATGTGATGTTATTTTTGGCTGGCTTTCTCTCTCTAGGGCGATTCTAGAGAGAGAAGCTCTGAGGTTTTGGTGTTTCGCTGGGAGTTTTCTGTGGGGTTCGCCCCTGGGGGCACATGGAGGCAATTCCTCCGAGTGTCCCCAATGGTTCTGTGGTGACCGCGGAAGGATCCCTCCCTCCGAAGGCGTCCTCCCACAAGGTAACCCCCCCACATCTCCCATTAGAGGTCGTCGTCTTTTGCATGCTCGTGCTGGGAGATCTCGATCTAGAGTCTCTCAGACTAGACGTCCATGGGCCTCTCTCTTTGGCGTTCCTCATGGAGCTGGTGATTCCAACAAAGAAGGAGTTCTTGAATTTATTGACCGACTTCCCTCTCTGATCGGAAGGTGGCGGTGCTTGAAGGAGAGGACGTGAAGGAGTTGGAGGAGACTTGGCGTCTTGCCCTTATGGGATATTGCATAGGTTTGAAACCTATTTTCTCTGCTCTTCGATCTTATATTCTCAACTTCTGGAAGCCGAAGGGAGATGTCGAGTTGTTGATGCGTGATGGAGGTTTCTTTCTGGTGGTCTTTAATCTTGAAGAAGATCTGGTGAATGCGCTTGATGGGTTCTGGTGTGTCAAAGGTCACCCTCTGATTCTTCGAAGATGGTCTCCTGAACTTAAGGAGGAAAGGAGTCACTTACGTCTATTCCGGTGTGGGTTAAGTTCCCGGGTCTCCCTCTCAAATGGTGGACTGCTAAGGGTTTAAGCAAAATTCTAAGTTTGCTGGGGCATCCCCTGCACATGGATTCGTTGACAGCTTCCCGGAAGAGGCTTCATTTTGCTCGGGCTTGTGTTTTGATGGATATTGATGTTGCTTTTCCTTCGGAACTTTCTATCATGGATGTGGATGGATCCCTAGAAAGTGTGCAGGTGCAATATGATTGGAAACCGGTGCTTTGCTCTGACTGCAAATCCTTCGGCCATGGTAATGGTGAATGTCGATTGAAGGAGATGGGATCCAAGCAGATGAAGGTCTGGAGGAAGAAAAAGACAGATGTGGACCTCCCTCCCAATCCAAGTGACTCGGTAGAAGTGCCCTGTGAACTTAGGGGAGTTGACTCAGTTAGGGGAGTAGACCTAGCTGCGTCATCTTCCACATCTATCGTAGCTGGGGGACCTCTTGCCATTGTTAATAGATTCTCTATATTGGAAGGAAACTCTGATGCGAATGGGACTGAGGTAATTCTAAGGAAGGAGAATAATGAGGTTGATGTTATTCCTTCGCCTTCCCTTTCCCATTCAGAACGTGTTATTCGTAGAAAGAAGCATGCAGAGGAAGGACAGAAGGATTCCGGTCAGCCATGCAGCGGAACGAGGGAAGGGAGATCATGGAAAATTCTGTTAATCAGAGTAGTGCCTTCTTGCCAGCTATTCATGATTGCAATCTCTCAATCCAGGAAGCAAGTTATCCTTCTGGTGGTGGCGATTCTATTGCCCCTACAGGGGTTCGCAATCCGGTGATTCTAAGCAGGGTGATGGCAACATTCCTATTTTGGACGTGTGGATAATGGAGCCAGGCGCATGCACATGCAAGGCAGGGCGGATGGACGTAATAATGGTAAGCAGGCTGTTTCCATGCACGTGTCTGCCAATCCTCTAGCGTCTACTGAAGGGAGAAACCGGGATGGAGGTTATTCAGGTGAGTCTATGGACAACACAATGGACAAGCTTTTTTTTTGGTAAGTAAGGAAAAATGTATTAAATGAGAAAGTAAAGTACAAAGTCTATGTCCAAGGGAGAGTGGAGCATAGAAGGAACATACTAATGGAGTGCAGGAGAGTGCACCCCACCTCACAGAGGTGGAATGTTCTCACTCCACCGCCCTCAACCTTAGTATTTCCAAAATAGAGGTCTCATGGCCACACAAGTTGTGGACAATGAGACTAACAAGACTAAAGCAATGCTAGAAGAAAAAGGTTACAAGATTGAAATGTTGAATCTCTTGAGAATTTCTATCTCCCTTTGGGTAAGCGATTTGTACTTCAAAGCATCCATGCAGATTTTTATGTCCATGAGGATAATAATAAGCAGCTGCATTTTAGTTCTTTCTTTTCCTTCAAAAGTCCTCAAGCATCTTTCACGCCATATCCACCAAATAGTAGTTTTGAGAGCAAGTTGAGCAAGCTTCCAAGCCATATTCATTGAAGGGAAATTCTGAGCTAAAACCTTCATTTCCTTTTGAAGAGTATCTTCCGGAGGTCTTCCAAACTGAAAACGATAGATCATTTGCTTCCATATCCAGTTGCTATACCGGCATTTGAAGAATATGTGATTGTTGTTTTCTTCATGGTTCCTACAAAGAATGCATTGGGTAGGCATCTGGATTCCTTTCTTCTTCATTTGATCCTGGGTAGGCAGTTTTTCCAATGAAGCTTGCCAGAGACAAAGATTGAATTTCTGCGCTCTAGGCTTTTTTTCGGTAAGTAAAATGGTATTAAGAATGAATAAATTACAAAAACCTTTGGTCATACAAGTCATGACCAGAGGTAGAAGACAACTAGATGAGTTCAGGAGAGTGCACCCCTACCCAAAGGGGAGGAATGTTCTCACTCCACCAAACTACAATCTAGTTAAACAAAGCTGAAAAACTTCAATAAAACTATTCCATGACTACACAATCCGTAGACTATGGAATAAGGAGATACATAACAAAGTTTTCACCCAAATCCTTTTATGCTCCATGCTGGAAAATGGTAGAAGACTACCCATAGATGCGCAGCAGCAGCCATGCCAAGAACCTGAAAGGTTAGTAGAAGGAGTCCAAGCATGGAATTGCAAAGTAGAATCATAAATTAAATCAAAACGTACAAGAACCAGGTAGACTAATAAGGTTTAATGATCTAATCTAATGAATGGTAAAGTTGAACCTAGTTAAAACCCCTTTCTCACGAGGAGATAATTTGGCATTCTTCACCTTCATTTCCATGCTACTTCTGATGTCATGCAGAATCTCAAGCAAGATGTGAACTTTATCTTTTCTTTTCCCTTCAAAATTCTAATGCATCTCTCTCTCCATATCCACCAGATAGCCGTTCTGATTGCCACTTTCACCATCAACAATAAAATACCACTCTTAGTGAACTCTTGCTGAAGAGCATAGATTTCATTATGAAGAGAAGTGTGAGGCTTTCTAGATAAATCATATCTGCTCAAAATACATTTCCAAATCCAGCTAGTGTAAGTGTAGCTAAAATACAAATGATCAGCACTCTCATTATCATTCAAGCAAAGAACACATTGATTGGCCAAATTCTACCTTTTTTTTTTTTGGTAATTGATACCGGAATTCATATTAAATAAGGAATTGGAAATTTGTACAAAGGGTGGTCCATGCTATCACAAGCCAATAGCTATGGATCCATAAAAGGACTAGAAAGGACATAAGGATATGTCTGAACCGAACCAATCTAGCTTCTTTGAATAATGAAATTATTGATGATTGTGGTTTCCCTATGATTAGAGGAAATCCCTTGCAAGTGAGATTCAGTAACACTGCGGATGTCAGATAAAATTGATAGAAACACTTGCATGCTACTCCTATGTTTGGACTCAATATGCGGCAACACCTCTCCTTCCATATCCACCATAAAGCAGTCCTAAAGGCAGAGAAGGCAATAATTCTACCAGCGCCCTTAGTACCGAATTCTCTATCCAAGCTCTGACTCTCTTCGGAGATTGAATGTCTTGGCCTCCTCTGAATTCCCAGCCTATGAAGAATTTGCATCCAGATCCAAGTAGAATAAGAACATTGAAAGTAAAGATGGTTAATATCTTCCCCTTGTTGCTTGCAAAGAGTACAAATATTTGGCCCATGAAACCCTCGCCAAAATTCTACCTTTCCTTTGCAAGTTATCAATAGTTGGAAGCTTGTTATGCAGAGCCTGCCAAGTGCATAAAGAGAATTTCTGAACAGTAGGCCGATCCCAGGTCCATCTATTGTAGTACCAAGCATTCCCCTTGATTCTTGTTTCATTCCAGGCTGAGGTGACATTGAATTTACCATTATTATGCTTCCATATGATTGCATCTTCTCCACTATTCCTGATTGGAATTGCAGTAATTTGAGGCCAAAGAGTGATCATTTCATGAGTTGTTGCATTTGGGAGTCTCCAATCCCCTTCATGGATGAAACTAGAAATCTGCAAATTTCTAGGAGCACCTAAATCTTGTCTTATCCTATCACCATACAATTGGTATATGCTTCTTCCATTGATCCAAGGGTCATACCACATGCTAGTTTTATTTCCTGTAGAAATAACATAAGAAACATGCTCAACCAGCCATTTTCTAGCTTTCAAAATACCTTTGATTGCAGCCGAATAATAAGATTTGGGTTCAACACACCAAACAGATTTTCTCTTAAAGTACTTTTCTTTGATCCAATTGTTCCAAATGGTTTTCTTATCCTGAAGCAAATCCCAGAGAAGCTTGATCATACCTGCTTTATTCCATTCTTGGAGATTCTTCAAATTCAGCCCACCTTCATCCTTGGTTTACAAATAGTAGACCATTTGACCATATGGAGAGCATTATTTTCTTGGGTGCCATGCCAAAAGAATTTGCTAAGAATGGTGTCCACTTCATGAATGAGACCCACAGGTAAGATAAAAGCATTGGACCAATACAAAGCATAGGATTGAAGAACTGAACGGATCAATTCAAGTCTTCCTGCTTTAGAAAGCAATCTACATTTCCAAGAATTCAGCCTCTTTCTAATCTTTTCAACAATGGGATGACAATGGCTTTTATTGATGGCATTTGAGAAAAGAGGAAGACCCAAGTAAGGGACTGGGAGGTTACCTTCTGCAACACCAAGAGTGCTAGAGATATGCTCTTTATCTTTGATGGCTGCCCCCACATAAACCTTGCTTTTCTGAAGATTAAGAGCAAGACCAGAAATTCTACCAAAGATATTCAAAATATCAGCCAACTTTATCACTGAATTATAGTCATTTTGAATGAATATCAGCAAATCATCCGCAAAAATAGTATGAGAAAAGGGGACCGAGTTGAAGTCGGCTCTCTCTCTCTAGTTTTCTAGAGAGAGAAGCTCTGGGGAAAGGGTGTCTCCGGGGGTTCCGTCCTCCTCCACCGCCATCTCGGCGGTGGGGGACCCCCTCCGGCGGTGAGTGCGGTCCTCTTGGGGGGAGTTTCTTCCTTCTTGTTGAAGTAGCTCCGGGAGGAGTAAGTTGGAGTGTGGTGCTGTTTGGGTCCTGGTTTTTGCGATGGCGGCGCAGGTGGGAGGCTCTCACGGGGACCTTCTCCTTCCCTCAGGGACGAGATCGATACCCACTGGTGAGCCTTTGAGTACCGCGAGGGACCCTGCTCTTCCGCATGGATCCTCACAAGGTGCTTCTTCCCATGTTCGGCATCGCAGCCGCTCTCGTGGGCGTTCTAGGGGGAGATCTTCATCTAATGGTGTTCCTCCCCCGGTCTCTACTTCTAGAAAATCCTGGAGTGAGCTTTTTACTACCGCTCCGACCTGTGTGGCTAGCTCAGGTTTAAGGCTCTCCTTTATTGCTCCAGCGTTGATGGGGGAACGATCTGTGGCTTCCTTTAACGATGATGACTCTCAAGAGCTGGTGCAGTCTTGGCGCTTCACGGTTGTCGGCTACATAGTTGGTTTAACTCCTGTGTATTCTCCTCTCAAGGTCTTCATAGATAATCAATGGAAGCCAAAGGGATCATTCGAGTTGCACATGCGTACTGGAGGATTCTTCGTCTGCAATTTCTCGCTTGAAGAAGACATGCAATTCGTTCTTGAAGGATATTGGCACATTCGTGGCCACCCTTTTATCGTGCAAAGATGGAATCGTGACTCCAAGCTGGAAAAGGCAATGCTTTCTTCCATTCCTCTCTGGGTTATCTTCCCCAACCTTCCTCTTCACCTATGGTCTCATTTGTCTTTGAGCAAGCTAGCTAGTGTCCTGGGCACTCCTCTGTTTATGGACAACCTAACTGCTACCAGGAAAAGATTATCTTATGCTCGGGTATGTATCCTCATATCCTCAGAGTTCAGTTTCCCTCCTTCAGTCACGGTTTTGCATGATTCTGGCGATACTGAGGACGTTCATGTTCAGTATGAATGGAAGCCGACTCCGTGTTCCATCTGTTCATCATTTGGCCATAAGGATGGCTCTTGCACTCTGGATGAATCCACAGTTGATAAGATAAGTATTGTCCACAAGGTTTGGCGCCCTAAGAAGGTTACTACACCAGGTAATCATTCTGCTCAAAAGTCTCCAGTTCATGCAGGGACTTCTTCTGCCAAGAAAAGTAAAGGACCCGCCTCTTCGTTTCAACCTAGTGGAAATAGATTCCAACTATTGTCCATCTCTGAGGATTCCTTTAATGAAATCAGTGATATCAACGTAAACCCGGCTATCTTGCATGGATCCCCCATGCGGGGCGCGACGGTGGTTGACGTGCAGTCTCCTTCGGTTATTGAAGCTAACACAGAACGAGTGCTGACTCTTCCCTACCATGGTGTGCATGAGCAACACATGTTAGATTCTTCTGGATCTTCGTCTACCATTCATCAGAATATTGCCGCAAGTGTTAATCCGGATTCTACGGTGGCTAGCATGCATAAGGAAATTATCCTCCCTGTTAATGTTATTCCAGAAGGTAATATGGTGGATAATCCAAGTGCAGAATCTAATCATGATCCTATTATGATATCCCACTTGGCTAGCGTAAAACCGGTATCTACGGTGACTTGCACTCATAATGCTATTGCTACAAATTGCATGGTCATAAAATCTCCTATTCATGATGGTTCTGTTGAGCAGACTGTTCCTTCTACGGGTAACAAAAATCAATACAGCAAGCTTACTACGGTTGGTGATTTAGGTTCTACGGTGGCTGGCAAGATCGATGCCAGCTTAAATCCGGAAACCTATCAAGCTGAAGATTCTGTCAACTTTAGCAACGAGTGGCTCTCTATTAAGCAGGGAACTTCGAGAATGGGCAACTCCAAATCCAGCGTAAAGTCAGTATGTTTGCAACCTACCATTTTCGCAAATGAGAGGACAGCTGCTAATAATTTTGAAGATTTGCAAGGTTTAATTGGGGAAGATGTCATCAATAGTCATAGTTTGAATATCTCTCATCCAGGTAGGGGTAATATGCAACTTTCTCCAAAGCATTCTAAGATTGGGTCTGCTCGTACAAACGCCATGCAAGCCATGCAGCATTCAGATAAGCCAAACCTGTCCATGGGAGATAAAATGGATAAGTTGCAGGCTAGGATTCGATCTCTC
This sequence comes from Colocasia esculenta, assembly GCA_014218235.1. Taxonomy (NCBI): domain Eukaryota; kingdom Viridiplantae; phylum Streptophyta; class Magnoliopsida; order Alismatales; family Araceae; genus Colocasia; species Colocasia esculenta. Next base: position 34,291,653 of record CM024765.1, on the reverse strand, counting down.
TCTCAGACTTATTAATGAAGATTTTATCTTGGAATGTGAGGGGTTTGAACAAGACTGTGAATAGACTAAGTACTAAGCAAGCTATTTTCAACTCTAACGCAGATGTGGTTGTTTTACTTGAGACTAAAGTTACTATGGAAAGAAGGAATAGTAGGAGACTGTCTATTGCTCCCCATCTTGATATGATCCATAATTATGATCATCATCCTGGAGGGAGGATCTGGATTCTATGGAGTGGGGCTACTTTTCAGATGCAGTGTGTTAAAGTCACTCCTCAGCTTATTCACCTTGAATGCATTGAATTATCTTCTGGTAGGAAATTTCTCCTAACTGCTGTGTATGGTTCGAATCTGGCTTATGAGAGGAAGGTCTTATGGAAGGATATTGAGGAGCTATCCAACACAATCTATTCACCCTGGATTATTGTTGGAGATTTCAATAGTGTGCGCTTCCCTGATGAGAAGTCGGGTGGAAGGAAGCTGACTCCATCTTATCTCAAGGATTTCAATGATTGTATTGACCGTGCTTCCTTGCTGGATTTGAAAAGTGTTGGCAATACTTTATCTTGGTGTAACCGATCAAGTGGAGCTAGGAGGATTGCTTGTAGACTTGACAGAGCCTTAATTAATCAATGCTGGCTGGACTCTTTTCCTGATAGTTATGTATACTATGGTGATACTCTTCATTCTGATCATGCTCTCTTAACCATTCACACAGAAGAATCTATTGCTGGAGGCCCTAAACCTTTCAGATTTTTTAAAATGTGGGCACAGCATGAAACATTTCTTCCCACTGTTCAATCCGCTTGGAATTTAGAAGTGCAAGGTACGCCTATTTTTATTCTTTGCAAAAAACTTCAAGCAGTTAAAGAAGCTTTGAAACTTTGGAATAGAGAAGTTTTTGGTAAGATAAACCGTAGGGTGGAGTTTGCTACTAAGGCTCTTCATGACGCTCATGAACAACTGGCTACTGATCCTTTGAACACTGATTATGCTGAGATTGAAAAGCAAGCTCGGGTACACTATCTCCGTGCTCTTTGCATGGAGAACTCTTATGCCCAGCAACGTGCCAAGCAACACTGGTTAACTCAGACAGATGACAATACAAGTTTTTTCTATGCTAGCATCAAAGGAAGAAGAATGGTTAACACCATTAGGAAATGCAAATTGCCTGATGGAAGTATTACAGATGATGTCCAAAAAATAAAGAATCATGCCTTGCATTTCTACTACAATCTTCTGAATCAAGATAACCATTATCAGAATTCTGAACCAACGGATATCACTGCTTCTAAGACCCTTTCTGATGAGGATAGACAAAATCTTCTAATGTCCTTCACGGATACTGAGATTACTGATGTGGTTATGTCGGCCCCTAAGAATAAAAGCCCGGACCTGATGGTTTTCCTGCTGATTTCTACCAGATGTGTTGGTCTATTGTGGGAAAAGATGTGCTTGCAGCTGTTCATTATTTTTTCAATGGAGGAAGATGGTTGAGACAGGTAAACCATACTTTTGTTTCCCTTATCCCTAAGGGGGATAATGCTGACTCCTTTGACCAATTCCGGCCTATTTCTCTGTGTAACTTCCTGTATAAGATCTTCACCAAGCTTATTGCTAATCGAATGCAAAAGTTCATGCCTCAGCTCATTAGCAATAACCAATCAGCTTTTATCAAAGGAAGAAGGATTCAAGACAGCATTCTTCTAGCTAATGACCTTGTGAGAGATATTCATTCCAAGCACCGTGGTACTCTTTTATGTATGAAAGTGGATCTCAAGAAGGCATTTGATACTGTGAATCGCAAGTTTATCCTCAGTATTCTTCTGAAAATGGGCTTTCCTGAGCAATGGGTAAAGTGGATTGATATTCTCACAAACACTGCATCTTTCTCTGTGCTTCTTAATGGAAGTCCAGTGGGATACTTTCACTCTTCAAATGGTATACGCCAGGGAGACCCTCTTTCTCCCTATCTCTTCTGTGTTGCCATGGAAGGGCTTTCTATCATGATTGAGGAAAAAATGGCGGATGGATCTCTTTGTGTACCTACTTATGGAAGCACTTCTCTCTCACATTTAGTTTTCGCTGATGATCTCCTTCTTTTCATGAAGCCTACTGTCTCTTCTGCCAATTGCATCACCACCATTCTCAAAAATTTCTATTGCTACTCCGGGCTTCAACTAAATGCTTCGAAGAGTAAAGTGTTCATTGGGGCGAAGGTTCTGCACAAGAAGCCGCTTTTAGATGCTTTGAAAGTTCAAGAAGGGAGTTTACCTTCCACTTACTTGGGCCTTCCCTTATTCTCTTCTCGTCTGTCCAACCTCCATTGTATTCCTATTCTTCAGAAGATCTCTAGGCGAATTGCTTCGTGGAAACAAGATTGCTTTCTAAAGCCGGGCGTTTAGAATTAATCCGCTCAGTTTTACACTCCTATGCAATCTATTGGGCGGTGTCTTTCATTCTACCGAAAGGATTAGTGGGTGAAGTGGAGAGATTACTGCGTAATTTCTTTTGGCATGGTTCAGGAGAGTATAAACCTTTTCATCTAATAAAGTGGGATTATATCTGTAGACCGAAAGATGAAGGTGGATTGGGACTTAGAAGCCTTTCGGTGTGGAATTCAACTGTCATAGCAATGCAGTTTTGGAGACTGCTCTCCAATAATAGTACTCTGTGGCATCAATGGGTATCTAGTAGATACATTAAGAATGAGTCTATCTGGACTGTTCAGGTGAAAACATATCACTCTCATGCTTGGAAGGGCATCCTGAAGGCTAGAAATTGGATCAAACCTCACTTGCACTACAAGGTTGGTAATGGCGACTCCTTTAATTTATGGAATGATCCTTGGATACATGGGCAATCCATTCACTCCTTAGGTGGCCATTATATCAGAAACCTACTTGGTCTTCCTGTAAATGCCAAGGTAAACTCTTTCATTCGAAATGGAAATTGGTGCCTACCGCCTCCTTCATCCATTGAAATGTTTGACATCTGGCCACGGATTCTTGGTGTATCCATTGCGAATGATTGTGGGGATTTAATTCTTTGGAATCATAACAATGGCTCGATCAGTAACAATCAGATTTATGATATGAAAAGAGTCAATCAACCGAAGGTGCCTTGGGCAACTATAGTCTGGATGAGGCCCACCAGTCAGAAATTTTCATTGCATGCATGGCAAGTTTTCATGGGAGGCATTACCACATTTGATATTCTCCAGAAGCGAGGGTTTCATGGGCCAAATATTTGTACTCTTTGCAAGCAACAAGGGGAAGATATTAACCATCTTTACTTTCAATGTTCTTATTCTACTTGGATCTGGATGCAAATTCTTCATAGGCTGGGAATTCAGAGGAGGCCAAGACATTCAATCTCCGAAGAGAGTCAGAGCTTGGATAGAGAATTCGGTACTAAGGGCGCTGGTAGAATTATTGCCTTCTCTGCCTTTAGGACTGCTTTATGGTGGATATGGAAGGAGAGGTGTTGCCGCATATTTGAGTCCAAACATAGGAGTAGCATGCAAGTGTTTCTATCAATTTTATCTGACATCCGCAGTGTTACTGAATCTCACTTGCAAGGGATTTCCTCTAATCATAGGGAAACCACAATCATCAATAATTTCATTATTCAAAGAAGCTAGATTGGTTCGGTTCAGACATATCCTTATGTCCTTTCTAGTCCTTTTATGGATCCATAGCTATTGGCTTGTGATAGCATGGACCACCCTTTGTACAAATTTCCAATTCCTTATTTAATATGAATTCCGGTATCAATTACCAAAAAAAAAAATAGTATGAGAAACATTGCAATTCCCAGCTGTAGGAACTTTAAGGCTGCCATCTAAAACAGCCTTCTCAAGCATACAAGTCAATCCCTCCATAGCAATGGTGAACAAGTAGGGAGAAAGAGGGTCTCCCTGTCTAATCCCATTACCACTTCCAAAAAAGCCAATTGGAGAACCATTGAATAAAACAGAGAATTTAGGAGTTTCTAAGCAATTTCTGATCCAATCTATCCACTTTAATGGAAAAAGCATTTTCCTCATCATTTCATAAATGAAGGATCTATTGACAGAATCAAATGCTTTCCTCAAATCAGCTTTAAAGCAAATTCTTTTTCCAACAGATTTAGAATGTAAATCTTTGACAATATCATTAGCAAGGAGCACATTTTGGTGGATACCTCTACCTTTGATGAAGGCTGATTGATTGGGGCTTATAACTGTATCCATAACTTTCTGCATTCTATTGGCCATCACTTTAGAAATAACTTTGTAAATGAAGTTACATAAAGAGATAGGCCTATAGTTCTCCAGACAATCAGCACCAGCAGACTTGGGAATAAGAGAGATAAAAGTACAATTCAATTGTTTGTGCATCCTACCCGTAGTAAAGAAGTGCTGGCATGCATTTATGACATCCTTACCAACAATGTTCCATGTAACTTGAAAGAATTCAGCAGTAAAGCCATCCGGACCTGGACTTTTGTTTTTGGGAGAACTGAAAACAGTAGATCTGATTTCTTGTTCAGTGATTGCTTGGCTAAGAAAATCCACCTCTTCTTGAGAAAGCTTACTTCGGACCTCTAAATCATGGTGATCATTATGATGCAACTGATTGAGAAGGGATCTGTAAAATTCCACAGTATGGTCTTTAACTTTATCAATATCATGAATCAGATTGCCATTGCCATCCTTGCATTTCCTAATAGTATTCCTTGCTTTTCTAGCTGCAATAGAAGCATAAAAGAATTTGGTGTTGGAGTCCCCAAGAGTGAGCCAATTTACCCTTGATTTCTGCCTTATATAGTTTCCTCAATTGCAAGAGCTTTGGCATAATTTTCCCTGGCTTCATTTTCCTTGCTGATAAGATCTTCATCTTGAGGATTTTCAGCTAGGTAGTTTTGAGCATTGATCAGCTCCCCTTTCGTAGCAGCCACTCCATCATGAATATTACCAAAAACCTTTTTATTCCACTCCTTCAAGGCTTCCTTGCAAGACTTAAGTTTTTGGGTGAGAACAAACGGAGCCGTTCCATGAACCTGAATACTCCAAGCAGCTTCAATGACATCAAGGAATTGAGGGTGCGAACTCCACATGTTGAAGTACCTGAAAGGTTTTTTCCCTCTAGGAGCCTCATTTTCAGAACATATTGTTAACAGTGAATGATCCGAAAGATATTGAACACCATATTCAAGCAAACAGTCCGGATACACATTTAACCATTCCTTGTTGATCAAGCATCTATCAAGTCTAGCCATGATTTTCCTGTTAGGGGTCCCTCTGTTACTCCAAGAAAGCCAATCACCCACAGACTTCATGTCAAAAAGATCACTGGAGAGGATGCAGTCATTGAAATCAGCTAACATTGAAACTGATAAATCCCTTCCTCCCACTTTCTCATGCGGATATCTCACAGTGTTGAAGTCTCCCACCACCATCCAAGGGGAATTGGAGACATTACCAGCAAAGGAACAAATATCTCGCCAAAGATCAATCCTTTCTTGGGCACTATTTGAAGCATAAATGGCAGATAAGTTGAAAAGAGTGCTGGTATTTTTATCTTTCCCTTCCACATGAATGCATTGAGGCATTGAGCGAATACTAGTTATCTCAATAAGATTGGGGTTCCACAAGATCCAGACTCTACCATTAACTAAATTAGAATCATTAGTGATTAGATCAGCTTCAGGCCAAATTAGTCTTTTCCTAGTACCAGTATGAGAAGATTTAATCTTAGTTTCTACTAAAATTGCAATGTCACAAGCAGTGGATTTAATAATTCTATTAACCTCCCTACACTTAGTAGGTTTATTCATTCCCCGAGTATTCCAAGATATGATCTTCATAAAGCTAAAGGACAGGGCGAACCAAGAAGCAGCAATTAATTGATTCTAAGAGAGCTAGTATCCTTTTTCTTATCCTTTTTCTTATTTTTGCTGATGATCTCATTCTCTTCTTCAAAGATGATGTGTCTTCTGCTCATAGAATCAAGGACCTTCTCCAGGAATTCTATCATTATTCAGGTTTGCAACTTAATTCAAACAAAAGCAGATTGTACATTGGTGGTAAAGTTAAGAATAAGAAGACTATTCAGGAAGCTATTCAAGTTCCCATTGGTAATCTGCCCACTCCCTATTTAGGGCTGCCTCTCTTTAGTTCTTCTCTCAAAAAGAATCTGTGTCAGCCGATTATTGAGAAGATCAAAGGTAGGATTGAGAGTTGGAAGACTAAGCTTCTTTCTAGAGCAGGAAGACTTGAGCTCATCAAATCAGTCCTATCATCGCTCTCTATTTATTGGACGGTTTCTTTTCTCCTCCCCACTGGGGTGATAAAGGAAATTGAAAGAATTCTTAGCACCTTCTACTGGCAAGGACAATCTGCTAATCAGTCTCTTCATATGGTAAGCTGGAATAACATTTGCAGGCCTAAGAGTGAAGGTGGACTTGGAATTCTCCGAATCAAAGACTGGAATTTAGCATGTGCGACTAGCAACCTGTGGAGTATTCTTCAAAATCATGACTCGCTCTGGGTCAGTTGGGTTCAGAAAAAATATTTACAAAAGCAATCTATCTGGTCTTTTTATCATAGGCCTTATCACTCTATGGCTTGGAAGGGAATTCTCAAGCAAAGAAATTGGATTCAGCAAAATATCACTTACAACATTGGTGATGGAACAAAGACCAGTTTTTTCTATGATCCTTGGATCCAAGGGAAAAGTATTTATATGATGGTTGGAGACAGACTTAGACAGCATCTTGGTGTTTCTAAAGACATTACTTGTGCTTCCTTTATTCATAATGGTCAGTGGCAGCTTCCTCTTCCTACTTCTATTGACATGTTCGAAATCTGGCCAAAAATCAATGGCACGCCTATTACTCCCTCTTATGCTATCACTTGGAAACATGGTGATTTTAGCACCAAAGAAGCCTGGAATAGACTTCGTGAACAGCATCAACAAGTTGGTTGGGCTGAGTGGGTATGGAAATCACCAACGGTTCAACGTTTCTCCCTAACTTGTTGGCAAGCGATCATGCACAAATTGCCAACTCAGAACAATCTAAGGAAACGTGGTATGATTATGCCCAGTCGATGCATTCTTTGCTGCCAGGATGAAGAATGTGAGGATCATATCTTCTGTTGTTGCGTGTTCTCCATCCAAATATGGAAAGAAATCCTTCACAGGTTAAACATTACAAGAATGCCACGCAAAACAATTCTAGAGGAAGTTTCTTCTTTGAGGGCGAGTTTTAAATCAGATGGGCTTGGTACTGATTTTGCTCGTATTATCTTTCGGGCCACTATCTGGTGGATCTGGAATGAAAGGTGCAGAAGAATTTTGAAGATTCAAAGCTATCTCCAATTCAACTCACTTTAGCTATTATTGATGATGCTCGGTCTTGTATGGAAGCCAACCCTTCTAACAAAGCTCTGTCTGGTCGGTCTAATGCTATTTTCAAGAGATTTAATCTTAGACTAAGTACTACTTAAGAGGGTGTTGGAGTTAGTCACCATCTTGTGGTGTCATCTCCTTGTTTTTAGTTTGCTAGTTTTCGGGTGTGGTCACTGGCTTGTAGTGTCATCCCCTTCGCCCTTGGTCTTGTGTTTGCAGCACAAGTCCTTCTATTGTATCATGTATTCTGACTCTTATTAATTATTCTTCTTCTTGGTTGACCGACCCAAAAAAAAAAACTAAGTCCTCTCCAATCATATCCTTTCCATTTCCTTTTTTAAATCTTGTCTTATCTACCTCATCCACATCAACAAGTTTTTTAAATTTCGAATTACCTTGAAGGGATGCGTGGGCTGTGGTAGCTTGGACTGTTGGAGCTTGCGCAATAGGTGATGAAGAGTCCTCCATTTGTTGGATGCTTTGCTTAGATTGTGGAGCTTGCGCAAGTGTTTGAATTTGAACTTGGGCGCCACCTTGCAAACCTATTGGAGAAGAGTCCTTCTGAAGATGGACTTCTTGGTGCGAAGGAACAAGAGCATGGGGCGCGCCACCTTGCAAAGCTTCTGGAGAAGAGTCCTTCTGAAGATGGACTTCTTGATGAGATGGTCCATGCGCACCATTTCTGGAAGAGTCCTTGTGAGAAGGAACTCCTTTGGCTTGTGCGATTTTCTCTCCATGAGCTTGGAGAGGGTGGTGCGCAATTCTCTTGTCAACTACCTCCGAAGCAACATGCTTAGACTTTTCAATTAGCAATGAACTTTGAAGACTAGCTGCGGACTCCTCTTCTTCATCGCACAGCACCTGAAAAGAATTTCCAGTGGGAACCGGTGCTGCAGCTTTCAAGGATGAAGTTTTCACTCTGAAGACCTTGTCCACTCTAGCATTGGCCTTGTCCAAAGGGCGGCAAGCACCATCCCCATGACCGAAGGAAGAACATGCAGAACACGGACGGGGGCGCCATTGAAAAGATATTCTGATTCTTTTAATTGCGCCATCCAAATCCTTGTAGTGAACAAACTCTGGCAATTGAACATCTGAACTGATTTCTATACAAGCTCGAGCATAAGACAAACGTTTCATCTCTGCTGTCATCTTGTCAAGATAAAGAGGCTGACCAAGAGTACTTGCCAGTTTAGCAATGAATTCCTTAGTCCAGAGATGCAAAGGTAATCCATGGAAAGCGACCCAAAGAGGTATGCTTTTCAGACTATCCAGCTCCATGCGGACCTCAGGAGACCATTTCCTCAAGATCATCGGATGACCTCTAATGCTCCAGAATCCCTCCAAGACTCGGTTCAAATCTTCCTCTAAATCAAACTTACAGATGAAGAATCCATTCTCCAAAACATGCAATTCAAAACCAGAGATTCCCCACCGAGATCTAATGAAAGCTTGTAATGGATAAAATGTCGTTTTTAATCCGATAACATAGCCTACCAAAGATCTAGACCAAGATGGAATAAGGTCATGAGAATCTTGAACTTCGTAAACAGCAACCTTGATCCCATTATTAACCTCTGGTTGGATGAAAGGGAGCTCCAAAGACTGATTTGCTGCAGGCGACTTGAAGAGAGAACTCCAAGCCACTGGTGTAGATGAGATCGGAGCTGATGAAGAAGACCTACCTCTTCCTCTTGAACGCGAACGCCCCCTTGAAACCACATGAGGAGGAGGATGATCACTCTGTAATGAATTGGACGAAGCACCCGAAGGAATGAGAAGATCAGCAGTCTTCCCATTCTGACCGGATGCCGGAGGAAGACCAGTGGAGACCATAGAAGTCCCACCAGGCTTTGGTCGCCCAAGTTCCCCAGAGCTTCTCTCTTCTGCGCTCCAGGCTTTCCCCAAATCCAAATGAATTTCAGATCCTCATTGTTTCTCTCTCTGATTTCGTTCCATGCTGAAGATATAGTGAACTTTCCCCCGTTGTGTTTCCATGTAATGCCATCCATATGCCCTCCATGAATAGTAGTACTAATAATAGAAGGCCAAGCCGAGATCATTTCATGAGAAGTTGGGGGAGGGAGATTCCAGTTGTTAGAATGAATGAAATGGCTGAGTTTGGAATCTCTATCAGCCCCAAGATCATACCGAATACTATCGCCATAAGTTTGAAAAATACTCTTTCCAAGTAACCAAGGATCATACCACATACTAATATTGGACCCATCAGCTATATAATAAGAAATCTGGTTTTGCATCCATTCTCTTTCCTTAAGCACCCCTTTCCAAGCACTGGAAAAATAAGATTTGGATTTGATAACCCAAATATTATGGTTGACTAAATACTTGTTGTAGATCCAGTCAATCCAGAGAGAGTTTTCTTTTGCAGAGTTTCCCAGAGAAGTTTCACTGATGCAGCTCTATTCCAATCATGAAGGCTTCTAATCCCCAAACCTCCTTCTTTCTTGGGTCTACAGATAGACTTCCACTTGACCATGGTCATAACCGATTTCTCAGAGCAACCTTTCCAGAAGAAATCTCTAAGCATACCTTCAATCTGCGAGATAAGCCCATTAGGAAGAATGAATGCAGAAGACCAATAAACAGAGTAAGACTGAAGAACAGATCTGATAAGCTCTAAACGGCCAGCTTTGGATAAGAGACGATTCTTCCAAGAATTTAGCCTGTTCTTGATTTTGTCAATGAGAGGGGTGCAATGCACTTTTTTAATAGAAGAAGAGACCAAAGGCAGCCCTAGGTAAGGAACCGGAAGAGTGCCTTCACTAACACCCAATGCATTCAAAAAGCTGATTTTGCCCTCCACATTTCCCCCTATGTAAAGCTTACTCTTGGATTTGTTAAGAGCCAGGCCAGAGCAAAGGGAGAAATTATGCAACACATTACTCAGATGTATTGCAGACTGTAAGTCGTTCTTCAAGAATATGATAAGATCATCAGCGAAAACAACATGAGATACCTTCATTATACCAGCCGTGGGAACCTTGATGTTACCATTAAGAACCTCCTTCTCCAGCATGCAAGATAAACCTTCCATAGCAATAGTGAAAAGATAAGGAGATAGTGGATCCCCTTGTCTCAGTCCATTACTTCCCTGAAAGAACCCCGTAGGATAGCCATTCAAGAGAATGAGTATGATGGATTCTCAATGTAGTTCTTAACCCAATTAATCCATTTAACCGGAAACCTCATTTGCTGCATCATATAGTAGACAAAACTTCTGTTCACCGAGTCAAAGGCCTTTTTCAAATCAGCTTTGAAGCACAGAAGGTTACCTTTGCTTTTAGAATGCATATCCCGGACAATATCATTAGTGATGAGAATATTATCATGAATGGATCTTCCCTTAATAAAAGCAGCCTGGTTAGGGCTGATCAGCTTTGGAGGACATGCTGCAAACGGTTAGCCAAGATCTTGGAGATAATCTTATACACAAAGTTACAGAGAGATATAGGCCTGTATTGGTCAAAAGAATCAGCTCCATCCGCTTTAGGGATTAAAGCAATGAATGTACAATTTAGTTGCTTAAGCATTCTAGAAGTATTGAAGTAGTGTTTGGTAGCATGAACAACATGATCACCCACAATATCCCAAGTAGATTGGAAAAACTCAGCTGGAAACCCATCTGGACCTGGACTCTTGCCTTTGGGGGAATGCATGACAACTTCCTTCACCTCCTCTCTGGTGATCTCCCTACTAAGAGTTTGAATATCTGAATCTTGAAGCTTCAATCTAGGTTCAACATGCACATGATTCCAATCGGTAGATGGTTGATTCAAGAGGTTTTTGAAGAACTCCACAGAATGCTGCTTGACCTTATCCATATCGTCAATACTATTTCCTTCAGAGTCAGTACATCTAGAAATAGTGTTGATAGATCTTCTTGATTTGAAAGATGCATGGAAGAACTTAGTGTTGCTATCCCCAAGGGAGAGCCAAGATTGCTTGGACTTCTGCTTATAGAACTCTTCCTCACAATCAAGAGCAGATTGATAATCTTTCTTGATGCTCATCTCATGCTGAATTAACTGACTATCCATAGGATTGATCTGAAGTCTATTTTGGATTTGAAGAAGCGAGTCTCTAAATTTTTTGATTCTATCATTAACATCACCGAATTCCTCTCTATTCCACTTCTTTAGAGCATCTTTGACATCCTTCAACTTTTTGCACAATATATAGGTGGGAGATCCCTCATATTCCGATGACCATGCTTTAGTGACAATATCCATGAATCCAGGGTGCTTAATCCACATAGTGAAAAATTTAAAAGGTTTGAACCCATTTTGCAGCAATTTTGAAGAATGGATAATAAGAATTGCATGATCAGAAAAATAAGTTGAACCATAGTGAACATAACCATCAGGGAATGTAGATAACCATTTGTCATTGATAAGAGTACGGTCAAGCCTAGCAGCAATTCGCCTATCACCATTAGAGCAGTTATTCCATGAAAGAACATTTCCCATAGACTTCAGATCCATAAGCCCGGCATTAGAGATCATGTTGTTAAATGAATCCAACATATGGTTGGGCACTAAATTTCCTCCCACCTTCTCAGAGGCGAATCTGATACAGTTGAAATCCCCAGTAGCAATCCAAGGAGTTGCACCAATAGTATTTTTGGAGATGTTAATGATAGAAGCCCAAAGATTGATACGATCCTGATGAGAATTAGAAGCATAGATAGCAGAAATATGGCAGTCCTTATTCGAAGTGACATGGTGCCCAGCTAGATGAATGAGTTGACTGGTATTATGAGTAACAGTGAGAGTATAAATGTTTGGATTCCATAGCACCCATATTAGACCATTGGAGCAATCACTATTGTGAGCAATCGAAGCATCAGCCCAAATCTGACTCTTGTACATATCCACATTAGCAGATTTAATCTTTGTTTCAAGAAGGATAACAATATCACAATTATTGTTCTTGATAATTTTTCTCAGCTCCATACGCTTCCCCACTTTGTTTAATCCCCTCACATTCCAGCTGATTATCTTCATAATAAGTTAAATACGATTTGGATGCGAAGATATCCCCACCTTCGGTTCCATCATCTTAAGCTTGGACGCATTGCCATGAGCAGCTGCAACTTGCCCCATTTTCTTTCTTTGTCTATCTCATCCACCGCACTTAAAGCATTAAACTTCCTATAAGCTCCTGTCATGCTGTCAGGAGAAGGAATGGAAGGTATGTGAGCAGAGTTTTCTCCTTCCTTAGGTGTTTTCCTGCCTTGCGCTCCATTCCTCAAATTGGTAACCACAGATTTAGCAAGAGTAGGTGTCATATTTGAGAGGATCTCAATTCTTTCTAATTGGTTGTGAGAAGTATCATCTTGAGGTATTCCTTTATTAGCCGCAGCACTATTCCCTGCCTTCCATGCGTCCATCTTGGTGAGCAACCTGCCATCATTGAATTGATGCGTTGGAACTTGCAAATTGTTTCTTTTCTCAAGCTCTCCTTTCTCTATATTTCCATCAGTTTCTAAGACCGTCCCTTCCTCCATATCTTCATACGTATCCTGGGTTGCAAGGATAGAGAATCTATTGCCTTGCCCTCCAATGACATCTTCCTTGCTGGCTTCGTTGTGGGCACAATGGACAAGCTTCAAGCTAGGATCCGCTCTCTCTCTCAGGGTCAGTAATGAAAATAATCTCTTGGAATGTTAGGGGCTTGAATAAAAAGGGTAATAGATTGAGTGTTAAAAACTCATTTCTCAATCTAGTGCAGACATTGTTATCTTACTAGAAACTCGTGTTAGAAGGGATAACATGATAAGTAGAAGACTCTCCATTGCTCCTCATCTCAATATGTTGCATAATTATGATGATCATCTTGGTGGGCGAATTTGGATCTTGTGGAATGGTAATACTACTCAAATTCAAGGTGTTAAAACTACAGCTCAACTTATTCACATGGATTGTACGGACATCTCTTCAGGCAAGCTGTTCAATTTGACTGCAGTGTATGGGTCGAATCTTTCTTATGACAGACAAACTCTTTGGTGTGATATCACTCATCTCTCTGCTTCCATTTCTCTACCTTGGCTTATTGTTGGTGACTTTAACTGTGTCCGTTACCCGGAGGAAAAAATTGGTGGTCGGAAACTAACTCCATCCATGCTTAGTGCTTTCAACACTTGCATTGACTTATCATCCTTGCTTGATTTGAAAAGTGTAGGAAACACTTATTCCTGGTGTAACCAATCTGAAGAACCTAGAAGAATTCTCTATAGACTGGACAGAGCTCTTATTAATCAGTGTTGGATGGATGAGTTCCCTCATAGTTTTTTTTTTTTTGATAGGTAAACATAATTGTATTGGATGAAGATAGAATGTACAAGAAGCTATATCTACACAAACCGTAGAATATAGCCAAGACTCCGCAGGGATTCTGGGAGAGTGCACCATCCCTCA